>OW121760.1:18662313-19879908 GCA_933228765.1 Miltochrista miniata | reverse complement strand
TAAGTTAGTCTTTGTATCGCTTCCTTCGAGTAAACATTGTATTTTTGAAAATAAATATTTTTTTTTAACAAAAACCTTGACCGCCGTAACATATCTAGGTTGCTGTTATTTAATTAAATTATTAATACTTTGTGAACCTCTTGATATTTACTTTAAAAAATTAAAATAAATTCGATTAAAAAAAAATTCATGAAACAGTTTGTAAGGCACAATTCTATATTTATTGCGGTCAGACGAGCACTTTTCTCGAAGTTAATCTTTGATTATTTACGTGATTTTCAAATTATTACCTTTAAAACTTAAGTCTTTATTAAATAAAACAAATACAAAAATGTAAATTTTAAAATGACAGGCGTTAATTACTAATAGGTACTTATGCATTTTTATTTACATTTCAATATTAATTCCGACTTCGATTAGACATGCTACATATAGGTACGCATAATACGCACGGATAATGCCCGCGCCCATACTCTCAGCGACATTAAAATTGGGTCTGGGGAATATTTGGCCCCTTGGATCGGTCTGTCCGTTTGCAAAACGTTTTAAAACAGTTGTCTGAATAACATATATAAAAATCAAGCATCAGAAAATAAGTGACCTTAATAAATTTTTTTCAGAGCTTTGAAGCGTCTGTAAGGTGAAACCGCCGACCGCATATGTCTGGGAGTAATGAATACTGATTTTTAACGATATTGTGTAAAATATATGTTAAAATCAGCTATCAGAATTTAAGTGACATGAGCAGTGTTTTTATGTACCTTGATTAATTGCTACCAGAAAATTGGCCGTCTGGCCAAGGTAGCAACTAGTCATATGATCATAGTACACCCCACCACTAATCACTCGTACATATTTTGTCCATCAGAAAATGAGTGACGTCTGGGGGCTCTGGGATCTTGGACCACTTGTTCTGTCAAATAAATAACATTCTAGTACAGGTGCAGTACCCCGAAAGGGGTAGGCAGTCAAATATGCAATATAGGTACAATACGCGCACTTTTCTTTCATTTGTAAAGTGTTCCACGTGACGTGATGAGCCTATTGCCATGTAAAATATATTGTCAAAAAATACTTGACGACTTGTATTCATTCCTTCCAAATATAAATAAAAAGTTTATTAAAATCGGTCGGTGGTACTCGACCGATTTTAATTAACTTCTTATTTGTTAATTAAAATAGAAGAGAAAAGGACATTTGGCGAAAAGGACATTTTGAGAAAAGGGCATTTCGAGAAAAGGACATTTTGGGAAAAGCACATTTTGAGAAAGGACTTTATGAGAAAGGACATTTCGAGAAAAGGACATTATGAGAAAGGACATTTTGAGAAAAGGACATTATGAGATGAGACCCTTTTTATCACCACAACAACACTTTAAAGGGTTAGATTTTTCTATTTACATTAAAATCTAAAGCTTGCCTGTAATGTACGTTTATTGTAACTGTTCCAGAGAATACCTAGTTATGTGCTATGAAACCCTGTATCAATAGACTCGTTAAAAAAATAAATAACAACGGTGTACATGAGACCAGTATTGACAAAACAAAGAAACCAAATCTTTCCTCATTGTTATTCACACCGCAACACATTTTTATACCCTTGCCGGGCGCCCTTTTACTACACTTGCTTGTACTTATAATACATAAGTTATACACATAATGGGGACGTATAAGAGATTGACCCAGGTTTACGAGAAAACTTTATACAGAGAAACAGTTCTCCCTCGTGGTCCCACTAGTAGTTGAAAATAGTGGGTCCACGAGAAAACACCGAGAAAAACGTTTTCTGTCTAAAATATTCTTAAATTTATAATAGAATAATGGATTCCTATTTCCCTTGGGGTCGACATCGCGCTTCAACGACTAAACCAATTTAGATTATTTTCTACAGAAGAAAGTTCATAAGAAAGGTTGAAAATTTTAAATGATAAGCCATAATGACGCAAGGATGTGTCAAGATTTAGACAATACGAAGTTCGCCGGGACAAATACCTATTCATAAAAGAAAGTGAGTGTTTATCAGTCCATTGCCGGACTGAAGCCCTTTCTAGGTTTTGCCGCAGTAGTAGGCAGCAGGTTATAAGGGTTGATCATCATAACGCAATACAGGAAAAACATAGATAAACTACACTCGAGAGCAATGAATCCGGGTCACTTAAAGAATGTTAAAAATCTCGGAAACTAAAAATGATAGGTTAATGCAATAAATTGTATTTAATAGACAATGTAATACTCCTTAAATGAAAGTAAAAAAAAAATGAGTCACCATACATTTTATTAACACAAAATTACATAAAGAAAAAACTGCTGATCTCTCCTTAAAACAAAAATAGGAAACTTGAAATTTTTGAACTTTATTACGATTTTCTTGAATTTTAATACTTCGTATTGCCTCCTCGTGCTTCCATTACTGCGTTTACGCGGTTTGGCATGCTGTACACCAAGTTCCTTATACGATTTTGGGGAATATTCTCCCATTCCTCTGTGAGAGCAATTTTGAGCTCACGAAGCGTGATTGGGGGAGGGTTTCGTTGTTTTACGCATCTGCCTAGCTCGTCCCAAGCATGCTCGATCGGGTTGATATCCGGGCTGCGCGCTGGCCACTCCATACGAGTAATGTTCATCTCTTGAAGGTAGTCATTCACAATCCTACCTGTATGAGGTCGGGCATTGTCATGCATAAATATAGCATCCTCACCTAAATTGACCATAAATGGACCAACGTGATCATTGAGGATTTCTTCCACATATCTTACGCTAGTTAAAGAGCCGTTTTCTATGATCACCAGCTCTGTGCGACTTTCAGAAGAAATTCCGGCCCACACAAGTACAGACCCACCACCGTAGGCTACTTTTTCTTCGATGCATGCTTGCTTGAATCTTTCCCCTGGTCTTCGATACACTCTGTGTCTTCCATCGTGCTTGTAGAGCATAAATTTTGATTCGTCGGAGAACATAACTTTTGACCAATCTTCAATACTCCAATTTACGTGGCTCTGGGCATACCTTAGTCTCGAAATACGATGCCCACGCTCCAGTTTAGGGCCGTTTGCAGGTCTAAGGGGTTTTAAGTTAGATTCAGCAAGCCGACGTCTTACTGTCCATGCACTTGGGTTACTTCCTCCGAGGCGTCGAAACTGATTGGTGAGTTCAGTTCCTGTGAGAAAGCGATTTCGAAGCATGGTGTTCACCAAGTATCGGTCTTCTCGTGCTGTGGTACACCTGGTTCTGCCCGTTCCTGGTCTGCGTAGGTTAGAACCAGTTTCTTCGTAACGTCGGAGAACTCTTTGTACTGTTGACAGCGACACACCGACAGTCCTGGCTGTATCGCGCTGACTCCGGCCGGTTTCCAGCATTGTAAGTATTCTGGTGCATTCTTCAGGCGTAAGCGACATAATTTCAGCTTGATTAATGAATATAGAGCACTATCAACATGGTTTATGTACCCACATAAATGACAGATTACAAACAAAAGCAACACCAAATGCTGTAATTTCGTAGTTCCATCTTCGAAAGTGGCCCTTTTTCAAATTTGATTTTTTTATGATATAACTTTACAATAACTAAGAAGTTTTAATACCTTCATTTAAGGAGTATTACATTGTCTATTAAATACAATTTATTGCATTAACCTAGCATTTTTAGTTTCCGAGATTTTTAGGATTCTTTAAGTGACCCGGATTCATTGCTCTCGAGTGTAGATAGTTCTTTATGATTTTTGACAGGGCGCACTGACTGCATGGAGTGGGCATGATGGGCTCGTACTAGGGAATGCAATACCGGGATCCCGAGATACCGGGATTCCGCAGCATTTTTGCGGGACCAGTCCCGCACGTAAATCGTGCGGGATCCCGCGGGATTAGCGGGACTGTGCAAAGGTAAACGCCATGTGTTGTTCTGTAAGCAGAAGCCGCAAACTGATTCGGTTTGAGTAAGTTTTTTGTAATTCTGACGTAATTTATAACCTAACTAGCTGATGCCCGCAGCTTCGCCCGCGTAAAATTTGTTCCCGTTCCCGCTTCCCGTATTTTATCCCCTTGGGGGTAGTATTTATCAAAATCCTTTCTTAACGGATGCCTACGTCATAACATCTACCTGCATGCCAAATTTCAGCCCGATCCGTCCAGTGGTTTGCGTTTGGGCTGTGCGTTGATAGATCACTATGTCAGTCAGTCACCTTTGAGTTATATATATTTAAATAGATAACGTACTTATTTGTTTTTAGTGATTTAATCAGGGAGATTTGACTTTTCTTGTACTATAAACAGTTAGAAAAGTATTCAATTATCTCGTACACTGCTTGCTGGCTATCTGATCTGACAAGTAAAGTTAGGAGTCGTTGACAGACAAGAATTTTGACATGCTATGTTTTTTGCGCAGTTTTAAAGTAATGCCAAAACTACCCATTTTATCTGCTTCTAATAATTTGCAGTAGGTATTTTATTACTTATATGTATATCCGTTTAATAATCTCAATACATAAGTAATATTCAATAATTTATTTTTCCTTGTGGCCCCGCGTACTCAGTGTTCTGTGAAAGATAACTGCAGTAAGTTACATTTACTATGGCCGATCCTTAGATTGGTGACCACTTTGTGACATTTATTTGAACGTTGCTGTGCTTCGGAAGGCACGTTAAGCCGTTGGTCCCGTTTACCGGTAAAATAAGTTGAAGGCCCGGCTTGAAAATTTTCAACAGCAAGCAGTCACAACCTGCACCCATTCATTTCAAACCGGCAATACGGCTCACCACATATTACGTGGTACGAAATCTTGAAAGGTGAAATGTGGGTATATAATATGCCTCTGGCTACTCCTTCGGCGACTAAGGCGTGACTATTTTTCAGTTCTAGATGCATGTATGATACAGAATTCTATTATTTTCTCAATGACTTTCAAAAATATGCGGGATCCCGCAAATACCGGGATCCCGCGGGCCTGAGATCACTCAGTCCCGCAAATACCGGGATTACAGTTTCGTTGCGGGATTGCATTCCCTAGCTCGTACTGACTAAACCGAACGGTGCCTGTACACAAACAGAAAGAAGACACTTTTCGGTTTCGGTTCGGAGTACCCGCAGGATCTTGAAAGCCGCTGGTCGGTCCAGAGATTCCGGCTGCTTGAACTTTGTAGTCCTCACTAGCAAGGAGATCTGCCCGACCCTGGGATGATGGATGTTTTTACGTGTGAAGATCCTCATAGATGCCACGCCGGACTCCTACCAATTAAATTGACACGGTTCCCTGTCTCTTGTCTACGGTCAGGAGTCCCGAGTACGCCCTCGGAAGGTAAACCCCAGGATAATCTGACACTGGGGTTATAGCATGACCTGGTTTTAACATTTAACTAGAAATCTTACGAAAGAATTTTATGTTAAGCTAAAAAGCTTGGCTTCGGAGCTTTACTGCGCCGTTCGTGTTATCCTTCGAGCTTTACTGTGCTATAAAGAAGCAAATGGCAGTCATTAAATTTTATTGTTTCTTGTTCTATCAACACTATCGACACCAATGCAGTTATTGTCTTTATTTCATTTTGATATTTTGTTTTATAATCCATATATGGTAAGGTACTTTCGTCAAAAGTTGAAATTGAAACCATACACGAGTACGTACTCGGGTTTATGGTCACATTGAACCGTGAAAATATCACACTTCTAATTGGGAAAAAAGATACGTCCATTTAAGTACATATATTTCGACACTCTCAAGGGAATCAAAATAAGGAAGGTACCTACTTCCTGTTGACCTAGACCTACGAAATTCAGCAAGTAATACCGTCATATAGATAGGTACTACACAAACTAGACATTTTTTAATGAAATCATAAAAAATAATGGTCCCTAAAGTCCGTACCGAAAATCTTTGTAACTTGATTCAGAACTGAAAAAATTTGCACGGCACCCGCAAGGGGCGAGTTTAACTTGCTCTTGTCCGGTTTTTATTAAGGGAACAGTGGAAACCAGGTATGGAAATACCGCGAAGCCAGAGGAATTAGCTTGTGGTAGTTATTTATATTTCACATACAATAGGCGAAATACCAATTCTTTGCTGCAGGCAGAACCTCACTTCAAAGCCACTCTAGAGACCATTTTCCATGTTGTTGGTTGGTTTAGAATATGAATAGGTGAAGTTTTTGATGATAATGAGGATGATGACGCCCCCAACGACAAAGGTTTCAAGACAGCTTAGTACCCTAACTGAATGACTTCGGATGCAATCGGATCTGTACACTAAGGTGTGAAAGAATAATTTTAAATGCATTAAGGTTAATAATAAATTCGTAATCAATATAATTAGTATATTTAATAATTTAAATATGTAGGCATTCGCTACTAAGAACTAGAACAATAAAGATAATAGAAAAAATACACACCTTTTACTGTAGCAAGTGCGCGTCAATGAATAATGGAATAAGCAAGAGCAGAGCAAGTTATCTTATAAAAACAAAAATAGGACAGACTAAGGGGAAAACGTTCGACGTGTGGAGTGCAACGGAAGTTCCATATGCGTAACGGACGAAGCCGTGGCTGTTAGCCTTACCAAGGTCTTAACGTTTAAAATACTTCTTAATTTGGGCTATCACTTTTTCTTTGTTGCTGTTTTATTTCTATCCTGCTGTTTGCCTGGAGCTTTAGCATTAATTTTGGGCACATCGCCTATCAAACGCATCACTTGCAGTAATTGGCTGTCTGCAGTAGCTAACAAAACGTTACGTCGTTGGTTTAACGCTTCAAATGTTTTATTACTACAAATTTCTAACGCGTCAGACGTTTTTGATAAGGCAGTGCTAGTTTTTAGGGCCTCTTGGGCAGCATATCTACCTCCTTCACTGAACATTTTGATTTGAGACATAAAACGTATATTCGAAACTCTTGCCTCTTGAATACGATGTTCTAAATGTATTTTATACTCTGGCATAACTTTATCAAGAGATTCTTCGAAAAGCTGTCGATGTTTAGATAACCGTAGAGCGTAACTCGTCATTTTTGCCTTTTTTCGTTCAGGATTTAGTGGATCTTGCGCCAATAGTTCGTTGATAGCATCCGTGATACGATCAAGCCATGTCACAAATGGGTACAAAAATGAAGCATCTACAGCTCCGAATTCCGAAGCTTCGCTCGGAAGACGCTCAATAAGATTGTAAATAGCACGTAGATGTGATTCGAGACGAGCTTCGTGGTGACGTAGCTCTGCGAGGCGCACGTCCCGTGCAGCTTTTACACGCTCTATACGAATACTATGAGATACCATTTTAAATGAATAACGCATGTGCAATGATGTACATCTTTCCTCAATCCATAACTGAGCTTGTTGTTTTAATTGTTCTGGTACTAAAGAAATGTTACCTTCGAAAGATTCTAGAAATCCATTTTTCCAATTTTTTAATGCTATTTCTTGGAGTTGCGTTTGTAATATTGCCCGAGGGAGAGGTAAACGACATTGGCTAACGTTTCGCACAGGGCTCGCCTGAGGGCTTGCTGAGCTATCTATTGGGAACTGAGTCCTAGGATATTTTTCAAGAAACACGTCAAACTCTGATAGTAGCGTATTGGCGAAACAATTCTGTAAATTCATGTACTCTTCGAGACGGCCGACTTCAGAGTTACTATGTTGGATGTAAATGTCAGCTGTCTTTTCCAACAGCAACGTAATGGAATCAAATATTTGTTGAGCTTTATCTGCATCAGGCGCACATCGTAACTGTTCCACGGCGATACTAAGTTGAATTTCATTTGCGAGCTCTATTGCATCATGGCTTGTGATTAGGTCTTCGACAGCGCAGATAGTTAGTTTCTGAGCAAAAGCAGACCGTAAAATATGGGAGTCCCAAAGATGACCAGCATGAAGCAATATCATATATGTAGTTTGTAAGCATTCCCCTAATGTGTATAAACTTTTCTGCATCGTTATTACATCTGCGCCAGTTATATCAAACAGAGATTTACTAGTACTGCTATTATTAGTGATAGCCGATAAACGTCGCAAGGGCGGCTCAATTATCTTCTGAAAGTCAGATACTTCATACAAGTGTATTGTATACAAGTCCTTGATGGCCTGATAGCCACAAAGATCATTTTCTAGATCATCGAGTTTATCACAAAATCCTGTATAAACTTTGAATACAGCAGCACGATACGCCTGCACTACTCTTGCTATGCAGGCCTCAAATTCCTTAACATCGTCAAATAGGATATGTCCCATAGTCATATCTACATAATCCTGCTCAATGCTTGAAGCTCGCTGTTGTATTGGTTTACCATCTACCGGGCTGCGTAGAGTACTAATTGATTCTCGATTTCTATATACCATGCCAACACCTAGAGCCACTTGGTTAAGACTAGTCATTGCATCAACAATGCTTTCATCTAACTGGATTCGTAGTTGAGCTTCTAAATCTATAAACGCTCTATTATTACTTAAAAGTTGCTGATTAATTTCATAAATGCGTTCATCAAAATTATGTAGTAATTCCTTAGGGGTCATATGAGCAACTGAAATCAAACGTTGAAATTTGTCCCGTATAACAATCTTCAAACCTTCACCCCGTTCCTTTTCCAGTTTTGAAGCGTCTTCCTTGAAAGACAACACTTCGTTAATGCGTTGTAATTTTAATTCATTTATGTCCATTAGAGCTTCCTCACGAGTTTCTTGTGTAAATAGTTCCTTTTTCTTACTGCATTTCTCAACAACGCAATCTATATTTAGTTGATTTTGATATACTTGTGCTAAAAGATTTTCAGCAAGTCTCCGTATTTTATCATCAATTTTAAAATTTACGACTGCTGCAGACTTGAGTATATCATCACATAAGTGTTGATGCTTTTCCTCGCGTTCTTTTAAGTAATTAGTAAGAAAAGGGCTACTACGTCGTGGAATCCAATCATCAGGTAAAGCCGCAACAGCGTCACTGTCTTCAGAACATCCAGCTTTAGCCACGCGCTGAAAGTTTTTTTTAGGTTTTCTGCACCTACATGTCCTCAGATTCGAAAGACTGTTTGTTAAGCTTATTTCCATGATGAAAAACAAGAATCACCCAAATTATATCAATCTAAATAAATAAAAAAATATCAACAAACTTCAACGCCGTAGAGTTATGTGTCAAAATTATTTTTTCTAATACCATAAGCAAAGACGAAAGGATTTAAAAAGGTTGTAATCATTTAGTTTATAAATCTTTAATCTACGAATCGACATAGAAAGCAGCAGCACCGCAGCAGCACAGCGTGCGGTACGCGAAGCACCGTATGCTGTGGCCACAATTGGGACCGATCTACCTCCAGTGGAGTGCGATAGGTTGATTTGATCGATTTATATGTGTCAATAAGTATTTATCTTACTTAACTTCTTTTCAGTAGCGACCAAGTCTATTGCGGATTCTTTCTATATTGTTAAAACAAAACAAATAAAACACCACACTACTAGCTAACTCCGTCTGCTCGGTCAATTATTCTGAATAACAGTAAGTTCTAAAACTCGCCACTCTCTCAAACATTATTCACGAAAATCTGCGTTTAAGGGAGGACTTTAAACCCTTAGCTTTTAAAGGACATAGACTCTTAATTTTATCAGATGGTAGAATAAAATATTTCAAAAGAAATTTTTCTGTGCAAATTAAATTCTGAAGTATTTTGTTACGTTTTATTTTGTCTAAGGTAGGTACCAACAGGATATTAGTTATCTACTTCGTCAGACAGTGCCAGGTCGATAACGGTAAAAGTATTCTTTACGACGTAGTTACTCATATCGACCTTACTTACATCAAAAGCTACCACTGCTTTATGGTACCTTCCTACAGCATTTGATTGACATGTATTACCCGTCTTGCGAAATACTCATGATGCCAGTATCACGAGAAGTAGGGTACGTAGCTACGTAGCTATTTCCATCACAAATTTTCAATTATTGCTCAAAATCAACATAGGATGTGGTCAACTGGAGACACTGGGGTTCGCTTGCCCTAACAGGCGTATTAGATAGACGGTGAGAAAATGGCCCAGATTTTCAGCAACATCTTTAAAAATAAAGTCTGCAGCATTCACTGAGCTGACTATCAGGGCGCAACAAAGCAAAATCCAAGTTAACACAAAAACAGTCGGCGTAACCCAGCTGTATCAGGGCGCAGAAGCGGTCTGAAAATACTGCAACTGAGCTCCTACGCCCAGTAAGAGAGCTTTCAAAAGAACGGAGGCTCCACGTGAGATGTGACAAGAGCGTTCAAATGGTGGACATACAAACAAGTTCAGCGGAATTGTCTGAAGCGTCAACAGTCAACACGTCTGTATCGTCTTATTTATTCTTCGGGGAAATTGCCGACAACTTGGAAAATTAACGTAAAACCGATCGCCAATATAAGAGATGAGTGAGATCTGAGCCCTACAGTCATAAAATTATTTTTCTGCAAGGTGTTTGAGCTACAGGTCATGCGTTACTTGGAGAATCTGGCTGGCTAATTAATGGTGTATATGTCCCGTGGTGTGGTTGCTGGCGTCAACCCAAGGAACCCCAGCTCAAAATTAATTCAAAACAAAAGTTCTAACAAAGAGACAAGGTTTAATATAATTTTCCCAAACGTTTCGAAACCTAGTCATTATTATGACTCAAAATTAATTCAAGACAAAAGTTCGAACAAAGAGACAAGGTTTAATAAAATTTTCCCGAACGTTTCGAAATCTAGTCATAATAAACTTTGCTCAATTCGTCAAGAAATACACAAGTAATGCTTGATTTAACTTTACAACAAAGCCTAAAGCAAAATTGTTGCAAATGTCAGTATAAATAGTCTAGCATAAACTTGGTTAGACTCAGATCTGGAACACATTTGACATGGTGACACATTTAGGGGTTGCGAGAACTTTTGCCAAGATACTTGGAAAAGAGTGCCAAATACTGTTTGAGGATAAAATTGTGTTTACTGTTGTGACGAGGCAATTTATGAAGTGATTTGAAGCTACATCATATAAGATCAAACTAGGGTAAGCCTGGGCAAAGCATATACCTAATTGAGTTAAGCGGATTATCGATGTTTTTTTTTGACTATGTAACCGGTGGCATTAAAAGTTGCAGCCGCGTAGGCGAATGATCCGTATGACGACAACCGTATATCAGTACATCTATATCTGTCTGACTGCCCAGGCTGTATCTCATAAACCGTAAAAGCTATACAGTTAAAATTTTATTACTAATACTAACACAGTAGGTAGTCAAATTCCTTGCATTTACCGTGACTTTGGAGGTCAAAGTTATAAGCAGGCTAGTTATAGGTAATATTTCAGACGAGACGTAATATAGAGTGTCACATTGTAGTATCATATAATATAAGGATACACTAGACAGTAACACAACTGATGCCGCTTTGAAATATGTTCTATTGTAACATACACTCTTCAAAGATCTTTCAACGAAGCAAATAGTACATACCTAATACAATTCTTCTGAGAAAGACGAATGGTCATGAATAAACACAATTCCTTTGAGCGATGGAAGTTTCATAAAACAAGTTTCTTTATTTTAAAGGAACGACGTTGAGAATTTGTAACTTTCCTTCGTTTGTTGCGGGGAATGTTTTATTTAAAATTATGAGATTTCATTCTCCGAATTGAAATGAAAGTTTCTAAGATATAAAACGTTACGAACCTCTGATACGATCCAGTACATGTCTACTTTGGGAAAATGAGGAAGAAAAAAATTAATATACCTACCTAAGTAGGTAAGTAGGTACTTATAGAGCAAGAGCCAGCGGCCCCCAGGCATTTGTTAAAGTATAAAAGCTGTAAGTTTCTCAATGTATGTCCCCAACACAGGTAAGAACGAACCCCGCCTATGAAACTTGAGTCGCGGTGGCTTTCGCAGGTATCAGGTAGTAAAGGTGTGTAAAATTGTGTGTTAAATTTGGTAAAGTATAAAACTCAGTTTTTACATATTTTACTTATAATAATCCTAAAAGTCACCTTGTCGAAAGCCAGACACTTTGTACGGTTGCAACCCTCTGCCAGACACCCTTAAAGTATATTTAATTATTACTATAATTACGGTATAGTATAAAAGCTGCAATTTATATATGTTATTTGGAGAACTATCAAATGATGTTTTCTCAATAGCCAGACAGTTTCAGTAGTTCCTTTATGTTGCCAGGCACATCAAAAGTTAATGTAGATGCGAGCGCCAGGGATATATCGACGGAAGCAAAGAGCAAACGGACATCTGCATTTTCGCGAAAATCGTTTTTTTACATTATTGAATTAAGAATTTTGTCTTCCATTTGGCCATATTTATTATATTTTTAAATATTTAGTGGTATTTTGGAGCGTATAAAAAGACAGACGGGCATTATACACTTGTACGTGTATGCGTCGAAAAATTTGGCGCGTCTCACTTCTTAAAAACAAAGGTATCAGATACTTGACCGTTTCGTCACGGGAGGTTGACGTATTAAAGCTTGCGTACTAATTATTCTTAAATCTGTGATTTATTCAACTACATTCCGTAGTACAGTGTTATTATAATAACATAGCAGAAGGAATAAGTTATTGTCAAATTTGGCACAAAATAGAAATCACAGACAGGGAATCCATCCTCACACTCTACGTCCGGAGCGTTCGAGCACGGTTAGATCCGATAGGGGCTTTCTTTGTGGAACGATCTCCCTGCCTCGGTTTTCCCAAACGCCTACAGTGAGGGGGTTTTACAGGGTCGGCAGCGCAAGAGTGGCGCCTCTGGTGTTGCAAACGTTCATAGGCTGCGGTGAACACCGGACCTTCTGGTGGGCCGTATGCTTGTCTAAAATCAAATTAATGTTTACAACACAGCGAAGATCTCACAAATTTGATGGAAAATACAATCATCGAACAATCCCATGAGGGTCCTTTTTTTTAACGTGAGGGAAAGTCCTCACAGATGTTATGAGGGACTCTTACCGACTAATAAACCTCACGTAACGTCCAGCAGCCTATGGTTGGGAGCCCAGGGTAAGCCCTCGGAAGGATGTCCCAGGACTCCCTACGGACCTATGGCCCAGGGGGTGGTTCGGGTGCTATCTCGCGTCTTTGGGTGCGGTGATGAGGACACTCAAGATATTGACGACCACGATTCATAGAATATCTTTGAAATATTTTTCCATTAATTATTGTATTAGATTAATTATATTATTCCAATAACTATTATTAAAATAATTATTTAAATATATTATTTAATTGTTAATTTAATGATTCCTAAACACAGAAATTTTATAAAAGAATTTTCTAAACATTTATTCGTTGATCCTTAGTTATGGTACATAATGAATTTTCATAGTAAATCTAGAAAATAGTTCTCATTATACACAATAAATGATAGCTGATGCGCAGTATAACTTTGCAGTGGACCGAACGCGGTATTTCACTCGCACCCTCAGACACACATATCCCTCGCGCTCGCACCTACATTAGACTTTTGATGTGCCTGGCAACATAAAGGAACTACTGAAACTGTCTGGCTATTGAGAAAACATCATTTGATAGTTCTCCAAATAACATATATAAATTGCAGCTTTTATACTATACCGTAAGTATAGTAATAATTAAATATACTTTAAGGGTGTCTGGCAGAGGGTTGCAACCGTACAAAGTGTCTGGCTTTCGACAAGGTGACTTTTAGGATTATTATAAGTAAAATATGTAAAAACTGAGTTTTATACTTTACCAAATTTAACACACAATTTTACACACCTTTACTACCTGATACCTGCGAAAGCCACCGCGACTCAAGTTTCATAGGCGGGGTTCGTTCTTACCTGTGTTGGGGACATACATTGAGAAACTTACAGCTTTTATACTTTAACGAATGCCTGGGGGCCGCTGGCTCTTAGACCATTACGTCTCTATCTATCATTCTACCATTAAAAATGCGAAAGTTTGCAAATGTAGATGAGTGGATGCTGGATGTCAGGACAGGATGCCTGGATGTTTGATGATTGTTGCTTTTTCGCACTATAACGGATCTGGCTGAAATTTGAGACAGCTTCTTATCCCGGGAGTATTCCCATGGGATACGGAAAGAGGAACAATAATCCACCTGGGCAAAGCCGCGAGCACCATCTACTGCAGAATAAAAGCTATTACACTTTATATAAAGTCACACAATGGTTTAATTCAAGATGCTCCACCACCGATATTTTCTAAATCATATTTTCGATAGAAACGAGATGAAATAACTTATTGGCCTAATGGTTTTTTTTTAACGTGAGGGAAAATCCATCATGGATGCTATGCTGGACTCCTACCGACTAAAAAACCTCACGTAACGCCCAACAGCCTATGGTTAGGAGCCCCGGTAAGCCGTCGGAAGGATGTCCCAGGACTCCCAACTTGTCTTAGCGGGTAGCCTGGCTCTACAGACTCTATCAGATCTTGGAACAATATTTAAATAAGAAGAAATAAGTTATTCGCCTTTTACAAAGGTTTATCGTTCAAAAAGAGAAAACAAATTCAATAAAACGCGTTATCATATTTTACCGCCTAGTAACCCTTTATGGAGTACTCGTAATCTCAGCTCTTTTACATTCATAAACGACCGAAATTTTACCGAAAAGGAAAGAATATTGCATTTCTTAGAGGACGCAATTTTATTTTTGGGACATGTGTGGGGGGTCAATAGAAGCTTAACCTCAAGTTTGTGGGGTCGCCACCCTTGTCCCCCGGCCGCAATCTTAAAAAGGGGTGAAAACACTTTTTTCCCAATATCTCGGAAACTATGAGTCTTACAAAAAATTAGAGTAACCATAATTTGTAGCAAATTGTTTTGCCTACAAATATGTTGAACAAATATTTGCCCTAAATTAAAAATTAAAGAAGCTATGCACAAAAAATTGAAAACAAAATTATAAAAATTTTCTTTTTTGCTCTGTGGCATTTTTTGAAATTTCTCTTAAAAGATCATCTACAAGATTAGTCTGAGGTATTTTTTTTTGTAAAATGTATAAAAAAAAGTTCTAGAGCAAAAAAGAAAATTTTTAAAAAAATTTCTAAAAATTTTGTAAATTTTTTTGTTAAGTTATACACACATTTGTAGGCAAAACAATATGCTACAAATTATGCCTCTACAATTTTTTTGTAAGACTCATAGTTTTCGAAATATTGCGAAAAAAGTGTTTTTTTTCCCCCTCTTTTCAAGATGGAGGCCGGGGGACAAGGGTGGCGACCCCACAAACTTGAGGTTTAGCTTATATTGACCCCCCACACATGTCCCGAAAATAAAATTGCGTCCTCTAATAAATGCAAAGCTCATGTAACATTTCAATGGACTAAAAAGGGGAAGGTACGCTCATAAAGGCGAAGTGTACTTAGGCTTGGGATAGAAAGGTCATTATTATAATTCAACGGCGGTTCATATGATACATTCATCCTTTTGGCAATAGACTACTTTTACGAGTAAAGCGTCAATTTTCGATATCACAAACAAGTATTATTTTACATTTATCATTAAATAATAATGAGCAGTACTTGTTTGTGTGTGTGGATGATAACCATGCATTACTGTAAACTAGTAATCTAATGTTTGAATATTTTTTCAGATCAGTTAACTGTACCTATTGTCAACGGAGAGGAATTATGTAGAGTAGAACAATGCAGTGGCTTTCTTTATAATCGACTAGGTAAATAATATATTCTATTCATCTATCATCTATCCCTGTACCAAGTTTCTGACAGATCCATTTAGCCGTTATGACTGTGAAAGAATACCAAACATCCACACATACTAAAAAAACTTCGCATTTATAATAACAGTAAAATACTGTTATGTTTCTTACACAAAAATCCAAGCAGTATTCTCAAAGTTTCCAATTTAATCAGTGCAATAAGGTCGAAACATCGGGGCAATAAAAGTCACGGGCCCGGGAAGACTAATGAGGGTTTAGACACGATTCCGTGACTAGCAAATGTGCTGAAGTCGTAGGGTAGTGTAGAACTATCGAACCGTCGACATTGCCAATACGAAAGTGAAATTTTTGTAATAAAACTTGATTGCCAGAATTTATACTAAAGCGATTTAATTCCTGATAAGTACTCCAAAAGGTAACTATGTAGTAGGTACTTCTTTACTAGTTCCTATTTCACAAATAGGTACAGCGCGTCCTAAAAGTTCAAAATTGAAAAAGTTCAGGAGATCTAAACAAATCGAATCTTTCTATTATAGTACTTGGATTTCATTGATTCTAATAATTACCTTGCTTTCTACTTAACCTGGTAGTAGAACCTGCTGAAAGTTTTCCTGCCAGTAAGTAAGTACCTCGCGGAACAGCAGAGTTGCATTTGAGAATGTGTAATATCTGTCCTGCCTGGTCATCGGAATTTTGGTTCAGTTTACAGAATGGTTATAGATTATCTACTGCGAAGCGCCCAATGATGGCTTACCAATTACGTGGAGTTCAATTAACCTACAGGAAAAGTGGTAATTTACTCACATTCACGGTCTTCTCACGTTCATATGTAGGAATGTATGGATAAGTAAATCCCATTTCAGCATTACATATATAGGATTATTTAGATTCATTGAACGTATGAACCCAAAAAAATGTGTCAGAGATTCTCTCATGAGATCTAAAGTTCAACCAACCTGAGCAAGTCTCACCTTCTCACTAACTGAAAGACCAGCATATTCTTCAGGGGCAAGGCAATCACCCTTCAGCCAGTTCGCAAACCGGCCTAGCTCGCCGAGCATGTGTGATGGATTCAATGAGCTCATCGCCATGGCTTATATCACAACAGGTAATTTTTCCACTACTAAACTAAATAAAACAATAAAAAAAAGAAAATGTTATAAAAAGGGTATTTTATGTCAATAGTACACAGTCTTTTATGTGGGTATCACTGGCTCAATTAAACAGACCGAAAAAGTTTTTCTGCGATGCTTATTACTTTTTACATAAATTTTTTATCAGAAGATTTTTATTCAACAGAAAATAAACACTTCAATTTGGAATGTAATCACGAGCAAAGAGACAAAACGGGTAAGTCCAGCGTTAGTCAAATTTATTTAACGCGTTTAAATTAACGTCTGATCTTCGTAACACCGCAAAGTCAACTGAAAATAATCGGGGTTCAGCTTTATTTTTATCAAAATATTCACATATTCGGACATCAAAGCCTTCATTAGGCTAAGGTACACTGTAATACATCACCACAAGGTTTCTTTTGAAATACCAAAGGGCAAAAGGCAAGCTTAAGGCGCATGCGTTAAAGAAAGAGGCAAGGCTACATATTTCTCGTATATTTGAGAGGGTTGGCAAATTTCCGCAATACATTTATCAAATACAGGATGTCATGTGGGTTGTTACCTGTTTGATGTAATGGTTCGAACTATAAGGTCACAAAAACGGTTATTTCTCTTGGCAAAAAGAGCGTTAAGTTTTCCTATGCTTTACCCATCCGTAGTTGTAAGGCGACTGTTGCTTTTGCAAACAGCCATAATTATTTTCATGGACTCGAAAGCCATATTTCACACAAAGTCATCTTAGACATAAGTGGACGGGGTTCCCGTTCCCGTTTGTTCCCGTTCCTGTGCGTAATTTTTTTCCAAGACGAAAAGTAGCCTAGGTATGTGGTATTCCAGGCTATAATCTATCTACCAAATTTCAGCCAGATCCGTTCAGCCGTTAGAGCGTGAAAGAGTAACAAACAACCACACTCACAAAATTTCGCATTTATTATATTAGTAAAATTTAGCTCGTCAAATGAAAGTCATAGCTATTTCTGAAGAATGAGGGCCAATGACTTTAAGAGAAAACTAAGATAACGTCTTGATTAAACGAAAGATGTGATGAGACTACCCGTGTTTACCGGGTAGTCTCATCACATCCTTACTCGTCATCTCATTCATACTCGTTAAACCACGCATCAGAGACTTTAGGAGTCATGCTCAGTGGTCTGGAGCTCATCCCGAGGTGATGAAATTAAACCCCGCCCCATAACACTAAACATAGAGCCACATCAGTTTGCAGGACTGCAACCACTTCCTAGAGTCGATCGCAACGTGGTGAGATCTATGACCTACTTGACGCCGCCGCCTCCGTCGAGCGGAATCCGCCCGCTGAGGATCCTGCTCGGTGGTCTAGCAGGAGACAACTGTCCTCCAAAGCCTCCAAATCTGATCGACAGCACTGCAGGATTTCCTCAGATACTCGCCATATCAGGATGAGTACTTGATGCAATCGGTAAGTGACGCAGTATTTCTTTCCTACCCACAGTTCGATAGAAGGGTTCCCTGGGTGTCAAATGCCACACCTGTAGAGTTTGCTGATGCTCGCTCGGTCGCAGTATTCGGAATGCGGATCGATAGAGTGAAATTGTTTGCATGCCCGCCAGAATGTCGATGGGACAGTCTGGCATTAACGCGATGCGGCGAAATTCTGGGTGGCCGTGGGGCCACCTAGAGCGGTGACGCCGGATGCGAAATATTAAACATATATTATGAAAAGCGTCTTAGCGGATGCGGGAACCTAACGTGAGTATGAGCTAGACGGCATGGCGGCACTGCGCGAGATAGCACGCGTAATTTAGAAACCTTCCTATCCGCTGTTTATGGTCACACTACGGCATGCACTTCAGGCCTAGTTAACAAGCGATAGCGCCATCATCATTTTCGTACAGCGCAGCGACTTGGTTCCAGGATGCACACTATACTGTACAATTCTAATGGTCATCAAGTAATGCAGGCTCCGTATCATAGCCAGGCAAATACCAGAATCCACCAAGTCTCTCAACCAGATTGGGTAACTTATGCAGCCACTTCTCTGATTTTGGATCATTCATATTACATGTCAATAGTATTATTGTCATATTATGTTAGATTAAAAACTTTAGAAATTCCAATCCAATATTATGAAATACTTATTGGTTCTAGGTAAGTATAAATTGCAATCATACGGTATTCATGATTTTACACTCATGAATAGAAAACATAATGAAGTACTTATCCAGTTTTTATCAATACTGAGATAACACGGAAATTCCAAAAAAAGAGAGAGAATCTAATTCAAATTTCGTTGTTCTTCGTTATAAACAACGCATTATGCTGGTCTAATCCGTAATATTAATATTATCAAGACGCAAGGTTTACATGTACAGTCAAGTTTATCCGTATTAGCAACATGAATCGTTCGTTGGTACAGTGTCTGATAGCACGTCTACAAAGACTAAGGCTGGTATTCCCTTTACATACTCCGTTATGGCTTAGTAAACTATCAAGAGGTCAAACAAAAGATTCACTGGGCCTGTGTGTCATCATGCTGTCCACAGGGGGACGTGAATGCAGTCTTCAGTGTAAAATGATATTAAAAAATTAAAATTAAAAAGAAATGGATTTCACAGCAGCTAATAACCCGCGACCCATAAGGCTGGTACCGGCTCGCTGTAAGGTGTGTTTGCAACGCAGTGCATTTGATGTCCTACGGATAGGAATCAATGTTGTTTTTTAATGTGGACGTAAAAAGGATGCATACATGTGCTTTACGATATGTACATGGAAGCCAGCTATTCTGTATATTTGAGAATAACGGTTATTACTTATTGTTACAGGTAAAGCAAGCAAGAGCATCTCTGGACGTAAACAGCTTTACGAATTTATCGGAATTAGTATGAACCCAATAAAGATTTTTTTCTCCAGCATTCTTCACTCCTTTTTCTTCTCTTTCTTATTCCGACACAGGGTATTCAGTAAAAATGTGGTAGGATAAATAGGGGAAGGTTAAGAATAGTAAGCAAAAATAGACTAATTTTATTTTTAATATATGCAAGTTTTGACTGAAAAGCTGAGGCCAAAGGCTGTATTAATTATAATAGTAGTATCGTAGAATGAATTATTGGCACTTTAATTAGAGTATATTTCGAAAAAATAAGGGAAATAAGTTTATTTCAGTTCAGTGTTGCCCATTATGTAGTTGTAGGTACGCATTAAAAAGTAAAATAGTATTATTTTTCTGTTAGAAATGGGCAATATACGGCTTAACTTTAGATTGTCCTCCCACAAGTTTGGGGTTCATATTTTTTTTACACAACTTTTGGAGGAGTGCCAATGATTGGGAGGTTTACCCTTCTTGAAAAACGTTATGGGCAGTGGCAGTGCTTATTTAAGATAATAGAGTTCATACAAAAACGTGAAAAGTTTATAAATGAAACAATATCCAACTATTTCCAACTGAACTTTTGACAAGTCACCAAAATATTTCAAGAAGACCATCATGAAACACATTCAACGCTAGGTAGTCACTACAGGCTCTATTATGAATAGACGAATAGTGTTAAATTATCCTAGTTGTTCCAACAAATCAACTTCCTGAATTGACCTGGGTTTAGAACAGAAATAATGTAAAAGAAAAGTTTAGTAGGTACTTTCTTCGGCAAGCGTAGCGTCAGTCATTTAATACTTATTGACTTTATCAATATTTAGAATAGCTAAAAATATGTATAGATTGTGTTTATAAAGAGTTACTTACCTTGGGTGTTTTGATGATATCCATAGCTACAGATGATAACACAGAAATCAATAAAATAACCAAATCAGATAACACAAATGTTTAGGAATGTCTGCAAACACGATTTCAAAGAAAGCTGGTATCGACTATCGCGCTCGAAAATTTATTAGTACGTACAGTTTTTTTGTGAAATAAATTATAACTTCTGTGATTCAATTCTTTGTTGAAAATATTTTCATTTTCCGAGTTTTTTTTATAAATCTGGCCGGAATGGAATAGGCCCATTTATTATTGCTTGGCCACACAGACCTTTGAGTTCATTCATCATGTGGTACCTATAAATATTGTATTTATTATTTCTAAACCTTAAACAGAATGTCTGTCTGTTATACGGGGATTCTGAGGGGTAGGCAGAGGCCTATTATATGCCCTCATTTCAGTAATTTCACATTTTAGGTTACGTCCCACGTATTAGGTAGGTGGTGGTGGTGAGCTGTATTGTCGTGTTGATATGGACAGATGCAGGTTGTGTTGTGTTGTGACTGCCTGCTGTTGAAATTTTTCAAGCCGCCATAATGGCCCTTCTGTAACTTGGCTTCAGGACTGTCATTTTAATGGCAACCGGGCGGGACCAACGGCTTAACGTGCCTTCCGAAGAACGGAAACGGTCACGAGTTCACGACTCACGAGATAGTCACCCATCCCTGACCGGCCACAGTAAATGTTGCTTACTACAGTGATCGTTTGCAGAGAGTCTGCGGGCGGGGGGGCCACAAGCTCTTCTGCGCTGGCTTTGTTTTAGGAAGATGGGATGGGGCCAGAGTGTCAACACAAGTTGCACCCCATATCAGCACCTGACACATCTCCCACGTTAATAAAGTTATTCTGATTGTGATATTCTTTATGTATACTTAGAATAATATCAAATAGGTTACTTGGAAAAACGTTTTTAAAAATTCGAGATCTCGAAAGGTTTTAGTAGCCACGCCATTACCAATAAAAATGACAGGAGACAAAATTGACAACTTTCCACACATTTGACGTAATTGACATCTTGCCTACTTGACGAAATATTTTCTTGCAGTTCATCAGTGAGTTGCTGATAATAAATTTTATTATTTTTTGTTAAGTGATAGTGAAAAGTCCGCAATATGACATCGACAGTGCCCAGCGATAGAAATGAGGAACGTCGCCGTAGGGTAAGTTTTGTTTAATAACTGTATTCTATGAAATAACAAGAGATTCGCTAATGTATGAATCATTGTTATTGCGCTGGATTCCGTAGTGGATTTAATGACGATGCGATGGTGGTCCGTTTTTTGGTTGAAATAAAATGCGCGGCTTATTGTATTTCAATGGAAACAATACTATCTTTATTCTTAATGGGTTATCAATGTTTTCTAGATAAGTCGACGGTGGAATAATCAATGTTTTTTACGCTGTAAACAAAGGGAATTCAACAATCTTTTGTCGGTCGGGTTCGCCCTACATTTATATACAACAGTATATCATTCTATATTACATACTTAATTAACCTGACAGTCTACTTAATCTTGCTAATTTAATTAAAGTTATTATTCCACTATGGCTCAGTCATTTTAATAAATTTGCTGTTACCACCATCTTAAATGTAGCTGATAATAATCTTGATATTGAAGTGTATTAATAATATCTTCTTGATCTACATATCTTTCTTTCTAGTTGCTTTCAAACTCCAACTTATTAGAAGTTTAGGAGTATGCTTTAAGTGTCTATTGATCAGCTGCTCTGTGATTTGGTTTCATATTTTCATTATTGTCAAACATGAATTTTTTTGCTTGGCTGACCTAGTTGAATGCCCTAAAGTTTGCAACACCAGTAATGACTTTGGGTAGATAATGCTTAATGCTAAACATTTCCGAAATATTGTTAAACTGTAAATATTTTTTATAGTTTATCTAGTTATCTTCTTCTTTCTCCGGCCTTATCCCATTTTTATTTGGGGTCGGCTCTCCTAATTTTTCGTCTCCAGAGTGTTCTTTCCTGGGTCGTCGATGGGTCGATGTTACCATTTACTAGGTCTTTCTTTATTACAGACATCCATGTTAGTCGGGGTCTCGCGCGCTTTTTTGGTCCACTTCTGATGTTTAGTACCTTTTTGGTCATATGGTTTTCAGGCCTTCTCATGACATGACCGTACCATCGCAATCGGGTTTCCGTTAGTTTCTCCGCTATGGGTGTTATTTTGAAGGTTCCTCTTATATCATGGTTCGGCACTTTGTCCATGAGAGTGACTCCTGCAGACCACCTTAGCATTCTCATTTTCATTTCATTTCATATAGTTTATCTAGTTATAAACTCTACAATCTGCACTCTTGTCAAATTCCGTGTGGGGGGAGCCACAGGCGCCGTTTTACAGTAAATAAAAAGTATGTTATCCTTACAGGTGCTGCTTGGTCCATTACCAACGGGGTTTCTTCGAGCCGATGGTACTGCTGACCCAGTGGACGCTGACTATCAAGCAGCTCTCGCTCTGCAGCAACAGCTCAGTGGGGCTACAGTAAGTTCACAAAACTACCTACTTTACTTATTCTTGAATTAAACACTTGTATATTTTCCACATTATTCACTTTTTATCGTATCATACTTTATCATACTGGAGCGGATGATCTATTAAATTTGTAGCTCAGAACCATATCTATCACATCAAACTTGAACTTTAAAAATGGCATCTGTTTGCTAGCTGTAATGCCACAGCCACAGATTCACAGGTTAACCTTTCTTTTAATTGGACACTAGCGGATGTCACGCGGTTTCATCCGCATAGTTCCCGTTTCCGTGGGAATACGGGAATAAAATATAGCCTATGTTCACTGCAAAGAGTGTAGCTTATCAACAGTGAAAGAATTTTTCAAATCGGTCCAGTAGTTCCAGAGCCTGTTTGTTACAAACAAACTCACAAAAAAACAAAAAACAAATCTTTCCTCTTTATAATATTAGTATAGATTAAAAAGGAGACAGCTATATTTCTTGAATGAGCACTTTTTTATACTACTAAGGTGGCAGACAAGGTTACTGAAAGTATTGAAGAAATGGGGATGTTAATCTTTGTGAGAATAAAATTCTTCATGTTCCTCTTTGACTCATCATTTCACTCTCAGGATTTTGACAGCTTAATATTCAATTATTGCTATCAGTTGATTTGATTCTTTCCGGTATCTTGAGCAGCGTTATTGTCAAATTTCCATCAACTTTAACAAAACTTTGACAAATTATATGTATAAATACCTAAAGTAAAACCATGAATCACCCTATCTATTGGTGACAATCGGTGAAAATCTGTTCAGTAGTTTGTAAGTTTATCAAGCAGATGCGACAGACAACTTTGTTTTGTGACACATAGTGATTACAGTCATGAATAGTCATGATGACTAATTCTATGAATAAATTGTACAGAAATATTATCTAAATGTGTTAAATTTATCTTATCTGTTCTCCAAATGTATTTGGATCAATAGTTGTCTCTACTGTGTTGGTTTGCTTATTATTTACTACTGTGTGCTCTTTGTTTCACACTGGTTACCATTCTTGCGTAGAGTTCGGTTCACAGTCCGTTAGCGGTGTACCCGGGCCCATTTACTAGAGATTCCAGGATTCAGAAGGTATGTGAAGCTGTTGCAAGTAACACGGGAGTCATTAAACTGAACATAGAACTGTCCATATCAACGCGGCAATACGGCTCATCACCTATTACGAGGGACAAAAATCTAAAAGGTGAAATGTGGGTATATAATATGCCTCTGCCTACTCCTTCGGGGATAAAAGGCGTGATCATATGTATGTGCACATCAAATTTTAGTGACCGTTCGAGGGCTAAAAATCCTCCGGTGTCCTGCCTAACAGCCTAAGGTTGGGAGCCCCGGATAAGCCATCGGAAGGATACCCCAGGACTTCCAACAGAAAATATCTCTTTATACATTGATTGGGTAAAGAAATTTTGTCTTTGTTGTAAGACTAGATATAACCTCTATTTGACTCCATTTAAATGACGGTTGAGAAATGAATGAGCTCATTATGCTTTCTGTGAAAAAAATAAAATGAAGACATACATAATTATTATAATAACGCCTTTCCACTGTCGACGCTCTGTTATTAAAATGTAAAACATTTTATTTTAATTTCATTGCTTATTATCATTTAACTAGCGGACGTCACGTGGTTTCACCTGCATAGTCCCCGTTCCCGTGGGAATACGGGAATAAAGTATAGCTTATGTCACCCGGGAATAGTATAGCTTCCCAACAGTGAAAGAATTCAAATCGGTTCAGTAGTTTCGGAGCTTATTTGATGCAAACATAAACATACATTTTTTTTCCTCTTTCTGATATACCGATAAGTAAAGACGCACAGATAGCTAACACAGACACGTTGATCATAATGTGGTACTTAAACATTTTTTTGTCACTATCTGATGTCCGCGGCTTCGTCCCCGTGCTGTGCTTTTCTCGTACCGGTTTTCACATGAAAAGTAGCCTATGTTCATGTCCAAAAGCATCTCGACGAATAAATAATCAGCTTTTGACCGCATGATACTTAGCCAGCAAATATAGCCTGCTGTGTTCTTATCAAGTGCCTACTCGTATCTTTTTTTATTCTTTTTAACGAAAGAAATCCTATCATGGATACTATGCCGCACTCCTACCGACTAAAAATCACACGTTCCCTACCTACTGCCTACGGTTGGGAGCCCCGAGTAAGCCCTAGGAAGGATGTCCCAAGATTCCCGACAGATTTTGGCTTCCACCGCGGCCGTCCGGCAGTCGGTAATGCATAGCATCCGTGACGGATTTCCACACGAAGAAAGAAATCCCCTTTAAACCAACATTATATTCTTATTCTTATTATATATATTATATATTAAAGTAATCTGTTTCAGATGCCCACAACAGGTCCACCTCTATCGGCGAGACTCAGCATCACAATAGCTCAGGCGAAACTGTCAAAAAACTATGGTGAGTGATTTTGGAGAAATATGGTTTTGTTCACAACGTTGTCAATGTTGACGCCCCGCTGACTCGATGTTCTGTAAACAATCTGCAGTAAGCAGCTTTCGCTATGGCTAGTCTTTGGATGAGTGACCACCACGTGGCCAATTTTTTTTTTGTTTAACGTGAGGGAAAATCCTCATGAATAAACTAAAAAACTCCTACCGACTAAAAAACCTCACGTCACGCCCAACAGCCTGTGGTTGGGAGCCCCGGGGAAGCCCTCGGCAGGATGTCCCAGATCTCCCAACAGACCCACGGCCGCCACTGCGGCCTCGCCCAGGTGGTGGTTCCACCACGTGACCACTATGTGACATTTTATTTGTAAGCTTTTTCGTGCTTCGGAAGGCAGATCTGATCAGAGATTGAAGCGAAAAGAATAACAAACATCCACACTCGCAAACTTTCGCTATCTTCGCATATTAATAATATTAGTAAGATACATTTAGGTTAGGTTAGGTTGTTTGTCCTATATTATTATCTGGAAATGTAAACAGGCCGGTTCGACGAGTAATTTTAAAGGAAATAATATGATTTTTTGTGCCCTAAGTCGTATTTACAGCAATTAAATGAGTGTACGACAGACAGGTTTAATAATTAAAACGGAATATGAGTATTATCTATCATTCTAATCACTTTACGTAGTAAATATTCTTCGTTTATAGAAGCCGCGACCGTCCGTATTATCGTATAATATTACCCTCCCTCCACCTCCCATGGTCTTTCCTGTCTCACGGCGGGCGTACTGACCGAATCATGGGAGAGCGCCCGTTGGGGTCTGCTTAAATGCTATTCTCCGCAGGCGCTTTTATTATCGTATAATAAATAATAATAATTATTTTAATGAAGTTTAAAGTAACATTTATGTTGGTAAAAAGTACAAGCCTCGTACGGTCAGCTGCAGAGAAAAGTATACAGGGCCGCCCTATAAGGATTGAATTTTCTTAGAAAATCTTTGATATATTTTTATGAGATTATGTATAGTTACGGCATTACACTAATTGAATAACTATAGCAAATGTCATAAAAATATATGAGAGATTTTTTGAAAAATAAAATCATTTCTTTCCGGGCGGCCCTGTATACTTTTCTCTGCAGCTGACTGTACCATCGAACGGTTCTTAAATCCCATCCCAATCAAGAGCCTTTCTTATCCAATTAAAAGAGATAATCTATTTTATTTTCATTATTATTTGCCAGGCCTGACTCGTATGGACCCGTACGTACGAATACGCGTAGGACATTGCATCTACGAGACCCATACCGACCCCAGCGGCGGTAGAACTCCTAGGTGGAACAAAGTTATTCATTGGTAAGTATAAAAGGATAGGCTTCAAGTTGTTCTCGACAGTGCATGGATTACGCTTTGTTTCGGCAACCGGACTAGGGCAACGGCAATGGCACTCAAACAATCAGTCAATCTAATTAGCCCATTGCGGTCTACTGGTGGATATTGGCATTTCCCAATCATTTTAGAATGGTGATCGTCCTATCTGCCACGTTGGCCCTGATCAGTATAGTTGGTACGAGGATTTGTTTTGAGATTTCCTTCTCTTCGTCATGTCTTCTTTAATTAGTCAGCAGATGTATTGTAACACTTGCAAGTGAGGCTGGCTTGGATCGCGAAGATATGGATGGGAACCCAATGCTGGCGACTTAAGCGGTGATTGCCAATGGATCAGTGCCATGGTTCAGCTAGAATCCAGCCTTGACTTACTGATTGATCAAAGCCAACAACACACTGTTGCCGGCACCACAATACGTAACATTATTAACTTCTTATTAGTGCATCTTACAAAGTGAACATTGGTACACCCTGGATAATTTTATTGCCTCACAGTCGAAAGGTGACTGCCTTTGGACTGTGAGGCTGTGAGACTGTGAAGGCAAGAGACTTCTTGCCCATTATAATCGAGGCAGATTCAAACATCCAAACACGCCTTTGGCTTTGCATCACAGCCTTGTCCGTCATCAGTGAGGCGAATTTACACTTCATTTTTTTTCGATATCTCCTGTACTGTTATTTAACCAGCCAATTTTTCCTACATACAGCCTCCTACCTCCAGGAGTCAACTCTGTATACTTGGAAATCTTTGACGAATGCTCGTTTACCATGGACGAGCTTATCGCATGGACACACATCAACATTCCACCTGCCGTTATCCAGGTAAGCTAATTGCATATCTGCTTTATGCATGTGTTGTGGCTAAATGGGTTGTGGTGAAATCAAATAATAACGTTACTTTGACTTGAATGAAAGCTTGAATGAAATTTCGATATAAATGATTTGCTTGGCTGGCTTGTCTACGCATTATGCAGTACTGTTAGATACATTGTCGTGATTGAAAACACTTTATGAAGCTGACCGGTTTCGCCTTAACAATATTTTTTTCAAAAATTGCCTTCAATTAGCAGTATAAACAGAGATTAATTGTAATTTCAGGGCGAGACATACGACGATTGGTTCGCGTTGAACGGCAAACAAGGCGACGGCAAAGAAGGTCACATCAACTTGGTGCTCAGCTATTCTGTGAGTATTTTGAGGTATTTTAATGATATTTTGTGATTGGTCTCGTTTTCAGATCTTTTTCATTGTGTTAAACCCTCTTGTTTCATTTTATAGCCTCCATAGTTGACTGCTGGTACTCCTAAAAGATTGACCAAATAGTGGTCAAAGTTGAAGCATAGGTTTCACCTCATATTAGAGCAGTTCTGGACACTTGGCGGGGCAAAGTGGATTCACCTAACTAGTGTAGTAAAAGTTGAAGAAGAATCCAAAACATTTTTATAACTCAGTGTTTTCAAAAGTACCGTTCGTTTTCGTATGGAATATCGCCCTTATTTTAAACTTGGCAAAATATTGGTGGTTCTTTCTAACGGGTTGCCATATGAACAGCACAGTGGTGCTTATTTTCCACTCTTTTTTGCCAAACTATATTTATTTATTCAACACAGTTACAGTGCACGGTATCTAAGTTGGCAAGGTTTGGAGTGAGCCGAGCACTTTTTTGAGTGGTTTTTGTAAGATGCCGTGCACTGTACTACATCTTCACAGAAAATTAACACCAGATCAATTTATGTCTACTCATAGGGTTTAAAATACGAGTGTTTGTTTCCTAGGTGGGTCCGGCAACAGTGACCACGTTCCCACCCATGCTGGTAGTTCCCAGCACGGGTATGGGATACGCCGCCATGCCAGTATACGCTGCCCCACAACCGCAGATGGTTCGACAACCGCAACCCGCGCCGGTCACCCCTGAACAACTGCAGCAGGTTAGTAAAGAATTGGCTTTTTAGGGGTCCGTATCCGTCCTGGGGTATCCGAGGGATTACCCGGGGCTCCCAACCGTAGGCTGTTAGGTAGGATTCGTGAGGTATTTTAGTCGGTAGGAGTCCGGGATAGCATCCATGCTGGATTTTTCCTCACGTAAAAAATTTGTTTCGTACTCGAAGGGTAAAAGCGGGACCCTCCCTATTCATGACTTTTCGCCGTCTGTCTGGCCGTCACAAGACTAATCTCAGGAACCGTGATAGCTAGAACTGCAATTTCCACAGATGTATTTCTGTTGCCGCTGCAACCTACAGAAAAAAGGGGTATTAAGGCGGGCTCCCATTCAACAAACGTGATATTAGGCCTTTTTTTTTTGGTACGGAACCCTCGCCCTTGGCCGGTTTTTTACTCATTGAGTGAAAAATAAACAGACAGTTACACATTTGTTTATTAGCAAGAATTTTAAAGTAATGTAAATTGTGTTATACTTGCAATTTGTATCATGTAACGTTATATTATAATTGCATGCAGGCACGAGATTAAATAATCTTATTAGTAGCTTTTTTATGTCGAGTTCCACGCTTCGGTGAATTTATATAAATAAAACAAATTCGTATTGGCAATAAACACTGTTTAGAACAGGGGTTCCCAACCTTTTTCAGGCCACGGCGCCCTTTAAGTTTTGAAATTTTTCACGGCTCCGTAACATATCACGTGACACCCCCCCCTGTCTCCCCCCAAACTGTCTTCTTTTTTACGTCTTGTAATCCCTCTGGGCCAAACTCTTACCGACTGTAACCAGCCGGTACACTACCACTAGTCCACTACCTACGGTCGGGACCCCCCGGGAGGATTTGGTGCAGGGATAGATTGTAGTCTGAAATAACACATAGGCTACTTTTTATCCCGGGAATAAGTTCCCATGGGAAGCGGAACTCAATGCGAGCATCAGCTATTAAATAATTAAATGGTGTATCGCTCTGTCTCTCCATTTATTCGTCTCAGAAAATACAGTTCACACCGAGCCAAAACAAATTTCACTTCAACAACAATAATAATGTGAAATGTGGACGTATACTACGCCTCTGCCTAACCCTTCGGGGATAAAGGCGTGACTATATTTATGTACTAGATGATGCTCGTGGCTTCGCCCGCGTGAAATTCGGTACTCGTTCCCGCTTCCCGTGGGATCATTTTACCGGGATGAAAGGTAGCCTATGTGTCATTCCAGACTATAGGCTGTCTCTGTTCCAAATTTCAGCCCAATCCTTTCAGCCGCTAGAGCGTGATTGAGTAACAAACATCTTCACAAACTTTCGCATTTATAATATTAGTTGGAAGTAGTATGTAACAATAACAATAATCTTTATGTTGCTAGATCGAAGAGATGTTCCCGAGCATCGACAAGGAAGTCATAAGATCAGTTTTGGAAGCCAACAACGGGAATAAAGACGCCACTATCAACTCGCTTCTGCAAATGTCTGAATAACTTATGTACATACACATATAGTGACCACAGATTATAAAACTAAAAGCAGATGAGGCTTACCGAACAGGAAAGTGAGGCCAAGAAAGCAAATACCAAATCCAAAAGTGAGAAGTATTATGAGTAAATGGGAAATCACTCATTACTTGTGAACAGTGTTTAGCGCTCCCTCTTTATTCTCTTAAATGAATTACCCTCCGTTTATCAACGATTCCGCCAATTTCCAGTAGAAAAATAGATACTAATAAAATCACCGACCACTGATCCTTCTGTTGGCCGTATGCTTGTCTGCCACCTTAGTGGTATAAAAAATCTGTAAAAAAAAAAGACGTAATTAAAAAAATGGCGGCACACGAGTATTTAGTCTCTTTACAGTACTCACTTTGGATATAGTATTTGCTTTCTTGGCCTCACTTTCTTGTTCGGTAAGCGTCATCTGTCTTAGTTCTATAATCTATGCATGGTAAATATAATACTTCTCTGGCTGGCTGCTTAAGCTTTACTGCTAGGCTAGCTGCCGTTACTATAATAGTACATAATTAATACCTATAATACTTATAAGTGCCCCAACTCAATGAAGTACTACTTAAAGAGCGCTTTCGAAGTCGTTCAAAGCGCTCAAACTGGTGACTTACTAACTGACCATGTCATTCATTTCAATCAATACAATTAAACCATCAAGCATACATGACAGCGCGTTGTTTGCATGTCAATCACTTAAATCAATACATATAAATGATCTTGTATGCATGTCATGCCGCATGATCGTCTAGCGGGAGTCTAGCTTTAGGGATATTGTTCAAGTTGAAAGTTATATCAAAAGCTACACAGAACATTTTTTTTTTCTTTTAAATACACTAAATGCGGCCAAAAAGTCAACAGTTAATCTGATCATAAGGGCCTGTATGACGCCAAATGGCTGAAAGAAGATAGCAGATATACATTTCAGCGCGCAAGAAAGAGATAGGTGCCCTCGGTTTTTCTGCGTTTTTAACGAAAAAAAATGAATTATAAGAGATCAAATCATCAAATTGAATTATTTAAAATTACCTAATATATTTGCAATAAGTAATTTCTTGGCTAAAACTTCTACCACAGCGTATAATTTACGATAAAATTATGAACATTTTAAATGATTAAGCTTGTATGTATTGTAAAAAGCACACATTAATATAAGTATCTAATTATTTTAGCTAATGATTTTTTATTTCTGTCGATTACGATCGATCGTTTGATCCTGATCGAAAAGTAACTAAAGAGACGTAATTTATTGTGAAAACATTTATTGTTAAAAATTACAGAGAAACATAATTATTACATATCTATATATTTACATTCTTACTATATAAACTAAACCTAAATAAGGCCCCTGTGGCATTGTGCCCAAAAGACTAGCAGCATTCCCCCTTTGAATAGCAATACCTATTCGCTAAGCGAGAAAACTGCCAGCCTTTGGGTCGCCAGTCGAGTCCACAAGACGCTTTTTCAAATTCTTGAAAATTTTAACGTAGTTTTAATATGTCACACTTGAAGTCTGTCAGTTTTATCTTCATAATGAGAATGATAAATGAGAAAGTGAATGAATAGATACGGACTTGAAAGATATGTGAATTTTAAAAATCATCAGGCGAATTCCTTTTCAATTTTTTTTTTGTAAATTTAAGAAGCAATTTATGACAAGTACTTAAAGTCCAATCCTGCTCGATCTGGCAATAATGTAAACATGTCCATGTTTTGACAATCGTTGTCTAAGACAGATGAGTAGAAAAATATAGATGACAAATCATTGATTTTTTTACTATCCTGAGTAGGTATTTTAAATGAAATAAACTGACATCAAGAAGTTATTTGGTGTCGAAATGATTGTAAGAACAGTGTATGACTCCTGGATACTGGAATATAATCAGGTTAAATCTTAGACCATATGACAAGACATGTAAAATTTTATTGCATTTAAAAATGTATTAATCGACAAACGCGTAATGGCTGTTGTGTGTTAATTGTTATTGTACAGTCAACTACAATGTAATGTACTAGTTTAATCATATAAAATGATGTACTGATGTACAGGCTTTTCATAAAGCCAAAAGACCAAATGGTCATGTGCAATGGCAGAAAACAATGCTTAAGTAAGGCGCATCCTGTGGTTAGATCATCTAAGGGTTAAATATTCAATTGCAAGTAACTATGGATATATAGGATCAAATGTGTTTGTTTACATTTTTGCGCAAAGCTATTGAAATACAGTATACATAATTTGATTGTCAAATAATTGTGGAATTGAATTGACCTATTAAAATGACGCCAAACGTAAAGACATGGGCAAAAACATCTTTTGCATTAGTACCAATGTTTATTAAAACAAGTATGGGGATTTTTACCAAAATTGGTTGTTGATTTAAGTACTTATCAAAATCTAAATATTTATTTATTAGCCAACTTTAAACAGAATCACATTTTTTTTTATACTAAAATATTCTTTGGGCGGATTCGACCAAAATCGGAGTAAGACTATACTAGACAGAATAACTTGTACTTATTTCTAAAAGTAAAGTAATTTTCCATTTTACCAACAACTAATAGGCACGAAGTAACTATGGTAACCATGCTGTAGTAGACGTAACTATGGTAACCATAATGAAGTAGTTTACTTCAGTACAAGTTTTCTGTATAATCTTATTCCGATTTTGGTCGCATCCGCACTAAATAACACAACTAAGTTACAGCGAATTTTTAATTAGTTTGGGGCATGTGTTATACCTATTGAATTTTTTAAAGTTATTGTAATTACTATTTTATTGCTCAATATCTGCCCAATATTTAGTTTTTACACACAATTTATTAAGTTGACGCTGTGTTATTCCATTAGGACTAAGTCTTATAGTGTATAGATAAATTCATTATTAATATATAATTTTAATAAAAACTGACTTATTTAATCCAAAAAATCATGGTTAGTCAAATATATACTTATAATAATACCTACTTTAAATGTATAATTCCTTAATTTTAATAATGTTTATTTATGAAAAAGTATGTTAAGGCACGAAAACGATGGAAACTTATGGATGTATTTTCGAGACACATTGCATTTATGTAATATGCTGATCTTGTATGTCATCACGCGAAAGCTTAAATTTTGTGCCAAATTATTTGCCATTTCGCGACAGTTGCTTCAAATGGAATGTATTATTGTTGTTTTTATTTGTAATTTTACAATGTATAAATATATAAGTTACAATTCCATTCTGTGTTTTTATATCCTTCTTTACCCAGTAAGAGGAATGCCGAATGGTATTATTCGCCCATATCGAAGGAATCTTGCGCAATCCATGCCAATTAGAGCACGTTAAAGCTAAGGCCACTCTGCAAGAACTTCGCTTATTGCCATAAAGCAATTAGAGATGGGCAGCGGGAAAAAAACCCAACGGGTACATACCGGGTATTTATGTGGGTAAAAACCCAATGAACGGGTATTTTTTTTAAGTATAATCTTCTGAGGTAGCTTAGCATTCTTTTTACTGGAAGTAATCGCGACTGCTTACGCTTACTGACACCTCGAAATAGTCACAAATTATTGGTTAGGTATACTAAAAATACTCCTTTTACCTAATTGTTCAAATGTTAATTTCTGTTATTTTTGTTTCATACGAACTTTTCGTTTAATACGAACAAAATAAGCCCAACCGAGAATTCTTTACGAACACGTTTTTTAAATTATTTTAATAATAATTGTTCAGCTGAATAATGCCGCCCGTTTGATTGAAAGCTGTAGCGTTATCTAGCGATTGGGGCCACTCTTACGGTACGGTCGGAGAGTTCTCTCCCACTCCTTCACGAACATGACCTGAATCGCAGAAAGAGTCAGTGCAGTCCCACTTACTCCCGCTGGAGATTATGGCTCGCACCATGGTCTTCAGCGAGAGATCGTCCACGTCCAGACGTGACCACACCGTGCACTCCACCAATGTGTAGAGCGCTGAATCCTCGCTGCGCTCCCCGCAGTGCTGGCACTGGGTCGTGGTTTCCCGGTGTATTCGCCACAGATACTTACTGAAGCTCCCGTGCCCAGTAAGTGTGGCTCCTCTTCAGCTCTTTATGGTTCTAGAGAGAAACTATGTTTTAAATCGCTTGGTTCTGGAGAAGATTCATCTCAGGCATCTCTGCCAGGCACGCATTGTCCGGGATTATAAAGGAGAGGGAGGGTTTAGGTGGGTTCTTTAGAACACTTAACTACCGTGAGATTCGGTAGCCAGCAGCCAAGGATGCGATAGTTATACGCTACGCCAACGGCCCAAGGTTTCCCGTTATTTCAGGACAATCTATAATGCGAATTACACTCCTGTGCATATCGTGGAGCGCGTCCAGTAAGTATCTACTTCGCGAAATCGTCCTAAAGGTGAGAGCTGTGCTCGATACTGGGACGAATCTTCGTCTTATACAGTAGATCGTCATACCTAAATTAGGACTCCCAGTTTTCGCAAGGCTAGCGACACGTCAGAATATAATTTTAATAAATAATAATAATATTAAACTCGCGCCGTGCCGATGCCGAGCATCTACACTAGATTGTTCTTTAGTGAAATTTATAAGCATTCTGAAGAGAGGTTAGAGGTACAACAGGAGGAATTTTTTTAGCTATGTGACGCACACGCCTGTGCTGTTCTTCCATTTAAATCGACCACATTGTTTGAACACCATTGGAAAATGTGTCTCTCTTTTCCTCCTCGTTGAATCGCTTCTCGGCTGGATGACCAAAGTAACTAACGTTAAAATGGACAGCATATCATTGATATGCAGAAGGAACAACACAGATCCCTGTGGCACTTCGGCATTAGTCTGCAAAAAGCAGGAAGCCCTGTAATAGAGGACCCGGAATATAGCCAAGATGCCAGACACAAGCGTGTTTTTTCACCGCTAAGAAAACCCCAATCACAGTAGCGCCGCAATTTCAGGGCACATCTCTTTCCATCTCCAAAAGTATAGGGATTATCCTTGGCGTTGACATCTCCAGTGACATTCAATTCCGCAGTCATTTGGAGGACTTGGCCAAGCTGGCGTCCAAAAAGCTCGGAGTGCTCAACAGGGCGCGGTGGTACTTCAATGCGGCGCAAACACTGCTTCTTTATAAGTCGCAAGTGCGGCCGCATAAGGAGTACTGCTGTCACCTCTGGGCGGGGCACCTGAATATCAGCTTCGTTCATTTGACTCGGTGCATAGGTGAGCTGTGAGGGTTGTCAACGATCCTATACTCACAGGTGGTGTAGAACCTCTTCGCGACGGGAGAGACTTTGCCGCTTTATGCGTGATCTACTGCCCGTGCTATATGTATGTATGTGCTCTGAGGAATTGTTTGATATGATGCCAACGGCTACGTTTTATCATTGTACCGCTCGCCACAGACAGGAAGTTCATCCTCACACTTTACGTCCGGAGTGTTCGAGCACAAAGGTTAAATCCGATAGGGGTTTTCTTGGCGCACGCTTAGGCTGTGAAATGATCTCCCTGCCTCGGTTTTCCCAAACGCCTACAGTATGGGGTTCTTCAAAAGGGCCTTAGGTTTTTACAGGGTGGGCAGCGCGAGAGTGGCGCCTCTGGTGTTGCAAACGTTAATAGGCTGCGGTGACCACCAGTCCTTCAGGTGGGCCGTGTGCTTGTCTGCCACCTTAGTGGTATTAAAAAAAAAGAGAGAAGAAAAATAGCACTTGCAGGAACCTGGCTACCCAGATGTGTATTCTATCGGGCTGGAAAACTCGTCTGCAGTTGATCCAGCAGAGCTAGTAGGTACATTGTCTGGCCTGTCCGGTATCTGCGCAATTTCAAGTACCATTTGGCTCAGACCATAAGAGACTCAGATCATAAGAGAGAGCAAACCGCGTGATGGCACGTTCCAGCTACTAGAGTATGACCATTGAAATTATCAAGAAATACCAGCACAGCGTTCGCCGAGGTGTTGAAATAACCTAGTTAAGTACCTTAGCTTCGCCTGTGTGGAAAAGTTGGATGCAGAAGTGGATCCGGCTCATGGAGCCATGATCTACGTTTAACCAGAGGGGTCAGGAGGGGTTCTCCAGGCAGCGTAAACGATAACATCCGAAGCATCCGCCCTGACGAACGCAAAGACCCCGACTTTATCTCGATATTGTTCCTCGATGACATAGCCCGTAGGTACGATATACTGTTATACTTTGTTAGGGCGGCGTATTTGTTTCTCCTTCGGAAACAACACGAAAGATGGCGTCGAGATTTGTATGGAGATCATGTATGTTCAGTTGGGAATGGGTAAAAACGAGACCGCTAAGAATCCGCCCTCTGTCCATCTATCTGTCTGTCACCAGGCTTGTGAACCATGATAGCTAGAGAGCTGAAATTTTCACAGATGATGTAGTTACCTTGCCGCTATAACAACAAATACTAAAAACATAAAATAAAGTAAATTTATATAAGTTAAATTGAAAATACCCGTATATTTTCCCAATCGGGAAAATACCCGGTAAAATCCCATCTCTAAATGGGACTGAATGCCAATGCTGCAATGGGACCGAACGCGAATAGGACCATTTTTGAATTTGAGACGAAATGCGAATGGGACGGTATGCGTCAAACCACAGAGCATCGCGCGCCTCTTAGACAGTTCGCGTTGCTCTATGGCGTCAAACCCATTTCGGATTAACGTTCCAGGCTCAGAGACCGACGATGTTCATACACGATACGAGCTGCGATCAATTCGACCGGACCAGAGACCTCAGAACGCAGCCTCTGTAGCAAGTCCTAGGGGGTTATTTTATGTACTTAATTATGGTGCGTGGTATGATAAACGGTCTTGCTATAAAATAAATGATGAATATCCTCCATCTCGGATTAACACGAAAATAAAATAACAAGGCAATATTAAAATAATTTAATTTTTTAATTTAACTTAACGCTAGCCTCTGTTTTTTGTGTACCTTTTTCTTCTTAGTTTCTCCTTCATCTTGTCTAACCTTTTCCGCGACCGCTTTCCTTTTAATATTACTTATCTTTCCTATGACGTTTTTAAACCGATCATCTTTCTTCATAACAGACTTATTCAGTTTTTTAAGACCATCTTTGATCGTAGCGTCAATATCTTCTGGGTCTTGCTGTGGTCTAAGGATCTCTAATGTGGCTTCTTCATTTTTGATTTGAGCTTGAACTTGCTTGATCTTTTCTAGTTTAGCTTTTTTTGCCGCCTTTATTCTTTTTCGTTTCATTTCTTCTAGGCTGTGGAATTTATATAGTTTAATAAGATTTTTTTATGTCATACAGAGTATATACAATACATAATGATTACGCCTTTATTCCCGAAAGGGTAGGCAAAGGCATAGTAAACGCCCACATTTCACCTTTTACTTTTTGACCCAAATTGTGATCTTCATGCCATTGAAAGTTAATAGGTTGAAATGGTTACATTATTATAAAGTGATTTTGCGTGTAGAGGAAATAAACATAATATTCAAATAATCTCTTTTCCTCCTACCAAAGCCTGAGGCCGCATTTGCGGTTTACCGCGGCGGTTTCTAACCTCAAAATGTCAAATTCTAACTTCAAATTGTCAAAACCAATGAAATGCAAACATTTCATTGGTTTTGACAATTTGAAGTTAGAATGCCACTGCGGCGGTTTCTAACCTTACAATGTCTTTGACATTGTAAGGTTAGAAGCCTCGTTTTGAACATTTTGCTTCCGTTCGTCCGTTCATCGTTATTTTACCTCTGACTGACAGTTTGTAGTTCGTTTTCTGTGTGTTGGCATTGCAGTAAAGTCGCCCTATTAGTGCCAGCTTAAGACATTTTACCGAATAAAGTGGAGATTTTAACATCCGTTATTATGAAGAGTTTTGTTTTTCATGTTATAATAAACTGAACTTTACTAAGACAGTGCTCCTGTTTCGATTATATTTAAGACTAGCTGAACCCGCAACTTCGTTTACGTCACATAAGGTGTATGAAAGGAGAGGTATTTCTTCAGCAGACTCAATAATCAGCGTGTGAAACTGCCCTGTTTGCTTAATCATATAAGAGCTTAAAGATTAAGTCTATTCTAAAACAATTCAGTCAACAAACAAAACAAAAGTAAAACCGCACCGCCCGCCACAGACAGGGTGTTCATCCGCACATGTTGCATCCGGAGCGCTCGTGCACGGTTAGATCCGATAGGAGCTTTCTACCGCGCACGCTTAGGTTGTGGAATGATCTCCCTGCCTCGGTTTTCCCAAACGCCTACAGTATGGGGTTCTTCAAGAGGGGTCTTAGAAGGTTTTTACAGGGTCAGCAGCGCAAGTATGGCGCCTCTGGTGTTGCAAACGTCCATAGGCTGCGGTGACCACCGGTACATATGGTGGGCCGTATGCTTGTCTGCCACCTTAGTGGTATAAAAAAAAAAAACAGTCTTTACATTAAGCTCTTTTATGATTAAGCCTACACGCCAGTTTAGATTTACCCATTTTTAGATTCATATGTCTATGTAAGATTCTTTAAAGTGATATAACTTTTTTATTTATAAATCGATTGACATAAAATGAACACTAAATGTTAAGTGGAGCAAACCTTAACACAATAAAGAAAACCGCATTGCAATCGGTTAAGCGGTAACTGAGATTAGCGTGCAGAAACGTACAGACAAACAGATATACAGACATACAGACAAACAGACAAAAAAATCTAAAAACCATTTGTTTGGGTTCTATTGCGTTCATAAAGTCCCCCTTTAATATTTTTTCTTATTTATCTTCCATGTACAGACAGCGACTTGTTACGATTTTATTATATGTATATTGATGATGATATTGATTTATTGTTTTTTTCTGAATATCTGATAAAAACATTCAACTTTCACTACTAACGACGGTAAACGTGCTGCTCTTACAACGTTCCACATCTCAAATACTGGCCCCGCCAGAAAAATGCGCCAGCAAAAGTAGGAAGTAAGTTTCGACTGAAGGTTGTACATGAGAAAAACCCAAAAAATATTCGGGTAACACAGATATTCACAACGCGTTGCGTTTTGCGCATTTTGCTTTTTGTACATTTTGCTTTTTGTACATTTTGCGTTTTGCACATTTTGCTTGTAGTGCTCATTTTGCGTTTTGCGCCTTTTGCTTGTAGTGCTCATTTTGTGTTTTGCGCATTTTGCTTTTTGTACATTTTGCTATTTGTACATTTTGCGTTTTGCACATTTTGTTTCGAAGGGAAATCTTCGATTCAAGTGTCATACACATCAAGCTATATTCTGAAGACAACAAAGATTATTGCGCTCGTGGCCCCGCAACCACTATGTTCTGAAAACGATACATTTATTTATTTGCGAGCCTTTCCGTGCTTCTGAAGGCACGTTAAGCCGGTGGTCCTGGTTGCCAGTAAAATGACTGTCAGTAAGACAAGTTGAAGGCTTTTATGGGCAGCTTGAAAAATTTCAACAGCGGGAATGAATGATTTATTTATATGCTTGAAATATGGTAGGTGGTTTACACAGATCTTACATTACAAACTTTTAACAATGTTCTTCATACTTCGCCTACTGATTTCGGCATGCAAATTTAATTAAGTAATTAGGTACATACTAAAATTATCATAAAACAATCACTTACCTATGTATCAAAGTTATTTTTAAAAGTTCACACTATGTCACAGTATTAATTTCAATATAAGAGGCAATCATAAGCCTGTCCATTTCAACACGGCAATAGGCTCACCACCTATTGCGTGGGACAGAATCTAAAAGGTGAAATGTAAGCATATAATATGCATGTGCCTACACCATCGGAGATAAAAGGCGTGACCATAATGGTATACAATTTTGACGCGAGCTCACCCTTGTTCCATCATGTCAGGGTCGACGCCGGCCTGTATCCACCGCTTGATGTTATAGTTCCGTTTGCGTTGTTCAAACTCCTCGTTGTCGAGTTGTGCCTCCTGTTCTCGACGCGTCACGCTCACCGTTGTGAATATCTTCACAGCCTCGTCATCTATGCAAAAAAAAAATTTGAAGTAAGAAAACAATAAAAAGGAGAGAGATATTTTTTTTGCCAACGAGGATGCAGCAGGATTAACTACTTTGGTAGAATGGATTTTGAACGAAAGAAAAGAACTTTGTTTAAGGCTAGTATTTCCGAAATCGACCAAAATCGACCCATTTTGAAACGATCTTTATACTAAGAAATATTCTTTGATTTGATCTGATAAAAATGTATTATTATAGTTTAATAGATGCTCTTGCTTCCTTTAATTTTTACAACACGATTAATAAAACTTTATATGATAAAAATCGTTCTCGAAAAACTGGAAATGTGCAAAAATTTTTAAGATGAATGTTCTTATTGCTCAAAATATACTTGTTTATTTTATACAAACACATGTCTATATTAAAGATATTGATCTTATGAACAATATTCATGCTATTATTTATTTTTTAAACACCTCAGATTTTAAAACAATGATAAAAAGTGTAGAATCTAGAACAATTAGGCATTTAGCGTACACTTCAATCACTTCATACGCCTGACAGGGCTGTTCTGGGTAGGACCTGTGTCGCTCTGTCACCCGTGCGTGACCCGCTACGTTAGTTCGCGCGAATCGATCGTTTTAATTAGAAGTAGTTGCAGAAATCTGTAAATATTATTTTGTTTTTATTTGTAAATATTAGGATAAGTACGTTATTGTGTATAAATAAATAAATATCGTGTAATATAGTGATTAGTGACTAGGTACTCAGTGAATATGGGTAAAAAAAAGCCAAGAGAAATAAAATGCCTAGATGTCAATTGCGGCTACTACGACGGCAAGTATGGTAAGTTCCTACAAGTATTGTTTTATCTTTATTATATTTATAAAAATACACAACCAAATAATTCACTGACGGGCATGATGAAATTATAAGGTTGACGCTGAGCGAAGCGACTGAAGCCAACAGCTACCATTATTTTGCTACCTGATGAAGAGGCAGTACAGTAGCTAAACGTACTCATATAGGCTTAGAGATCTCCCATTCCAGTCCTCTTCTACGTAGCTACAGGTAGGTGTCATTTAGCAAAGGCCCAGTAAGTTAGATCACGGCTGTTTTTGGTAATGAATGACTATGAGAAATGAACTCGGTGCCCCAAAGTTGCTTGGGACCTTACGATAAGAAGAGGGATAGTATTTACCTAAACCACAGTAACTACTAGGTATAAAATATTCTCTTTTTACTATGCCTGAACAATCAACGTATTGCCCGTTCGCTCTAAGTTTGCCTTTCGCCTCCCATACTACGCCTGTACACCATCCTGTCCGCCAGCGGCAACCTTAGCGCGAACGGGTAGTAAATAATATAATGTTTGACGCTTAGAGTATAATAGTAGGTTCACGTTTTTATTGCTACACTGTATAAATTATAACAGTAGTACCTACCCACTACCGACATAAAAGAATAAACGTGTAGTTTATTTATTTTTCGTTGTAGTCTAGCCGTTTCGTTGTAGTGTACCCTCAAAGTCTTTTTTTTTTCAGCTCATCGATTCCGAGATTGAACGGTGGTTCATTTGCAAAAAAAGATACATGTGAATCGTAAGTACCTAGTACTCGTAGGTGCTTTCAAACTTTAATTTTGAGTGTAATAATCGTTACTTTCTTAGTAAATATGAATGTATGAAAAAGTGGATAATTTTTAGGGTTCCGTAGGTACCCAAAGGTAAAAAAACGGGACCCTATTCATGAGACTTCGCTGTCCGTCTGTCTGTCTATCGGTCAGTCTGTCTGTCGGTCAGTCTGTCTGTTTGTCTGTCCGTCTGTCTATCTTTCTGTCTTTCCTTCACGACGCTGTAGCTCATGAATGGACATAGCTAGAGATCTAAAATTTTCACAGATAATGTGTTTCTGTTGCCGCCATAACAACAAATATTGAATTTTGAATGCCAGTATTTCTATCAATAAGCTGATTCACCGAACTGACCTAGGCCTAGGGGAAGGTTCGGGTGCAATCCCGCGTCTTTGGGGGTTTCGGATGTGATCCCGCTTCTAAGGGGGGTATGCATAAATCCCTCACGTCACGCTGCCGTCATGGGCCTGCTTCTGTAAAGACGGTGAGCAGCCCCATCACCGTCCTCAGGCCCCTGGTCATGGAGACCGATAGTCTTGGGCGAAGACACGTCTGCGGCGTTCATTTCAAGTGTGTACTTGTTGCCGTTATTAATAAAAAAGGCAAAAAAAAAACGCGTTTGTTGTATGGAAGACCCCCATAAATATTTATTATTTTTCTGGTTTAGTACTCAATTCAATCCTTTATTTCTGCAAATGGGGTTTATATCCCTTGTGCTTCCACGGACCTCGGAAGAGGCCACCTGCGGGAGACTAAGAATAGGTTTTTGAAAACTTTCTAGGCAACCTAAGTTCCTAGTCTATATACATATAATAAAAAGATCAAAAGTCAAAACTGTACATTAAACATAGTAAAAAAAATACTCGTGGGGGATTCTACACAGGATACCGAAGCCGAAAATGTAGTTAGAATTTTTTTGTCTGTTTGTCGTCTGTTTGTCTGTTAATTTTGCTTTGTCCGGAAGGATCTCGAAAAGTACTCAATATTTTTGATTGAAATTTTGCACAAATATTAACTAGGGGTAGGGTCTTCAAATAGGCTACATAGGTAATTATTATCCCGCTACATATCCTAGGGGCTAAGCAGTAATATAGAGCGCCAGTAATATACCACACATTTCAAATTATTTTTTTCTTAGTTTCCCATTAGTTATTAAATTTATGAGAATTTTTGTTTTAGAAAATCAAGTCAACTACAGAATGAATTAAGTGCGCCTAAAGCTTCTGAAACTATGACATTTATTCCCCATCTAGCCAGGTCAGTTTACAATATGATACATACTAATATTAGAGTTATCGGGATATTTACCATGTATTATTGGTTTTTCCGATATTTTAACGCTGTTGCAAGCAAGCAAGATCACGGTGGAACTGAAGTACTGGCGGTTAAAAGTCAAAGTCTAAGGAGCACATATATCGATCTACCCTCCTTTTGCACTCGTTTGTGTCGTGCAACACCACAATTATTGGATTCGCTCTCACTTTCACTGTGGATTCGCACTGAGCCTCGGTCGCGACATACAACGCTTACCGTATCTTCGCGCGGTTTCAGTTGGATATGTTTGCTATTATTTATGCATACGCGAACCACTGGATGCCTGACGCTCGGTAATTGAAACCCGTCCTCACGATCGAAATTTTTATACTTCTTAATTTCAATCGCTTCCCTAACCATATACGGGAGTGTACAAAATTTACTGCAGCTGCAGTAGTTTGTTTATAGGACAAACCAAACGAACTGTTACGTGCCGAATAAAAGAACACATCAGGGCAGTCAAAAACAACGAACCACAGAAATCCGCAACAGCTGAACACCTGTTGGAGTCTGGTACGGACCACTGGATTGAGTTACATAACCCCAAGATGCTGTCGACAGAACGCCACTACGTGAACTGAATATATTAAATAAATAAATAAATACCAAGACTGGTTAGGGAAGCGATTGAAATTAAAAAGTATAAAAATTTCAATCGTGATTTTGAAACCCGTCCGGTTTCAAATGCCGAGCGTCTGACATCCAGTGGTCCGCGTATGCATTAATAATAGCAAACATATCCAACCGAAACCGCGCGAAGATATATCACCTAAAGTCCGAAAAAAACTGTTGCAAATAACACAAATATTTGATTCGACTCGAGACTGAGCTCCCGCCGACAGTAAATCCCTAAGTCAGGAGTCAGAAAATATATTGGGATATGGGACCATTCTTTTTCAGGTAGTCTTCCTCGTGAATTCAAAGTGCCTTGGAAGAGGTCTAGGACCTGTGTCTGGATTTCTTTGACTTCTCCCCTGATTTCCCACGTTACCTGCCAACTCATAAAAATATATCATGTTTTGTTTCAGTGACCCTGATGATTCATTAGAATTTCAAGTTGAGGAGACAATAATGAATAATCATGAACAGTTGGTTTCTGGACGAAGAATTGTTGACATTAACTTTTTTTTGCGAGAAATACAAGAAAAGGCGCGTCATAATAATCTTTTTGATTGCGGACCCAGTACTTTTCGGTTAATTGGGTCTAAGCGTCTTGACATGCGGCGTGCATGGTACTTGTCTTATTCATATTATAATGTGAAATAAATAAACGCATTATTTTACTCACAAGATGCATTCTATTATTTTTTTGCTATTTATGTTATACCTATGCTTACCTCTTCGAAGACTGCTCGAATTGATTTCATAAATTATTAACGGATTTTTTTCTTATTATCTTTTCCCGGCTCGTCTCACGATTAAAATGATGATAAAAAAAATTAGTAAAAAATAGAACCGACTTCGAACAAATCCTGAAAAATTAAATTTACTTGGCACAAAGATAAATGTATTTTGATTTTTCATATTTTATTCAATATCATATTGAAGTCGGCGCCAAGTAAACCCATAGGTTGAGGTAGGTATTATTAATGGCACCAACTTCAATATCATATTGAATACAATTTGATAAATCAAAATACATATTATTACTTTGTGCTAAGTAAATTTTATTTTTCAGGATTTTTTTGAAGTCAGTTCTATTTTTTACTAAAAATTTTTTGATCATCATTTTAAGTGACGGGTGGACCGAAAAGTATAACTATCTAGGTGTAAAGTTCTTATCAATACAAATCAATCAAGCCCAAACACAAGGTACGTGCTGTAAATCGTTTCGTTCGTAAAGGAATTCCCTCGACTGTCTTTCGGTTCCATCATCAGATCGACTCCTGATCTTCATTAAATTGTAGTACATTAACAGTGGGCGCACACTAGGCGTCTTGTCACGGCGACAAGCTGTGGGCGCCAAATTACATACATTTTGTTCTAAGCTCCGCACACTAGGCGACATGTCGCCGCCACTCCGAGACAAGCAAGGGGAGTCTTCGCGTCTGTCGCCCTATTGTCGCGGCGACACGGCGACAGTCGCCCAGCGACAGCTTTGGACAACGTGTTCCTTGCACAACGTCTGTCACGGCGTCAAGTCGCCCGTTGCAGCGTCGCCGCGACAAGTTGCCACGACAAGTCGCCGCGACATGTCGCCGCGACTGTCGCGTAGTGTGCGCCCACTGTAAAGCACTTCATTAAAAAGTTACCAAACGCACTAGTTGTCCCTACAATTTTCGGTGGTTGCCCTCGATTTCTCCTGGATCCCATCATCAGATCCTGACCTGGTAAAAATGGGACTACCTCAGAAGTAAACCCTATTGAAAAAAAGAAAAAAGAATTAAATCCGTCTATAATTGACGGAAATATCAGTGAACATACATAAAAACATACAGACGAATGTAGAACCTCCTCCTTTTTTGAAGTCGGTTAAAAATAAGGAAAGGTTTCTTACAACCCCATTTCGAATATACCTGCTAACAGGCACTTACTAAATAAAATGTCTTATAAAGGTTTGATAAACTTATACTTCTGTTGTAATTTATTTGGTGGTACAAAAAGTGCGGCATGAAATACACGCTGCACCAACTGTCAACGTCCAATTGCACCAACTGGCAACGTCCAAACAAGTGCTTGGGGTCAAATGAGTTCATGTCGATCGCATGCTACGGGGGTATCGCCCGCGGTGAGGTGAGGTGGTAAAAATACCTAATGCGCTCTGGCATTCGGCCCTTAAGGACTTATGGCACCCCTTCTTCCTATAAACGCCACCGATAGAGCGGTTGCGATGGCAGAATTTTATGCCAAAATTGTTTAAAGAAAAAAAATCATTGACACGATAGAAGAAGATGGCACCCCTAGTAAGTAGTAAGTGCAGACGAGTATATAGGCAGCGGCTCGTAATAATCTTTTGATAAATAACTAAAAAATGAATCTTTGACAGGTGTAGAAGATCTCGAGTTTTGCTCTGATCAACACATTAGCAATTTTTTGTTATCTATGGGGAACTTACCATCTATTTTATACTCTGTCAACTTCGTGTTGATGGCATCTTCAATTTCTCCAAGCCTCAGTAGGTCGTAGGGCGTGATAAGAGATATTGCCATGCCGCTGCGACCCGCCCGGGCTGTACGTCCCACTCTGTAGAAATAAGTTATGTTAAGGGGGGCTCCCAAACAACAAACGTGAAAAAAAAATCCGTTTTTAGGTACCGAACTCAGCATAAAGTCTGCTAAGCTACTGAACATAATACCTGTGAATATACTCCTTAGGTTCCAACGGCAGCTTATGATTAACAACTAAATCCACGGTAGGTATATCCAATCCCCTAGCTGCCACATTAGTAGCAACCAGCGTACATTTGAGGTTACTCCTGAACTGGGTTAAGGCAGCCACTCGTTCCTTTTGCCGCATGAAGCCGTGTAAGCAGACGTTGTCCATTGAAATTGCGTTTAGCATCATTGATAGGACTTGGCATTCCCTGAAACAAACGAATATTTTGGTTGTTTTTTCGTGTGATTTTCCCTCATGAATGCTATGCCGTACTGTATGTAGCCAACTAAAACCATCCGTGTCCTACCACTACCTACGGTCGGTAGTCTTGGGAACAATGTCCCGCAGCTCCCGGCAGACTTTGGCGACCACGCAGCCGCACCCAGGGGGCTCAAGTACCATCCCGCGTCTTTGGGAGTTTGTTCGGGTGTTATCCCGCTTCCTGAGGGGTGAGGCGTGTAATAGTCGGGAATCGAACCTACCGTGAATGTCAATGATCCTTTTAAACAATGATCTAATCAGGAAGGAAAGTATCTTTGACAAAAAATATAAAGTAGGTACATATAGGAGCCCGGGAAAGCTGGCAGATAGATGACAGGCAGGGCACTATCTGCTACACAGATGGCTCAAGAAAGGAGTCGATACAGCGATCTGGATCAACAGATCCATAAGCCTAGGCAAATACGATAGTGTTTTCCAAGGGGAAATTACAGCAATTACTGAGTGTGTGCAACTGATACACAACCACACTGAAACGAGGAAGGCAACTATATATAGCGACAGCTAGGCAGCATTGAAAGCACTTAGTAAGGAAAAGATAACGTCAGCTACTGTTTAGGAATGCAGAGCATCCCTTGGTAGATTGACGGAACAAGCAGAAGTCAGCCTGGCCTGGGTATCCAGCCATGAAGGTAACCAAGGCAATGAAGTTGCAGATAAGCTGGCCAGAGAAGGAGCAGATGAACCCTTGGTGGGACCGGAGCCCGGGATCCCCATTGTTCACAAAATCACCAAGGGAGTAATCAACAGAAGAATAACTGTAGAAACCAACCGCAGATGGAGATCGTCGAATGGCATGAGGCAGTCAAAGATCTTCATCAAAGGAATGGATGGGAAGAGAACTAGCCAACTGGTCAAACAAACCAGAGGAAACATGAGGCTAGTCATTGAGATCATCACAGGACACTGTCGCCTAAACATACACCTGACAGTAATAGGAGTGAAGAACGACCCAAAATGCCCGGAATGTTTGGAAGAGGAGGAGACCAGCACCCGCCTACTAGCTGAGTGCCCAATGTACTCGCTAAGCAGATGGGAGATTATGGGCACAGACAGAATAGAACAAGAAGACCTGGAACATCTGAAGGTGGATGAGATTGTACGGTTTTGCAAAGAAACCAGATGATTCGACAGGGCGCGCCGTGAGGATTGCTGGGATACCCAAACCCATCCCTTGGAGCGGTCCAGGGAAATGGACGAAATGGGCGGCAATACAGGCGGTTGGATCCTCCGCCCGGCGATGCCGGCGTCCCCACAAGAAGATAATAATACTGTGAATGCAAGCCCGACTAGCCTGACATGAAAGCTAAGTGCCCGTCTTGTTCACACTAAGTTAATATAAGCTTATGCTGTGGGATCTACACAACTGGTAGCCTTGATGTATTTCTTTCCAAAAATATACATCTAAATAAATTGAAAACATCAAAACACTCATGAGTTAGGTACTTATTATATGAATATTTGGTCCGTCTCGGTATTCAAACCCGAGATTTCAGCACGGCCCGATAGTCGCATACACTGCTACTGCGCGACCAAAGCAGTCATTCAATCAGTATTAATAGCTATCCGGCACACACACACTTACTTTTTAGTATCGGTGAAGACAATAACATGTGAACTGGGTTTCATCTCGCGATATTTGCGCATCGTCTGCACTAGGTACACGTCGCGGGCGTACGCGGGACACACCACGTACCGCTGATCTAGCGTCGACACAGTCAGTTGTGTGTCTGTTTCTTTCCATGTTAGAACTTTCTGCAAAATTAATAGGTATATAATATTATAATTAGAAATAAACACCCGATCCTGCGCTTTGCGCACCCAGCCAATCCCTGCTGCTTTTTAGGGTTTCGTAGCCAAATGGCAAAAACGGAACCCTTATAGATTCGTCATGTCTGTCTGTCTGTCTGTCTGTCTGTCTGTCTGTCTGTCTGTCCGTCCGTGTGTCACAGCCACTTTTCTCCGAAACTATAAGGCCTATGCTATTGAAACTTGGTAACTAGATGTATTCTGTGAACCGCATTAAGATTCTTATATAAAACTAGAAAAAAAGCAGTTAATTTTGAGGGTCCCCATACTCAGAACTGAAACTCAAAATTTTTTTTTTCATCACACCCATACGTGTGGGGTATCTATAGATAGGTCTTCCAAAATGCTGTTGAGGTTTCTAACATCATTTTTTCCTAAAGTGAATAGTTTGCGCAAGAGGGACTTCCAAAGTCGAAAAATGAGTGTCCCCCCCCCTCTAACTTCTAAACTAAGAGAGTGATAAATCTAAAAAAAATATATGATTTACATTGCCATAAAAACTACCAACGAAAATTAGTTTGAATGAGATAGAGCTGGTAGTTTTTTTTTAATACGTCATAAACCGCAATTTTTGGTAAGAAAAATCACTACCACTGCGAACGTGTTAAAACATCAATTAAAGTTACAACGAACTATAAGAACTTTTATATTATGTTACTTGCTGCTACGAAACCCTTCATGGGCGAGTCCAACTCGCACTTGGCCGGTTTATTCAGATTGTCGGCACCCCACGTTTTCCAAGTCGCGGTCTCCGCTCCAGTACGCTTTTGCTCCATCGTAAACCAAATCTTTTACAGATACGGCCATCCCGCTGCCACTTCAAAATGCATACTCTGGGAGCTATGTCGACCGCTCTTATCCCTGGTGGATAACGTCGTTGCGGATTTGATCGTAATTAGTCCGGCAGTGGCCTGCCATAGGCTGATTTGATTTATCGTAGAAATAATACCACAATTGTCACCCCAAGATGTATAAGGTGGAATATTTCATCAGCTATCAAAAGATTCGAAATAAGCTAATGTTTGCATGTGGTGATAAAACACTCTGGTCAGCTTAATGTGAGTAGTAGTTTACTTACATCATTATTTAGGGGAAGCAGCTTGCATTCCTTGACATCATCAGTGATAGTCGCTGAGAATAGTAAATTCTGTCTCTTTGGAGGCAGAACATTAAATATTGTTTCTAAATCCTCTTGAAATGACTCACTGAATAGTCTGCAACAATTTTTTAAAGATAACATTTGATGTAAGCATATACTGTTCGGGATCCTACTCGGTATAAAAGGGTTTCCTATCAAGTCTTTCAGCACACAAGCCGCAGTGCCATCCATTCGTAATATTGCCAAACTGTGGGCGATGATGATGACAAGTCTGATGCAAAATTTGAGTCCCAGCACTTGGTCCTGGTCCTGTCCCTTCGCATCCAGTCAGTCCCTGCGACCTTTTTCAGGTTGTCGGTGCGGTCTCTCCTCTAGAACCCGTGTCGAGGATCCAGTGGATTAAAAAATACGCAGTGGACTGTATTATGCTGGTTTATTCGACAGAACTATTTCGTACATTTATCAAGAAAACTAAAATATAATTTAAGAGGATCGACCACGGTGATGTCCCAATGCCAGTATGTTGGTAGTGTCTAATGTAGTAATACTAGTTATCGAACGTCGGACCGCCGATGGGAGGCCGTCCCCGCGTGCCTCTGCACCACACCGTCTTACACCTCTGCGCAGTGCTATGGGATTGGTCTTCTTATCGTCTAACCAGACGGTCAAGGAAGGGGTATCGTAGAAACATCTCAACACCTTGATATATCGCCCATCAACATGACACTGCTTCAGGGCATCCAGTACTGCCGAGGTTTCAATAGAGTTGAAGTGTAAGTTGCGTTTGCTGTGTATGGCTTTTGTGGATTACAAAATCCACAAAAGCCATACACAGCAGCTGATTTTACTCAATTGTCTTCTGTACAATCTGCCGAACAGTATGGATGTGACCCATGGTACTGAAGCCTTTTCGAAACCCGGCTTGCTCCTTTGGCTGAAACTCGCGGAGTTTTCCAGCGAGGCTGTTTGTGACTACTCTCGAGAACAACTTATAAACATGGCTGTGGAGTGAGATGGGTTCGTAGTTCTTCAGTAAGGTTCAATAGGCTGGCAACGTCAATTTGGAGAGCTTATATATAAAAAATAATGAAAAATCACTTACCGGTCAGCCTCATCTAGAACTAAATATTTGATCTTCTTTAAGCTAAATGTGTCACATCCAGTGATATGATCTGCTAAACGTCCAGGCATGGCTACAATGATGTGTGGTTTCTTTGTTAACTTTAAGGACTCTTCCAGTTGATCTGAACCTCCAGTTACTATGCACACACGCAGTTTTAATGGCTGGCCTAATATACTGAACTGGTCTCCTATCTAGAAATAAAGAATAAAATTTGTGTTAGTTTTTTTTTCGAAAATAAACACAATGAAAATAATGTTCAGCTGTATTATATCTATAGATGGATATCTATGAATGGCTATCTTGACACACAAAAAAGTGATAAAGCGAACGTCCAAATTAATTACGATATGATAGAAAGAGCCATAAAAGAAAGTCTAAGAATGGATCAAAAGACAACAAAAAAGAAAAGTATCTTGAGTGATGAAACCTGCAAATTAATCCAAAAACGATCAGACTTAATTAAATTAAAAGAGCTATCAATGTTGTTTAAAGAAGTTAAGAAATCAATAAAAGCAGACTATAGGAGACATAGAGAGGATATAATCCAACACAACTTAAAAACATATAGAAGTGCTAAGCGAGGCATAAAAGATCTGAAAGCTTACAAGACTTGGATATATACACTAGAAGGTGAATCTAAAGTAACTAATACTACCTCAAGAACAGAGGTAATAGACATAGCAACATCTTTCTACAGGAACTTATACAAAAAACAAGACACTGACAACCAGTAAGACCAGTTGACTGACACCCGTCCAAATACATCCCAAATAAATATAAACCTGATAGAAGAAGAAGAAGTGTATGATCATGTAAAGCTGTTGAAACAGGAAAAAAGTCCTGGTCCAGACGGGATCAGTAACGAAGCCATAAAATTGGGGTTACCAATTCTTCTGCCTCATCTAAAACTGTTATTCAATCAGATCTTGGAGACAGAAACCATACCAAAACAATGGTGCAACTTAGATATTGTCCTGATCTACAAGAAAGGAAATGCCTGGGATATCAGCAATTATAGACCAATCAGCCTACTAGCCAGTATCTATAAACTGTTTGCTTCAATCATACTCAAACGAATAACACCAGAAATAGATGCAGCCCAACCAGTGGAGCAGGCGGGTTTTCGTTCAGGTTATAGTACAACTGACCATATACATACTGTTGAACAAGTAATAGAAAAATATGAAGAGTATAATAGACCTCTCTACCTAGCCTTTGTAGATTACACTAAAGCCTTTGATACTATTAGCCATAACTCAATTTGGAGAGCCCTAAAATCATTCAGAGTACACGAAAAATACATAAATATCATCCAAAATATCTACAAGGACAGTGTCAGTAAAATAAAACTGGAATCCAGAGGAGAAGAGGTGAAAATCGAACGAGGGGTTAGACAAGGAGATCCGATGTCCCCAAAACTCTTTCTAGCAGTGTTAGAACATATATTCCGAGCTTTAGACTGGAAGCAAAAGGGAATTCGAATAAATGGTCGCTATCTAAGCCACTTAAGATTCGCTGATGACATTGTTATCTTTGCTGAGACTCCCAGGGACTTAGAGAATATGATAACCTCACTATCTAAACAAAGCTCCCGAGTAGGCCTAGAAATGAACGCAAACAAAACTAAAATAATGAGTAATAGCTACAAGAGGCCTATTAGCATAGATGGCAAAATAATCGAATATGTGGAGAACTACATATACCTTGGAAAACAGGTGTCTTTTTCAAAAAACAATAACGAGGAAGAAGTTAAAAGAAGAGCAAACATAACATGGAAAAAATACTGGTCTTTAAAAGAAGTTCTCAAGGGCGACTACAGCATATCACTTAAAAAGATTGTGTTCGACACCTGCCTCCTACCCTGTCTATCATATGGCTCGCAAACATGGGTCTTTACAAATAAAATTGAAGCAAAAATTAGAACCACTCAACGCGCCATGGAAAGGAGCATGATAAGTGTAAACAAAAGGGACAAAATAAGACATACAAAAATTAGGGAAAAAACAAAAGTAACAGATGCCCTTACACACACCCTGAGGCAAAAGTGGAAATGGGCTGGTCATGTTGCCAGACTGTCTGGAGGCAGATGGGCTTATTCAAGTACCACTTGGAGAGGGCCAATTGGCAAAAGAAATGTGGGAAGACCCTACAAGCGATGGGTAGATGAGATACTGCAGACAGCTGGAAAACAGTGGAGAAAAATAGCCCAAAATAGAGAGAAATGGTCAAAATTGGAGGAGGCCTTCACCCAAAGAGGGATCCATAGCAAATAAAATGACTAACCTAACTAACATAGAAAGTAAGGAAATACTAATAACTATACTAACCACATTCAAATTTCTTTGTTTTTACTTGAAGCTATGGAATAAATCAGGCTTTATTATTATTATTCCTCTTTATTACTTTAAAATACTTATAAATTACATTTTTAAATATACATCCATATAAAAAAAGTACATTTAAAAATAAAAAAAATAGTAACCCACCGGTATCGGGTACAGGGACCAAGTTACCGGTGGTCAGGACTTCAGAGACAGGAACCTCCTCACAATACGTGCCGTGTTAAGAAGAACCGCCTTCTGCATCAAGCCCTTGACCCAACTGCCCACCGCAAGCCTCTTAAGGTGTTGGTCGAGGCTTTTGGCTATTAATCCATGCACAAAGATCACTATCGGTACAATAATAGCTGAGTCAACACTCCACATGTCCACGATCTCGTGGGCTATTATTATTATTATAATTAGTATTATATCTAGATGTTATAAGACAGGAAATATGTTAAATTTTTGTCTTATACTATACTGATAGAATATAGCCATCATTCAATCAGTAACATACCTATTATTAAAATTCTCAATTTTATATAGGCAGGGTAATTGCAAGAAATGTGATAATGTTCTTTACCTGATATGCTAGTTCATGTGTAGGAGTGAGCACTAAAGCAAATACTCCATAGGGATCTTCAGCCAAGTGCTGGATTATTGGCAGTGCAAAGGCAAAAGTTTTACCCGAACCAGTCTTGGCAGCTCCTATGCAATCGCCACCAGATAGGATATGGGAAACACAACCTTTCTGTATAGGTGTTGGGCTTTTTATACCTGAAAATTGCAGAATCTTTTAACAAACATTTAGATGCACAACAATCAGATGACCCCTAGAGTTGATTGTGTAGAATCAATTCTAGGGGTCTTTAAAAAACAAATAATTCTAAAGTAGGATAAGAAGCATCATGCTGCCTACTCAAGGGAGCAAAATAGTAATAATATTTAAAAAATACGGCATCATGTCTGTATTGTATGTGAATATTTATTATTATAAAGGGCATGTGTGGGTTGAATAGGTGCTACAGACTTCCTTGTTATCTACAGGCAAAGCTGAGGTGTACAGCATATTACATGGGTCGGGAAAGGCAGTTAAATATGGGATTATTTACTTTTCACTTAGAGTGTAAGTGTACAACTAAATGACGGAGGTATATTGCTCCATGTATGTTACATTCATACATAAGATTGTACAATCCAGGGTGGGCAGGTTTAACAAAACATCAACATTGAACACAGTCTACTTACCCAATGACATCAACTGCTGTATAAGCCAGGTCTTGATGCCAAGTTCTGCGAACTCTTTGCCCTCGTTTTCACTCATTATTAATACAATCGAATAGGATTCTTAATGATATATCATTACTTAACCACAAAAACAACAACAAATTCCCCATGTGATTATGAAGTTGACGTATTTGACATTAGTCGTTGTCAGGTTCGTTCAGAAACACAAAACTTCAATTTAATGCATCACTTTTTTAAAAATGCATTTGGCTTGGTTCATAAGACAATGATTTTGTGATTGAGTTTCAACCATAGAGCGACGAAAACTCTGTAAGCGAGCGCGTTGCTCTGTGGTTTAAAGGGATTTCATCTATTTCAGGCACTGATCTGTATTATTTCAGGATACACTACTCCTAAACCTGGGTGCTGTATGTTTGTGGCTCGCAATAGGGAATGAAAGGAGGTGCAATGGTGCACATTTTTTTTTCATGTGAATTTTGTTAATCAACACAATATAGCTCACATCACACATATCTTTAAGTAACTACACCATTATATCGATCATTGCTTTTATTTCAAAAAGAAACCCGATTGTCAGTTAAGTAACAATCGATGTGAAAATAATGTTCTCCGAAGAGGGAACACTTTGTTGATGTGTGTGTGTACTGTCAATCTGTCATGTCATGATGTCAGCTGTCAGAAGCTAGTGTCTATGGGTCGATGCGGTGCGGTGTCGGTGTCGGATTTGACGTTCGGTTCGGGTTCGGAAGTTTATTGAACTTTGTAATTATAATTTATTTATCGCTTTATTCACAACAGAGTCTCATTTTTATTCATGTGTCTGCTTGTGATTTGATTGAGTTACATTATATGTGATAAATCGTTACTGGGTGTTATAAGTTTTGTGAAAATAGTAAAATAGTGCATTAAAAATAACTGAACATACAAACATCTTTTTCATTTTCAGCGTGTGAAATAGGTTGACTGGTGAGTTTTTGTTTGATTCACAATTATAATATAATAGTAATAATATATTCTATTAGCATCATAAAATAAGGTGGTCAACAACAATGTAAAGTGTAAAGCAACCATTTTAGGTTGGATCGCATAAATCTCTCTAGACCTAAGGTTTTATGTAAGACTAGCGGACGTCACGCGGTTTCACCCGTGTAGTTCCCGTTCCCGTGGGAATACGGGAGTAAAATATAGCCTATATTCACCGCAAAGAGTGTAGCTTCCCAACAGTGAAAGAATTTTTCAAATCGGTCCCTTAGTTCCGGAGCTTATTCGTTACAAACAAACAAACAAAAAAGCAAATCTTTCCTCTATATAATATTAGTATAGATATTGTGATAGTAGGTCAGTGCAATAATTTGTAAATATATTTTTTTAACCACTGTTTTATTATTTAACATGTCCTTACGGCTCAATTCTATCATACAACAACACTGTTAGAACATGCCTGAAATAGACTAGACTGGCACTTCCAGAGCTATAACCGCTATAGGTATATGAATACCAATATCAATATGATGAATTGTTGTAGGAAGTAACTATTTAATATTTCTTTGTGAAACGTAGATCTTATAATATCAATAAGAAATATTTCTTAATAAAACATTTCGCCTAGTGTAGTCAAAGTACTAAATATTACAAAAAAGACACAAGGTAAACGAAGCGAGAGTGCCGCGGCAGCGGCCGCCGAGCGTCAGAGGTGTCCTTTATAATATTATTATAACAATTTCAGACCAAGAAAATGCCAAAGTTAGTTTATAATATAAAAAAAATCGTAACTCAAAAAGGGGGGGCGTCCGCAACTTTTCCTTCAGGGGGGGGGGGGGGGGGTAACTACACCTCCTCCCCCCACCACCTCCCAGCCCTTAAATCGTGGGACAATCCGAAGTCCTACCCAATATTCCCAATAAGATAATTGGATTGATAGTTGCAGCTGTATGGTAAAAGAATCTAGGAGCAATACATGGCATGGTAATGGGATCTAGGACCACCTAAAGTGGCGTCATTTTGTAAAAATCGTTATCGCGTAAGAGTCGTTATGTCGTAAAATCATAACCCTCACCAGAGTCGGTTAATAAGTAGCCTATGTCCTTCCCAGAGCCTTGAACTATCCCTATACCAAATTTCATCTCAATCGCTCCAGCCGTTTTGGCGTGAAAGCATAACAGACAGACAGAGTTACTTTCGCATTTATAATATTAAGTAGGTATGTGAATGAATCTATACAGACTTGAAAGATATGTGAATTTTAAAAATCATCATGCAAATCCCTGTCCCATTATTAGGTCCCAAAATTCAAAATTCAAAATTCAAAATGTAGGTATAAACCAAGAAGTGTCGAGCCCCTCCAGAGAGTGTGGATGGCAGCACTCCTGTCGCCTCCGCTCGCCTAGTCTCTGTCGAGCGCCTCCATGAGAGTTTGGACGTTGCATTAAATGAATCATTGGTCGTTGGTTGGCTACTATTGGCACTATTGCGTGCAATAGCTAACGACTTTCCGTGTCGTCCTTCCGTGACCAACCAATCCGTGACCGCACTCATGTCAAGTAGAGAGGCGCCTCCTGGAGGCTCTCGACACTAAAATAATATAATATTTGTATACGATATATGCTAATATATGCTTGTGTTATGGGATCTAGCTAGACGACTGATAGACATACTCTGAATACATACATATTCTACATAGAAAACATCCAAACTCCGAAGCAAATATTTGTAGATCACACAATATTTGGAGCGACCCGGGAATCGAACCCAGAACCTCCAGCGCTGCAGGCGGTATCACTACCGACTTCGCCAGAGAGGCAGGCACACTTTGTTTATATCGAACCGTCAACAAAGAAAAAGAAAAGAGCGAAAGAGCCTTGCCTTGCCCTCTCGCGTCCTTTGACTCTGTCCCAAAAACCGACACGGAGTGGAGCGCCTAGGAGGGGAGGCGGCCGTCCTCACTCTCGCACTCGCCTCGCCTCCTGTGGCTTCCTAGAGAGTCGGGACGTGCTATTTAAAGATCCATTATTTGAGAATCAACAAAATTATCATTCATAAGCATATTTTTTAGGTTTATTATTATTGCCTCCTAAACCATATCTTGTTTACCAATAAGTGGAAAGTAGCTGGATGACCAAGTTGCGATTATCATTTTTCACACCCTAAAACTTCTCAAGACCACTAGACCACTCGTAAATATTATGAGTTATGAATGGTTTAGTTAGAAGTAAAAATAACCGATTTAAATTGACAGTACTTGATATAATTCTACTATGGTACTTGGCTGAGCAGCCCATCATTGTATTAACTGGCCAGTTACGTGCTTCGCGTGCACTGTAAAAAGCAGCTGGTTGATGACTTTGATGAGCTCACTTCCAGAACGCGCATTTGTCACCATTATTTGCTGACCTGATTTGTGGCTTCATTTGCCTCATCATGATATGGTTTCTATTGCTCGAACTGCAGCATGCTAGGAAAATCGACTCCAAAGAGAAGAGTGTGAGGGTTTCAATGAGTTTTTGACGGTTTTAGTCAAAAAGTGATAAATACCTTCACGTTAGATGAGGCTCGTTTCCAAACTCCTCATAAAATTTCATGATGCTCAAGCGGAGATCAGAAAAGTACCTTATGTCATGAGTTGAGTAGTGATGCCATCAAAATTACAAAACGTACCGGTCTATCCTTCCATAAAATAAACATAGGTAGGTAGCCTATTGAAATGAATTTTCAAGCCCATCGACTAGGATTGTGGGCGGAGGTAGGAGGAATCCATCCACCGGTGATCACGCGTGAACGGCGAACAGCTATCCGCTAGACCGCTCTGTATCCCTGTAGAGGCCGTAGATGCTGGCTGGCTGAGACTGTTTACCGGGCATACTGGAGTGCTGTAAAGGTGGAGATGATGATGATGATGCTGCTGCTCTGCTTCTTGAAGGCTGCTTTCAATCACGTCGGGGTCACCAATGTGGAGGAAGGGTTGATAATGTTCCTCCAACACACAAAGGGAGGATCCTCCGACCGGGCTAGGTGATCGCGCCTGGCGGGCCGAAGCCCAACGGTTGATGTTGGACTGTTGGTTATATCATTCATCATCGTGAGAAATCTAATATCGCGATTCAGGATTTATCTATACTTCGTTGCGAGAACTTTCATATCGCGATGCAGGACTTCAACTGATCTTCGATATGTGGCGGTCGCCACACCGGTTAAGGCGAGGCGAACAAAACACTGCTAATTTTAGTGGTTTAAGACGGTCCCTCACCTGGGGCCTTCAGTCCCCCACGAAGCTTGCTCCCCGGAACTAAAACGGCCATGTTCATAGCCGCAGTCACCGTTTCAAACAAGAAACCAGAGCTATGATATCTAACACATTCATAGCAAAACGTATCCATAACACATCTCTGGTGGAATGATGGTAGATCTTATCTTTTTGTGACGTACCTAGTACTAATACTTTGTTAGTAATTTTTGTCACCATCCTATCTGAACCTCTGATAATACGTATGAATATGTATGGACATTCACCCGACCCGATGCGCTGAGCAATGGTTCAAAGATCAACTGGCTTGATATTTTCTTTGTTTTGTTATTTGAATTTACAATCACATTCGGAATAAAAAGTGTCATCCTCGTGTTTCATTTAACCCTAGAATACTAATATAAATTTACCACAGCTTAATACTAACGATCGCTTGGGAGGCTACTTTTTAAATAAAACCAATTTATTATATTAGTTCTTTATTATTTTTTTATAAAAATGACATTATTTAACAGGTGAAATTGTACTTTTTCAAAAACTAAACTCTAAATTCTTCTTTAAAATTAACATTAGTCATAAAATGAGACTTAAAACTTACAGTTAAGAACATTTTTTCTTATAACATCTCTCGTCTTTGAACAGTCTGGTGAAAAAAAAAACTATTACATTTCTACATTTTTGGTATCAATATTATTATTCAAGATATAAACTTTATAAGACTCTAAATCAAACTTTTGAAAACATCACAGTTTTGTCTATAAACTAATTTCAAGTCAGCCTTTAATTTTTTGTCACAGGAACTTGATTGGAGATTGATTTTCCAGCCGAGCAATAGTTTTTATGGCATTTAGCGCAGTAAGGAAGTTCAAAGTCTTCTACTATAATATTTTGAAGGTCTTCTTCCAGTTGGAATGGCATGAAAGAAGGATCTGCTACGCAATCGTCTGAGTCATAATGATCGACTTCCAGGTAGTCCTCAGTTTCGCTGTCAGAGGTCTCATTTAGTAAGGACTCGGCTATTTGTTCATCGTTGAGATCCATCTAAAAAGAAAATAAATATTTGCTGAGTTATAACATGGCTACATGCTAAAAAAGCGCAAAACAATAAGTAACGAAAAAATAAATAACTTACCATTAATACTAATGATCGCCTCCCAGGCGATGCAGTAACTTATATTTTGAAAACGAAGCGTCCGCGACGGGCACGACTTCGCTGACATCTGTGGCGTGGTGTATACCGAATTGGCGCGAAAGCACAACACGACTCGCACGCGCGTTTTTTAAATATCCGGAAAAAACTGAAAGCGTGCGGCCTGTCAGGCGATGTTTAGTATTCTAGGGTTAAGGTTTTTTTTTACACAAAAAAAGCAATGCAAACATTTTTAGAACACAATGATTTAGGAATGATCTCTCACTTTTGAAGCAATAATCAAATACTTAATCAAGTCTATATACTGGATGTTACCTATGTGTGTTCCTGAAAATGAATGAAATTATAATAAATCATGATTTTACGTAATGGATAACAATGTTTCTCTTTATCTCCATTTACGTTTAGGTACCTTAATTCTATCACGCACCCGGAATTCCTATTACACTTATCAGGCTGATTTGATAAATATATCCATTAGATACCAAATTAAAACATTATCTATTATCTAATACCCAACAATCTCCCAGATAGATTTCTAATTTATTGAATGAGCCCATTCCCTGCCTTTTTTAAATCCGTAGCTTCCAAACATTGACCGTTTTGGGATCTTGCTATTGATACGGGCATAGCTATTTATAGGTATGCTCTCGTATTGTGCAGATCAAATAGAAGAAGTGCAACAGCACTTCTTGACCCTGGGTCAATAGTCACTGGGAGCTGTTCACATAAGATGTGTTTGTACAACAGTCAATGTTCAACCAGTTTACAGCAGTGATGTAATTTTTAGCTACGAGTACTACGAGTATACATATGTTTGGACTAAAACAAGCACACAATTTCTCATTCATTATTAAATAAGTTATTAATATGTAGGTACCTATTCATAAAATAAATGCATTGTGAGGCTTCCTACCGCGTAACGTTACGTGTACTCTCTCGGAAGGATAGGAAGGATAACCCCCTCCCCCCGCCAGGGCTCCCGACGCAGACTTTGTCCACCATGGCGAACTTTCCCTACGGGTTTGGGTTTTATAAGTGGGATAAATCCCACTTGGTGGGTTCCGATGCTATCCCGCTTCTTTGGGAGGGGGGGGGGGGTACTATTCCACTTCTATGATGGGTGAAGAGACACGTCACGCCGTCATGACCTGCTTCTGTAAGAACGGAGAGCAGGTAACCCGCCGCGCCGTGCTCTTCTGCGACATGGGGTTCTTAAAAAAGGGCTTACAAGGTTTTTGCAGGGTGGGCAACGCCACTGGTGTTGGAAACATCCATAAGCCATAGTTACTGCTTTTGATCACGTGGGCTGTATGCTTCTCTGTCACCTTAGATATATAAAAATTATCCAAGCTTCAGTCTTCAGTCTTCAGTCTTCTTGGGCTCCCATTTTCCGCACTTAGGTCCGCCAGTGGACCCATTGTACGTGACCGTTGGCTGTCACTCCAGCCAACCCAGCTCCGACCAGAAGCGCAGGATCCTCTTCGGGTCCTCACACGCCTCCCGGAGTGTTGTGGGGCTGCCAAGTATGTCGACTCTGTATGTAACCAGGCTCTCGCACTCCAAGATTGCGTGAGCTATGGTTTCTTCTTTTAACAGGCACGCTCTGCACAGCGCGCTGTCCGTGATACCTAAGACATTCAAGTGCTTATTTACTGTGCAATGACCCGTTATTGTGCCTACCATGGTTCGTAGATCACCTTTATTCAGATGTAGCAACGTTCTAGCTAGTTTTGGCCTGGGTCTCGGTAGAGCTTCCCTTGATTGCCTGCAACTTACTGTTTGTGCCCATCTCTTTTCATGCCGCTCTTTCGTGCGTTGTCTCAGCCATGCCCTTACCTGGTAGAATGGTATTGGTATAATCGGGCTTGGTCCCACCGGTGTGGTGCTGGAACCCAATCTGGCCAGTTCGTCAGCTGCATCATTGCCGCTCGATCCGCTGTGACCTTTTATCCACTGAAGGCTTACCTTGTGTGTTAGGGCCAGCTTTTGTAGCCCCTGGTGGCATTGAAGCACCAGCCCAGAGTCGATTGTGGTGCTCTTCAGAGCTTTTAGCACTGCTGCGCTATCGGAGAGGAGCCTGATGTGGTTGTGCTCAATTTTCCTGGAGTCGATTGCATTGGCGGCGTTAATTAAACCTATGCACTCACATTGGAAGATTGACGAATGAGACCCTAAAGGTATTGATGAGTGTATGTTGAGCTCCGGGGAGTAGGTGCCTGCTCCTGATCCGTAGTCTGTTTTGGATCCATCTGTGTACACTCTGAGTTCTCTTATACCGGAGTGGTCCTTGGCGGACTCTGCCAGCGATATATTGTACTTACGGTCAAACACGTATGTTTTCGGTATCCTGTCGTTAGGGGCTTCCACGAGAGGTTCATACTCTATTGCGTCCTCTAGTATGCGCCTATGACCTACCCTTGAGCGCGTCCATTGTTTTGACGCCTGAAGTCGTGCCGCCGCGGCGGCCGCTTCCTGGTGAACGAACAGGTCCAGCGGTAAGCAGAGCACTGCCTCCATCGCTGCTGTGGGTGTGTTGCGAAAGCATCCCGTGATGGCGCAACACGCCGCTCTCTGGAACTGCTTCATTTTATCTATGGCTGAAGCTAGTTCGGCCCTGGGCCACCAAACTATTGCGCCATACGTTACCTGTGGTCTTATGACTGTGGTGTAGAGCCAATGTATGATTTTCGGTGAGAGTCCCCACTTCTTACCGATCATTCGTTTGCATTGCCAGAATGCAATGGTGGCCTTACTGATTTTTTGTGTGAGGTGCTTATTCCATAGCAGTTTGCTGTCCAGTGTGACCCCCAGGTACTTGACTTCATTTACTAAGGAAAGTTTTGTGCCAAAGAGCTGTGGGAGTTTCAGATCATCTATTTGGCGTTTGTTGGTGAACAGAACCATTTCTGTTTTCGTCGGATTTACCGTGAGATCATGTCTGATGCACCATTTTTCGACGATCCTCAAGGCGTTGTCCATCAGGTTTGTTATTGTACCTAGGAACTTGCCACTTACCAGTATGGTGAGGTCGTCAGCGTAACCTACAGTGAAGTATCTCTCTCTGTTGAGTACATCTATGAGCTCGTTCACCACGAGATTCCACAGGAGCGGAGATAGAACCCCCCCCTGCGGACATCCTTTGGCTGCGATCCCTCTAGATGTGGAGTTCACTGTAATTTGTATAGCCCTGTGTCGTAGCATATTCACTATCCAACTTACCACAGTGGGGTGTACTTTATGCTTTTGCAGGGCTCTTTCGATACTTACAAAGGTCGTCTTGTCGAAGGCACCTTCGATGTCAATAAAGACGCCCAGTGTTGATGATTTACTCTCTAGGGAGTCTTCTATGTACGATACTACCTCATGCAGTGCTGATTCGGTGGATTTTCCGGAGCAGTAAGCGTGCTGCTTTGTGTGCATTGGTATTTGTCGGAGTACTTTCTCCCTTATTTCTCTCTCGCATAGCCTCTCTAGAGTCTTTAATAGGAATGAAGTGAGGCTTATTGGTCTAAAGGACTTAGGATGAGTGTAGTCACTTTTACCTGGTTTAGGTATGAAGAGTACTTTGACTTCTCTCCATGACTTTGGCACGTACCTGAACGCGATGCATCCCGTGAAGATCTTTGTCAGGTGCGTAGTGATAGCCTCTATACACCATAACATAAGTCCGGGGAATATACCGTCTAGTCCCGGTGATTTATATGGTTGGAAGCTTTCAATTGCCCATCTTACCTTGTTATCGGATACTATGGCCCTAGCTGTGGACCAGTCCGGCTCGGATTCGATGGCGCCTTCTGTGTCTTCCCAGTTGATATCTGATTGGATTTGACAACCTGGGAAGTGTGTCTGTAGTAAGACCTCACACGTTTCGGAGTCAGATTTTGTGTAGGTGTTGTCTACCTTTTTTAGAGATCCAATAGACTTATCCGTGTCCTGAGATAGAAGTTTTTTGACTCTTAGTGCGTGACTATTGGATTCAATATTGGAGCAGAAGCGTTTCCACGCCTCTTTTTTTCTCTGACTTATACGCTTTTTGAACTTTGCTTGTGCTAGCTTATAGGCGTCCCAGTCAGACTCTGTTCTGGTGTTTTTGGCTCGGTTGAAGCGTTTTCTTACCTTGGTTCTCAACCGTTCGAGGTCCTTACTCCACCATTTTTCTCCCGATTTTGTTCGATTGTCAGGGACGGTTAGGGGGCACGTTTCCTCATAGCAAGTGGTGAGTGTGTCTGTCACCTTCCGGACATGTTGTTCTATGTCGGCGGTGCCAGAGTAACTTACCTCTGAGTGTGCATCTCCTATGTTTAGACCTACTAGAATTTTGTATTTTTGCCGGTTCGTTTTACGTGGGTTACGTCTTGGGGCCGTGGGAATTTTGCTCCAGTCCAAGTCGAACATGATTCTTCTGTGGTCGGAGCATGATGGTTCTTCTGATAGTCTCCAGTTTTTTATCAGATTTGATGCTAGATTAGATGCTAAAGTAATATCTATGAGTGTGTGGGCCCTACGAGTATTGAAGGTCGGTTCGGAGCCTACATTTAATACGTTTAGCTGTGTGGATAATAGGAAGTTGAAAAATGACTCACCTCTACTATTTGTGTCTGCGCTTCCCCAGATGTGGTGATGCGCATTGGAGTCTGCGCACACGATGAGCTCCAGGCCCTCATCTTCGCAATATCTCGTCAACTTGACCAGTTCGTCGTTGGGCACTGCGTCTTCTCCGGGCTGGTAGGAGGACGCTAGTATGATGTCACCGGTCATGGATGTTGTGCTGTCAACAGCGGAGGTGTTCCTGAGTCTAACAGCAGTTAGATCTCTAGAACAGAACTCAATAGTAAAGTGGCGGGGATACTGTTAGGCATATAAACACAAGTACGAGGCCCGCTCACTGTAGTATCTAGGAGTAACTTACCTCCAATGTTGGAGAGACCACAGATCTTGTTCTTCGCTATCCACGGCTCCTGGATAGCGGCTATGGTCAACTTGTTTACCTCCAGGTGTCTGCGCAGGGCAGCCGCTGCGAGCCGCTTGTGCTGGAGGTTTGCTTGCACTATCGGTATAGTGCAAGCCTGGGGATTATTGGGATGAGGTGGTGGCGGCTGGGAGGTCATCATTGTTGATGGTCTCCATCCCCTCTTCATTTTTCTTCTCGTCGCTCGACGATGCACCAGGGGTTTCCGGCCTTGCGGCGGCACCTCGTCCGGTGGGGGCGCTTTCGCTTCTCCCCTGAGTGGCGAGCGACTTGATGCCCGATGGTCCTGCCTTGTCCACGTTGGTGTCAACCGGGGATTGGGCGGCTTCGGTCGTCTTCTTCGTCTCTTCCTGCGCGGCGGAGGATCCGAGGAACCTGAGGTAAAGGCTGCCTAGCTCGTAGGCGACCCTTTGTCCTCTGGCCTTTAGCTTCTCGACGTCGTATGCAGGAATGCCGAGCATGAGGAAGACGCCCTCTTCCTGCTCCTGGTCTGAGTAGATGTGCCACTCGTTGACACTGTACCAGCGGTTCTGGCTCACCAGGAAGGATCTGATCACATCAATATCCTCCTTCTCTGGGATGAAGATCCCCGCTTTCACGCGTTTCGGGATGTCCGACTGTCTCTTGACGACGAGTCGGGTCCCGGGTACTGGCGAGCTAACGGGTTCAATGGTGGAACGGAGCCAATCCACCTCTTCTCGGCTTTCGCACCATAGCTTCAGCGTCCCGTCGCTGAAGGTCGGCTTGCCCTTGAAAGCCGGGTTGAATGTCTCCTTCCCTGTGATCGCCGCTCGCAGTCCAGCCCTTATCGCCTTCCTGATGCCCTCAGCCTCGTCCTCGGTGAGGTCGCGGGAGGGTTCGGTGGTGATTGCGACGCGAAGTTCGTCGTTGGCCGCAGCGTCGGCGTATGAGGTACCAGGTGGAAGGCTGGTGTTGACCTTCACCCGTTTGACGTGATCCCTCGGGGATGTGGTCTCGTTTGGGCGACCCCTCTTGTCGGGTCTTCCCCTACGAGCGTCGCTATCCGAGGGTCCATTTTTCGGCGAGGAGTGCGAGAGCGGTCCAGTCTTTTCAGACGGTCTCCCAGCGGACTTCCTGCCGTGAACGTCGCCTTCCGAGGGCCTATTTTTCGGCGAGGAGTGCGAGAGCGGTCCAGTCTTTTCAGACGGTCTCCCAGCGAACTTCCTGCCTTGAGAAGTGGCGGATGCGGGTTTTTGGTCGGCGGTGGCACCTTCACCACGGCTGTGGCTGCTTTGGGTGCTAGACCTTCCAGCCGTGTTTGACTTCTGGCTTTCGCCTTCTGTCGTCGCACGGCGGCTGCAGTCCACCTGGGAGCTAGTCCCTCCATTGGTGTCGGGCCTCCTTCCGTTACCACGTCCGCGTTTCCGCTTGCGGGAACGCCCGGTTGACTTGTCGTGCTCTATGAGGCGCAACTTGTCGCGGGCTTTTTGGCGGGGTGTTCTACTCTTCCTGACGACGTGGCTCCAGGAGCCAGAGTCGCGGCGAGCCGAACACTCAGCGTTGTCGATAGCACTCTTGAGTGCATCGACATTAAATGCCTCGGATGTTCCACAGGCTGTGTTGACACGACTTTCGTCATGCCCAGGGGATTTGTTGCTGCGTTTTGAGTCCATGCTTGACAACAGCTTGAATTCATCCACCGTGGTGCGCTCACCCTCCATGGAGCCCGCAAATTGGGGACGCTGGATGTACACCATCTACAGTCGCCAAGGCTGCCACGGTTGATATAGGGTCCGGAAAGGACGACAAAGCGAGGAAAATGATGCGAGAGACGCCGCAACTAGCAAAATCACGACCTACGCGCACCACCCCCTGCCCGCCACCCCAACCGAAACCCTAGCCAATGCCATCCTCTTACGGATGACGCAGCCGATTGGTACTCACTGGCTAGGTGAGAACCTCCCGTTTCGGAAGAAATCAGGGCCGAAGACGCGTGTTGACGCAACACTGCAGTCTCAGCAATCCAGGATCCCTTCATCCTCCCTTACGGGTCTCCACGCACGGCACAAACACGCGGGTGGCCTCCCCTCCCTCCGCAACCCCCCCCCCCCCCCCCATCTGATCCGACCCTCACATAGTTTAGTGTGAGTCTCGCCGCAGAGCACAGCCACAGATACCCTGCGGGCAGACCAGATTTGTGTGCGGGTGGCCTACCCTCCCCCCCGTTTTCCCTAAATCCCCCCAAGCCCCCCTCCCCAGCCCCTTGCCCACCTAAAACGACCCTCACATGTTTTAGTGTGAGTCGCGCCACAGAGCACAGCCACTGATGTCCTGTGGACACTTCGCCAGGGATTTCTGTTACGTCTATTTCTGAAGGAATTAGACCAATAACGGGTGGCACCGCGTGAAGGATAATCTCTCTGACTTGCCTTGGGGATCTACATGACTTGCACTCACTCCCAAAACCGTTCTGCTTCCATGTAGGTCAGAGGGACCTACATGGATGGCCTAGGCTACATGCTACACTTACAGCTAGTGCATAAGCGCGAAGCGTGAAAGCGGGGGAAAATTATTATCCAAGCTTGTAATCTATACTAATATTATAAAGAGGAAAGATTTGTTTTTTGTTTTTTCGTTTTTTTATTTGTAACGAATAGGCTCCGGAACTACTGGACCGATTTGAAAAATTCTTTCACTGTTGGAACACACTCTTTGCGGTGAACATAGGCTATATTTTATTCCCGTATTCCCACGGGAACGGGAAGTACGCGGGTGAAACCGCGTGACGTCCGCTGGTATAGGATATAAATTATGTTCAGTGTTCCTCGAAAATGCTGATGGTTGTCAAAAAGCTAAGGGGCGTGCTCTGTCTCTTAAACCGTTGTAGTTGGACAATGCTAAGCTAATACCCTTCATTTCAGCATCTTATAACTACCTGTGCAACTTAATGTTCTTACATTGTAGTTTTATTATTATTTAAATTGAAAATTTGTACCCCCTACTTATTTCATTCATTGTGGCCAATACGGATCTTTTGTTGCAAATATCTATACTGTATTTCAATAGCTTTGCGCAAAAATGTAATAAACAAACACATTTGATCCTTTATTTATAGGTACGCATAGTTACTTGCAATTGAGTATTCACCCTGATTATATTCCAGTATCCAGGAGTCATACTGACATACAGTGTTCTTACAATCATTTCGACACCAAATAACTTCTTAATGATAGTTTATTTTCATTTAAAATACCTACTTAGGATATTAAAAAATTCAATGATTTGTCATACTATATTTTTCTACTCATCTGTCTTAGGAAACGATTGTCAAAACATGACATGTTTACATTATTGCCAGATCGGGCAGGATTGGACTATAATTGAAATAACGGAGGTACCTACTTATTGCTCTCTAGATACGAATTGACAAGTCTGTAAGTTCATTCACCAACAGTTGACTGGCCTGACTACAGGATTTGATCCCCAATGGAGAATGGGGCTCGAACCGTGGAAAAAAATTTGCTGAGTCTACCACTCAGCAATTTTTTTTCCATAATGAATTAACATGACATTCTGAATAAAAATGAATCATTAATGCGTTGCATAATCTTTACCTTGGTGTAGGTTAGTACGTGCCTTTTTTAAGATGGCTCTGCTATCATATAGAAACATTATGTTGGTTATTATAAAATACTAATTTACTTTGTTATTCTTTGTTCAAAGGTACACGCATTGTGAAAAATGAGTGCTTTGAAGAATGTCGTGTCACTGGCTGCAAAAACTGGCAAACTGGGAATACGAGGCAACGGCAAATTCGTAAGTAAATAATTGTTTTTTAAAATGTTATGATGAAAGACTCTCCGCAAAGATATCGAGCACATAGCAGTTTTGATCACGACCATACCCGTATCCTATCATATTATGAATATCCACGGTTAACCACAAATGACCAACGCTATGCAATCCAGCATTTGCCAGCCTCTACTGCCATGCCATCACTTTTTTTACGTATGAAAATCCTCATGGATGCTATGCCGGACTTCTACCGACCAAAACCACACGGTGCCTTTTCATTTACTTACGGTCGAGAGTCCCGGGTACGCCCTTGCAAGGATAACCCACGGCCTTACTGCCATCGTAGTTATCTGATGCTAGATCTAACCACCTAGAAAGTTGTAGATTGGACAGTCTCTTTACCGTCAATTTCCGAATCGACAGCTATTGTTTGGAACTTTGGAGGCTTCTAATATCACAGAATGCTTAATATTATTACCTCAATCTAAAATTGTGTACTTACATCTGAAATAAACAGTGGCAAATTAGGCGCAAGTAACTTCTTCGAATTGCTCTGTATGCCCGTTCCTACAGCGTGTCAGTGTCAAGCAACCAATGACAAACTACTCGAAGACCTGATGGTGTGTGAATGTGTGATGGAATTGGCAGATTTTTTTATTGGACCAGCTAACCTATATCTTCGGTCTTGGACCAACTCAGTCATACAGATACAGACAGAGAAAAGGAACTTACCTCTAACTAGAATAGCCTATTGCTGCAGGTCTTCTTGCATGAGGGAAGTTGCCCTCTTGCCTCTACCTCACAAATATCTTCTATCAAGATAACATGCATAACTAAAACTTCCAGCCAAACCCAGCCAGCTTTACAGAGTAACCGGCTATCATCCTTCTTTTTTAATAGAACATAGTTACAATCACGTTGGTCGCTCACGTGACCATGACGTCGGAACTTCTATTGCCAAGTGACACACATAGTTACAGCGTATCAATGCGAGACGCAGTTTCAAATATGCATATTGTACGACATTTAATCTATATTGTTTGTATTACAACAAAGTTGCAATGTATTTAAAGCGTAAATAGGTATTATTCCTTTCAAACTTGCCATAGTTAATTTAGATGCATCTAAGCGAGTAGGCGCCAAATTACTTGGCGATTAGCAATGTCACAATGACGAAGTCTCTTTTGTATGGCACTTGCCCAGGGCCGTCTTAACCGGGGGTGCAGAGGCGCGGCCGCACCCGGGCGCAGAGCCCGAGGGGGCGCAGGCCGAGCTCTAAACATTTCGATATTTCCTTAATTAAACTTTCGCCATTCCCCCGTTTCGTACACTTACGTCCTACATACATTAAAATATAGGCATCAACCAATATTAAATAACCATTGTATCTATTTTTACTTGACACTGCAATCTCGAAATTAAATGAGAGATTCGAATTGCTAACGGATCACAATAATGTTTTTTCATTCTTGCATAACATTGAGAACTGTAGGAAAATGGAGCCGATTAAGAAAACACAAGTTTCACCTTACAAGAAAAATTAACATTTAAAAATACAGAATTTGACGGGGAAGATTTGTTTAATGAATTAGAATTTGTTGCCGAATTTAACACTGCCTGTAACAGTAGCCTAAGAAAAACAGTCTTTTTCAAAATTAAAGTTAATAAAAATTATCTTCGGCCAACCAAGACCCAAAACAGACTGAAAAACTTGGCAATTATAAGTATAGAATCAAAAACCGGCCAAGTGCGAGTTGGACTCGCCCATGAAGGGTTTCGTAGCAGCCAGTAACATAATATAAAAGTTCTTATAGTTCGTTGTAACTTTGATTGATGTTTTAACACGTTCGCAGTGGTAGTGATTTTTCTAACCGAAAATTGCGGTTTATGACGTATTAAAAAAAAAACTACAGCTCTATCTCGTTCAAACCAATTTTCGTTGGTAGTTTTTATGGCAATGTACATCATATCTTCTTTTTAGATTTATCATTCTCTTAGTTTAGAAGTTAGAGGGGGGGGGGGGGGGGGACACACATTTTCCACTTTGGAAGTGTCTCTTGCGCAAACTATTCAGTTTAGAAAAATATGATGTAAGATACCTCAATAGCATTTTGGAAGATACCCTACACGTATGGTTTTGATGAATAAAAAAATTTTCAGTTTCAGTTCTGAGTATGGGGACCCCCAAAATTTACTGTTTTGTTTCTAGTTTTACATAAGAATCCTAATGCGGTTCACAGACTACATCTAGTTGCCAAGTTTCAATATCATAGGCCTTATAGTTTCGGAGAAAAGTGGCTGTGACACACGGACGGACAGACAGACGGACAGACAGACAGACAGACAGACATGACGAATCTATAAGGGTTCCGTTTTTGCCATTTGGCTACGAAACCCTAAAAATTGGTATCAAAATAAACAACATTTTTAAAATATTTACCAACTCAAAAGTCCGAAAACTTGACTTTGATTTTAATAATTGAATAAAAGGTACCTACCTAATAAATACCTAATAATTTATTATGTAGTTGTTTTTACAGCGGCAACAAGCAGATAGACAGTTAAAATTAGATATGCGCCGAATGTGGGTTGAACCGAATTTGAACTACTGCCGTATGTTCGGAATAAAATGTACCATCCCGAATATTCAGCCGAACTATTCGGTTCAAATCAACGCGGCAAACAGGTCAGTCGCCGTGGCTGGCTAAATTCTTTCAGCACTGCTCGCGCAGCCCTCACCCCAGGGCGCCGATTTTCAATTGAACGACTTGCGTGAAGAAAGTTTAGTCGAAATGTCTTTTGTCCCACTTTGAGTCACAAATATTTCACCAGCAAATCTCCGTCTATGCAGGGAATCGCCACTTGGTTGCTATTATAAAGTGTTACGCCTGGGTCTACAGAACATCCTTCAAGCTATAAAAAATCGAAGTTGTCGCGAAGGCCTCTAAGTAGAGGATCGTTTATAATCCTCATAGCACACCTCTATAACAAGTCGAAAGGGCAAAGCTTTCAAAGAATTTTTAGATTAAAATTCAGGAGCACCAGTTTAAAAATGATGACAGCACTCCATGTGTGGCCGCACACGCAGTTAGAGTAATTAGCAGAAGATGGTGAGAGGAACGAGCTCATTTTTAATGAAATCAGTTTTGTTTTCCGCCAACAAACAGTTTAAAAAATAATTTGGATTGAAATGAGTGAGGTGAATTTTAAAATATGAAATGGAAAATGAGCAGTCCACACAGAGTTTTTTGGACCGGTTGTGTGCGGTCGTGTTTTGCAGCATATTAGTGATACCTAATGTCGTGTGACACGTAATTAAGTGAAGAAAAAGTATTTGCATATTGTATCTTAAAGAAGAACAAATAAAAACGAACTCGCAATGCCTCTGACCACTATTTAGGACTGAGCTAGCTCATTACAACAATTTCTGCCACTCAGTCCTTTTATCTCGACCATTTATTGGTAGGAAAACAAGTACTTTGCGAGTTTATTGCGAGTTAAGCGGATTCAATAATGGGTGTTTCGGCTCGCGGTGAAAACCTGGTATTTTTTGGGAAGCAACAATAAGTACTCACGAGTTTTTTGGACTTCAGATTGGCCTTATCACATAAATGACAATGTTACTGTGCGTCACTAGAGATTTATGTACCATGGCGTTAATTATGAGAAAACGCCTCCGTATTCAATAGTAATTAATTTTGTTATTAATAATTTCCACATTTCGGTAATTATTCGGCAAATAAACCGAATATTCGGCCGAAACAGAACTTTTCAAAACTTTCCTTTACCGAATTCGAATATTCGGCGCATCTCTAGTTGAAATAACATTTACCTATAACTTAAAATATCTTAGCGGTAGTACCGACCTTCGGAACCCTTCGTGCGCAAGTCCGATTCGCACTTAAAATAAAACATTGTTTATTTAATGTAGATTACAGATCTTATAGAAAAATAAATAGAATTAAAAACAAAAGTTTTTTTGGTTGACCGGTGAGGAGGGGGCGCAGTCTGAGCTTCGCACCCTGGCGCTATATAGCCTTAAGACGGCCCTGCACTTGCCATTGCCTGACAATAGTCGGAATTTTTCAAATTCCCAAAACGTAGTATACCTACCTCCCAATCAAACTCGAAATACCTGCAATTCTGTTACTTAACGCTCATTATAAAATTGCTAGTAGCATTAGGTATCGCGTTAATATTGTAGCCTAAAGTTTTAAACACTCTGCTCTGCCTTCCGCGGACTTTCCAGAACTCCATAGGCAGTGGTAGGGTAGAACCCATATGGTTTTAGCCGGTTAGAGTCCGGGATAGCATGCATTACGAATTTCCACACGTAAATAATACAAAAGAGACCCTGCTTTCCAGGCAGCTTTAAAACTTCACGTTTGAATTTTAAAAAAAAATTTGTTCGTTACTCAATAGTGCAAATCGAGTCAAGTTCAATGTCAAACACGATACTAACGACTCGGCCAATGAACACAATCATGTAGCATGCAGCAATGTAGACGTGCTAACTAGTCTGAGCAGCTATTGTACTTTCAATTCTTGTATTCATGCTGTTTTCACGTGAAGCCAACACGTGGATTTAAATGGTTCCTGTTACCAAAGATAATATATTGGTATTACATACAGATAGGCAACTCCCCCCGCGCCACAGCTGCCATTATAGTTGACGGACGTGTTGAGGGAACGTTTGCTTAGCCTTATTGGTCACACGCACGCATTCAAGCTTGAAAACGTATGGAGTTTCCGCCCTGGGCGCCGATTCTCGACCACACGACGTGAATGCGTGGACGCAAATTTACGGGTGAAACGTCGTCCGCCTCATGTTCGCCGTTCCTAAATATGAGACAGGCGACACGTCACCCGCCGATTTGCGTCCACGCATTCATGTCGTGTGAAGCGAGAATCGGTGCCCTGTGCTTTTATTTCAGCAAACTCTCAATATCTTCAAATTGCCCAAAAGCAGTTGACGCCGAATTGGAACGTGTGGGAAATCCTCATGGATGCTATGCTGGACTCTTAGCGACTAAAACTACAAGAACTTCGGGTAAGCCATCGGAAGAATGTCCCAGTATTCCCGGCAGATTTTGGTTACCACCGTGGCCTCTATAGGTTTGGGTACTATCTCCTAACTAACTTACTGACATTCTTTCGTCTGACAGATTTTCAATTCAAAGGATTGAAGAGATTTAGGTATTTTAAGACCTTTCTCTTTAAGAATCGGACACTTCTAATAATACACACTTTTGAAAATAAGTAGGTCACAATAATTCAACACAAGAATCCACAGGCAATGCAGACACAACACCTCTTTATTCTGCTGGGAATTAAAAACTTGAAATGAACAGAAAGTTTTGTGTTACCGCTTTTTCAGAAAATGAGAATGATATTTGATCAAATGAAGTTCAGATCTAAGGCGTCAGACAAGCTTACAACCCACATGATGGAAAGTGGCCACTGTAGAACACCTAAGAACGTTTGCAACACTAGAGACGGCACTCGTGCTGCCGACCCTGCAAGAACCTTCTTAGACCCCATCTCTAGTATGTGTAAATATTTCACAGGCCTCCCTGCGTCCCTTACTCTCCTGCGCTCCAGTAGCGGTGGTGGGGTTCAACCGAGATGCTCACACACAAGACCTCACCAAGAACATGCAGTACATCAGCAACGATAAAGTGAAACTCAAAGTCGACCCTAACACCATGAAGTAAGTTCTAAATCTCTTCATTTCTTCTTAAGATCATCTGCCTTTGGGGGGGAAAGATTTTAGTTACCAGCCAACGAACAAAGTCGCGGATGGTCCCCAACTTTGGATCTTGCGGCTTCAGTCACTGGGGACTTAGCCGTCATTTATAAGAAAATTATTTTTGTCGCACGTTTAAATTATTTTTTAACGTACCACAAAAATCACTCATTTATGTAAAGTCCTAGTAGACCTAGTAGACCTAGTTATAGGAATCGGAGCGCATAAAACGGTCTAACCTAACCTTGTAAAGTTTGAAGTATACTTTTTGGCGTTGATTTGATTAATATATTTTATTGTATTAAGCTATCGACACTATCGATAAGGAAGGATAGTAAAAGATTATCATAGTATGACCTTTGTATGTAGACGATGCATTGATACGAAACTGTTTCAATGCGATAATCTTATCTGACATCTTCGTTTTTGAAGCCAATGGTAATTTATTACGATATTGGTTGCTACCTGGGACTAAAGTTTTGTATGGACTCTTAACAAAATTTTTGTCGATGATCGAGTAAAGTTCTATGTATGCAGGCGGGTTCCTTTTCGGCTGAAAATAGTGATGTCTTGAATATCTGTCTACCTATATTAGTAACTAGAAAAAGGAACGTGTTAATATTTCGACTCATTCTCTTGTTAATATTTCACAAAATTTGTTTATCCCGAACATAGAAACAGGAACTAAACAACTAAACGAAAGGAACTTTTGGTTCTGTTTTAATTTATCACTAGTTTTAATCGGTATGCATACCTACCTACATTTACACAATTGTAGAATAGTATGTACAAGTATTGTATAGCCGTAGTATTTAAGTTTGCCAATTTTAATCAAAATTGGCATTTTAACAAAAAATATTTGATTTAGAGTCAATAGCAACAACATTCAAGGTTAAATGAGATGACTCAGGCCACAAGAAATATTTTACTTTTAAACTTAGGTACGCGCTGAGCGACGGGCTTTAAGCTAAAAATACATTTAGCAATGTCGATAATTAAAATTATCTACGAATCATCTCCGTACGCATTTAACATAATTAGGGTATAATTCAGGATGCCAACGGCATTAAGGCAACAGACATACCACCACGCGGGACAAATTCATCCCGGCTGCCAGTAATGTTATTGTAATTAGGTCAAGTTGAAAACTTAAATTGCAGATCAGTTTGCAGATTACTGGCAGTCATTTTGGCTTTCGAGGCGACTTCTTTAGTGACTAGTAGCATAGTGTAAATACTTCTTCTTAGTCTTTACACATAGGTGTGCTAGTAGTTCTAAATATTTCCGTAATATCACAGGGCGGAAACTCCATACAAAAATGATGTTTTCACCCACACTAATATACACGTAATGGGAATGCCTGAATCAAGCTTGAATGTGTGTGTGAGTTTACTAGGGACAATAGCTAGGAAACAAAATGGAGGGTACTTTTTTTCAAATCTACCCTCGGCTAAGCACAAATTAAACCAAAGCAATAGCACAAAGTACGTAGGTAGTAATACGTAATGCAACGCAGTGACACTCTCTCAAGTACTGACACGGCAATAGACACTTAAACTTTGGTGGGCGGATGGGGAAGCTTACTCAGTGGGAGGCAGGGAGTTGCCGATCTGTATGTAATATTATTATATTATCTTTGCCTTTGGTAATTAGTAATTATCTAGAACGCGAACGTTATCATCGCTTTTGCCACAGAGGACATGGTTGCAATGTGCAGTCTCCCTTATTAATTCTGTTGTCCTTGTCCTCAGATTAGACAAACAAGTGGATAAGCCACTGGTAGTCATGATCAACTGGCTTCTAGCGCGCCAGAAGCACGTCATGAAATATGCGAATCTGTATCTGGAACAAGGGTTCGACGTGCTCTCCGTGTCTTGCACTCCCTGGCAACTGATGTGGCCAGCGAAAGGAACTCAGGTTCGTATGTATGTAGAATGCGTATTGTTGCCGTACATTAGACCAATTTTGCTCCAGCAATTGCGCTCTTAGTTACTTGAGAGACATTTATGAGGATTAGATTTTTTTTTCGGTATGATTTTGGATACAGAAGTATGTGCTCACCTTTGAAAATGCCGTCAGGCGATACCGGTTTACTTCAAAAAAGCAAATAAAATGTAATATGGAAAAGTATAGCTGTTCAGGTTCAAAAACACTATCCTGGTATTTTTTTGCCTTATTTTTGAAGCTGTTATGGCGGAGACTACTCAGAACACAGTACCTCTTGATATCTGACCTTTAAGCAGGACAGAAGACGTCTACAATTTCTAGGTAGAACTCGATTATAAACTATTGCCAAGAAAAGCGCTCACGATCTTTGCGATCTTCGTTGGAGCGATTCACGAGCTCTTTAATCGGTTAATGGTGACGAATGTTCGACGGGATGCGCTAGCACACAACAGGCCACAATCAAGCCGGCTAAGTGTTTTATAGAGGTTTTCCTTTTGACCTGGTAAAATATCGAATTTGTTTGCCCCCATTTTTATTGCAATGCCATTTTTCTCGCAATGTAAAGCGGAATATTTTACATCACTAAAAACCTGTAAGGTCTTGGATCTCTGTAATTGGAGAGTTCGATTTGTCGTACCTTCGTTACAATTTGTTTAGGTACACTTTACTATCCACAGTTAAAGGTTATAATGGTGTGTTCTTCTATTTCCTCCCGCCCTAGCATCTATTTAGGTTAACTTTCATGAATTAAACCATATCGCATTACGCTCTCATGCAAGGGAAATCAATACAGCGGACCACTTCTTTACGTTCAGAGGTGTTTGCTGCACAAGATGCAGATTTTTAATCTGCTACTTGCTCTAACCTACTTACTAGACGCACTCGACCCTATGCAGAGACTTGCTATTCGCATTGTAGAAAGTCGTTAGCGCAGCGTAGAGCCAAAGATAATATTACAGTTAGTAGAACAGTAGCGTCTGTGGCTGCATACAGTTGAAGAGCTCTTCATAACACTTGTCGTCACGGCAAGTGCTCTGAAGAACTCTTCAACTTAATCCCACCCTCTCCTTGATTCTGCTCAGGAGCCACTCGACATATGTTGTAGAATCTTGGCCAAAACCGAGCAATTCAAAAGATCGTTTCTCTGTCAAACAACTCTGTCGCACATGTTTCCCTCCTCTAATAACCCCTAGTTGCCTAGTCCCTCAATCGGAGCGTGAACATTTGGGTCGCCAATTTAAAGGCCACTGTTACTAATAGTCTTTGGTACTAGAGGAATAAGAATGAAAGACGATAGATTTAAGTTTTAGCTAGTTTAGATTAAAGAATGAAAGGTCGGGAAAGCGTGAAAGTGCGAGAGGCATAAAAGCGAGAACTGGAATGATAAAGAGAATATGGGTGAAAGAGGATTAGTTTAGATAGGTTCGAGATGCCGGGGGGACTGGGGGCGCTACCCATGATGGACGCAAAAAGGCCGGCGACGCAGTGACTCGGTATGGATGGGAGCATGATAGTGCGCCCAAAAGTGCCAGCACTGCCGTTTGCCGAGGCAAAGTAGTACTTACAAGACGGGATTATGTGCCCCCGCCCCCCGACATCTCTTGAAGTAGGTAACGAAGCCCCGCGGGGCTAGACTCTATATTATTAGTTCGCTAGATCAAAAACTGTATAGATAGGCTTTGCCCATGGCAGAGGTGCAGAAAAAAAAAATCTTTGGACTGTAAGCGTCGCCGCCCGTATTTCTCTGTCGCAGACTTTCCATCAGGCGCATACTTGTATTAGGTAGTTTTTGTTCACAGCTGGTCGCGGGAGAAATGCTCAACTTCATGACAGCTAACGAGAACGATCAGCCAGTGGTGGTGCACGGGTTCTCAGTGGCCGGCTACATGTGGGGCGAGGTGTGCGTCCATGTCATGAAGAATCCACAACTGTAAGTTTAAGTCAGTACTATTGAATTATTTGGTTGAAGTTTTTTGCCTCGGCGCGCCGGCGTCTCGTGTAAAGATATTGGAAGAGAGAAGGTGTGTTAGGTAGGATGACGAGTTTCTGCTGTTGTGGCCCCACTTACGGCAATCCACTGCGGTCTCGCCTTGGGGTAGAATCCTACGAGCGCCTTATGTAGTAGAATGTTAATGAATAACCTGTAATGAAGTTTTTTCTAACTAGTGAACTGTTGGGATGGAGGGTAGAGTGACTGAGGGATTCGATCTATGAATCAAGACAGGGAATCTTCCTGTATTTTGATATAATTAAGCAGAACATTCTATCAAAATACTGGCAGATGATTATTCTTCCAAGGTGGGTTTAGGTGGCCCCCTATACAATCGCCATAGATGGTATAAGCTTGTAAGGCTGATGACACCCGTGTGTGGTGCTAGAGGCCAACAAACAAACAATGTTAATATTTGTATACGATACGTAACACAATAGGAATGATGACGAAGGAATAAAAATTACATTTTTCAATATCTATTGAAAATATGGAATATGTTGAAAATTTTGGACACCCTAGCCTAGTATACAGTGCCCTAGTGGTTTTGACTGAATATCGCTCGATACATTTGAATTAGCAGTTACAATTTACCTGTTTCTTTCTTTTAGCATATAAAAATAAAATTATTTTTTATAAACTAACAGAAAGAAACAGGTAAATTAAATACTAACGGAACTGATGCGTTTGAAATAAGGTCGTATTTTTATTTAATTTAATACAGTTCTGTCATTCGATTTAAGGATTGTAGAATTTGAATTCTATATTCAATCAATCAAATCAGCTTAAGGCGGTTCACTTTTGGAGGTAGTCACTTGGGAGGGAAGACGGAGTGTTCACTTTTCACGCTTGGACTTCCAGTTCACTGCGCTTTCCGCATTCAGTCTCTGCTACCTTTTTCAGGTACTCTCGACGTCGCTATTTTATATTCTGGCTGCTAAAATGGAACAATTTCCAACCATAGATACCAGCCGACCCTGGACCGCGTGGTGGCCCAGGTGTGGGACTCCGCTGCAGACATCACCGAGCTCACGATCGGAGTACCAGCCGCTGTGTTCCCTAAGAACCCGATCATGCAGAAGACCCTCAGAGCTTATATGGAGTGAGTACCACAATACCAACACATTAATAATAAATTAATGTTACTCATCTTGGCGTGTAGTGGCATCTAATGGGTACGTATTACAATACCGAAAGTTCATAGTACCTACATCTGAAAAACATACGCTCAATAAGTCTAATTTCAAATAAGCGAAAGTTCTAAATCCCGAAAGTTCCAAATCCCTATAGGTAGTTCCAAATCACGAAAGATTAAAATCCCAAAGGTTCATACACTTACACGTACGTACGTTATACGTTGTTGTACCGAAGTTCAAAATCCTGAAAGTATTGTACAATTGGTTAGGTTAGGTTAGGTTAGAACTGCGACCATAACGCACGAGCCAAGCGAGCGTGCTGCGGCAGCGGCCGGCGAGTGTCAGAACCGAATTCTACTTATGTACACTTTTGGTTTGATTAATTAACCTTTTATTAAATTGCATGATTGCATTTTTCATTTAGGACATATTATTAACTTAGTAGAATTCGGTTCTGGTTATGGTCGCAGTTCTAACCTAACCTAACCAATTGTACAATACTTTCGGGATTTTGAACTACTTTATACCAAACGGTCGGTATTTTAAAATTCGGCATTTTAGTATTAGGCGTTCCGATTAATAGGTCTTATAAGATTCTGTATTTTGAATTTTCGGTATTTTAAACTTTTGGTATTCAAAACTTTCGGTCATATAAACATTCGAGATTTTAAAGTTCGGCCTTCCGTTCGTAGGGCTTATGAACTACGGTAATACGGTATTTTTGAATTCGGCATTGTAATACGTACCCCAGACATACGATAAGATTACAAAAATGGACTTTGCCCTCTCAGTTTAATAAGTCTCACAAAAAGATAACAGCTGGCCCACAGGTTAAATATTATTATACTTTTAATTACTTACTCGTATTATGTATTAAACCTTCTTTGTGATAATCAATTTGAAAGATAATGTACTATCTTATGGCTTATGTGTTATTTGTAGGTTAATGTTTATTATCTGTTAACTAGTTACGTAACCGTTATCGCTACGTAACCGATATAAGTTGTAAATGTGTGTAACGCTCACCTTTGTATTGATAACCATTATAGTACTAGACTAGCCGACGTCACGCGCTTTCGTCCGCATTGCTCCCGTTCCAGTGGGAATACGGGAATAAAATATAGCTAATGTTTACCGGGAAGAGTGTAGCTTCCCAACAGTGAAAGAATTTTTCAAATCGGTTCGGTAGTTTCGGAGCCTATTCGATGCAAACAAACAATCAAATCTTTTCTCTTTATAATATTAGTAAGATGAATGTTTATCCGGAATTTAAATAGGTATTTGAAATACCTATTTAAATTTACCTATCATACATAATACATATAAGTCGTATGCTAATTCTTGTCTAAATACCACACTCTATCCAAACCGGTAGTGTCGTTCTTAAGATAGGTAGCTTAAGTACGAAACAATGTGATGATATAATCATAATTGAAGGGTTGAAAGTCTAAAGGATCTAAGTGCCAATTTTATAATTCGCAGATATAACGAAAAAACTGAATAAAACATATGTTTTGATAAAAAGTATTCTTTCTTTATGCTCAATCAATAAAACAAATACCGTAAAACTTCAATTAGACATAAATAATCTGTTAACATTATAATCAACGGAGATAGCACAGGTTAAAGACTCACAATCTTGAAATGTCGTAACTGCCATAATAAGGCACATCTAAAAGGGTCTAAGTGCCATTAAAGTGAATAATGAAAAAGGTCTCAATTAGGCCTCTGTGAGATTAATCAAATGCTCATAGAATGGTTTATTTTCAATGGGTAAATATGGTAACATATTCTTTAAGTCAGTCAGTTTCTCCTTCGATATATTATTCTTAGGTAGCAACGTAGGTAGAGTGTAATCTTTCAAATGGTCCGGTGATTTACCTTTTTTAAAAATATTTTTACTATCCCATGGTATCGAATCATTATGAGATTCCATTAAATCTACATAAGGTAGCTTATTTTTTCGATGCGGATCCATAAAACGGTAGATATTTTCAACTTGGTTGTATTTATGAAGTCCATGGAAGCTTGATTGAGGTATTTAAAATCGTTTTGCTCCATATTAACCACATTGAAAGGGTTTTTGTGACATGATTCACGTATCATTTTCTCTATATCCTTGGGCTCAAAGCATTTTACCACTTTCTTTCTTTTTTCGATTTGCGCGAAATCGCGATCACAGGACGTAAAAGAATGACCACCTACTAAGAATTTATGATCAATAGTATCATAAATGCCATTAGCTACTAAATATATTAAGGCAAAAAGAACCTTTCTGTTATTGTTCTGCCCAATGCAGTTGTCACTCCAAATAACCGCCTTCCTTTTTAAAGTATTAGAAGACATCATTCCTAGAATCTTGAAAATGGATGATCTGACTTCATTACCTCCCCTGCCGGCGTATGATTCATTCCAGAGACACATAAAAGCCTTTTCGTTGTCAGAAATATGAACACAGAGGTTGTAACACGAAAGTTGTCGGCTGTAGAACATTTGACTGTGTGTCAATGTGGGTATAAAAATCACTTGTTGCATATCCATAGCCCTCACTAGTGTATTACTAGCGGGAGACTGAGATTCTATAGAATCAGTTTTCATAGCTTTTTGCGCGCTCTCAGCTTTTCGATGATGTATTTCTAATTCCAAGGAAAATCTTGTTTTATCTCTTCCTTCTGAACTTTTTACTTTAGCTTGCAACAAATCACACTTTGAACAAGTATCACTGCTTGGGGATTCAAACTTAAGGCCAGGAAAGTGTTTTTTTAAAGTGGTAAAATAATATCTATAGTTGACAGTAGTATCTGGATATTTTTGTTGAAACGCTTTGTATAGTCGAAAGGGCGCGCAGGAGTCACCGCCACCCGCGCCCGCACCCCACACGCACACACGCATTTGGCGTTTTGAAGTAAAAGTGCACCGGCACTTAGACCGCATGTCTTAGTTATCTATGTGTGTGTGAAAATATAAAAGAGATAGGCACTTAGTTCCATTTGAATATTGATAGGCGTGGCTCTTAGATTGTATTTCAGTTAAAATATCAAATTTTAATTTTTTGGCACATAGACCGTTTAGACTTTCAACCCTTCAATTTATGTACTATGCTACCTAATCAATTACTTATGGATGGAATGGAACTTCTTAAAGTTATAAGGTTCTAACGGACGTCAACGGCTCCACCCGCGTAGCACCCGTTCCCGTGGGAATACGGTAATAAAATATAGCCTATGTTAAACGGGAATAGTGAAGATTCCCAACAGTGATAGAATTTTTTAAATAGGTCCAGTAGTTTCGGGGCCTTTTTAAAATTTAAAGTAGATATTGAATAGATGCCCACGATTCTACCCGCGTGGTATTTAGCTTTCCATTTCATCACCTTTAAGGGTGCAATATTGAAAATCCCTTCGTGGGTGCCCTATATAAAATTAGAAGGGTAGCCTACCCTAAGAATTTTAAGTTGCAAGCAGTAATAGTTTCTTCTGAACTTTGAACATAAAGGTGTGAAATTGGGTAACTAAACTTCGTCCGAAAAAATAGAAATCCCTCTTTTGAAAAAGTCCAACTTAGGGGTTATCCTTTCGGCGGCGTACCCGGGACTTTCATGGCTTGACATCCATGAGGATTTCCATACGAAAAAAAAATTAACAAAAAAAACCGACTTCAAACAAAAACTAAAAAATGAAAATACTTAAATTAACTTAGCACAAAGTAATAGATAAGAATATTTAGATTTATCAGATATTATTGAATGTAATACTTATATATGTTAACTCGTTCAAGCTATTTGCTGGTAACAAACATAAAAAAAAAAAAAAAAAATACGGACGAATTGAGAACCTCCTCCTTTTTGGAAGTCGGTTAAAAAAGGCCTCCAACATTATAATTTCATTGGTCCACAATCACCTATTACTGCTCTAATGGCATAAAAATTATACCTAACATTATACTAGCATCGCTTGTCACGTTGGGAGCCAAGGTCTCACGTGTCTAATTCGAGATACTACAAAAACTTTATAGGTACCTATTACTCTGTTGGGGCTTCAAACCAAAGCCTTCTATATAAACTGAGGTAGACGCGCCGTACTCTAACAAGCGAGATTTCAAAAGCAATCCTCAAACACACACATTTCTAAGACTACACTCACTTATAAATACTATTTACGTAATTGTCACAACACACAATAGTAATATACGGATAGAACAATAGTAAAAGAGAAGGCGTATGGTCTCCAATTGCAAGTCGAGTACCTACTCTCGAAGTTTTGACTTACAACAGTGCGAAAAACGCTGCTAATTAGCGCAGTTTATAGGTTTCAAAAATCGGTGCGTACTGCGTAGGGCTTGTCTACCTCAGTTTATATAGAAGTCTTTGCTTCAAACAAGCTACACGAATTGAGGAAGTAACGATACTTGTCTAGTCATTTTTAGGGTTACGTACCCAAGGGGTGAAAACGGGACCTTATACTTCGTTGTCCGTCTGTCTGTCTGTCTGTCCGTTAAGCTATTAGAGCTGAAATTTTCACAGAGCATGTACTTCTGTTGCCGTTAGAATAACAACTACTTATAATAATACTAAAATCAGAAAAATAGTAATAACTAGCTGATGCCCGCAGCTTCGCCCGCGATAGCGCTGTATGTTAAAAATGATTGAATTTTCTTTGCTATAAACCTCACGGAGCCCGAGACCGAATGCAAAACCGTGGAAATCGGTTCGTGCGTTCTGGAGTTATAGCGTCAGGAAGGAAAACCCGACTTATTTTTATATAATAGATTAAAGGGGACTCCTGCTTTTTTTGTTTAACGTGAGGTAAAATCCTCATGGATGTTATGCCGGACTCCTACCGACTGAAAAACCTCACGTAACGCCCAACAGCCTATGGTTGGGAGCCCCTGGTAAGCCCTCGTGAGGATGTCCCAGGACTAAAGGGGGCTCCTACTCCAATAAGGTGATATTTTTGCCGCTTTTGGTACCAAACCCTCCTACCAAAACCTCGAGTCCAACTCCCACTTGGCCGGATTTTTTACATACCACAAAATGACTTCGCTTTTTTGTATGCTTACTTAGTTATTTTAAACGATTCAACGAATATTAATTCATTTTTCAGCAATTGATAATGTGACACAAACAATAATAAAATAAATAAATATTGTGGCCCTTTTTTACACAGGACATTTCGTCATAGAAAATACGCAACATTGTATGAAGAAGTAACATTAGTTGCTGTCAATTAACTTCGTCTAATTAAAAATTCGACTTTAGTATGGAGCCGAGCGGCAAAGTTAGAGCGAACGAGCAGTAGCTGACCCGCGCAACTTCGTTTGCGCCACATAAGAGAGAGTATTGCCTGTTCCCGTCGCATTTACTCCCGTAGTGTCTCCTCGTTAATATTCAATACATAACTATGAATATTTACGCAGCACACGCAACGAAGCTCTCAAAAGGAATAACTTTTCCCCCGTTTTAGAAACATTTACTACTACTGCTCCGCTCCTATTCGTTGTAGCGTGATTCTGTATAGCCTATGACACTCCACAATAACGTAGCTTTCTATTAGTGAAAGAATTTTTAAAATCGGTTCAGTAGATCCCGAGATTACCCCTTACAATTTAACAAACACACAAACTTTACTTCTTTATAATATTATTATTATTATTATAGTATAGATGAATAACGCAAATCTTTCATCCACGAGGCACCGCAGTCGCATTTAAACACAAAAACAGTTAACTATACAAAACCTACATTCAATCAATCAAATCAGCCTTTGGCAGTCCACTGCTGGACTTAGGCCTCCACCAATTTACGCCACATTTGTATTTCTACTATGGTCCTGCTCCTTACGCATCCAGTCCCAGCCTGTGACCTTTACCAGGTCGTCGGTCCATCTGGCGGGTGGACGTCCTGCCCTACGTTTGCCAAGTCGCGGTCTCCACTATAGGACTACCTACGTTATAAATCATTATTTTATTTAGAATAATTTAGATAAACATAAGTGTTGCTACAGCTACCACTGATAAGAGTGACATGACTGCAATTATGTGATAGTGCACAATTACGTATGATATCTATTTTTACATATTATGTACTAGCGGACGTCACGCGGTTTTACCCGCGTAGTTCCCGTTCCCGTGGGAATACGGGAATAAAATATAGTCTATGTTCACCGCAAGAGTGTAGCTTTCCAACAGTGAAAGAATTTTTCAAATCGGTCCAGTAGTTCCGGAGCCTATTCGTTACAAACAAACAAACAAATCTTTCCTCTTTATAATATTAGTATAGATCATTTTCTTACATCTTGTATCAAAAATGTGTCGCACTAGACGTATTAAGCACACTTTCGATTTAAATTTTGAAACCGGAACTAGGTATGAATCCTCTTTAGTTCGACCCCAAAAAACCCTGCCACGTATGAAAATACTGATGTAGGATTGTGCGGACACAGTATGAACACGCATTCAACTATACTCACTCATAATACTTACTTTAAGTACTACATAATGATGACTTCAGCTATTCAATAATCAAATTACATTTCGTTCGTACCAGGTATTTCTCCAAAGACATTAACCAATTTGTATTCACGGGCTTGTAGTTAAATATTAGGTAATGACATATATCCATTTTGATAATAATTGATGAGTAGTCAATCATCTGCGTAGTTAACCTTTGATAATGTCGTTATGCAAAGATCGTTTACCTTCCAACCATAGAAACTTGCACTTGCCAGCCCACGTGTTTTCCTCTTCTTACAACCACGGGTTCTTAAAGCGACGCGTAAAGAAGGTACATCTCTGTACTGCCAAGATAAGGCTGGGTTCAGAGTAGTGTTGCCAGGTGTCCCGATTTGGGCGGAACGTCCCGATTTTCAGGGGTCTCAGGACGCGTCCCGATTTGGACTTGATCGGGACGCTAAATGTTCCGACTTTTGATAACCAAGAATAATTATCTATTAGCACCATGAGCAGTCAATAATTTACTTAAAATGTATAAAAAAATCTGGTTGGCTTACTCATCATCGCCCAGCCGAATCATATAAACATGATATTTGGAGAGTAGGTACCTCATTATATTTTGTGACGTAAATATCCACAGTAGTTAAATAGAGATTCGTCGAAATTCGAGGTGAAACAAGGTGGCAAGTTATGTATTGTACGAAAGAAAAAAGTTAATTCTTGTAGATCTTAAAATTCGGCAATAGAAAGAAATAAACGTGTTTCAGATTATAAACCCCCAAAACTAGCTTTTCTTTAAAGTTTTAAGGGTACCTACATTTTAAAACTGCAAGAACCAACATTTTAAAAGTGGCCTTTCTGCTACACATTAAATAGATAATAGACAGGCTAGACTCCGAGCGATTACTCAGCCAGAATCGGGACCATGGTTGCACGCGTTGCTTTCACCTCACCTAGGCACCTTGCTTGGCGACGTCTCGTTGCGGGTGGCGATGGCGCTCTACCTGGGCTGCAGGGTGTGTGAATCCCATGTATGCACCTGTGGTTCCACGGTGCAGGCCAATGGTCATCACTCGCTGAGCTGTATCGCGTGATGACCATTGGCCTCCACGCATCGATGCATGGGTAGGTTCCCGCGGCACCATGCTCTCAACTACATAATTCGTAGGGCCTTAGTTTCAGCGGACGACCCGAGCGTACTTGAGCTGCCTGATCTGAGCAGAACTCATGGCAAGAGGCTAGATGGTATGACTTTGGTGCCATGGAAGAATGGTAAGTGCCTCGTATGGGACGCTACTTGCGTTACCACTATTGCTCCAGTCACCTCAGTCATACGGTCCGGTCTCCGCCGCAGCGGCTGCCGGGAAGCGGCTTAAATATGAACCGTTGCAAGCCCAGTATCTTTTCGTTCCCTTCGCAGTGGAGACCATGGGCTGTTGGGGTATTGAGGCTTAACAATTTGTGGAGGAAATGGGGCGCAGATTATGGGAAAGTCAGGAGACCCGCGGGCTGGTGCAAAGACTGTCTATTGCGATCCAGAGAGGTAACGCGACCAGCGTAATGGGTACTTTTGCACTGGGTGCGATTGGGAGAGAGACTACGAAGAATTACGAAGTGTAATTTACGACGGATACTTTGTCCTAATACGAGTATTATATTTATTGTTAATTAATTATTTGATCAATTGTGGCACATTAAATTAGAAGGTCATCTTTAAGGCAGTTTCAAAACGATTAGGACTACAGCCATGAAACGGGAAAAGAGTTTTTGGAAATTTCACCCCTCAAGGATTAATAGGAAGTTATTACCTAGCGATTTTGGAAATAGTAGGGCTATTTTTTGTTTACGTTTGGAAATCCTTCATGGATGCAATGCTAGGTTCTTATCGACTAAAACCACATGGTTCCCTACTAATGCCCACAGCCGAGAGCCCCAGGAACCAGGAATTCGGTTACCACCACGGCCTCACCTAGGAGTTCGGGTACTATTCCACGTCTTTAGGGGGTTGGTTGGGATTTGGGATGTTATTCCGCTTCTTACGTCATGCCGTCGTTTTGAGCCTGTTTTTTGTAAGAACGGCGAGCAGCCCTTTCATTGCATTGTCTTTAGGCCAAGAACTAAAAAGACAAGTCTACAGTGCCCTCTGCAGACTGCGGTACTCGGTTGGGAGAGTTATTTCTCTGTCTCTCTCCGCTGCCTCTTTTTCGAGCAAGACCTGCTCGCAGAAAGACGCAGCGGCATCCCACTTCTTCCCGTTGGAGATCATAGCTCGCACGTCTCCACCGAAAGAATATCCACGAGGATCTGGCGTGCTCCACCAATGTGCGGAGCGCTGTGTCATTTGTGACAACAGGAAGAAGATGTTGCCATCTGATGGGTCCGGCAGTCTCATCTGATCGGATGGCACCGGTCTGATCACCTTGATTGTGGAGTTTCCCCATTTTGGTTGCTCAGGTCGCACCTTTCAAGTCCCTATGATTTCTGGCAGAGATGGGACTGCTCAGTATCGATTTCTCAGGTCTATGGGCCAGCCTCAGTGGCTTCTTGCGCCATTTATAATATTACACAAGGCCCTCGCTTTCAGGTCCCATGGAGGAGTTCTGGTAAAACGATTAGGGCTACAACCATCAAACGAGCGTCTATATGAGCTTCAATATGAGCGTCGTTTGTAAAAATCTAAGACAGGTGGTAATTAGAAAATAAAAAATCCGCGATCCCGCGACTGCTCTTAAACCCAAACATGGCCTGTAGTTTCCTGAGTGAATTTTAGTAGAATCCCTTCATCACTCAAGAAGTGAGCTGTTGATCTCTAAAATTTATCCAAGCCAAGAACCATCCCGGTCACAACAGCTATCAAACAAAAAATCGGAAATAACCGCTGTTTACAAATGATGTATTTCTGTTGCTGCTATATAAAGTCTGAAAAAGGGGGTTTTAAGCCCCCCCCCCCCACCCGCTTTAACCCCACAACAAAAGTGATATTTGCCGTTTTTTGGTACGGAACCCTCTTGTGCGCGAGTCTGACTCGCACTTGGCCGCTTTTTTTATTTTGTCCCGATTTAAAACCCCAAGTCCCGATTATTTTTACCCTTTGTACCGATTTTCATCCAATAGGACCTGGCAACACTAGTTCAGAGTCACGCTGACCATCGGCGCTGACAGCTCAGCGCGTAGCTCGTCAGCGCGAGACTTTTCAGTATCATACTTCTTCTCGGCGCGACACTAGAACGCTCACCGAATACAAAGGCGCGCATAGGCAATATTCTTACTGTAGCATCACAATATATTTTTGAAAACCTTATGTATGTACAAAGAAATCTACATAGTTTCGCTGAGTTAAGTGATAGACACAATGTCAACACTAGAAATAAAATAATATAATAACCTTGCTGTTTTTCATAGCAGATTGCACAAAACCAGCAATTCTTTCATGGGTAACTGTATACGCTTTTACAACAGGCTTCCAGACGAAATTAAAAGTTTGTCCCTTAATAAGTTTAAAAGATTTGTTAAAAGTAAATTGTACTGCAGGGGCTACTATACAATCAATGATTATTTGTTGGATAAGGAAGCCTGGAAATGACCTGCTCTGCTGGATTATCAAAAAATTGTTAAAATGCCTAGTTTTTAGATTCTTTAAAATTGTAAATAGAGCAAAAAAAAGAACAACCCGCTGAGTTTCTTGCCAGTTCTTCTCAGGTGGGTCGCGTTGTGAACTGGTGGTAGAGTTTTTGTTTTATATTCTAGACGTTTTACAAGCGCATCTGTATAATGCCTATGTGAAATAAATATAATTTTGATTTGATTTGATTTGCTACGCGGAGCCGACGCGCGACGCGTACGTAGGGGCGTCGCCGACACGAACTGGAGTCGAGGCGCGGGCGGCTATGCTTCCTTTACACCAGGGGTTCCCAACCTTTTCGTCAGGGACCACTTTTATATTTTTCCTGTTAACAGGGACCACTGTAAAGGCATAATTTAAACAAACTGTGATAATCAATCTGAAACTTAAAAAAACGCAGTAGGAAATTGCATAAACAGGAAACTTTCGTATTTTTGTATCTATTAATGTGATTTCTGGCTTGCATCTTGTTTACGAGATCTGCTAACCTGGAGTTTCGTATAAGAAATTGCTTTTAAACACCAAACCACTCAAGTGATTTTTTTGTGTTCTTCCTGGATTCCTTCATTAACTTCACCAGCGTCCGTGCTAAAAGGATTAGGAAGGGGGGGGGGGAGGTACTATTCCACTTCTTCGAGGGGTGAAGAGACACGCCACCGTCTAGGCCGGCTTCTGTGAAAGAGCGGTGAGCAGCCAACTCGCCGCTCTCAGACTCTCGGTCATGGTGGACGACCGTGCCACCAACTACGGAACTTGGAATGGAGATTTCTCTCCCGCTGCATTCTTCGCGAGCATGACTTGCTCGCAGAAAGACACAGTTACGTCACACTTTCTCCCGTTGGAGACCAGAGCCCTTAACATGGTGTCCAGCGTGAGAATATTCACGCCCAGGCCCGTAACGAGGTCTTGTCGCTGCTATGCCCATGTAGTGCCGTGTCCCCGCTGTAGATACTTAACGAAGCACCCGTGCCCGGTAAACATCTTTGACACTCGGTAGGTGAGGCTGCCATGGCGCCGAATTAGTGGTGAGTCCTCACTTTGGTAGCTCAAGTCATACCTTCCATGTCTCCATGAGCTTCTGGCGAAACAGGGATCACTATGCCTCTATTTCTTTGGGCACAGGCCTGTGGTCCCGATCCAGCGCCTTCTTGCACCATTGATACAACGACGCAAGAGCCCTGTTTTCCAGGTCCCATGGAGGGGTCTTGGCTAGGAGACATGCCGCCTCAACGGATATCGTGCGGTACCCTCTCCTGACCGCCATCGCCTTTAGCGGGCTATGCAGTCTAGCCACGTTGCCAGTCGTCAGGGCCTCCGCCCATACGGGGGTCCCGTATAGTGCCATACTCCGCACGGCCCCGAAGGTCTCTTGCAGGGAGCGTTGGGTACTCTTATGTTAGGTACCAACCGCGAGAGCGCAGCTGTTGCCCGCTCTGTTTTAAGACTTAACTTCGGAAACGGTGTCGCTCTGTAATGATACGCTCAAGCTTGCAAACCTCGACGAGGAACACCATCGGTCGGTACCCCGATGGCGTGTCCACCGTCCGCCCGGCCTTTCGGATCAGAACCAGTTTCCCACACTTTAGACTTTAGGAAACTGGTCTTTAGCCAGGATCCACGCTCGGCCTGGAAACACATTCAATCGTGGGCAAATCCCAGACTTTGTGTTGTCGTTGCTCGCCGAGCAAATGGGCGTACCAACCGCTCCCACTACTCGCGCTCTTCTCGCTCATTGCAACGGCTCACCACCCGATAAATTTAAAATCCTTCAGGGACCATATTTTTGCTCCTGCGGACCACTGGTGGTCCGCGGACCACTGGTTGGGAACCACTGCTTTACACATTCCAATTTATTCACCATGTCGTCGTCAGAAGATGTAGACGCGCTTGCACTCATACAAGTTATTAGTTTAAATAGAAGAAGATTTTGGAAAATCTGGTACTTGCAATGTGTGTTTTGCATAATTTTATACGTATTTGTGAGGGTAGGTACTTTTTGTAAGCCTACAGTAACAAACACATTATTGTCAAATATACCAGAAAATCCTATTATAAGGTACACAAATAAAAATTTGAGAGACCATTTATGTACATACTTATGTGATCGTGCACATAGGTGCACAATACATATTTTGGGCGTGTATAGACACGCCCAAAATATGTATTGTGTTAACTAATGTTATATAAAATAAACGGATTCACTTACCTACCAGTTTCGTTTAATTGCTTTGCAATATCAGCCCACACTTTATCTTGCTTGTTCCTGTTGCTATAATCAGATCGTGTTTGATCATAAATACACGGATTCATTCGTACAATTTCAATAAAGTTTACGTTAGTTTCAAAATCGTCAAGCATTTTTGAAGAGTGTAAACACGTCTACGCACGAAACAAAATGACAAAATGGCGACGGAGTCGCGGCGCGGTCGAGCGCATCAGCTCCACCCCGCCTCCGCCTCGACTCCACATCGCCCGTGCCGCGACTCTAGTGTGTGAGCGCACTCCCATGTATTGCTGAAGAAAACGTAGAAACGGCGCGCCGCTTATGCGCCCGTGCTTCGACGCCGCCTCGACTCCAGTTCGTGTGGGCGACCCCCCGTACGGACGCTGACCCGTCAGCGCTGACCACCGCAGGCGTGAAGATAGCTACGCGTTATTCTAAAACGCATCCTAGAAGTTCATAGTTTCATACACTTTACTTTGGCTGTCAGCGCGACTCTAAAACCAGACTAAGGGTCACTATCGGTAGTCTTGAGAGCGACTTTTAGTCTCTAGATATCGCCATGACTTTCCATCTTAGCGGCAATTTGGCGAGCTAAATATTAAAAAACAATGTGCAGCAGTTTCCACCAAGTGCCATCGCTCAAAAGTATAAACAATCTGCCCATTGTTTCCAGATACCACCTAAAGACATTCCACGACGCCGCGACATGCCACTACATCCGATCCTCGCAGATGTTCCACACAAACCTGTGCCGCGCCCCGGCGTTGTTCCTGCTGTCCAAGAGCGACCCCGTCGGCGCCGAGAACAGTAATAGAAGTGTGCATGATAGCTGGGTTGAGATGGGCATTAAGGTTTGTATTATATGAAAACTGGTGTAGAAATAAGCGAGCCTTTAATAGTTCCTTCTTTTTTGCGTGTGGCATTTTCCACTGAAGACATGTAGAACTCGAAATTACGTCGCTAACGTCGCACTATAAATGGATGGAGATAGGTGCTATCAATCAATCAATCAAATCAGCCTATTGCAGTCATTTACACCGAGTTCCCGTTCTGGCTAAGAACCTGCCTCAATATAACAACAATGTAACTTCATGGCAAGGATCTTCCAAACAGTTTGGGAGTTCTAGTGGCGCGACCAAATATTGCGGACGCACGTACACACCACACAAATTCAACTCACATCCTAATGGTTGTGAGTTGTCGCGTTGAAAATTCAAAAGTCAACTTTAGCGATAGATCTCACAGAAACTTGGCAAAAATCACCGACGTATTTTTGATGTTATTATGGATAATTTTCTTTATTCCACAGTGCACTTGGAAATGCTGGGACAAATCGCCCCACGTTCAACACTTCGCCCGCCACACCAAAGAATACATAACCGCTTTGTACGAACATTTCAACGCATACGGACTTCTCTCACAACCGGAAAAAATGCGTATGCGATTATAAGCTTTAAGTACTAACGGGTAGGGATCATTTTCGACTGGATTGAAAATTTTGTTGTGTATTGCGTTTTAATTCCTACATAGCTTGAGAGGCAAGTAAAGGCCTTATCACACAGATGCAGCTATACCGCAGTTCAGTTTCCAGTACATAAATGAAGTTGCACATTGCTGCAATAGTAAGTTTTTTTTTTCTTTTTACCTTCAAAGAAAAATATACTTTAAAGTCTTAGCAATATAGGTGATAATTCAAATGAGGTTTCAAAGATTAGGTTCTATCTAATGCAACTTTTTTTTAACGAGTTCCGTAGGGTATATTGTACCTGTGTGATGAGGATTTAATGTAGTGTTATTGGTGTACGAAGTATGTAAAGAACACACTCTGTTTTATGTTAAACTAGGTACCTACTTTTTGTGTTTCTATCATTGTATCTGTAAGGAAAAAAGTTGACTTGATTTTTTTTTATAAAATGAAAATCAACTACCTATGTCTAATGTCAACTTTTCTCGTCAAAAATCATCGTCATTATAATTTTAGTGATAGAATATATCAACGTTATAAAAATAAGTGCAATTATTGAATGTCATAACTGTCAATTTTATTGTCAGTAGTTTATTAATGCAACTTGCTAGTACATGTTTTACACTTTTCTTTAGTAATCTTTGAAAACACATTCTTGTGATAAAATAGAAAAAATTATTAAATAAAATATTGAAATGCAAGTTAAGTATGTCTAGAAAACAATGATAATGTGATTTTGATTAAAATTACATATTAGATGGAATATTTTTGATTATACGACACTTGACCGAAAGCATTTACACAAAACGACTTTTATACTGTCGAGTATCGGAGGTTATAGAATTTTATCACGTCTGTGCGAGTGGGATGACAGTATAATCACAGGGCGGAAACTCCATACAAATGATTCATTTCCAATTCTGTCATCGTACAGGTGAACCACGTTTATAAGTCGCATCGACAAGTTCGCCTGCTTAGAAGAGAGCAAGCTAGCGCCGATTAATAACGATTGCCAACGCTGTTGAAACACCGACTTTATTGCGTTACGTTAAGATTGAAAATGCAATAAATCCAGAAAGTAGTGCTATCTCGCTCATTGTTCCGCGATGCTGCGGGCATCGAACATGGCGCGCAGGCGGCAGCCAATAATAAAAACAAAGGGCCATATTTGACGCGTTTATGCGGAACGTTGTGATTGGTTAAGATTTTTCGAATATGAGACTTCTGCGCAGGTACATCGGTGTAACTTATAAACGTGGTACTACTGTACAGAGCTTGAATGTATGCGTGTGACCAATAAGGCTAAGCAAATGTTCCCTCAAGACACCCGCCAACTATAATGACAGCTGTGGCGGGGGTGGGGAAGACAGCTCAGAGGGGGGCAGGGAGTTGCCTATCTGTATGCAATATATTATCTTTGGTAATAAGACTGCACACACAGACGAGTTATTGTACAAAATTCTATAAAAATTCACTCTTTTGCATTTTGTCGAACTATCATTTAGATTAGAAATTTCATTGTACCAAATATACACGAATTAGAATCCAATCTCTGCACCAAACTTAGTACGACCGCTATTTTCAACTTAGCTCTCAAAAGCCTGCTCCGATTAGATATTAATCATTATAACCTAAGTAAAGGAATAACTATGTTGTAGCGAATCTCCTTAGATAGATATATAAAAAGACTGTGATATCGCTGCGAAAAAAAAGATGTTACCGCGCAAACACCTACAGTCTGGGGTTCTTTAAAGGGGTTTTAGAAGGTTCATGCTGGGTCGGCAGCGCGAGTGTAGCGCCTCTGGTGTTGCAATCTCCCATAGACTACAGGTGACTACATTCCATCGTGAGTCCGTTTGCTTGTCGAAGCTTGTTTGCCACCTTAGTGGTATAAAAATCCCCACTGAAAATTTTAGTAAGGCTTCCTTCACTTTAATGGGGCAAGGACTGACTTGGTTGTAATTGACTAGGACAAAAAAAATACGGCCCAGTCGTCTCTTAAGACCGTATACGGAGTTTCGCTACAACATAGATTCGTCCTATAAAAATTATACTCTTAATAGAGCCGAGGGTAGAATGAAATAAATGATATATGGTTGTATTGGATTGGAGGAATTATTAGTTTCAAAACTGGTTTATGCCTTACGGTTTCGTCACAGATTTCGTCGACGTTTCAGGTTTTCAAAAATTCTTACTTAGTGCCTTTGTCGTTTCAAATTGGAACCGAAACTACTGAAATAAAGCGAATTCGTTCAGCCGTTTGCTCTGAGCCTTGATAGTTTAGTTAACGGTTGCTTTATAAGATATGTACTACTATATTCTTGCAAAAATTGTTATGATCTCAATTTTTTTGAAGCAACATTAGTACTGCATTTTCCTAATAAACAAAGGTTACTTTTTCAAAATTTACGTGATCTCATCCGTATACTAATTGTTTGAAACTGAAAATACACTGCGAAAAACAACAGTTGAATTTAGATGTTTCTACAAATTATTAGAAATTATGGATTATGGAGTGATGGAATAAATAAAGGGTGCCTTAATTTTGAAAACTTCCCTAATGAATTGTATTTCTTTGATAAACTTAACCGAAAAAGACAAGATTTTTATTTTATTTTAATGGCATCGTATGTGTATGGTTCAGGTTGCTATGTATCGATGGGGCTCATCTTAAACGTAAATTGATATTATCAAACGTAACATACACAATTTTACTATAATACACTGCAGCACTAACTTAGAAACTATCATGTTTTATAATACAAGTATATTTATGTTTGAAATGAAAAAAATATTTTTATTACAATTTTATTTATTCGCGTCACTGTTATGTATTGTATTGTATTTTTATTTCTTAACAACTGTACATTGTGTTGAATATAAAATTTCCCTAAGCCACATTAATTAATCAAACATCCAAAATACCTCCAGTAAAAGAATCATTCTATACATATAATAAAAAATAATAAAAAAAAGTCACATCGTCCGTACTCAATAAAATCTTTACAAACATGAAGACCACGATAATTATAAAATGCACAAACAATGCTATATATAAAATTCCTATTTCAAATGTCAAAAAAATCAAAAATGTCACAGTAAATGTCAGATAAATTCACAACTAGGTATTTCAGTTTCTTATCAAGTTAGTCCATCCATGTCATAGCTTAATTAAATGACAAAAAAAAAAAAAAAAACAAATAAAATTAATGATTACGACAATTGTCTGCATCACATAATCGCAATGTCACAAATAGAAAAAAGAAATAACACAAAAGCTAAACCTATCATGTCGAATTAAAATACTCTTCCATAGAATAAAAGCACTTTACGATGAGAAACTCTTTAAGCACTCTTTCGAATTCCTTAGTGTAGATGGTGGTTTTAATATCTGAGGGAAGCCTATTGAAAATTTTAACGGCATTGTAGGAAGTCCCATGTTTGACCACATCAAGTGTAGGTGAAATGATGGACGGCATTTCTTTCCGCCTGGTGCTTTCACGTTTCAATCGCTCCTCTTCGGATTCAAATTTGTATATATTTTTAGCGAGATACGTAAGCAGAACCATAATGTAAAGACTCGGCACTGTGAGAATATTTAAATCCTTAAAGTATTCCCTACACGACTGTTGCTGCTTTATCCTCACCATTGTCCTAATTGCCCTTTTCTGTGCAATTAAAGCTTTTTCAATGTTATATTTATAACTACCACCCCAAAAAACTATGCTGTACCGCAATTTAGATTCCACCAAAGCAAAGTATACCATCCTTAGTTGATTTTGAGTCACCACGTCCCTCAGGCTTCGCAGCACGTAACAGGCAGAGTGTATGCTAGACTCTATCTGTGTCAACTCATTCTTCCAATTCAATAGACAGTCCAGATGCACTCCCAGAAATTTAACATTAGATACGGAGTCTATTTTATCACAATCCAGAGTACATGTAAGATCATCAGAGGTTTTGCTGGTGGTTTTGAATAACACAATCTTTGATTTGGACGTATTGGTTTTCAGACAATTTTGTGTGGTCCAGTCATTGAGGTATCCCAAAGCCACATTTACTCTTCGACTCAATTCGTCAAGGTTATCCGCCGCTACAATAGCGTTCGTGTCATCAGCGTAAATTGTCAACTCAATCTGTCCATTCGACTTGTTTATAACGGTACTTATGAGGTCATTTATAAAAACAATAAAGAAAATCGGACCGAGCGTGGAACCCTGTGGAACGCCAGTTTTCATTTTCACAAGTTTCGATCTACATGTCTGTTCATGTTTTCCTTTCCGCATACCAATTTGCTCATATTTGTCCATTTTAATCTCTACAGACATATATCTATTATTTAAATAGGAAGCAAATAGTTGTTTAGCTGCACCTCTAACGCCATAGTGATCCAGTTTTCCTAATAATATATCGTGTTTGACAGCATCGAAAGCAGAACTCATGTCCAGGAATATTCCTGCAACCTTCTGTCTGTTATTTAACTTGGAAAGTATGTCATTAATTAAATTGTCTATAGCATCTACTGTTCCCACTTTCTTTTGGTAGGCAAACTGTCTTGGGTCTATAATATTATTTAAACACAAATGCCTCAACAATCTAATTTTGAGTAAAATTTCAAATATTTTAGACTTGGTGGGTAACAGCGATATAGGTCTGTACATCTTGGGATCCTGCTTTGAGCCTTTCTTATGGACAGGCACAACCTTGGCTATTTTAAATTGATCCGGAAAAACGCACTGTTTTATGCATAGATTATAAAAATTGCTTAATGGTAGAGCCAATATATCGATATTGTCCTTGATAACTGTTATGGGCACATCATCATAACCACATGAAGGCTTGGTTTTCATCTTTTTGACTATATCAAAAACTTCCTTGGGAGTAACCAGCTCGATATCCATTTCTCGCCCAACTCTATCTGTATTTTTTTTTAGTATATCCAAGGCTGTGTTGGAATTATTGTTGCGCATATGTGCATTAGAATTAAATGCCGAAACAAAAAGATCTACAATTTGAGCAGGATTGGACGTTATGCAGTCCCCCTTAGCAAGGGTGTAACTTAATTTCTCCTTTGTCTTTTTATTTCTATGCCTGTTCACTATCTGCCAGACATCTTTGGAAATGTTTTTTGATCTCGCTAAAGCCGTTTGCACTGCTAATCTTTTCGCTTTAGTAATTACCCTTCTATAAATGTTGATATACTTTTTCCTATACAAAACCAACGACGAGTGAATATTGCCTTTAACGCATAAAAATCGTTTCATTTTACTTGAAATCTTGATGCCCTTTGATACCCATTTTAGACCAGATTCATGTTTAGTATTTACCTTAATTTTAACTTTTTTGAAACTATTCTGAAAAATGTCGTTAAATTGAGAAATGAAAGTGTTAATACCCATATCAGTCCAGCTTTTCGCTTGTAGCGCTTCTCTAAATCTAGTTTTATTAATCATATTAAAGATTCTCTTATTTATGATTCTGTATGTACTATACTCTTTATTAAACGAATTTCCCCTCTGTATAGAATGGCATATAATGGCCGCATGTCCGTCTGCTAATCCATTGTGATCAACTTTACACTCTAATATATTCCCTTCATCAAGATTCGTCAAAAAATTATCCAAACACGATTGCTTATCATCACGCATAAAAGTAATAGTATCTGTCACCAATGGTCTAAAATTATAACTAGTCAAAACATTACTGAAACTGGTCCTTTTTTCAGAGTCCCTCAAGAGGTCAATGTTGAAGTCTCCACATACTATGCTCTTCTTGTCAAAAAGATGTTCTAATAGTTTATCCAGCATGCTCATGAAAACTTCGAGATTATTATCATATGGACTACGATAGCAACAAAAAACATATATACCTGTCTGCGAGTCCCTGACGCCACAAATCTCAAACGCATCTCTTTTATACAATGTTTTGCATAATATATCCAGTTCTTCACAATTTCTATCCTGATGCGCAAGAATCAAAGATCCCCCTCTCCTTTTATTTATTCTAAAATTATGTGAGACTAGATTATAGTCCTGAAAATTAAATAATTTAAGTTGACACTCATTTAAAAAATGTTCAGTCAAACATATGTAATGCAAAGAACTGTCGCGATCACTTACATACATTTCTAATTCATGCTTCTTACAGTTAATTCCACATACATTTTGATGGAAAATATTTAAAGGAATATTGTGACAGCGGTCATGATTTGCATTAGACTCGAAAAAATTCTGTAGTTTGATCTGTCTGAAAGTCAGTCTGTGTTGTGCTAGAAATATAATTTGTACTGAAATCAGTTTGTGTCGAGACGCACTTAAGGAGTTTCACAGTGTCTTCAATTTGGGCTATATTAGAAAGGTGTAATGCATAATCATTTTTGTATTTCAAACGTAGTATTTCCTTATGTATCAATCGGCTGGCATGTATTTTATTGAAAAATGTCAAGTATTTATAGTCATTTACATCCAGTGGAACATAACAACTGTCTTTAAAATTATTACAAATCAGTTTAAATAAATTATTAAGGCTAAGTACATTTAAAGAAATATTTTTATAAATCTTTCCTACCATCACATTCGTATGCTTCATCTGATTCAAAAAACAATAAAGAATAGACTGCACCTGCATAGGGTTTTTATCATTTGAGCCGCCCAGTACTAATACATAATCAGAATACGTAAAGTTCTGACACATTTTGACACATGACACAAGAACCTCGGATAACAATGCATTAGGTTTTATGAAGGCCGTTACTTCAAAGGAGTCACCAAGTAAACTTTCTATCAGTCTTCTCATTCTATACCCATTTTGATCAGCAAAAATATATAGTTTATGTTTCACAGAAGAGGATTCGGCATATATCTCACCACCGTTTGGATAAACCAATGTCTTGCTATCACTAGTAGATAATTCACAACAGAGGCTCTGGTTAAATAACGCCTGCTGGCTGATGGCAATTGTTCCTGTAGCTTGCGAGTTCACCAAAGTTGCCATATCCATATCTCTGTACTCAGTGCGAGGACTTGATTGTGAAATGTTTACATAATATTCAGGGGATTGTGGTACTTGCCGTTTAATTGAGGAATCAAAGCTATGATTGATGTTTGAAGTATTTTTATTTTCAGTGGATTTTAAAGTCAGACAATTCTCCAAAGGAACTGGTAACTCCGTTGATGAAGTACGCGGCACACCCTTTTTAAAATGAGTGCACTGAAAACGTCTCCGTAACTGTGGAGAGTAGAATTTTACCGGTGTACAATATACACTATTATTTTGTCCAATACCGACTGATTTTAATAGTTTCATTTTGTTTTTGTAATTAGTTATCTCTCTTTTATAGTTCTCATTTTCTAGGCTAAGATTGTCAATCTCGCTATGTGCAGTTTGAAGCTCAATCCTCAACAAATCCACCTTTTGTTCCAAAGCTACCATGTCCTCCCTATTTATATAGCTGTTTGGTTGACTTAGATATGATATATCCAGTTCTGACTCGCTATCGTCTAAGTCAGTCAAATGTTTGTTACGACGACGTTTGTTTACATTAACGTTACCGAAATCATCCATATTTGCGAAAAGATACGATCAAATTTATTTTTGAAAATCTCAAAAAGAGTAACGTTTGGTGAGATTCGAACCATAAGCGTCGGCACCAAAGTCGTCAGCGTCCACACTCAACCAAACCAACTTACGTTTGATAGTCGAAATAACAGAATGTATTCATCAAACGGCCAATCAGTGGTTTGTTGTTTCAATAGTAGAAAAATGTTGTGACAGTCGAAAATATCACAATGGTCAATCACGGTCACAGAAAGATAGGAAATATAAAACAACAATCTTTAACACTTGGTTTATTCACGTAGCTATAAGCCGTAAAGACTTTTTTCATTGTTTAAAGTTTGCATATCATTGCTCCATAATGTAGGTACTTCACTAATAGTTGATCACTTTCACAACTGTATTTTATGTAAATGGCTTGTAAAGACTGTTGCCAGTAAAATTGCAGCCGTTGAGTCAAGTTGAAGGCCACATACGGGCAGCTTGAAAAGTTTCAACAGGCAGCGGGCTTTTATAAATGAAAATTAAGAGTGAAGATGGCAAATTTTTTATTTACTATGAAAATTTCGGTAATCTAAAAATCAAAAAATAAATCACATTTTTAGGTTAACTATGAAAATTGCAGAATGGAAGCCCTGTTCGAAAGGTCAGGAAGCTGACAAAAAAGCTTATAATTAGGTACCGCATAGTCGCGTAAAATAAATATACTTGTAGTATAAGTGTATAACACTAATAATTATGCAAGTTTGATGAAGTTTTAATACATTATACTCATTTCTTATTAGGTATGAGCGGCTCAACATTGTCTAGTTTTATTATAAGCACTAGAATCAGACTAAAGTATTAGGAACTGTCATTTAGTTGGTAAGATTTTTTTTATAAAATGGAATTATATTGTAGCTTAATATAACTGGAACATTTCAAATGGGAGTTTTATTTTTTTAATATTTTAACTTTTTTAGTGCCGTACCCAACGCGTAAAACGGGATCTATTGCTGAGACGCTGTTCGTCTGTCTGTAACCATGCTGTATCTCATGAAGCGTGAGGGCTAGATAGTTGAATTTTTAACTTAAATAATATATTTCTATTGCAGCTTTAACAGCAACATAAATGTTTAACGGGAGCTCCCATACATCAATCAAAATTTCTTTGCCGCTTTTTTTCGTACGGAACCCTCAGTGGGCGAATCTGACTCGCTTTTGGCCGGTTTTGAGTTTTGTAGCTATCAAGAAATCCTTAAAACATGCGATGTCCGTCAGTCAGTTCGCCTACCTCAGAGCAGGCCTCCGTCACTCGCTCAAAACCGCGCGCTATGTACCTACCGCTCGGCATCTTCCTGGGGATACAACTGGCAGAGGGCTGCCGAACGCCGCCCGACTGAGCGCTCGCATCGCACCGCACCTCACGTTTCCCGCGCTTACGCTTCTAAATGCCGAAACTACGTAATTATTGTGCAGTGGATGGGTGTAATAGTACAAAAACAAAAGAAAATTTGTCGTTTTTAAGGTTTCGTAGCCAAATGGCAAAAACGGAATCCTTATAGATTCGTCATGTCTATCTGTCTGTCTGTCCGTCCGTGTGTCACAGCCACTTTTCTCCGAAACTATAAGGCCTATGCTATTGAAACTTGGTAACTAGATGTATTCTGTAAACTGCATTAAGATTCTTATGTAAAACTAGAAAAAAAGCAGTAAATTTTGGGGGTCCCCATACTCAGAACTGAAACTCAATTTCTTTTTCATCAAACCCATACGTGTGGGGTATTTATGGATAGGTCTTTAAAAATGCTATTGAAATTCCTAAACCATTTTTTTCTAAAGTGAATAGTTTGCGCAAGAGTCACTTCCAAAGTGGAAAAATGTGTGTCCCTCCCCCTCTAACTTCTAAACTAAGAGAATGACAAATCTGAAAAAAATATATGATGTACATTGCCATAAAAACTACAAACAAAAATTGGTTTGAACGAGATAGAGCTGGTAGTTTTTTTTAATACGACATAAACCGCAATTTTCGGTTAGATAAATCACTACCAATCAAAGTTACAACGAACTTTAAGAACTTTTACTTTATGTTACTTGCTGCTACGAAACACTTCATGGGCGAGTCCAACTTGCACTTGGCCGGTTTTTTTAAATTGCCGAGAGACGAAGAAAGCTGAGTTATATTTCTTACAAGTTTCAAGTTAAGTTTCAAGTTTCAAGTTACAGAGTTCTTACAATATGAATGTTTTCACCATTTATTTGTTTGAACATAAGTAGGTAGATGATAAGTATGTAAATCGTAAATTAAGAAGTTATTTGAGTCAGGTATTATAAAAGTGTTGTTTTTTATAGGCAATTCAATGTTTTATTGAATTTATAGGAAAATAGGTTTTATAGGTAGTCGAAGCGCTCGTGGCCCCACGGACTCAGTGTAGGGTAATCGATCACTGTAGTAAGCAACTTTCACTATGGCCAGTTCTTGGATGGGTGACCATTCATGCGACCACTTTGTGACCTTTATTTGAACGTTTCCGTGCTTCGGAAGGCACGTTAAGCCGTTGGTCCCGGTTGCCAATAAAATAGCAGTCAGCCAAGTTAGAGGCTTTTTAGGCGGTTTGAAAAATTTAAACAGCAGCCGGTCACAACCTGCCTGCTCACCACCTATTACTTGGGACAAACTATAAAAAAATAAATGTGGGCATCTAATATACCTCTGCCTTCCCCTTCGGAGATCAACGCGTGACCATATGTAGGTATGTGTGTGTAACATAGTAAGGTAGGATGGCCGGGTGGGATAGGTGAATAGCCGGTACTTACGCTAAAGGTAATGTCAGTTAATTTTAGATTTCTTTGATATTTTAGTTCTTGGTAGGAATAAGATAAACAATATAAATATATAGGTATACCTACCTACTGTGATTCATAATTTATTTTTGGTTTTTACGTGCATTTATAAAAGCGTATTCTTTTAGGGTTTTTTAAACCATTCATATTTTTTTTCCTTACATTCCATTACATTGTTAGTTACATACACGTCGACCTAATAAAAGCGTATTAAAACATGGTTGATTCGTAACATTCGCTTTATTACAACAATCATTATAGGTTCAACCCTACCGCATTCTTACGATGACGTCACTCGCACAGCGGGCAACACAGTCTCGACGCTATGTGCGCGTGTTTAAGGTGCAATTCTTATCGTTCTGAGCAGCAGGTATTATTATTAAAATTTTGTAGGCTAATATAGCGTAGGTATTGTCGCTTTTGTATGGGAGTGATGTATCTGTTACGTAGTAACTATTTAGTAATCTGTGCTCAGAGTTAGGCTGAGCGCAGATGGTAGTCACGACAGTTTTAAGACAGACTTGCCTCACATAGACAAGTCTGTTTTAAAATTAAAACGAAACTGTTTTGTCTACGACACGTCGCACACCTAAGACAAAACTGTTTTGTCTACGATACGCATCACACGAACACCGTCCGCGTTGCGTCGGGTAGGTACTGTTCGTACTGCCGGACGTGTTATATGGTATAACCGCGTACTGGTTCAGTACCCAGTACGCGACAAAATTTAGCAGGACCCAGCACCTTTTTCGGATGCGATATACCGCTCGGGCGCGTACAGTCGACGTTCGGTCGCGTTCGAGTCCGTGATAGAATATATTATACTATCTGTGGTCCGAGCGACCGGGTGACCGGATTGATGCACGCTTGGGAATATTTTGTTCCGTAGTGTATCTCAACTTAACGCCTACGAGTAGTAAGTAACGAATACAGAATACTGTTGAATGTTATATGAATACTTGAGGCACGCCTGCCAGCTTAATGGGCTCAGGAGATGGTCAAGCGACTTGAGTCAATATCAAGTGTACATACCGGTCGATGCATACACACGTGCAAAGAAATCATGCACACTGAAGCTACATATTATATATAGCATATTGACCAATAAGAGCCCATTAGTCGAGGCACGTGTAGTACCTGCCAGATAATAATATATTAAACGAATAATATTTATTATTATGATAAATGAAGAAAAAGTGATATTAATTTTTTTTTTTCGAATCGTCATCAGAAGTACAGTCACTAGTCACAACGATTAAAGATGATTGTCTAATGAGAGGCTTACATTTGAACGCGACTAAAACGAAAGTGATGGTATTCGAAAGAGAAGAGGACAGAACGAATGCCAGGATAACTGTAAATGACGTAGTGCTGGAACAGGTGGATGAGTTTGTATATCTTGGATGTGCATTTAGCAGGGATGGACGGTACACCGCTGATGTAGAAAAGAGGGTAACTGCGGGCAATAGTGTGAATGGAGCGTTAGGCAAACTTTTAGGTACCAAGGCCTTAAGTCAAAAGGCCCAGCTCGCAGTACACAATGCGGTGCTGATACCTTCGCTAACGTATGGAAGCGAGAGTTGGGTATGGCAGGAAACGCATGAAAGTAGAATAAACGCGGTCGAGATGCGCGCGCTACGCAAAATCTGCGGAGTAACGCTCGCAGATCGCGTTCGGAATGAAGATGTAAGAAAGAGAGTTGATCTGAAAGAGAGTGTCGGTGTTAAAGTAAGGAAGGGCATGCTACGATGGTTCGGGCATGTGGAACGAATGGGAGATGAAAGAATGACAAAACAGATATACAACGCGAAAGTGGATGGACGTAGGAGTCGGGGAAGGCCACGACACACCTACAACGACCAAATTAATCGTGTGTTAGTAGAAGGTGGTGTCAAGAGCCGTAGGAACCGACGTGCATGCATGAAAAGAAAAATGAAAGTTGAAGAAGCAAGTGAGGTGTGTATGGACCGTGCCGTGTGGCGCTCGGTTCTTTCTGCCTACCCCGCAAGGGATTTGGCGTAAGGATAGTTAGTTAGTTAGTTAGATTTTTTTTCTAAATCTTGTATATCGAAAACCGTGCGTGATGTCCTGATATTGCAAATACAACAAAATTTTCATCCCCTTTAAGAAAGCCCCAACCATAAGGGGCAAACACATACAAACATAAGTGACCCTCGCCCCCCCCCCCCCCTTATTTTTTGCAAAGCGGGAATTTATGAAGGTCAACAAACCTGTCAGAACAATCAGAACGCTGTATGTACTTGTACGAAAGACCGGGTACTGGTCCGGGTACTGTTCGAATGCCATATGGCACGGTTCGGAAAGTTATGCTATATGTCAGGACATCATCGGGTACTGTTTTGCGCAAGACAGTTTTGTCTTTGATGTGCGCGCCCGCATGCATATAAAAGGGAAGCCGACAAACGTTAGTCAGACTTGTCGCCTTGTAGGTAAAGACAGCTTTGTCTAATAGACGTTTTGTTCTAAGTGTGCGCCTCTCTATTTATCTCGTAGAGAGATAGTCTGTCTTAAAACTGTTGTGACTATAGTCTGCGCTCAGCCTTAGCTTCTAGGTCAGCAGTAACAAGTACCCAAAGTATTTGCCAAGACCCACCAATAAGTTACAAGAAAATATTGATTAGTCCCTAAAATTAAGCACAAAACATGACCGTATCCAAATGGATTCAAAAGCTGTACGGCCGCTGGACGGAGTACCTAACCAAGTCCACTCACACTCCGTTTAACTTCTCGCGTTGCCGCTAATATTGCCCTACCAGTTGAAGAGTATTTTATGTCCAGTATGTAACAGACAAGGTGGTACATAAGTATTTAAAAGTCCTTATTGCCCCTCCATTATTATGGACTGGGTCCATGAGTATTTAAAAATCCTGTTGGTCCACTTAGCAGTGGAACCAACAGTCCGGAAGGCCATACCCTACACCAGAGTAGGGGAGCTACTCGCGACGTTCCTTCGCTCGTATGGTCGCTTTTTAGACTCGCGCTAAAATCCGACAAAAATGAATCGCCGGGCAGTACTCGCGGCCGGGCAACCAAACCCGAGCCATACGACGTCCCTGCCAATTTCCCTCGCTCCTGGTCGAGTGCGTGGCCGTAGTAGGTATACATACGACCTACATTTTTTTTAAATACCTACTTGTGAACATTTTCACACATCAGCTAGCCCAAATTAAGCTGATATAAGCTTGTGCTATGGGATCTAGACGACTGAGAGACTTCTTATATATTTCTAAATACATACATATTATACATAGAAATCACCTAAGAATACTAACTACCTAGAAACCCTCTCGCCTCGTGATCACTGCAACAAAAACTGCCGTACTAACGCATGATTGTGTGCGTGAGCGTGCTGTCTTACATACGCCTTGCGTCAGTGTGTAGTGACGCCGGCTAAAGACACTTCCCATTTTTTCGGGAAACTAATCATGCTAAAGTTTTGTTATTGTTTGATGCTGACTTCGAATTTCGGGTTAATTTAGAGATCCAATATGGCCGCCGCGCCGTTATCACAAACTTTCATGATGGGTATCGTTTAAGGGGTTTTTTGGTATGCCGAGTACGAATTTCGGGTTAATTTAGAGAACCAATATGGCCGCCGCGCCGTTATCACAAAATTTCATGATGGGTATCGTTTAAGGGGTTTTTTAGTATGCTGAATACGAATTTAAGGTTAATTTAGAGATCCAATATGGCCGCCGCGCCGTTATCACAAACTTTCATGATGGGTATCGTTTAAGGGGTTTTTTGGTATGCCGAGTACGAATTTCGGGTTAATTTAGAGAACCAATATGGCCGCCGCGCCGTTATCACAAAATTTCATGATGGGTATCGTTTAAGGGGTTTTTTAGTATGCTGAATACGAATTTAAGGTTAATTTAGAGATCCAATATGGCCGCCGCGCCGTTATCACAAAATTTCATGATGGGTATCGTTTAAGGGGTTTTTTGATATGCTGAGTACGAATTTCGGGTCAATTTAGAGATCCAATATGGCCGCCGCGCCGTTATCACAAAATTTCATGATGGGTATCGTTTAAGGGGTTTTTTGGTAGGCTGAGTACGAATTTAAGGTCAATTTTGCAATACAAGATGGCCGCCGCGCCACCGTTGTAAAATTTCATGTTGATACCGTATAAGGGGTTTTTTGGTATGCTGAGTACGAATTTCGGGTTAATTTAGAGATCCAATATGGCCGCCGCGCCGTTATCACAAAATTTCATGATAGGTATCGTTTAAGGGGTGTTTTGGTATGCTGAGTACGAATTTCAGGTTAATTTAAAGATTCGAATATGGCCGCCGCGCCGTTATCACAAAATTTCATAATGGGTATCGTTTAAGGGGATTTTTGGTATGCTGAGTACGAATCTTAGGTCAATTTTGCAATCCAAGACGGCCGCCTTACACCGTTGTAAAATTTCATGCTGTATATCGTATGAGGGGTTTTTTGGTATGCTGAGTACGAATTTCAGGTTAACGTTTGCCATCCAAAATGGCCGCCGTGCCACTGTTGTGAAATTTCATGTTGTATATCGTTAATGGGGTTTTTTGGTATGCCAAATACGAATTTCAGGTAAATTTTGCAATCCAATATGGCTGCCTCGCCACTGTTGTAAAATTTCATGTAGCATATCGTATAAATGGAATTTTGATATGCTGAGTACGAATTTAGGGTTAATTTTGCAAAATTATCTTGAAATTCGTACTCAGCATACCAAAAAACCCCTTAAACGATACCCATCATGAAATTTTGTGATTTTGGGGCGGCGGCCATATTGGATCTCTTAATTAACCCGAAATTCGTACTCAGCATACCAAAAAACCCCTTAAACGATACCCATCATGTAATTTTGTGATTTCGGCGCGGCGGCCATATTGGATCTCTAAATTAACCCGAAATTCGTACTCAGCATACCAAAAAACCCCTTAAACGATACCCATCATGAAATTTTGTGATAGTGGCGCGGCGGCCATTTTGGATTGCAAAATTATCATAAATTTCGTACTCAGCATACCAAAAAACCCCTTTAACGATACCCATCATGAAATTTTGTGATTTTGGGGCGGCGGCCATATTGGATCTCTAAATTAACCCGAAATTCGTACTCAGCATACCAAAAACCCCCTTAAACGATACCCATCATGAAATTTTGTGATAGTGGCGCGGCGGCCATTTTGGATTGCAAAATTATCATAAATTTCGTACTCAGCATACCAAAAAACCCCTTTAACGATACCCATCATGAAATTTTGTGATTTTGGGGCGGCGGCCATATTGGATCTCTAAATTAACCCGAAATTCGTACTCAGCATACCAAAAAACCCCTTAAACGACACCCATCATGAAATTTTGTGATTTCGGCGCGGCGGCCATTTTGGATCTCTAAATTAACCCGAAATTCGTACTCAGCATACCAAAAACCCCCTTAAACGATACCCATCATGAAATTTTGTGATTTCGGCGCAGCGGCCATATTGGATTGCAAAATTATCATGTAATCACCTACAGAGATAGATTATAGTCTGAAATGATACAAGTTTTATCCCGGGAATAAGTTCCCATGAGACGCGGAAAAGAGAACAAAATTTCACGCAGGCGAAGCTGCGGGCATCAGCTAGTCTATAATAAATGTTACATTACACGCGAATGCTCGTGTCGGTCAGGGAGGTAGCATCGTAACATTCGTAACGTAATGCTCGAGTCGAATCTATAAATGTTACATTACACGCGAATGCTCGAGTCAGTCAGGGAAGTAGCATCGTAACGTAATGCTCGAGTCGAATCTATAAATGTTACATTACATGCGAACGCTCGTCGGTCAGGGAGGTAGCATCGTAACGTAATGCTCGAGTCGAATCTAATTTGTTACATTACAGGCAAATGCTCCCGGTGAGGGAGCACCTTAAGCAGTACGAACTGTACCTACCCAAGTCTAGTGGTATGAACTTCATAAATGAATTAACGAAACGTAAAAGACTTTTTGAAATCCAACTAGTAGTTCCCGAGATCCTAGCGTTCAAACAAACGAACAAACCCTTCAGCTTAGAGGGTTTATCACCCAGCGCGGACAAAATTTAAAAAGTATCAAGTGGCGTTGAGCACACTCAAAGTATTCGAAGATTACGATAATACCTGACTGGGAACGCGGGAAATAAAGTGATACCTCCTCCCCCTGGAAGGTCTCGGCCGGTACTAATTTCTCGCGGCCCGTGCATCGAGTTTGAGGACTCTTTTTATTACGTTATTATAGATATGTTTAAAGAGGTTTCTAGAATATTACTGATGTATTCAATTGGTGATATCATGATCAGTCTGTAAATGTAAAAAGATCACCATTTTGTAAACTAGAAGTGTACCAAAAATCGGATGAAGTTCATCAAAGTACGACGTTTTTTGGAAACTTTATTTGTCATGTTTTGGTGATAAGAAATATATTTCGGTATAATTTTCTAAGGCGGATTTAAAGAAGACAATACGAAGATACTTATAGCAGCTTTAATTTCTGTGTACATCAATTAATTTTATACCACCCGATTGGCAAAGATGCCTTGTTTCGCGAATTTCTTCAAACGAGGTGTGTAAACACTGTTTTTAATAAAAACCTAGTTATGCCACGTTTATTTTGATTAGAACAATTTTTAGACAAGGAAATATATTACTCTTACACATTAATCATACTTACTAAACATTGGTAGTTTCTTCAGAAACAAACGTTTCAAACGCGTGAAATCATGTATTTGGGTGTTAACCCTCTTAAGAACATTTGTACAGATTTCACCATTTATAACTCACATTTAGGTATTTTAAATGATTTCCTTAATTTAAAGTATGCCAAGTTTCTCGTTACTGAGTCCGAACAATTGTATAGGTCGATTTTCACTATTCTCGACTCACACTTGACCGTTTCCAAATTATTTATTTTACGACTCTCTAATAATTTAGTTCCATTTCCATACCTTGGTAATTCTTTACTTATTTAATTTGGGGAATTCTGAATTGGAAACTGGCAACACCAACAAAAATGTCAAGATGGAGTCGAAGAAATTAGACATGCGTAAATAAATATAATTCATAAAATTGTGATAAGTTTCGAGTTACTTACAAACATTCCTGGCTGTTTTTAAATATTTTCTGTAATTTCGACACACTTTTATTGCACAATTCGACATTTTAAACAATAAAATTTTGTCACGTGACACAAGCTTATCTCTTGACAACAGAATATGCACTAAATGGCGGATCGGAACTTATCCGCCAACAGTTGGCGCTTAAAATTTTGGACGCTTTGCTGTCGTTCTGACACTATCTACCTACTTAACACATCTCTGGAAATCACCCAAACTCCGAAACAAACATTTGTGGATTACACAAATATTTAGACCGACCTGGGAATCGAACCCAGGACTTAAGCGCAGCAGGCGGGATCACTACCGACTGCGCCACAGAGGCAGTCAAACATAGAAGTACTAGGTACTCGACGAATGCTTGGAATGGCCCTTAACCGCTGTTACCACCTGCACCCTACCTAAAGGTACCGGAATCGCCCTCGTCTGCAAGGATGCAAACCGCGCTCATGTATCCGTTTTCGTAAATTTAGTTCAGGACAAAGAAAACACCGATCAATCTTAAAGATTTTTCATCACAATTAAGTTGTCTAATTCGCTATTGATCGAGTAGTAGGTACAAATAGTCACTCCTTCATCCCCGAAGGGCTATTTAACTATACGCCGACACTTAGCCATTTGTTCTGTTGTGTTGGTGGTGAACCTATTGCCATGTTGAAAAAGACAGGCGCTGGTTGCTACTTGATCAGTTTATTGGAAACTTTCAAGCCGTAAATACGGAATTTGCCATACATATGCCCGTAGACTTAGAATTTTTCGCTGTACATTCTAAATCTATGCATATGCCATATGCAACGGGACCAACGACTTGACGTCTTGACGCCTTCTGAGCACAGACAATACAACGTACAAGACAACGCTCTTTCGTGAACTCCTCAGTCTCTTTGTGGATAAAAGGCGTAAATACCTATATTATATGTATGAATGTAGTCCCTAAAGGTAGGGAAACCGGGGTCTGGTTGACTATAGGGGTAGGTAGACTAACTATCAATAACTCGGCCAAAGCAATGGCTTGGGGCCAACCGATGACACCCGAGAGTCCGCTACCTTTCCCCGCTCAGTCATCGGGAGCGCGGCGTCGCGCACGCAAACCGTTTGAGTGAAGGAAATTAAAGTTGAAAAATAACGTAGGTACGTAAGTAATTATTTTCATCGTAAGATTTTTTGTTATAATGCCTATTTATTCATGGTTACTGATTGTCAAAGAATTTATAATGGATGTTTGATTCATGTTCTTTCTTTTATGTTATGATGTTATTTGATTCCTCAGCAGTTTTGTGGTTATGTCATGTGATTGAAAATAAAAATGTGGTTCGGGGCTAGTAGACTAATGTATAATGGGGCTGGATGACCAATAATCGTACTTACATAAAGAAACAACATGAATCAAATATCCATATATTTTTTTTGACAATCAGTAACCATAAATATATAGGCATTATTACAAAAACATTACGATGAAAATAATTACTTACATTATGTTATTTTTCATCTTTAAATTCCTTAGATTTTTAATATTTAAAGCAATTAGTATGCTAACTTTTTCATAATATTTTATTATAAAGTGAAAAAAGACAACTTGGCCCAGACGGGACTTGAACCCGCAACCTTTGCCTAATCCAGGGCAATGCTCTAACCAATTGAGCTACGGGAGCCGTACTGATACAAGCTGAAATTCTTCACCTTATTGTTACCGCCATTTAAGAGTATGGCACAGAGCCATCTATCGAGCTACTTAGCAACTCTGATATCAATGATTCTGATTGCAATATCGTTCATTGATATCAGAGTTGCTAAGTAGCTCGATAGATGGCTCTGTGCCATACTCTTAAATGGCGGTTACAATAAGGTGAAGAATTTCAGCTTGTATCAGTACGGCTCCCGTAGCTCAATTGGTTAGAGCATTGCCCTGGATTAGGCAAAGGTTGCGGGTTCAAGTCCCGTCTGGGCCAAGTTGTCTTTTTTCACTTTATAATAAAATATTTAAATTCCTTTACTCAAACGATGTGCGTGCGCGACGACGCGCTCTCGGTGATTTATTGTATGTGTGTTTTATTTTCAATAAAAAATAATAATTGTTTATTTATGTTGCCCTTTATCCTATTTCCTTGTAGATTTTGCCCTTACAAGTCCAAAGGTCAAATTACCCCAGGCGAATAGTCAACCTACCCAAGCATGGGGTAGGTTGACCAGTTTTTCTTCTTGTGTAAGATCTAGCCTGTACCCTATATTATAATGAATTAAGTAAGTACTTTTTGCTATATTTTTCCAAAGCTTAATAGTTGACCTAGGAAATAAACCTGATTTTGAATTAATATTCTATAAGTAAATAAAAATATAAGCCTTTAAGCTGAAACCTAGTCAACCGGCCCCGGTCTCCCCTATGAGTCTGATCTCGACCAAGTGCAAGCAGCACTGCGGTCGGTGCATTTCCGCGACAGCACCACTGGTCCCCATACATTACATTAGAATACATTCAAAACTCGACAGCAGCGTCGCGACTGCACTCAGTGTTAAATATATATTATATTATATACTGTGCTGTGACTCAGTACCTACTCCGCGGCACTGCCTTGCCGCCGCGACAGCAATGCTGCTTGCGGTCGAGTACGGACTCATACCAATAATTCATACAATATTCATTAAATTTGTTTCACGCCTGTAGGTGCTGTAAAATTATGTAACTTTCCCGTAAATTAAAATCGATGCTGGAAACTTGGCCAGATTCTTTTTTTACATTGATTAGATTGTATGGTCTAAGGATTGAACAGATATGTTGACACGCTTCTGGGAAGTCCAGAGTGATCCCAGGAGTTCCCAGGCGGTTCAGTAGTTTAGGTAAGGGTATATAATTTGTCCTGGAGTCAATAATGCAAGTATCACTGAGTATTTTGCTTTTATTTTAATTTCACAATATTAACCTATATCTAACTTAACAACTAGGTACTCATCCGGATTCTGGGACTTCCTTCCTCCAGGATTTGAAAAATATGCAATATGGCTCTACGCCTATATTTTCAACAAATAGTTGCTTACGGGTATAAGCAGGGGTTTTTAACTCAAAACTTGGAAGCTCATTCTGAAAAGAACAAACAATATATTTTATATACACCCTCTTCAACCATAGATTTCCCTAAACTTTCCCTTACTATTATTTTTAACCCCATTTTAAAACATTTAATATACAAAGAACATTACCCCCTTTTCTAAATTTCACAAACGCCTGCCTGATAAAATAAATTTACTTAAAATATACTTTTTTACATAAAAATTACCCACAATTAATTTACTTAATAAATTTTATGACGTTGATGCTTACCAGAGCTTCCGTTTTCACATATAAAAATTTAGTTAAATACTTGGGCTATTAAGCCACTCACTGATTATTTCAGTGGAAATATATTTTATAGAATAATTTACTTTGATGTAAAATTTCTTCGACAGTATGAAGTAAAATAAATTAATTTTAGTTAGTTCCTGATTTCCTTTTTACCATTGCGCACGCCTATATATAGCTTACATCCCACCATATCTCCTTCCATCAACTATCCCTACTTTGACACTATTAAGGACACACCCATTATACCGACCTAAGTATAACCATTATACCTACGCTTAATAGCGCCTAATAAACTAATATAGCAAATCCATGATTTACGCCACAATATCCCCTCCCCAAGAGAAAATTTTGTCCCTATAGACAAAATTTAAGAACACTAATTCAATTTAAAAAAGATTGAATTAGTATATAACAATCAATCTATAACAACTGTATTACTTAGATAAGGTCTCCCAAAAATAAATAATTTAAATATTCCAATAGAGTAACTCTGATGGTGTTCACAAGATAGATAGAAGAAAAGACGTATTTAAGGCTTAATATTAAGAGATTCAGGTAATACGAACCGCCTGAATGTAATATAGAATATGGCTTAAATTGAAGACTGAGATTTCTATAACCGTCTCAGAGAAGAAAATTTATATAACAACATATACAACGATGTAATAACATTGTATATGTCTATATAACTGAATGCAATATATTTGCATATGATAAGCAAGCCTTTAAGAGCTTCCTATAGTACCACGTAAATCTGCGAGGGCAAGCTTACCGCTTCCGAGTGGCAGTATTTACTACAAAAAAACCAAGAAACAGAAATATAGCACTGAATACACCTACAGAATCATCCTACCAGAATTCTAACCAAAAATATACAAACAACCCAGAAAAAAAATCACATTTACCAACCTTAACATTTCACTGAAATCCAAATCCAATATGTAATAACGTTTTCAAAACGTATGCATCACTATTAACATAATGCATGTGCATAAAACTTTCATAACTTTGTAATTCTTAATACTTTGTACTTTTATAAACTCACGGCACGTACACAACTTTCACATAACATGACAATGAATTCACAATGTGACCTCAAGCTTAACAATATTTCGAGGTACCCTCATAAATTTTCACAATTATTCATAAGGTCTCTTACACACTGACTTAAATTTCTCGTGTATGTTTGACTGTCCGCGACAACATCCTAAAGTAATTTAACGTTCATTTTTAAATAACTGACCTGACATTGTTATTCTTGTCTTACTTACTTTAATTTAACTTGATAAAACTTAAAAAAACAAAATGACGTTAATTTTGTTTTAGAATAGGGGAGAGAATTTTTTTTTTTTTGTATATGCAAAGTACCTACTGACTATTTCAAACTTTCATATTTCACCGGACTCACCCATTCCTTTGAATAATGTGCCTTTCATACTCTCATATTCATACCTTTCATACATTCATACATCCTCATACATTTCACGCTCATAAAATACCCATGCACACTTGTGTCATCAATACAATCACATGATGACGCAATTCTTATATACAAGAGAATTTAGTTTAAATTTTACACTAAATCTCAACATTATTCATCAAAACCGTATCCTGTCCTTACGCTTATGGAATTATGATAGCGTGATGAAATGCAGTCTGTAAGCAGCCTAAACGATATTCACATGATATTCACAACTACCCATACTTAGGAGAAAAAATGGTACTACGATTTACTTAGAAAATATTTTTGGTTATGAAGTTAATTTATTGAATTATTTTATGCAGATTGTAATTAATTATTCTTTGTAATAATATATTTTAAATATTCGTATTGCTAACTACTATGCAGCATTATTGGAATGATTTTACTGACGAACATTTGTAACCTACCGCAATTTTTTTTTATATTACTAAGGTGGCTATCGAAATAGAAAAGACTTAATTTTATGAAGGTGGCAAACAAACATACGGCCCACCAGAAGGACTGGCGGTCACCGCAGCCTATGAACATTTGCCTCACCATAGGTGACAAACTCATGCTGCCGACCCTGTAAAACCCTTTTACTACCCTTTTTAAAGAACCCCCTACTTTTACTGTAGAAACCGGCTCATAACCGCGAATAACTACTTCACAAGTTATTTGATTTTTACGGAGCAAGAAATATCTAATTTCATTAATATTTATATTAAACGGCTCTGGCAGGCACCGAATCACTCACAATTTTTAATACACAAATCACTTTCTCTATTCACATAGAACTACAATATCATTCAGATTTTCCTGAAACAATACACAAATTATACAAAACAAAACCTACCGTGAATGGTTTGCATTCATGTATCTTTAAAACATCAACAACAAATTTACTTCTAACAAGAAGGTTCGTAACAATTTTACTAATGTGGGTATATTTTTTGCGTTAAAGTTACTACACGGAAATATTAAAAACAATGAGGGTAGAATTGTTTCCTTACGATGAACAATACAAAATATGAATATGACTATAAGCCAACAATTATATAATAAAAGATATTCTACTATTACAGTTTGAAATAAAATAAAAAAAACTGTAATTAAATTTGGGGACAAGCTACGTTAATAAAAATGATGTTGAGAATTTTCCAATTTCGGAATACCCGTTTAGCCAAAAAAAATTATGTAAAATGCAAAATAAAATGATCAAATTTCGGGCATCCAGACTAGCATAGGCCAAGGGCGTCTAATCCTTGAAGTAGCACGAATTTCGGGGGAGGCTACCTGCTAGCGGGACACACCTTATAATAAAAATATTAATTATATAGAAGTCACTAGACCCAGCAAATCAGTAATACCCAAATAAGTTATTAACTCCAGGACAATTAAATCTGTTCGGGCGCCATGACACGCTTCTGGGAAGTCCAGAGTGATCCCAGGAGTTCCCAGGCGGTTCAGTAGTTTAGGTAAGGGTATATAATTTGTCCTGGAGTCAATAATGCAAGTATCACTGAGTATTTTGCTTTTATTTTAATTTCACAATATTAACCTATATCTAACTTAACAACTAGGTACTCATCCGGATTCTGGGACTTCCTTCCTCCAGGATTTGAAAAATATGCAATATGGCTCTACGCCTATATTTTCAACAAATAGTTGCTTACGGGTATAAGCAGGGGTTTTTAACTCAAAACTTGGAAGCTCATTCTGAAAAGAACAAACAATATATTTTATATACACCCTCTTCAACCATAGATTTCCCTAAACTTTCCCTTACTATTATTTTTAACCCCATTTTAAAACATTTAATATACAAAGAACATTACCCCCTTTTCTAAATTTCACAAACGCCTGCCTGATAAAATAAATTTACTTAAAATATACTTTTTTACATAAAAATTACCCACAATTAATTTACTTAATAAATTTTATGACGTTGATGCTTACCAGAGCTTCCGTTTTCACATATAAAAATTTAGTTAAATACTTGGGCTATTAAGCCACTCACTGATTATTTCAGTGGAAATATATTTTATAGAATAATTTACTTTGATGTAAAATTTCTTCGACAGTATGAAGTAAAATAAATTAATTTTAGTTAGTTCCTGATTTCCTTTTTACCATTGCGCACGCCTATATATAGCTTACATCCCACCATATCTCCTTCCATCAACTATCCCTACTTTGACACTATTAAGGACACACCCATTATACCGACCTAAGTATAACCATTATACCTACGCTTAATAGCGCCTAATAAACTAATATAGCAAATCCATGATTTACGCCACAATGTACCTAATTATTCTGTTTAAAATACTAACAAAAACGCCATCTTCAATGTGAAGGACGAGATTGCCATCTAATCTAATCCCATCATTCAAAACCCTTTGTTCTCGGGAAATTAATGAACACAAACTTAACACTTTAGTTGCTTCGGCCTCCAAAACAACTGAAATGTAATTATTATGATCATTTTATAATATTCTTTTCTTATTTAGCTCACACTAAACTCATTCTTTTAGTCAGAGTACTCAGAGTTAATTAGGTATCTAGTAATTTTTACAGGCACTTCGGCTTATTTCGTCAAACTTTACTCGTACCTCACCTCGGGCGGCTTCGCCGAGGAACTTCGCGAGCAGTGTACAGGTAGATCCTTTACCACAGTATAACACCAAAGGACATAATTAATAAGTAAGGTGTACAAACAACTGCACACACAGATTTCTTCTACCCTGTGTGTCATGCACCTATGTAAGTATATCATGTTACTTACTGCGCCTGGGGAGCGTAGCAGTACTTAATAATAATAAACGCTAACAAATCTGGTAGAATTCCATCCATTATTACTATATCTACTTACATAAATATGGATATGTACGGCTTCGATCAATATGTGCTACGGGCTACGAAGGGTTCGTAGTAATGCACCATCTACAATTTATTGTAAGATGGTCTGTGTTAGGAGGATAGAGGGGTGAATTTGGTCAGCCCCTCGGCAATTAGTATTTCACACAGGGGCGACAACTGTGTTGTGGAGTCCTTATAGCTAGCTTTTATACTATAATCTGCTAAACTGCTCCTATTTTTAAGCAAAATTAATTTCAACAAACATACTCGATTTTTGAACGAAGACTTAGAAGTGAAAGTGTTCTATTTTTGTTGGTTCGTTTATTTAATCGGGGCATAGGTCGTTGTGCCGCTCGATTGAGTAGGCGTCACGTAGATTTGTGTTGTGTTGGTTACTTGGTTGCTTGCTTGGTGCTTCAGTTTAGAAATGGTGGACGCGCGCGGAACACGTTTCGTTGAACGGCTACGCGATTGACACTCACTGTACTACGTATTTACATAGAATGACATCAAAACTGTGCCTTTAAATTTATTCATAAAAGAGTTTACTGTTTAAGTTCATTGATAATAAGTAATATAATAATAAGTTCAGTATATTAAAAAGGTTAGTATTTGTGATGTTATCTACATAATGTACGAAGCTACCGGCCGGAATTTTTTTACATTAGGTACTTGTATTAGATTAGATCCTACGTAGGTACTTTACGTAAATTGGAACTGCAAAGTAGGTATAATGTCTGCAGTATTTATTATTCTATGAATGAATGAAGAGGGGATCGGCCTAGTGATTCGATCGAAATTCTAATATGTAACCTCAGAGTCAAACCAAAGTTTATTCTTTTAGTCTAACATGTAACTATTTATATGTACTAGTTATTTGAATACATTTTATTGATTTATTATAGGTAGTACCTACTGTACATTATAATATTTTGTGTATCATAAACCTACAGAATTATAGCAATTATAGTCACTGACACTTTTATACCCGATTTACCCGAAGGAAGGGCCTACCTATTATCACATTATTTAACCGCTATCGCACCTTTTTAGTTTAGATTATAGGTAGGTATGTTGAGTCTACTGCATTGAGCGTAGATTATGCCTTGGTAGGTATGCCATATGCTTGTCTGCCACCTTATTGGTATAAAAAATGTAGTAAAATCCCCAACACCGATACAAATAATAAATAAATAAAATAACATGTAATAAATATTCACGGACATCACACAACTAACTGATCCCAAAGTAAGCTAGGAATAAGCTGCCTGTGTTATAGGTATCAGACCAGGGATTTTTAATACTTACTTACATACTTTTAAATGCATACTTATATTTATATCACAGATTATTTAATATTTATATGATCACAGATTATTTAATACGAAGCGCTCGTGGCCCCGCGGACTCAGTGTTCTGTAAACGATCACTGCAGTAAGCAACTTTCACTATGGCCGGTCCATGGATGGGTGACCACTGACCATCCATGTGATCACTTTGTGACATTTATTTGAGCGTTTCCGTGCTTCGGAAGGCACGTTAAGCCGTTGGTCCCGGTTGCCAGTAAAATGGCAGTCGTTAAGCTAAGTTGAAGGCTTTATTTCAACAGCAGGCAGTCACAACCTGCGCCTGTCCATTTAAACGCGGCAATACGGCTCACCACCTATTACGTGGGACAAATTATACAAAAGGTGAAATGTGGGCATATAATATGCCTCTGCCTACCCCTTCGGGGATAAAGGCGTGACCATATGTATGTATGTTATTTAATATTATAATAGGTACATAGACATCGACTGCCTCTGTGGCGCAGTCGGTAGTGATACCGCCTGCCGCGCTGGAGGTTCCAGGTTCGATTCCTGGGTCGCGTCCGTCGGTCGGTCCAAATATTCGCGTAATCCACAAATGTTTGTTTCGGAGTTGGGTGTTTTCTACTTATAATATGTAGGTATGTTTTTCTGTTTATAAATATATATGTAAGTATGTCGTCTGGATCCCATAGCACAAGCTTTTTTTTTGTTTTTTTTTTTACGTGAGGGAAAATACTCAAAGGATGTTATGCCAGCCGGACTCTTACCGACTAAGAAACCTCACGTAACGCCCAACAGCCTGTGGTTGGTAGCCCCGGGTAAGCCCTAGGAAGGATGTCCCGGGACTCCCAACAGACCTACGGCCGCCACTGTGGCCTCGCCCAGGGGGTGGTTCGGGTGCTATCCCGCGTCTTTGGGGGGTTTCGGGTGTGATCCCGCTTCTAAGGGGGGGCGTGCGTGAGTTGCTCACGTCACGCTGCCGTCATGGGTCCCATACCCATACCACAAGCTTATATATAGTCCTCAAATTAACACCCAGACTCTCGAGTCAAACATTTATGGATCACACAAAAATGTTTGTCTCCGGTGGGAATCGAACCCACGGCCTTGTGATCCGCAGTCGCACATTTCGACCTCGAGACCAACGAGACAGTCGAATAACACACAGGTTGTTTGTTTTTAGACGATGCCGAGTCAGTGAGCTTTACAACGTACATGTAATGTAGTGGTTTATCTATAACTATATCTATCTATAATATAATATCAGAATACGGGAATAAAATATAGCCTATGTTCACCGCAAAGAGTGTAGCTTTCCAACAGTGAAAGAATTTTTCAAATCGGTCCAGTAGTTCCGGAGCCTATTCACACACATACAAACAAACAAACAAACAAAAAAAACAAATCTTTCCTCTTTATAATATTAGTATAGACTAGCGGACGTCACGCGGTTTCACCCGCGAAGTTCCCGTTCCCGTGGGAATACGGGAATAAAATATAGAATATGTTCACCGCAAAGAGTGTAGCTTCCCAACAGTGAAAGAATTTTTCAAATCGGTCCAGTAGTTCCGGAGCCTATTCGTTACAAACAAACAAACAAACAAAAAAGCAAATCTTTCCTCTTTATAATATTAATATAGATTGTATTAATTTTGCCTCGTTTTATTTGACACGGACCATTATTGTTATACTTTCTTTATTTTGAGGAACTTTTGACTAGTTTTGACTAGCATTATAAGCCATGTCAGCCCCGTCGTAGCACCATGGGATAAAACTCGAACTGAGGCTGCGTTAGTAGTTATACAAGTGAAGGGGGAAACACAAAGACATATAAAATTTCATTGCATTTAAAAATGTATTAATCGACAAACGCGTAATGGCTGTTGTGTGTTAATTGTTATTGTACAGTCAACTACAATGTAATGTACTAGTTTAATCATATAAAATGATGTACTGATGTACAGGCTTTTCATAAAGCCAAAAGACCAAATGGTCATGTGCAATGGCAGAAAACAATGCTTAAGTAAGGCGCATCCTGTGGTTAGATGATCTAAGGTAGTTAGGCACTCGTAGGCAGCTAAAATCGGCTTGGCGTCCTTGGACAGCCTTGCTTGAAGAGTTATCCAGGAGACTTGACGTTGGACGGACAGTCTGAAACCCTGTGCAGTTTTTATCGGTTTGAGTCTGGAATGCATTTTTTTTAACATGAGGGAAAATCCATCATGGATGCTACGCCGGACTCCTACCGACTAATAAACCTCACGTAACGCCCAACAGCCTATGGTTGCGAGCCCGGGTAAGCCCTTGGAAGGATGTCCCAGGACTCCTAACAGACCTACGGCTACTACGGCGGCCTCGCCCAGGAGGCGGTTCGGGTGCTATCCCGCGTCTTTGGGGGGTTTCGGGTGTGATCCCGCTTCTAAAGGGGGGGGGGGGCGTGTGTGAACTCCTCACGTTACGCTGCCGTCATGCGCCTGCTTCTGTAAGGACTGTGAGCAGCCATCTCACCGTCCTCAGGCCCCCGGTCATGGAGGCCGATAGTCTTCGGCGAAGACACGTCGGCGGCGCCCAGGCCGCCGACTAAGACTAAGCCGAAGACAAACAAACATCTTTTTGAAAAAAATTTCAAAAAGATGTTTGTTTGTTTCCCACCAGGCATCTCATGAACCGCGATAGTTAAGCGTGTACTCGCAATAGACAGACGGAGGGCAGAGTCTTAATAACAAAGTTCTAGGAGGAAAAGATGAGGTTCTCAATTCGTCTTATATTTAATTCATATTCTTAAGTATGTCCACTGACTTATTTGCCCTTTGAGTACAAAACCCTAAAATAAAAACCAGCCAAGTGCGAGTTGGACTCGCCCATGAAGGGTATAAAAGTTCTTGTAATCAGTCTTGTAGGGTTATATATTAAAATACCAGAAATCAAAATGCCTTTGCTTAAAATGCATTAGACCAAAATACCCGAATTCGAAATACCTTAACATTCAAAATACCTTATTTCAGTACACCTTACCGTAAAATGTCTAAATTTAAAATACAAATAATTATTATATCAGAATTCAAAATACAAATTTTCAAATATCCTTAATTTAAAATACCGAAAATAGAATACAATGTGTCACTGTCACTCACACGTTTTGTTATTTGGCTTTAACTTATTTACACCCCCGAAGTGAAGCCGCAGTTGTAGCCGTAGGTCTGTTGGTCCTTGGGGATCCTTCTGAGGGCTTACCCGGGGCTCCCAACTGTAGGCTGTTATGTAAGATACGTGTGGTTTTTAGTCGGTAGGAGTCAGGCATAGTATCCATGTAGGATTTACCTCATGTTAAAACACTTTGATTCAGAGTTACAAAAGTACAACAGTGGGCTAACGAAAAATCAAAAAAAAAAACCACGAAGGCTAAGGCGGGAGCTCCGCTTCGCTTCGCTCCCGCCTTAGCCTTGTAACCTAACCTATCCGAGTCGGGGTGTTAACCATTCACAGATATATAGCATCCATGTAGGATTTAAATCATGTTAAAAAAAAGGTATTTTGTGTTTGAACATTTTAGGATAAGGTATTTGATAAATTTATTTTTTGAGTTTCGGTTATTCGACCGTAAGGCATTTTAAATTATTTATATTATAAATATTTGCCTTTTGAATATTGATATTTCGATTTCGGGTATTTTGGGCTACGATATTTTGAGTTAAGGCATTATAATTTCTGGTATTGTGACGGTATACCGTCTTGTAGACATCAATGAAAGTTACAACGTAACTTTCATTGATGTTTTAACACGTTCGCAGTGGTATTTTTCTCGGCGAAAATTGCAGTTTATGACGTATTAAAAAGAAAACTACCAACTCGATCTCGTTAAAACTAATTTTCGTTGGTAGATTTTATGGCAATGTACATCATATATTTTTTTTAGATTTATCATTCTCTTAGTTTAGAAGTTAAAGGGGGGCACTCATTTTTTCACTTTGGAAGTGTCTCTTGCGCAAACTATTCACTTTACAATAAAACGATGTTAGGAACCTCGATAGCATTTTTAAAGACCTACCTATCTATAGATACCCTCACGTATGTGTTTGATGAAAAAAAAATTGAGTTTCAGTTCTGAGTATGGGGACCCTCAAAGTTTACTGCTTTTTTTCTAGTTTTATATAAAAATCTTAATGCGGTTCACAGAATACATCTACTTACCAAGTTATAATAGCATAGGCCTTATAGTTTCGGACAAAAATGGCTGTGGGTGACATACGGACGGACAGACAGCCAGACAGACAGACATGACGAATCTATAAGGGTTCCGTTTTTTGCCATTCGGCTACGGAACCCTAAAAATGAATATATGCGACGTGATACGACAGACATAGGGCAGGGCATCTTGAAAGACATGCGTGACGTTGACGTGCTAATTCTAGGTCGTTTCAGATAAAAAAAATTACGAAACAGCCCGTAATAAATTTACACTGTTTATGAAAGAGCTAATTGCTGAACTACCTATAGAAAAAATGGTTCCCAAAGTTGATATGAGTCAGTAACTAAAGTAATACCTACTTTAATTACCTACCTACTTTGTATATTATATTTTTTAATTACCTAAGTACGTTCTTAATTTGAAATTGTTGCGGCGACGTATGGGTAACTATTGCAAGTTATTCTTTTAACTTGAGTTATTGCTAATTTACGCAAATAATATTTGCTGAAGGCCACCGTTTGGGGAATACTAAAGCTTATATTTTGCCGGAATACTGCTTTAGAACTTGAAATTTAGTTTCTTTGCGAATTGTGACCACGACGCATGTCCTTACTCCTCACTGATAGCAAAGCCAGGATAAATATCTTGGGTGTAGCGGTGCAGTAGAAACAAGGACCTGGACTCAAGACAGGACCCCGGGGCTCCTTTTGAAACGAATGGTTTTTGATGAATAGCTTATTAAAGCCCTACACTTACCATCATTGTGTTTGCCCGGCCCGGATTCGAATGAGTCCACGTCATAATTTCGAAATAATCTGGCCGACCCTCAAAATTTCGAACGCTCATTTCGCCGATGATAAATTCAACGAATGGTTGTATGGTCGACTGTTAAAACTCCGAATGGTCATTTCGCCGATGATCAGTTTAACGAATGATTGTATGAAATTGATGTTGGTGTTGGATGGTTATAAAATAACCTAACCTAACTTATCCGAATAAGTGAATGGTTAACACGCCGACTCAGAGTACCCCGATACAATCATTCGTAAAACTGATCATCGGCGAAATGACCATTCGGAATTTTAACAGTCGACCATACAACCATTCCTTGAATTCATCATCGGCGAAATGAGCGTTCGGAATTTAGACGGTCGGCCAGATTATTTCGAAATTATGACGTGGACTGGATTCGAATCCCTATTAGGGACATTAGAGTTGTTTTTTTTTTCAATGTAATAAAATAACAGACGAAGCCGTAAGGGATAGCGGCTTCGTCTGTGATCTGGAATTGAGTAAAATAAAAGCCTAAACAAACGTTTTCCTTTCGAAAGGTAGGTTCCTGTAAATATGATAAGATAGGAAGAATTTGTTCTGTTTAAAAAATTTCAATAGTAGGTAGCCACAACTTGGCTGTCAATTTCAAGACGGCAATAGATTCACATCACCGCCTAATCGGTTGTATAGTAACTACGCCTACCCCTTCGAGGATAAAGAAGGATGATAAAGATAAATCAAGAACTGCAATGTAACTAATGAGTATTAAAGAAGAATACTGTCTGTTTTTCCAGTGTACCTGACTAACTCCATTATGGAAGCGTGCCGACTACAAGCCGTAGTTTCTCTGACGATCAAACACAGCAGAGGACTTCTTAGTAGCTTACAAGTAAGTCAGCTATCTTATCTCCATATATTAGGTACATTACATTACATCTCACCAAGTCAAGCCAGCAAAGCAACACAGGGCGTCGCGACACCTTTTACAACAGTGTCAGGACGCGAACGCTATTAACTACAGCGTCTGACGTCTTTAATTACATGCGTCGGACTCCTTAAACAGCGTCAGATTAAGTAGTCACCAGGTTCTGGTCCCATATACACAGCTGCAGCCTGCGGGCGGCCAGTTGTCAATCGTTTCCATAGAGTCTCCATGACCGCGCCGTACTTACTAATATTCCGCTTACAATGCCGGCTTATGAAGACATAAGGCTCTGGTCTCACCGTCATCGTCACCGAGCCACCCCAATGAGCTCTGAAGCCCTGGTCACCAACGGAAAACACAGCCCAGCACGGAGCCAGGTTATTATTATCGCGGCCTTCTGGAAGGCGGCGGTACTGTGTCAGGCGGGCTGGTCATCGAACGGAATATACCGTTATGCCCTGCCTCCTAATGATGGCTTTTTTGTTAATCCCTATTGGATCTTAGTTAGGGACCTAACTGAAAAAGCCTACTGTGCCCTCAGGGTTTTGCATTAGCTCAATGATGAACTAACTCGGATCCGACCCAAAAAGGCAAAATTAGGTAATTCTAAAAAAAATTAATTAATCCTTTGCGCTGGACAAGACTATGATCTGTCAGCTGTGCTAATACGAAGTTTACCTACCTACCTAACTAAATTAGACCTACTTCGTTATATTATAGCTTAGATCATCTAACCACAGGATGCGCCTTACTTAAGCATTGTTTTCTGCCATTGCACATGACCATTTGGTCTTTTGGCTTTATGAAAAGCCTGTACATCAGTACATCATTTTATATGATTAAACTAGTACATTACATTGTAGTTGACTGTACAATAACAATTAACACACAACAGCCATTACGCGTTTGTCGATTAATACATTTTTAAATGCAATGAAATTTTATATGTCTTTGTGTTTCCCCCTTCACTTGTATGAAAACTGGCAGAATATTTTTGTATGCGGTGGTTCGCAAAGGCTAGTCCCATGTTATATGGTCTAAGTATTATAGACTCCTCTGTATGACTGCCTCTGTGGCGCAGTCGGTAGTGATACCGCCTGCGGCGCTGGAGGTCGTGGGTTCGATTCCCACCGGAGACAAATATTTGTGTAACCCATAAATGTTTGTCTCAAGAGTCTGGGTGTTTCTATGTATGATAAGTATGTATTTAAAAATATATAAGTATTAATATCCGTGTTCTGATACCCATAACACAAGCAGGTTATTCCTAGCTTACTTTGGGATCAGATAGCGTTGTGTGAAATGTCCGTGAATATTTTATTTATTTATTATAGACCAAAAGCTATACCTATCCCAGTCAAATAATAATTAGATCGACTGATATGATATTTGAGTCCTAGATACGCAGGTAGGTATTTGAGTTATATGACACTACAACAATCCATCAATACAAAGCTTCCTAATACTTACGTGTGCGAGTAACATATAAGCATAAACATATTGTAGCATTTTCTTGAACTTGTTAAAATTCAACCTCAACACCTCAGATTAAAAGAATAACTCTTTTAGTTTGAACTCTGATCTGAGCTCAACAGATTGTTTTCATCTCAAGTCGTCAGCATTTCAAAAATCATGTTTAAAGTAGTGACCGACCGAAGTTTCGGTTTCGGTTTCGGCCAGTTTCGGCCAAAAAATCGAGCTTCGGCCGCAGTTTCGGTTTCGGCCAAAATGGGCCGAAACTTTCTCCCGGGCCGAAACTCACATGTTCATGAATTTTGAGTGCCTAGCTCTGCTTGTGACGTGGTTAGTGTCAGCCCAACCAGTTATATGTTACTAATCGAAGATTTACAGATTTACAAAGGACTTCCAATCAATAGTTATAATAATACGATTTTTACGGAATCCTAGAAAGGTGATCTTGGACATTACATAACCCTACCCCTTTGTTGTCGGTTTAGTTGACTTCGTTGGTCGTCTGTCTGTCTGTCAGCAGACTCATGCACTGTGATAGTTAGATAGTTAAAATTTTTACAGATGATGTGTGTCTGTTGCCGCTATAGCTACAAATAATAAAAATAGACAAAATAATAATATTAAAGGGGGCCTCCCAAACAATATACAGTCGACTCTCGTTAATTCAAACCTGCGATAATTCAAACCTCGCTATAATTCAAAGCTATCATGAGTTCCCTACAAAATCTCTTTATATTTCGAACTAAATCAATACAACTTTATACACTTGGTAATTCGAACAAAAAAATCATTGCTATATAACAAAACGACGCGTTAATTCGAACTCATCGGCGGCGTCCAACACTCGATAATTCAAAGTTGCAGAGAGAAGGAGGGGGAAAGATTGTATGTAAGTACATTTTGCGACAAGTTCAAACTTGTAGCAACGTACATGAGCCTTTGTTTTTGTTGTGATTACTAATACTTTGACTATTCGACACACACTTCTAACGAATTGGCTGTTTAGTTATCATTCAGTTACTGTTACTCTTTCGTTGGTATACAGATTTATTTATTTATTTAAGTATTACACAAAACAGATTACAATTTTAAAGATAATAGTAAAACTAAATTATACACTGCAAGTCTGAATTGCAATCCAAAAACTTGTGTACACAAAGAAAACAAGATAACTAAGCCTAAGTTATTTTATAAATATTAGACAGAATGTTATGCGTCGAGACTATAACAGCTGCCGAGATTAAAAGTTTGTGTTAGTTATGAGCCCTAAAAAGTATAAATGTTAGACGATTGCTGAAAAGAAGAAGTTAATCGAAAAAGGAGAGGAAGGTGAGAAGAAAAGTGATGTTGCAAGATTAATTAATTTACATAATGAATACATGTTTGTACACTAATGTACCTCTAAACTTTTGAAATTGTTATAGAATAGCAGATAATAATTAATAATTGATTAGGTAGGTACCAGTTAATAATTCGAAGTTTTATTTATTTTCTGTCACAAATTTCGAAACATTTGATATTTCAAACACTCGATAATTCGTAATATTTTAAAAGTACCTCGAGTTTCGAATTAACGAGAGTCGACTGTACGTGATTTTTTGGTGATTTTCTTGTACGGAACCCTACGCGCGCTAGTCCGGCTCACTGTTGTCCAGTTTTAGTTATATACTTCTAGAATGTAACCAAAACCAGCCAAGAGCTAGTAGCAGGGCACCGTGTGGTTTTAGTCGGCAGGAGTGCGCAATAGTCTTGCGAACTCCTACCGACTAAAACCTACTTAATCTGTACGTAATTCCACACGTAAAAGAAAGAAACTCATCTTTAGGTGGAGATATTTTTAAAATGAACACTTGAGAAGATTTATACCGTTGATTGATGGCACTTGGTGGTATTTGCTGCACCTATTGAAAAAATAACCGGCCAAGTGCGAGTCTAACTCACACTCGGAGGGGTTAAAGCCTATTAACGACTCATGAGGCCTAGCCGTCCGTCTGCCTATTAGTCACGAGGTTGTATCGCTGGGACCGTGCCAGATATAGGCCTAAAATTTTCACTGTCCAGTAGTTTTACCTACTAAAAACCACGCGTATCCTACCTAACAGGCTACGGTTGGGAGCCCCGAGTGTGCCCTCGTAATGATGCATACTGCGGCCGCGTCTTTGGGGGGTTGTTCAGTTGTTATCCCGCTTCTTGAGCGGGGCGTGGATGAATCTCTTACGTCATGCTATCGTCTAAGGCCTGCTTCTGTAAAGACGGTAAGCAGCCCCGTCACCGTCCTCAGGCCTCCGGTCATGGATGCTGACAGTATGGGGCACCGCCGCAGACTGTGGAACTCGGGTGGCAGAGTTCTCTCCCACTTCCTCCCTGACGTCTCTTTTACGAGCATGACCTGCTCACAGGAAGAGGCCGATGGCCCCGCTCCAGCGCCTCCTTGCGCCATTTTAAACAATGATGCAAGGGCCCTTGTTTCCAGGTCCCATAGAGGGATCCCGGCTAGAAGACGCCTCAATTGAGATCGTGCGGTATCTCCTTATCACCGCGACAGCCGTCGCCTTCTGCGGACTAAGCAATCTAGCCGCATTGCTAGCCATCAGGATCTCCGCCCATAGGGCGCTTGCACATTGCACGATATCGTGGCACGATATCGTCCACGATATCGTACGATATCGTTCCACGATATTGTACGATATCGTGGAACGATATAACCGAACGAAATTGACACAGTATAACCCACAGCTTGTTATTCGGTTAGTAGCTTTGCGCCAGGAAAGGTAACCGCGCGATTCTTAAAGCTAATTAAAATATTAGAAGCAATAATGGCAGCAGTAAACAAGTTACGTTTACTTTATCTTTTATATTTACGGAGAAAAAAACGATACTGTAGAAGAACATTTTGGGTTGATTCTCTTCTACAAGTGCGATATTTAGAGGGAACTTATTACCTTCTCTTCTATACACTGTGTGCGCGAAGTGAAATGTTTAATAATTTTTTTCGAATGACCCAGAACACTTTCGAGTTCATACTGTGTCATTTGTTGGAGGTTTTAAAAAAACAAGACACTAACTTCCGGATGGCAATACCACCGCGGGAATGTTAGCAGTATCTATAATTTACGAATCACGTGATAATTTTGCAATCCAAAAGGTCCGCCGCACCGTAATCACAAAATTTCGTGATGGATATCATTTAAGGGGTTTTTTCGAATGCTGAGTACGAATTACGTGATAATTTTGCAATCCAATATTCCCGCCTAAGCTATTTACAGTAGTAAACTAAAAAGATTTGCTTGTTAAGTTTAGGCATTCTGAACTAGCAATGCGAAATTACTATGACAAAAGATTTTTATTGTAAAATTAAGGCCAATTACATTAAATTGGTACCTAGCATACGAAAAAACCCTTAAACGATACCCATTATGGAATTTTGTGATTACGGTGCGGCTGCCATATTGGATTGCAAAATCATCACGTGATTCGTACTCAGCATACCAAAAAACCCCTTTAACGATACCCATCATGAAATTTTGTGATTACGGCGCGGCTGCCATATTGGATTGCAAAATCATCACGTGATTCGTACTCAGCATACCAAAAAACCCCTTTAACGATACCCATCATAAAATTTCGCGATTACGGCGCGGCGACCATATTGGATTGTAAAATTATCACGTGCTTCGTACTCAGCATACCAAAACACCCCTTAAACGATACCCATCATGAAATTTTGTGATTATGGCGCGGCGGCCATATTGGATTGCAAAATTATCACGTGATTTGTACTCAGCATACCAAAAAACCCCTTAAACGATACCTGGAGCATGACTTGTAGCTCACTAGAAGTCATGCTCCAGGAATGTCACGGGTCAGTAGATGCGCACGTCTGTGTAAGTGAGCCGTTTCGCACGTTTCTATGAAGTTACTCTACTGTTGTAAGTATCTGTATATTGTCACGACAGTAAATATCGTCCACGATATCGTGCGATATCGTGACGATATCGTGGCAGTGTGAAAGCGTGTAGTAGTAATTGTATCAAAACACCGCTCCTACGATATCGTACGATATCGTGTCGTTACGGTTATCGTGGCAGTGTGCAAGCGCCCATACGGGGGCTCCGTATAGAGCCATGCTCCGCACGATCTCAAGGTACAGTCTCCTGTAGGGAGCGATGGGTATCATGATATTGGGTAACAACCGCGAGAGTTCGGCTGATGCCCCATCCCTCAGCTATGTGACCAAACTTCGGAAGTGGTATCCGAAGTTCCACCGGCTATCGAGCACGAGCCCCAGATACGTCATCGAGAGCTTGATGCCGATGCTGACGGCCCCTATATGTAAGCTGGATCCCGCAGGTGGCCTCAGGGCTGCGTCTCGGTGCGTTGCTCTTCGCGCTGTAATTAGGGTGTCGTCGTAACACGTTGCGCACGTAACCCGTTACGCTGACACCTCTGAGCAACGGACCACGCAGCACCCAATTGTAACCGAAGTTCCACAGAAGCGGTCCTAAGACCGATCCCTATGGAACACCGAACGACACATCTCGCGGACCCAGCCCTAGCCAGCTCGGGTAAGGTGCTAAAAGCGTTGGCGATGTCAACAGACACTGCCACCACCACCTCACCCTGTTCTGATGCCGATAACAAAAAATACCTACTAAAATCATAAAAAAGCTTCCACACAAGAAACGTAATTTTTTGCCCATTTTTTGTAGCGGAATCCGACTCGCACTTCGCTGTTTTTTTTTTTTCAATATGAACACGTGAGTTTCGGTTTCGGCCGAAACTGACCCTGGGGCCGAAAGTTCGGTTTCGGTTTCGGTTTCGGCCGGAAAACCAGTTTCGGTCGGACACTAGTTTAAAGTCGTATTAAGTATTATTAGTACTTACCTACTAAAACATAATACCAATAAGCTTCAATTCTTTTAATCTGAGGCTTCGACCTTCGACCCTTAGACCATATAACACTACAGATGATCTAAGCCTTCGACCAAGTACCTACATAATAGTATAGGTACTTAGACGGGCCCATCCATACATCAGTTTTGAAGTTTACGCAAGATGTTTTTCTGTGCGTTCCTGTAGTGTAAAAACATTACCTACTTACCCTAAATTGGAAAAGAGAATGTATGTGTGCATGTTGTGTCATTGCTGCAATATCTTTGTTTGTGAACTAGTCTCACTTTTTGAGTTCGTAATTTATGACGTGAACCTGTCTATACTTACTTGGTCGAAGCCAATAAGTACTACCCGTTCGCTATAACTTTGCCGTTGGCGTAGAGGCGTATACCCGAATTGTTAATTAGACGAAGTAAATTGACAGTAGCTAATGTCACTTCGTCATAGAAAATACGCAACATTGTATGAAGAAGTGACATTAGTTGCTGTCAATTTACTTCGTCTAATTAAAAATTCGACTTTAGTATGGAGCCGAGCGGCAAAGTTAGAGCGAACGAGCAGTACATAAATGTTTTCCATTTCTTGTCCTAAGAGCAACGATCTTTGAATAGAAATAGGCCTTTCTTAGCCTTTACTTTTTGTCATAATAATCGCAAATACACACTAGCGTTACTCCACTTGTATGATAGGTACCTTTTTTTTCTTACTCCGTCTTGGCTGTATGTTGCCAGGGTACCTGGTGGACCCTCGAAAGGATATCCCAGGGAATCCACTTGTATACCTGAATATGTAATGTGTATTCTATCTTGAAATGAAAACCAGTGTCAATTAGGTGCCCACAAATTCTTAGACGGTGTATACTACTTGTAAATACTCATTTCACTTGTAATATGCCTATTCACTGCTGAAGGTTTCATTTTAAAGGATCTTGTTGCTACACAGTTTGTACAGCGTCTCAATAGACCTTTGATTAGTCCCACCCAAGACGATGAAGGTCAATATACTTTGGATTACAACTGCCGTCTGCATGAACGGCAACAAGTACACTCACCCTAGTTGGCGGAGTCCTGGATTGGAATTTACACTCTCGCACAGATAACCAAATATAATGCGGACATTATATAATATTTATTTTTAGAGTTCTGTACCTCAACAGGAAACAAAATAATACCGCGTGGAGGTATCATTAACACGATAAATATAAAATGTAGGTATGTTTATGAACATAAACGGCCGTAATAACATTTTTTCGCGTTTCATTTTTTTACAGCTTCAAGGTCTTATTCGAAGTTTAATTTTTTTACAGCTTCAAGGTCTTCTTCGAAGTTTCATTTTTTTACAGCTTCAAGGGACTGCCTAGCGTCAATACAGACGTGAAGTGACGTTTCAAGTCGATACCTCCACGGATTCACGGGATGAAGAGACAGTCGGAGGGACAGACGGACGGATACACGGAACGCTCGGAGGGCGAAACCGACTCACACTTGTCCGCCTTTTTTAATTGCACGCACACCACGATTGCATCCGTTTTCTTATTGTATTCCTTATGCCTCGTTGGTCTAGACTTCTAGAGGTCGAAATGTGCGACTGCGGATCATGAGGTCGTGGGTTCGATTCCCACAGGACAAAAAATTGTGTGACCCATAAATGTTTGTCTCAAGAGTCTGGGTGTTTCTATGTATGATAAGCATGTATTTAAAAGTACATAAGTATGAAGTCAAGCACCCAGAACACAAGCACGTTATTCCTAGCTTACTTTGGGATCAGATAGCGTTGTGTGAAATGTCCGTGAATATTTATTTATTTACATGTTTTTTTAGGTCTCCCGACCTCTGTTGTCATGTCTCCCTGTGACGCTGTCGAGGTTCGACCGCAGCGCCCACACGCAGAAACTCACCGAGACTATGCAGTACATAAGCAATGATGACCTCAAACTTAAAATAGATCCTAGTACCTTAAAGTAAGTCAATGATGTGTATTATAAATTAGCTAATGGCAGGCCATTGCTGAACGTAGGACTGGACGTAGGAGGCACCTTCCAATTCACGACGCAACTCACGGTCTGGCGCCTTGCTTTCGCATTCAACCCCACCCTGGAACCGCTTCCAAAACGCCGGTACATCTGGCACGGGGTCGTACCCCACGTTTACCAAGTAGCAGTCTCCACTCCAGAACTCTTTTGCTGAGCCATACGTTGACTGTCTCCTGGCTCGGTCTGTTGCAGGCGATTGCAAAACCCACTTATTGCTTGCAGCCTACCGCTGGCGCTGGGTCGGAAATGAAAGAAAGGCAGAAACTGAATCATATCCCAATTCTTTTTGGGAGTCCTGGGACATCCTTGCGAGGGCTCACCCGGGGCTCCCAACCGTTAGGCGTTTGGGCGTTACGTGAGTTTTTTAGTCGGTAGGAGGCCGGCATAGCATTCATGATGGATTTTCCCTCACTTTAAAAAAAATCACAATTTTTTTCCAGACTCAACCAAAAACTAGAAAAGCCTTTATGCATAATGATGAACTACATGCTAGCGAAACCAAAACACGTGCAGAAGTACGCAGACCTCTACCTGACTCAAGGAGTTGACGTCGTCACCGTGTCCTGCTCACCTTGGCAGTTGATGTGGCCTGTGAAAGGATCTCAGGTGGGTATCTTTTTTTTATATTTAAGTAGATCGCCAAATGCTCTGCCTACTTTCGCCCCGTGAATGAAGGTATGCAGAAGAAGCATGAAAGTAAAATATTATTGCTGTGTTAAAAGTCTGCAAGGTAACTGGAGTGACGACCAAATCAAAAAACATTTCATCAATAGGTTAAGGGTTTACCCTTTAACTGGCGAACTTGTACGACTATGAAAACACATATGAAAGTAGAAGAAGCGAAAGTTGTATGCCAAAGAATGCAAAAGATTGTGAGGATGTCTGGATGTCAGGTGAAGGATGATCACTCTTTCACGCTCTAACGACTGAACGGATCTGCCTGAAATTTGGGCCTAGTATCAGTAGTCCGATTAAATAGTCCGATGATCGAACTACTGAGACTTTTCCGGCTCAGTAGTCCGATGATGCAGATGATTATAGATCATCGGACTACTGAGTCTTTTAGTCCGATTCGACATTCCGGAATACGAAATGGATGCAGTAGTATTACATTTGTTTTGCATATTTATTTATTCCAACATGCTAAATGTAAAGCAATTTTATACAATAACTAGCTGATGCCCGTAGCTTCGCCCGCGATGGCGCTGTATGTGAAATTTTGCTGAATTTTCTTTGCTATAAACCTCACGTAGCCCGAGACCTTTCCAACGAATGCAAAACCGTGGAAATCGGTTCGTGCGTTCTAAAGTTATAGCGTCAGGAAGGAAAACCCGACTTATTTTTATATAATAGATAGGTACTTTTTCTACTTTACTTTTTTTTCTTTTTTTTTTTCTTTTTCTTTTTTTTCTTTTTTTTTCTTGCTTTATATTTAGCATGTTGGAAAAAATAAATATGCAAAACAAATGTTAATACTACTGCATCCATTTCTTATTTCGGAATTTCGAATCGGACTGAAAGACTCAGTAGTCCGATGATTTATAATAATCTGCATCATCGGACTACTGAGCCGGAAAAGTCTCAGTAGTTCGATCATCGGACTATTCAATCGGACTACTGATACTAGGGGGGGTACAGAAATATAGTGTGGAATAGTCTGGAATAAAACACACACACACACACACACACACAATTTTTTATCCCGGGAATAAATTACCCATGCTTCCCACCAGTAAAATAATTTTTCAAATCAGTTTAGTAGTTTTGGAACCTATTCAATGCAAACAAACAAACAAATAAATCTATCCTATTTATAATGTTGGTCTTGGTACATAATGATGTAGTTCATTTAACAAATGATAGTTTCCATACACATATAGGTGATAGCAGAACGTCTTCTGAGGTTCCTGGAGGAGAACACATCAGACTCAGGGCATCCGCTGATGGTGCACGGGTTCTCTGTGGGCGCCTACCTGTGGTCCGAACTACTGGTCCTTACCACCAAGGATAAGAAAAGGTGAGTGTAATGTCCGTAACCAATCGCGAAATATATTCAATAAAACGCAATAAACTTCATACACACACAGCACAACAATCCAAACGTTCAGAATAGTTTTTTTTTTCCGGCTGGAAAATCCTCATGGATGTTATGCCGGACTCCTAACGACTAAAAAACCTCACGTGACGCCCAACAGCCTATGGTTGTGAGCCCCGGGTAAGCCCTCGGAAGGATGTCCCAGGACCCGTTCAGCATAGTCTTTCATATAAAGCCACGCCATAATTCCCGAAACGGCAAAGCATCCGTCGGATCATCTGACGGTTTTTCCACATGTAAATAAAACCAAAATAAGGGTAGCAAATAAGCATGCACACAATATGATAAGGTACGTTTCACTTCCTGGGACATCGTTTCGATGAATTACCCGGGACTCCCAACCACAGGCTGTTGGGCGTTACGTGAGGTTTTTTAGTCGGGAGGAGTCCAGCATGGCATCCATTAGGAATTTCCCTCACGTAAAAAAAAAGGTACGTTTCACTAATGCTATTTTAAAGCGTGTAATCGGAGCCGTTTTGAAACAGACAGGTGCAGGCTGTTGCTACCTGCTGAGATACATACATAGGTATCATTGTGACGCCTTATTCCCCTATGGGGTAGGCAGAAGCATAGGTACTGCTATTTCGTCCAACGGTAGTGAGAACCAAAGGAGTTAAGTTGTGGGATCCTGCTATAGAATTTTCTAAAGCCTTACCTAAGGCCTTAACTTTCAACCTAATAAGTAAAACCCTGGTTTAGGCAAAGGTTACAGTCCCGTCCCGTCTTATCCAAGATTCCCATTATATTTTGAATTGAAAATATATTTCACTTCAAAATATAATGGGAATTTTGTCACATTCTCCATTACAATCTTGAAATTGTAAAACCGTTCTCTTCAGGTATCAACCAGTGCTGGACCGCGTTGCCGCCCAGATCTGGGACTCCGGGGCTGACATTCACGAAATCCCCGTCGGATTCCCCACAGCTGTGTTCCCGAAGAATAAAGTACTGCAAGAAACATTCCGAGCATACATCAAGTAAGTACAACAAAACTATGCGTTCTGTAATAAGATGGCGCATATAACAGTCTTTAGGTTTTTAATGTGATAGTGTTAATTTATAAGGTACTAGCTGACCCGTGCAACTTCGTTTGCGCCACATAAGATAGAGTATTACCTGTTCCCGTCGCATTTACTCCCGTCGCGTTGCGTTTACTCCCGTAGCGTCTCGTCGTTAATATTCAATACTACGTGTGAGAGAGAGAGAGAGAGAGAAAAGTTTCTCGTCGCGTGTATTCCCGTCGCATTATTTTTAAGAACAATTTCGTTTATGAAAGAGGTAGGTATCCCGTGGCATTATTGTAGAAAAAAAATTGATTATTTATACTGTTGATTGATGGCACTTGGTGGAACCTGCTGCACATATTGAATAACGGCACTTGTACTGTTCCACAACATTTATTTATTTTACACCTGACCGGTTTCGCCTTTCGGCATCTTCAAAGGCAAATGAACACTGTATAATGACTACTCTCGAAAACAATAAATCAATAACATATTAATTACCACTACATCATTCTACTAACGTAAACTATAAAATACGAGTATCAATGTAGGTACTGCAACATTTTAGAGGATACCAGTTTTCAAATTTTCTTCAAAAATGGGGTAGTTAAATTTTTCTGATTTTGAACACATTAAATACTACAAATGTCATCTTAAAGAACTGCAACTGTCAAAATGACATTTGACACAGTTTCCGAATTTACCCTAAAATTAGGGAATTGCTAATTACAGATTTTTTATGAAAATAAATATCACAATCTTATACAGTCAAATTATAGATGTCCAGAAATCAATTAAATGTCAAGAATGCAATAAAATGTCAAATTGTTAATAAAATCTACTTTATATGGCAAACTTTAAATGTCTTATAACTTAACTATTACTATTGCATTACTGTCACTTGTCATATCGAACAATGTGGGGTACAACACTATTACAGAACCCAGCAATTACAGAAAAAATTGATTGCCATTAAAATGGTTATTGTGCCAACCAACCCAAAGATAGACACATGCTATCGCGCAATTTTTTTAGAACTTTTTTAAGAGAAACAATTTTTTAGTACATATTGTTTACATAACTATAAATATTTACGCAGCACACGCAACGAAGCTCTCAAAAGGAATAACTTTTCCCCCGTTTTTGAAACATTTTCTTTAACTGCTCCGCTTCTATTCGTTGTAGCGTGATACAATATAGCGTTAGTAGTACTCTTTATACTGTGATATAGCCTATGACACTCCACAATAACGTAGCTTTCTATTGGTGAAAGAATTTTTAAAATCGGTTCAGTAGATCCCGAGATTACCCCTTACAATTTAACAAACACACAAACTTTACTTCTTTATAATATTAGTATCGAAGTATAGATTAACAAAAAAAGACGTCATTTTAGAGTCGGACTCGCCTATCGAGGGTACCGTATATCTGAAGAACAACAAAGTGATCATAGAAGGGTTCCATGTTTTCCTTTCGAGGTACAGAACCTTATTTTTTTTAAGATCTATTGTTTAAGCTAGGCTTTAAGTAGGTCTAGCCTTTCCAGAAGTTTCTGGAAAGGATTAAAACATGTACAAGCTTTCACTTGTAACATATTAAAACACATTTTTCAGGACACATATGAAAATATTCCACAACGTAGCCACGAAACACTACATGGCGGGCACAGGCGTATTTCATCTCAACCCCTGTAAGGCTCCAAGCTTATTCCTGGTCTCCAAGACTGATACTATTGGAGCTGAGAAGAGGAGTAGAGAAAAAGCTGCTTCGTGGGAAAATTTGGGTATTAAGGTAGATATTATTGATGTTCTGTTCTTATAATTTAGTAACGCATAACTGTGAGCGCCTAAACGATTTGAATATGACGCTGAAGTAAAACAAACCTGCCATTCCAAGATTCCAAATATCAGGCGCTTCTTCGTGCTTTCGTACTATGTAATTTTATTAAAAGCTGTATCTTTTACTGGTATTTTGTATTTTTTTTTTAAGAATAAAATTAAATTCGCAATTACTAAGCAATTATTCATGCAATGATTTTTTTTTGGAATCTGCGGTCCTTCACGCTAAACACCATTCAAAATTTGTAACGTAGGAATGACTGCATGGCTTAGACCATATAACACGGGACTAGCCTTTGCGAACCACCGCATACAAAAATATTCTGCCAGTTTTCATACAAGTGAAGGGGGAAACACAAAGACATATAAAATTTCATTGCATTTAAAAATGTATTAATCGACAAACGCGTAATGGCTGTTGTGTGTTAATTGTTATTGTACAGTCAACTACAATGTAATGTACTAGTTTAATCATATAAAATGATGTACTGATGTACAGGCTTTTCATAAAGCCAAAAGACCAAATGGTCATGTGCAATGGCAGAAAACAATGCTTAAGTAAGGCGCATCCTGTGGTTAGATGATCTAAGCTGCATGGTAAAAAAATATTTTCATTTCGCCAGAATGTTGGTATTACATACATGTAGCGATTATTGAAAACATGAAGCAAATACACGGTGTTTCTTTTAGGGTGTCAAGCCGCCACTAGCTGGTAGCAGGGTTCCATACCTATCGATTTAACCCCCATGTATGTTCTACGATTTTTTGTAGTTTTCGAGATATCATTTTTATTCGTTATTTTTTATGATTACGTGACCACGTGGCTTTAAATAATTACAACTTTTTTTTGGTTCGACTTTTTTTGGATATTTTTTTATTATTATAATGCCTATTGATTGCAGTATTATGGACAAAATAATCTCCTTCCTAACTTTGATAAAAGACGTAAATTTTTTTATCGATAATAAAAAAATAGGGAATTATGCAGAAAAATGATGGAAATTCGGACTTAAATAAAAAAAAGAAAGGTATTCCATAGCTTCTTACTAATTTTAAAAACTGTCTAGCCTCATAAGCTTTCATAATAGGTAATAGAAAAAATAATGTTCTTAACGGGGCATTATTCGCTGAAATTGGTGGTTAAGTGTTGAGTATTGAAAATTGCGTAATTTTCATATTTTATAATTTTCTATTTTTTTGGCTGTCTTTTGTTAATTCTAAGATTTATTATCTCTTTACGTTTGAACAGAGCTCATTTGTTAATAAAAAAACATACTTTTTATATCTAAATACCTAGTAGGTACTATTCTTAAAATTAAAGGAGCCGAAATAAAACTTAAATTATTTTATAAAAATTACTTTTTTAAATTACTTTTTTTGGAAAACAAAAGAAAATATGGATGTCTCTCTCTAACGTATGGACCCATGATATTTACAATCTAATTGGAATTGGAATGCGCTAGTTTTTGTCTCTTTCTGACATTGACCCTTCGGCTACCTGCTTTGAGCTGGTTTGAGTCATTATGCTCGAATTAAGCGTAGCTTTTTTTTATTTAAGTCCGAATTTCCATTAATGTTCTGCATAATTCCCTATTTTTTTATTATCGATAAAAAATTTTACGTCTTGTATCAAAGTTAGGAAGGAGATTATTTTGTCCATAATACTGCAATCAATAGGCATTATAATAATCCAAAATATCCAAGAAAAGTCGAACCAAAAAAAAGTTGTAATTATTTAAAGCCACGTGGTCACGTAATCATAAAAAAAAACGAAAAAAAATTATATCTCGAAAACTACAAAAAATCGTAGCACATACATGGGGGTTAAATCGATAGGTATGGAACCCTGCTACCAGCTAGTGGCGGCTTGACACCCTAAAAGAAACACCCTGTATAAGCAACGATGTAGAAGTTCTGAATATACTTTGAGACTTTTGTCTCCAGACCAGTGTCAGTTTTATACTGTCGGAAATCATGGGACATCCTACCGAGGGCTTGCTCGGGGCTCCCGCTGTGTGCCACGCCGGACCGATCTTACCCACTTCAACCACACGCCGTAGCACTGGCTACGGTCGGTAGCCCCGGGTAAGCCCTCGGAAGGATGTCCCAGGATTCCCAACAGATTTATTTTTAAAGTGAAACTTTCATTACATCCTTAGATAATTTTTCGTCTGTGTAGCGCATGTCGACCGCCATATTGAAAAAAAGTTTCACTTTTACCGTGGTTTCACAATCCTTTTTTACCTAAAGGAACTTGGTTTGTCATGTAGCTTTCTTTTATTTCCTGTCCTCAGTGCACCGTCAAGTGCTGGGACCGGTCGCCCCACGTCCAGCACTACCTGCGGCACCCTGAAGAGTACCAAGACGTGTTGTACTCCCATCTGAAGCAGTGTGGCATCATCAAGAGCTAGTCATAATCATAACGTTGTACCAAGGTTGTACCACTCTGGCAGTGTAGGTTATTGAAATCAAAATGTAATAAAGTATGGTTGTTGAGAATTTGCAATTCTGCAAGGACAAAAATTAACCGTTGCATTTAGTCTAATGTGTTTAAAATGTTATAAATTTAATGTAAACTTGGTATTATCATTTTTTTTTATTACGGCGTCGTCTTGGGCCGAAGCCCGAAACTGAAAATCTATTTTTTTTTATTTTGGAATCCTACTTTCCTACTAATATTATAATGTGAAAGTTTGTGAAGATGTTTGGATGTTCGGATGTTTGTTACTCAATCACGCTCTAACGGCTGAATGTATTTGGCTGAAATTTGGAACAGGGATAGAGTATAGTCTGGAATAACACATAGGCTACTTTTTATCCAGGAAAAATGTTCCCACGGGAAGCGGTAACGGGAACCAAAATTAAAGCGGGCGAAGCCGCGCGCATCGGCTAGTAATTGTTATAAATATTATCACAAAATAACTAATAGTAGGTACTGTACTTACAGTATACCAACGTAATATTATGTAAGATCTAAAATTGAGGTAGATAAGTACGTAGTAATTACGCTAAGAATTAAAAAAAAAACACATTTATTATACGTTCGAATTGAGTTACCTTCTCCTTTTTTGAAGTCGGCTAATAAATAAAATAATTCGTAATTTGATCACGCCTTTGAATGTCAAATTACACATTTAAAATTTATGAAGTTAATCTCGTGAGAAAATTTAAAATCGTGAGAACTTGAATAATTTTGGAATGATTATGTACCAAAGTACCTACTGCTCGTTCGCTCTAACTTTGCCGCTCGGCTTCATACCAAAATCGAATTTTTAATTAGACGAAGTATGTAAATTGACAGCAACTAATGTCACTTCTTCATACAATGTTATATGTATAATAACAAAAAGGGCTACCTACCTAAAAATGAGGTCAGATATGTTTTGTATGGTATTTTTGAAGTTTGAGTTTTGGCGCGTAGGGAAATATCAGAGCGCACTTATTTTTTGAAGCGTGCACACGACGTTTTAAAGCCAGCCATTGATCACAGAATAGTTTTTTTCAAGTGAAACTTCTATTGACTCAGGTGTTAATTGGATTTTTAGAAAGATTTATGATTTCGGTTACGGTTCAAAATTGAACTTTTTGAAAAGTACCCAACCCTTTGGTTTGTTACTCATTTCTCAGAGTTAGGTACATGAAACCACCATAAAAAAGTCACAGCGAAGCGTGGCAGGGTACCGCTAGTTTGTTATAAATATTTAATGACGTTTTTGTTGTCAAATTGCACCTTTAAAATTTATACTTTTAGCCCCTCTCTATAGAATAGAGTGCAGAGGGGCTTATGGCGAGACTTTGTCTGTAGTCCAGTCTGTGATTCTGTTGCATTAAACTACGTCACTAGGTCACGTGGATCATCTGTTCAAAGTTTGAAATAAAACAAAAATGACAACGTCAATCGGATTGAACTTGCAGTTTCACAATAAACGTGTTAGAGAGGGGCAGTCTGGTGAGAACGATCTCACAGCTTTCTTGTTCACATCGCGCATCGTAAGAATTTCAATATTTTATGTATAACGAAGTACCAAAGCATAATAAAATTATTGCTAAGTTGTAAGGACCGACCTAATACATATAATAATTTAGGTATCATACCTAAAATAATATGACAGGAATTGGATGCTTCTATAATTCACTCAATAATAGTCGTATAACACTTATTATAAATGCTACTACATGAACTGAAGTATATTTCAGGCCGTCGCGTCGTCGTCATGTCAAGAGGGGCGCGACCCTAATTTCTTTCCCATACAAAAATAGCCTGACTGAAAGAAAGTAAGCAAAAATAACTTCGCAACGCTATCCATTGAAAGATGGTGAAACAAGAGACGGGCTGGTCTTGTATGTGCGTATTATAATAAGTTTTAAGAATTTGTCGTTTGAAATCAGAACAACATGACAAATTGAGGGTTAACTTTTGATCTGACCGCCTCATTTTCGACCACGCATCGTGGAGGTGAGGCGACGTTGGCATGTCGAGATTCGTACCAACTAAACCACAAGGTGTCTTCTTTCTGTCTTTATGCTTGAAGACCCGGGATCTTGGAGGATGTCCTCAGGACGGTACTCGCTCTCTCTCTCTTTGGGGACATGCATGGTAGTCCTCACCACTCACCAGTACCTAAGAAGTAACTGCCGAGAGCCCTGGGACATGAGATCCTTCCGAGGGCTTACCCGGGACTCCTAGCCGTAGACAGTTGTAGGCATCGTGGGGTTTTAGTCGGTAGGAGTCCGTCATAACATCTTTATGTAGGACTAGCTGAGCCCGCAACTTCGTTTACGTCACATAAGGTGTATGAAAGGAAAGGTATTTCTTCATCAGAGTCATCAAGCAGCGTCTGAAACTGCCCTGTTTGCTTAATCATAAAAGAGCTTAATGATTAAGTCTATTTTAAAACAATTCAGTCCTGACGAGAGACTGAATTGTTTAAAAATAGTCTTAATCATTAAGCTCTTTTATGATTAAGCCAACACGCCAGTTTAGGTTCACTCACATTCAAAGAAACCCCTACAATTAAAATTTTCAAAATATCTGATTCTTAAAAGTGTTATAACTCTTTTATTTCTAAACCGATTTACATAAAGCAAACGCTAAATGTTAACTGGAGCAAACCTCAACACAATACAAAAAACCGCATTGCAATCGGTTGAGCGGTTACTGAGATTAGCGTGCACAACCGTACAGACAAACAGATATACAGACATACAGACAAACAGACAAAAATTCTAAAAATCATTGTTTTGGGTTCTATTGCGTTCATAAAGCCCCCCTATATTTTTTTTTCTTATTTATCTTCCATGTACAGACAGCGACCTGTTACGATTTTATTATATGTATTGATTGATTTCCAAACATAAAAAAAAACCTAAGCAGTAAACTCAATGCAACGTGTTCTACTGGAAGTCAGCCACTGCTAGTAGCTACTAGTAGACTGGCTAGTATTTCAAAAAGCCAGGCATAATCTAAGCCTTAGATTATGCTAAGGGGTGTTTCATTAGCCAATATACCGTTGGCTCCTCGGATCCGCGTTAATGATCCAATTGCTTACCAAACAGATCTACTGGCGGTTTTTTAAAGGCCGACTTCGAAATTCAAGCATGCAAATTGGCACTTTACAAAAAATTGGCGCTTTATATTTATACTATGGCTCGCGAGTTCGTTGACGTAACAGCGCTTTTGCTCGCCAATGGATCACCCCCTTTAATTAGACATTAATTATATCAAACATAATAATTATCTTTTTTGTACAATCAATAAACTGTACTTAAAATAAAGTGTGAGAACTTTTATTTAATTCAGACTTTTTCTAGGAGTGTTTTAAGGTCATACAACTTTATCTTCCAATAGAGGACGTCACGCAGTTTTACCCACGTAGCTCCCGTTCCTGTGGCAATACAGGCATAAAATGTTGCTTGTTCACCGGAAAGAGTGTAGTTTCCCAAAAGTGACAGAGTTTTTTATATCGGTCCAGTAGTTTCGGAACCTATTCGACGCAAACAAACATTCAAATCTTTCCTCTTTATAATATCTATTAGTATATATAGAGCAGGGGTGGCCAACCTGTCGATCGCGATCGTCCAGTCGATCGCAGTCGTTGGTCCGGTCGATCGCGGCTTGGCGAGGGGCAACTTGTGGCTGATCTCGACGGGGATCTAATCCGCATTTTGCAATGATATTCAAAATATCAGAGCGATTTGAGCGTGCATAACCGTTATACCAGATTCCGCCAGAGGCGTCGACGACCAGATGACCCGAGAGACGGAGCTATACGAGGGGTACAAGGGGACCAAAAGGGCCCGCGTGGTTGACCCGCGAAGAGCTGCTGGATATCCTGGAGCAGACTCAATGGGAGCGCCCTTAAATTATGGTTAGGGGCAAACTTCGCCTTAAAGCGCCCCCACTGACCCAGTGCCTCTAGCCGTAGCGGTTGAAGGAGGTCTTGGTTTCCTTAAGATTTTTATAAGATTTTTATTAACAAAAAGGAAATATTACAATAGTGGTAACAGATTATCATCAGATACGTAACAATAGTAGGTACATATAAAAGTATTACCAACATGTCGCAGATAATTCATAGCATATTATTTTATACAGTAAAGTAAGTGAACCCTGCTCCTTAAACTAGGCGAAGCCTGTGTCTTAAGGGTCAGTTTTCGATTGCGGTTTTGTTATACATTATAGGGCTTGAACTCCGGAATTCCGGAATTGACATAATTCCGGAATTCCGATAAAATCTAATATCGTTTTCAATTCCGGAATTGGCGAGATCAATACCGGTATTTCGATATTGAAAAAAAAAAATCTCTTCTTTTATTTCATTACAAACAAAAATGTAGATTATAAGCTTCTTATGCAATTTAATTACCTTTAATTACTACAATGTTGATAATTTAGGATTTCTATATTAACAAATTAATTCGATTATGTACTTAGGTATTAATCATTTTATTTGATGATATTTCTAAAACTGTAACCTACTAAGAATGTAAATCCATAAAATTAATGGTATTTGATAGAAAACATATTATATAAACAATAATAATATTATCAATGACGTTTTTGTATTTTTATTACATTTAGACTTCAATTTATAGTGCGAACTTAGACTTAGCTCTGACTTATGCTACGAGTTAAACTTGTTACTATTTTTTTTATTTTCTTAACAACTTTGATAGAAACGCTGTTAGAATTTGACAGAGGTCTCGCTCAGCATAGTTCTAGTAGCTCTGACGGAACTCATGGGGCCCGTACCTTATTATTAGGGACAAACTTTGCCCCAAGGCGCTCCACTGACCCAGAGTGAGGAGGGTCCTGGGTTCCCTGTTCTCATCAAGGTGGAGGAACACATTCCGTCGCACATGGCTCCGTCTCAGGCGCCCGACGCTGATTACAGCGAGAACGACGTGCCTGAAGTCACTGAAGGTGAGTTAGGGGCGACTATACTGCGGCTTAGATTCGGCACGGACCGTGTCCCTGGACCCTACAGCATTCCATGCCGAGCGTTGGTCCTGGCTCTTGGGGATCTCGGGCCTCGAGTGATGGGGCTCTTTACTGCATGCCTCGAAAAAGGCCAGATTCCCAAGGTCTGGAAGACAGGGAAACTGGTTCTGATCCGAAAGGCAAGGTGATCGGCAGTCTACCCATTCGGGGATCGGCCGATCGTGTTGCTCCGTTGAGCAACTCCGGCCGATCTGCGATCAGTCGATCCCCAACAATGATACGCTCAAGAAGCTTGCAAACCTCGTTTGGTATGCAAGCTCCTTGAGCGTATCATTGCACAGCGCACAGTCGGGCACCTCACACGCGTGGGGGCCAGATCTGGCGGATTCCCAAACGCCTACAGTATTGGGTTCTTCAAGAGGGGTCTTAGAAGGTTTTTACAGGGTCGGCAGCGCGAGTGTGGCGCCTCTGGTGTTGCAAACGTCCATAGGCTGCGGTGACCACCGGTACATCTGGTGGGCCGTATGCTTGACTGCCACTTAGAGATATAAAAAAAAAATAACCAGTTTGGTTTCCGTCAAGGGCGCTCCACCGTGGATGCGATCATGCGCATTAGAATACTGACGGAGGAAGTAACATCGCAGGGTGAGGTGGTGTTGAAAGCGATGGCGATGTCAAGAAATACCGGCATCGCCTTCAACACCTTGCCCTGGAGCTGCTCAGGGGCGGCATGTCTCGAGTCCTTGTTTAAATAAATTAATAATATTTCTAATTAATTCTTTTCTGGTGCAAGGAGGCGCTGGAGCGGGGTCATAGGCCTACGTCTCCAGAAATCTAGGTTCGGCAGTTCCAGCTCCACAAGGAAACCGTGGAGACCTGGACTTAAGCAACAAACCGAATCGCCACATCACATCACCCAAGGGGGGGAACCGAATCGCCACAATCACGGCGGTCAGACCGGTCATGGTCGAGTGACTAGAGAGGAGCCACGGTGCGGGTGCTCTGTCCTACCGGTTGTCACAGATGCTTACCGGGCACGGGAGCTTCAGTAAGTATCTGTGACGAATACACCGGGAAACCACACCTGAGTGCCAGCACTGCGAGGAACGCAGTGAGGACACAGTACTTCACACATTAGTGGAGTGCACAGCGTCGGCTTAACAGCGCCCGGTCCTCGTGGTAGGTCTGGACGTGGACATTCTCTCGCTGGAGACCATTGCGCGAGCTATGATCTCCAGTGCCTACTCCAAGTGGGACGCCACTGCGTCTTTCTGTGATCAGTTAATGCGGCGAAAAGTGATCGAGAGAGAACGCTCCCACCCGAATTCCGCATGTCTTTGCTTAAGACTATCGGCCTCCATAATCGGGGGCCTGAGGACGGTGGGAGGGCAAATCGCCGTCCTTACAAAAGCACGCCCAAGACGAAAACGTGACGTGAAAGTTTCACGCACGCCAACGCCCTGAGATGCGGGATAACACCTGAACAAGCCCCAAATACGCGGGATAGCACCCGAACCTCCTAGGTGAGGCCGCAGTGATAGTCAAGGTCTGTGGGGAATCCTGGGGTCATCCTTCTGAGGGCTTACCCGGGCCGACCGTAGGCAATAGTTAGGAAACGTGTGGTTTTTAGCTGGTTACGTTAAAATAAGTAATTTTACTGGGAATCACAGTAGTTTATCACTAATCACGTAGGACTGTCAGCTCCCGTTTCTTTTTTACATACATACATACATATGGTCACGCCTTTATCCCCGAAGGGGTAGGCAGAGGCATATTATATGCCCACATTTCACCTTTGTATAATTTGTCCCACGTAATAGGTGGTGAGCCGTATTGCTGTGTTTAAATGGACAGGCGCAGGTTGTGACTGCCTACTGTTGAAATAAAGCCTTCGACTTAGCTTAACGACTGCCATTTTACTGGCAACCGGGACCAACGGGATCTTTTTTTCCATATCACTATTTTGTACAAAACAAAACTTGATTGAGTTCCGGAATTCCGGAATTCCGGAATTCAAATACTGAATATCGAAACCCAATTCCGGAACTGAAAAAGCGTCCGATATTCAATACATTATACATTTTCTTCTTTCTCATTATTGGCCAGCGAGGCGGTATTTAACTTCTCATGTAAGACTCATGTAAGACTGCTCTTGGTCTGTTTACACAGTTAAGTACCCGTTTAAAACATAAAATTTCAAATAAAATAAAATAAATTGAAAACAAAATAAAATACAATTTAAAATAAAATTAAATCAATAACATAATTTAAATAAATAAAAATTGAAAATAATATACAATTTAAAATAAAAATTAAATCTATGATAAAATTCAATTAAAAATATAAAACAATATACAATTTAAAATTAAATTATAAGTATTGTAGATGTATGTGTGTGTGTGTGTGTGTGTGTGTGTCTGTGTCTGTGTGTGTGTCTGTGTGTGTGTGTGTGTGTGTGTGTGTGTGTGTGTGGGTGTGTGTGTGTGTGTGTGTGTGTGTGTGTGTGTGTGTGTGTGTGTGTGTGTGTGTGTGTGTGTGTGTGTTATTTTAGAAACTGTAATAGAGATTCTGTAGATGAATAGTCCTGAAGCAGTAACCACTCAGTCAATCGTTGTTTAACCGGATATTTGTGTAAGTTAATAATATTCAAATGTTTGTTAAGGGTTTTATAGAGGAAAGGACTTAATACGTAGAACTGGCGCTTTGCGAAGGAGGTTCTGTGGCGAACAGTAGGAAGAGTGATTCTGCGTTTTGTGTGGATCAATGGAGGCAAAGTGCTGTGGTAATTCAGGGTTGACTGCAAAATGTAAAGCTGGCGGACCGAGAGTACCTTGCAATCATTGTACAATTGTGCTGTTGGGTACTTAAAATGCTTCCTTGTCATCACCTTTAAAATAGCCCGCTGTGCTCTCTCCACTCTCAGCAAGCATGACTTTGCCGCCCCACCCCAAACACCAATGCAATATCCTTACACCGATTGACAAAGTGCGTAATAAACCAGTTTCAACGTATCAAACTCTTGTGAGCGTATGGTCGTGCCTCAAGCGCCCGACGCGAATTACGGCAGAGTCTGGAGCTGGCCTGCACAAATAAAGGCGTTGACTTCTTTTTTACGTGAGGGACAATCCTCATGGATGCCTCGACTTCTACCGACTAAAAAACCTTACGTATCCTGCCTAACAGCCTATGGTTGGAAGTCCTGGGTTAGCTCTCGGAAGGGTACCCCAGGACCCCCAACAGACCTACGGCTACCGCTGAAAAAATAAAGTGATGGCGGTCAGGCTAATAGAGGGTACCGCACGATCTCCGTTAAGGCGGTATGTCTCCTTGCTAGGAACCCTCTCTCTCTCTCTCTCTCTCTACCTGAAGCTAGGTGCCATAAAATGTACACCCCCCTTCGACCAAAAATCCCCCGATGGGGGAGAATCGAGCTGGGGATGGATTATTTGTAGGTATATTGTAGATTATTCTCGCACAGAGTTCCGTCACGAAAATTGGGCACAAAAATTACGTTTGTTATGCGCGGATATTTTTCTGATTATAGTAGGTATTTTCGTTATAGCGGCAACAGAACATGATGAGGTGGTGGTGGCAGTGTCCCTTGTCATCGTCTACGCCTTCAACACCTAGGAATGCCTCCCTACCTCCATCGAATTGCCCGGGCCTATCTTTCCAAGAGGGCTATAACTTACTCGAGCTGGCTAGGTTGTTCGGTGTTTCACAGGGATCGGTCTTAGGTCCTGGCTTACAAGTAGGGGGCGTCAGCTTTGACATTGAGCCCTCGATGTATCTGGGGCTCGTACTCGATAGCCGGTGGAACTTCGGATACCACTTCCGAAATTTGGTCCCAAAATTGAACGGGGCGTCTGCCGCACTCTCGCGGTTGTTGCCCAACATCAGGGGACCCTACGCTCCCTGCAGGAGACTGTACTTTGAAATCGTGGGGAGCATGGCCCTATACGGGGCTTCCGTATGGGCGGAGACCCGGACGTCCAGCAATGCGGCTATATTGCTTAGCCCGCAGAAGGCGATGGCCGTTAGGGTGACAATGGGGATACCGCATGATCTCAGTTGAGACGGTATGTCTCCTAGCCAGGACCCCTCGATGGGACCCGGAAGCGAGGGCCCTTGCGTCATTGTTTAAATAGTACAAGGAGGGGCTGGAACGGGACCATAGGCCTGCGTCCCGAGAAATCGAGGCTCGGCGGTCCGAGCTCACCAGGTAAGCAAGGAGACCTGGAAGGTGCGTCTTGAGCAACCAAGAGGGGGAATCGCCACAATCGAGGCGATCAGACGAGTGGTTTGAGAGGAGCCACTGCGCTCTATCCTACCGGTTGTCTTGTCACAGATGCTTACTGGGCACGGAAGCTTCGGTAAGTATATGTGTTGAGTACACCGGGAAATCACAGCCGAGTGTCAGCACTGCGAGGAGCGTAACGAGGACACAGCGCTCCACACACTGGAGGAGTGCACAGCGAGAGCGCAATAGCGCCAGGTCCTCGTGGCAGGTCTGGACGTGGACATTCTTTCGCTGGAGACCATGGTGCAAGTCATGATCTCCAGTGGGAGTAAGTGGGACTCCGCTGCCTTATTCTGTGAGCAGGCGGGGAGGGAGCGTGAGAGAACTCTCCCACCCGAGTTTCGCAGGTCTTACAGAAGCGACGAAGCTTACGAAAGCGGGATAACACCTGAACAACCCCCCAAAGACGCGAGGCATACCCGGGGCTCCCAACCGCAGGCTGTTAGGTAGGATACGTGTGGTTTTTAGTCGGTAGGAATCCGGCATAGCATCCCTGTAGGATATTCCTCTCGTTGAAAAAAAAAGCAGCAACAAAAATACATTGTCTGTGAAAATTTTAACTGTCTAACTATCACGGTGCATGAGTTACAGCCTGCTGACAGACAGACGACCAACGAAGTCTTAGTAATGGGACCCTGCTTTTACCCTTTTTGTACGGAACCGACTACAAAAAGGTAGGTTCATGTAATATCCTAGAATCCTAGATCACCTTTTTAGGATTCTGTAAACAAAAAATAAAAACAGGACCATAAAAAGGTGGTCTAAAAGACGTAACACAGGGTTAACTGTCTAATACTTCTCAATTATTGTAATAAAATTGTACTTGTAGCTATTGATTGGAAGTCGTTTGTAAATCTCAAAATCTTGGGTTAGAAACATGTTAACTGGTTGGGCTGACTCCAACCGCGTCACTCACAAGCAGAGTTCAAGAAATTCATAAACACGTGAGTTTCGGCCCGACCGAAAGTTTTGGCGCATTTTGGCCGAAACCGAAACTGCGGCCGAAACTCGATTTTTTGGCCGAAACTGGCCGAAACCGAAACTGAAACTTCGGTCGGTCACTACTTCCAGACCTTCATCATTTCATAGAAGCTGAAATCTTCTCAGTGTAGGTATATCTCTCAACAAGTATAAGAACGACTGCAGAGCTGGTCGTGTTCCCTCTTAAGTAAAAACAAATTGAGTTATCGAAGTTTCTCATCCTTTGAATAGACAAGGACACAGCCATTACAATGTGCAATTAAAATTATTATTATGATCCGGATCAGTTGGTTTTCAATTGTAGGAAATAATAGCATATGTACACACGTCATGTAGTGTTTCAATTATTAATATTTAATTAATATGTAAAAATAAGCTACCCTTGAAACCTTACGTATTCTGTGGGTTGTAAAGTGTATGAAGATATTATTTAACTGCTCCCTGATCCGGATTCTGCTGCGGGAGACAGGTAAGTACTAATCATTATACATCAACTTCCATCATCACCTACTATCGATCTTTATCTCATCAACGTGAGCATCTTCTAGCTAGACATAAAGCGAGAGTAGGTACTCGAACTTGGAAAAAAATATTATAAGTAGGTACTTAAATAATGTTAATTGCCTTTATTCACATGGCCTTAATTTGCAGAAGAGAGTTGGGGACAACACAGATCTTTGTGGTATATCAGCCCGACCATCATTGAGAACCCGTATTCATCGTCCATGTAGCTAGCCATCTAGGGGCGGTAGACCGAGGGCCGCGCCGATCCTTGGCAGCACCTATGTGCAAAACCTTTGAAGCGCCCCTTTTTTTCGAATCTTCATGTTTCAGCGTATTTTCACAAAAACCTTAAATTTGAATTTAGCAAAATTTTTGAATTGTGGATATGGATTTTAGATTCTTACAGAAAAATTTCGACGTTTCAAGTCTGCCAGGCGCGGCGCGGCGGTCCAATTTTCCTTAATTTTTTTTTAACTAGGTAAGTACTTAATAAGTATACCTTTTTTTTAACGTGAGGGAAAATCCTTTATGGATGCTATGCCGGACTCCTACCGACTAAAAAACCAACGCCCAATAGCCTACGGTTGAGAGCCCCGGGTAAGCCCTCGGAAGGATGTCCCAGGACTCCCAACAGACCGCGGCCTGCGGCCTCGCCTAGGTGGTTGTTCGGGTGCTATCCCGCGTCTTTGTGGGGTTTTCGGGTGTGATCCCGCTTCTTATGGGGGCGTGCGTGAATTCCTCACGTCACGCTGCCGTCATGGGCCTGCTTCTGTAAGGACGGTGAGCAGCCCAGTAGCCCACTCACCGTTTCGGAGTTAGGGCACTTTCTATGTATAATATTTATGTATTTAGAAATAGAAATATATAATGTACACGTATGAGTATTCTAGATCCCATAGCACAAGCTTAAATTAGCTTAATTTGGGCTGTGGCACTACACACGTGCTGCCTGCACGCGACCCACCCAGACCACAGATTACTAAATAGTTAGGTAGGTACTACGTAACCCAGACGCTGACGCGTTCACGGTACCCATAATTTATTAATTTGACAGGTGTTATTTTTTAGTTTTACATACAATGCCTGCAATAGTTTTAACACTACACATAACATTTTTCTGAATAATAAATGTATTTTTTTACATAGATATAAACATTTAAAATGTTCATTCAACAAAACATTTGAAGTATAAAGTAACTATACTTACTTATGGGATTAAAATAACTATTTACATCTTGGTTTTAGGTACCAGTTTATCGCTTCCGCTTGCCAATTACTGCGAAAAATAAACCCGAATTAAATTTTACTTTGTACGAGTAGTTAGATTTCATAGCCCGTAGAAGGCGATGTCCGTCGGTCGGGGTGATAACAGGTTTTTTTTAACGTGAGGGAAAATCCTTTGCTATCCTACCGGACTCCTACCGACTAAAAAACCTCACATTACGCAGGATCTGTGATGTCCAACATTATTTCTTCGGTATATAAACACATGGGTGCGCTCATTGCTATGCAGACGACAGTAGGTAGCTACCCTGCATGAGAGTTAATCTGGCCGTCCAGCGGAGTGTGGCCTGACCTGGAGGAAAAGAGGCGGCAACTCGTGGCGGATCTCGGCCGGGTCTGACCGCATTTACCAATGGGATTTAGCAAACCTGGTAGATTTAACGAAAACGTAGTTACGAAACAAAGGCGTGTGCGTTTACAGCTCAAAGACTCCTTTCCTTCCTCCACCCTCTCTTCAGAATGCGCTAATACTACTAAAGGAGAAGGACTATCTAGACATCCTCTGAACGTCCAGAGGGGGGCGGCCCGACGTGGAGGAAAAGAGACCATGATCTCCAGTGGGAGTAAGTGGGACGTCACCGCGGCTTTCTGCGAGCAGGTCATGCTCATGAATAGCTTCGTAGGGGAGGAAGCGGGAAACTGGAGATAGCTACGGTGCCCTCGCTCCATGACCTGGACCGTTCTTCACAGAAGCAGGCCCAAGAAGACAGCGTGACGTAAACGTTTCCCGCATGCCACACGCCCCAAGAAGTGAGAAAGCACTTATCGATCGACGTCGACTAAATCATTCTGCAATCGATCGATGCCGTCGATCGACAATCGATTGATTGGTGTGATAGAAATTATCGATCGACGTCGACTAAACCATTCTGCCATCGGTCGATGCCGTCGATCGACGATCGATCGATTGGTCTAATAACACCCTCGGTGATTTAAGTACCCCAGTTAGAGCACTTACGTTAAACACTTATATTGTTAAATCTCAAGATCAAGACCACGCATATGCATAAAATAACAATGCAGTCTATTCTATATAATTTGTCGTACGATTATATTACTTAAATACTTTTATGTTACTTCTATTCTTTTATAATATTAATATTTATTGTGATTATGTACATTTGCAATATCAATTATTTACAACTTATATTATAATTTATTTACAATTATTATAATAAAATATCTACAAAAGGCTAAAACAAACAATTTAAAAAAGAACTAATAATTTTATTGTACATACCTACATACAGGCGTCGTAGTATTCCTCCACATCATCGTTCACTGGAAACGTTCCCAGAAGACTGGCAGCATTGCCACGTTGAATGGCAATGCTTATCCTTTGTGCAAGGAAATAGCCAGCCTTCTGGTCCCGTGAAGCGTCGACTAACCGCTTTGCCAAATCTTTATACAAAAAGCGGGCACTTGGACCCCAAGGCCCCAACGTTTCAACCCCAAACGGCTCAAACATATAATTACCTATTAAATTACAGTATTTGCGCCGTTTGAGGTTTTCCGCAGAAGCAGCAGCAGCACCTGCACAACCTGCTGTGCTTGGAAGATGCGACGGTGCAAGGGTGTCAACGCATGTGGCGTCCCACACCAAAGGTCGACCCATCTTCCAAGGCAACAATGACATACCGTCGGGCCTCTTGCCATCGTCACGCACCAGTCCGTTTGGTTCTAAAACGGCGGGTACGCCTGCGGTGACAAGAGCCCGACGTATTATGTCATTCAGGTTGGCGTGGCGAGAAATGCGGCCGGCACTTCTGCTGCACGAGAGGCCATGACGTCCAAGATTGTCGACAACTTCTCCACAGTGACAATAATGCGGAGAAACACACGGCGCACCTAGACGGAGACATGTGGCAAGGCGAAAGGTAGTATCATCTAACATAGTACCTATGTTAGATGATGGAAGCGCTTGAATCCATAGACCCGACTCCCACTCTCCCACAGCTAGCAAACGCGCACGCTCTGCAATATTGGAAGAAGTATTGATTAAATTAGCTCTTACCAAGTTACAGAGCGGCACATCCCACAGTCTCTGAGAGGATAGGTTGTCGGGCAACGGAGTATTGGGGCAGGCCATCTTCCAAGCATTTATGGCGTCAGTCTTACACGACACCTCAGAATCAACCTGTGTGTTAATTAAAATTTTTCTGGTTAAATCTTCAGTGCCGTGAACTGACGACAAAAATGCTGGCAGACTGATGTTAGAAATTTTGCGAATACCGAGACCACCCACTGGAAGAGACGCTTGGAGCCAGGCTCGGTCGTTCAAGGCCACATTTAAAATTTTGCATAAGGTGTGCTGAATCGTAGTATCTATATTTTCCAAAAGTGGCATAAATTTCCAAAATTGTGATGAACGAATGGCATGAGTAAATTTTGGAACGAAAAGGCAAAACCGGAGTATAGTGAAAGCTGAATGAACACTAATTTTAAGTAATCGATCAGAAATAATATCGAAATTTTGTAGCTTTTCTTCTAAAAAGGGTTGAAAACCTTCTTCTAAAACCGGGGAACCCAGGAGGCGAAGAGATTTGCTATCTAAAATTTTTATGTTAGGAGCCAAAGAATTAAATTTGTGTATTGTGGAAAGACTGTCTACCTTTTCTGTAATAAAAAGTTCACATTTATCCGAATTTAAATTCAGACCAATGGAATTAAATTTATTTATTATTAATTGTAGGTCTTCTAATACTGTTTTTACATCGCCTCCTAGAGTCCCGTCGTCTAGGTACCATATGTTGAATTTAGAATTTATTTCTCTAATAATAGGATGTATAGCGAGAGAAAAGATGACAGGCCCCAGTGGGTCACCTTGTTGACAACCAACAGCTGATTCCAAAAGGTGGTTTTTATATACTAATTTTGTAGGAAATCTGTAACATTGCCAAAGGAATTTATAAATTTTAGGAGTTTCTAATTTTGCTTGGGTCAACAAGGTGTCTCTGTTTAATGAATTGAAGGCATTCCTCAGGTCAACCTTCAGGATGACCTCACCTTCACCACTGCCAAGATATGTGGAGAGAGCGTGCAAGGCTGCCTCGCACCCTCCTTTGGAGCCGAAACCAAGTTGTAAGGGCTGAAATTTTTCGGCAAGTTCTGTATTATAAAACTTACAACAAAGTTTGGCTACCAAACGTCTTAAGACGCTTCCTACGGCAATGGGACGAATGCCACCATCTTTCTTGCGTAAGGCACACAAATTGGCCCCGTACAAGATAGCGATGATGCCATCATCCACATTGCCGGAGAGCATTAAATTTATGAGAGCCGTTAGCTCCTTCAGCAGAGCATCGCCAGCCTCACCTGTGTTTTGACACAACAAATCCTTGAGGTGTTGTGGTGTCAGAGCGTCAAGACCGCCCGCAGATCCACTGCGGAAGGAGCAAACGGCTGCAAGTACGTCCTTGGCAGTGACACTGAGACACTCAAAGTCATCACTGGGTGGTTCAGGAAAAGTGAGATCAGCTGACGGCGGTGGATGCTTATCCTGCAAACACGCGAGCGTGTCTGCAGAATTAGTCGCCACCACATCGCTACTAAAAAGTAACCTCGACGCTCCCCTTATGTCACCTTCCCTTACTTTATTTTCTATATACTTAAATTGGTTTGTACTTACTGTATTATTATGTGTGATTGGCAAAATAGATTGAAAGATAGAAGTGGAATTAGAACTATGGCAATTTTCTTTAATAAGGGTTGTCAAGGATCGATTGGAACTGTTATTTCTATTTACATGTAGTATTCTGTAAGAAAAGGTGAGCAATTGCTCCCAGGCCGCTGTAGAATTCTCACGAACGACAAGGCCTATGCAGCTTGCCAAATTATAAGCCACAGTAGGCCTCGCAGCTCGAGGAATTCTTTTTAAAACCGGAATTGAATTTTTCATTTCACTCAAAGTCTGCCAAAAGGGAATTTCGGAGGTATCAGATGTATTATTGACCCTCGAGATTGGGTTAACATGGTCTTGAAGTACATTCTGGGATTTGTGTATTTTCCCAATATGCACCTTCAAGCCATGTTCACCTTTAAAAAACCTGGCCTGGGGACAAAAGGGGCATTGTTGAAAATTACTTACTGAGGTAGCGGGTTGACCTGAACCTGCTTCCACATTGCCACTGACTGTAGAGGTGGACGTCATAAGAATAATACACGATTTATATGCACTTAAAAACACAAACAAACACAAAATAAAAATAAATAGACAATGAAAGTCTTTTAAACTATGACATTTTCAATCTTCTGCGCCTTTTCCATAGCAACGCGAGGGACCTACGCCCCCCGCGTTGCATAATGTACTATGTCCGAAATTCTTCCTTTTGTAAGATGAAGGTGTAATTTTTGTGTGGTCCAGCCGGTCCAGCCAATAAAATTTCAAAAAATTGTCCTGTTGGATAGAAGATGGCCAAATTGGGTCTGTTTTATAAAATAAAAGTTTATTTTATTTATATTTCACATCACATCACAATTTTTTACAGTCTTCGAAAAGTGCAGCAGATTTAGCTAAGAAATACCGTTTTATGCAATGAGTAGGTACTTGTGATGGTAGAAGAAAATTTGCAATAATTGACTCTACCCTCTGAACTAGGCGGAGGCCTGTATCTCAGAGGGCAGTGTTCAGCCTGTGTTTAGTTCTAAAGCATAGGACAGTATTCTTGTTACAAGCTAGTTCGGTAGACAGTGATTATTTAGTGTGTGAAGCAAGCATTGTGTTTGTGAGTGTGTATGTGTGTAGGTGTTTTTGTGTATGTGTGTGTGTCCGAGTTTGCTTGTGTGTGACTGATTATGTAATGAAAATTAATAGGTCTTCGGTGTTTTGGTATTCGAGTTGCATGAGCCATGTTTTAACTGTGTTTTTCATGTTATATTTGTTTAAGTGGCAAATTTTTATATCTTTGTTTATTTTTTTGTATAAATATGAACTAAGCACATAGTATTGTCTCTTTGCAAAAGTAGTACGATGTGGAATGGATTGGCAGACAGGTTTACAGCTGCGTCGGTTTGTATTGTGAGGTACTACGGTATTGTGTCTTCTTGAAATTGTTTCCAAAATAAATATTTGTCGAGCACTTAGTACCTGACAATTTGAGTAGAGCTGTGCTGTTGGATATCGGTAGGGTTTCCTCATTATTACTTTCAAAACTGCCCGTTGGGCTCTCTCTAAATCAATCAAAATCGATTTAGCAGCACCTCCCCACACTACGATACAGTATCGTAGGACAGATTGACACAGAGCGCCGTACACCTGCATGAGAAGCACGAAGGATGCCGATTCTCTGAGGTTTTTAAATAGGTGGATCATACTTCTAAGCCTTGCAGTCACTTTACTAACTTGTGTTTTCCAGGTCAGCTGGTTATCTATAACCACTCCCAAGTACCTTACGTCATTTGACGGCAAAATTGATTGACAACTGCAATATTGCTTTTTTTTCGAGCACGTGTGTATTGTAATGTTGAGGTTTTGAGACGGTTGGGTATTATCCCTTATTGAAAAAGTTAAGTACTTTGTTTTAGCTACATTCAGGGTCAGCAAATTTTTGTTGAGCCACTGAGTAACTTTAGCCAGACTGTTTTCAGCTTTGTCCTTCACATCCTCCCAGTCCGGCCCAGAAATCACAATGGCTGTATCATCCGCGTAAGTATAAATATTAGTATTAGGCAATTTGATTTTACAAAGATCGTTTATATATATTTTAAACAGAGTTGCCGCTAACACGCTGCCCTGCGGGACCCCAAAGGTCGTAGTTTGCTCCTCACTGTGATATGTGCCAATAACAACTTGTTGCGTTCTGTTTGTTAGGTAATCCTTGAACATATCCAACTGCAATCCCCTGACTCCAATGCGCTCCAGTTTGTCAAGCAGTATAGGGATAGAGACTGTGTCAAACGCTTTTGCCATATCTAGGAATATACCAATACATTTGTTTTTATGGTCAAGCTGTTTAGCTACGAACTGCGTCAGGTCTAATACCGCGTCTTCAGTAGATTTTCCTCTTTGGAAGCCGTATTGGTTTTCTGCTATAATATGGTATTTATTTAAGTAGCTATTTAGTCTTAAGTTCATGATTTTTTCAAGTATTTTTGACAGACTTGACAAGACTGATATGGGCCTATAGTTATTGATGCTGTCCCTGTCCCCACCCTTATGTATCGGATGGACAATTGCCCTTTTGAAGGCTCGGGGAAAGACTCCTGTTTTAATCGAGAGATTGCAAATGTGTGTAATGGGAGCTATAAGAGCTCTACGGCATATTTTTAAAATATTTGTTGGAATTTTATCCCATCCCGTCGCACTGTTACTTCGTAATTGAAGAATTATATTTTCCACTTCAATAGGATCGGTCTCTTCAAGAGAAAGTGAGTTAACCAAGGGGATTTGTTGATGCTCTAATATTATCTTTTTGTTTGACTGTGCGCTTATTATCTTATTCGCCAAGTTTTTTCCAATATTCGTAAAGTGTGTGCAAATATTATTAACGGCGGTATTAGGGTTTCCATGCAGATTTAGTAAATTTGTGGGGTGTTCGTGTATCTTTTTCGTATTTGTGATATTCTTGATTGCCTTCCACAGGGCTTTAGGATTGCGACCCGCTTTATTGATTTCCTTTTCTTCATACTCTCTCTTTAATTTACGAAGAATGTTGTTGCAGTAATTGCGATAACGCGTATAGATTAGCTTAGTGGTTAAGTTATCAGGCGTTCTCTTCGATTCTCTGTGCAATCTATCCCGGTTTGCGATACATCGTAGAAGGCCTCTTGTAATCCAGGGTTTTATTGTTCGTTTCTTCCGGGGAACTTTTTGACTATTGGTGTTTTTATCTATAACAGCCGTTACCATGGAAGTGAATATCTGGGCGGCTTTGTTTGCATCCTCAGAATCGAATACTTCTTCGAAGTTTGTTTTTAAAAGCTCGCTCTCAATCGATTGATAATCGAGGCGTGTTATGGTGTTATCAAGCTTCTTATTAATTGTACAATCGATTGATATCAATATTGGGGCATGATCCGTGATGTAAGTATCGAATATCAGCGAAGTAGATGCCAACTTAGACTTCAACATGATATGGTCATAGCATTTGTTTTCTCTGGTAATATATCTATGTGTTGGAATTAGTCCGTGTGCCGCGTTTAGTATCAGATACTCGTTACTTCTATTATCCTTATTATCATCCTTTATGTCTATGTTGATATCTCCCATAAGAACTATATTCTGGTATGTCGCCAGCGTGTCGTATACGGTATTAAGGCTACTTATAAAGTTTTGAAAGTTTTCTTGACTCCCATAAGATGGGGAGCGATAAATAGCAACAATTGCTAACTTTTGATCTATGGTGCACGTAAGACCAGTCGCACAGTCAAAGTTTGGTTCGGATATGTTACAATTTAGGTCCAAGTCACAGTAGATAACTACACCATCGTTTTGGTTACTATTTTGCTTTGTGTAGTATGCTGCGTATCCATCCAAAATGGGTATGTTTCCCACTTTGCTGAGCCAACATTCGGTTAGAATAATGATATGGCAGTGTGTTTTTAGCGAAGTTAGAAGGACAGTAAGCTCGTCAAAGTTTTTATTCATACTCCTTATGTTCAAGTGAAAAATGTTAACTGATTTATTCTGGTTAATCAATATAGTATTGCAGCTTTTAGGAGAGCATCGTTCGGATCTACCATGATTGATACACTCTAGTTCTTTATTTAATTCAATCATTTCAGCCATTTATTAAGAAAAGATTTATTACGAAAAAGTACAGCTGTTTGAGTCTAGTATGTCTATTTCTAAATATATTGTAGTTGAAAAATGTATTTTTATTGTAATTGTTCATGTTTACCCTAACTCTATGTGTTTGATTTGCATTTGTGTATTTATAAGTGTAGTGATTAAAATAGTTACATAATGATAATATTAAATAGTTACTCATGTTTAACCTTACTGTATGGGTTTGAATTGCAATTGCATTTCAATGGACCTTGCTTCTCATCAAAAATAAATAATATCTAATTACGTAATACACGAAAAATACGAGTATTGGAAACCTGCCAAACTTCTTGAAATACTTATTTTTTGAATATTAAACAAAATTAAATTACAAGGACATGTTTTAGGTTCAATATCAAAAAAATAAACATAGGTGAAACCATAGATTTAGAATTTTTCGCTACTCTCGGTGAAACTCTTAGGTAAATAAAATACTTAGGTACTTACATTGACCTTGACCACAAATTGAATAATAGGTACCTATGCCTTGACTACCTACGATACTCATAAAAACTGAAGTATCTTTCCTTTAGAGATAATTGTTATAACCACCGATTACTTCCCCTGAGTCGATTGGCTCCCAAGACTCCAAACACCCACTGCTGGGTATCATCATCATCATCGTAGCGCTCACTGCTGGGCACAGGCCTCCCCCAAGGATCGCCACAACGTTCGGTCTTGAGCAGCCCGCATCCAGCAGGCTCCAACGTAATGACATCGAATAATAGGTTGTCCTGAGGTGACGGGAGACCTCGAACCGTTAGCGCAGCGAAGAACCATAGCGTCTTGGCTGCCTTCTACCGAATGTATCACGGTGAATGTTCTGAAGAGCTCTTCAACCTGATCCCACCCTCTCCTTTCCGATCCCGAATAACGCGTGCCGGGCAGAGGTACCACTCATACACAGTGGAGAGAATTTTCGCCAGAACTGAGCGTTTCAAAAGATCGTTCCGTCGATCTATAAAAACATGGAATGACCTGCACACGTGTTTCCCTCATCGTACAATCCCGGGTTCTTCAAGAGGAGCGTGAAGAGGCACATCACAGGGCCGCCAACTTGAGGACCACTGTCAGAAGTGACCCCCAATTGCTAGATGCGCCACGGCTTTTTCAAACGGCTAGATCAGGCTGGTGGCGACGTCAATTTGGCGAGCTAAATATAAAAAAAAATCGCTTATAATTTATAGAGGTAGACTATATTGTACAGGACAGCGGCACCATGTTAAAAGATTGGGCTGGCCATACTTAAGCAAGTAGGTACCTATGTGATATAAAGATAATACCTACATATTATTGAGATTGAGACTTTCTCACACAACGCCATCAACCAAATCATGCTATATTGTATATTGTATTAGTTTTTGCAAATGAGATCTTGATTGTTACAAAAATATTTTTAAATAGTACCTAATACCTATATTTATAAATATTTTTGTACCTACATTTTACATAAGTAATATACGTTTCCGTGCTTCAGAAAGCATATTAAAAAGCCGTTGGTTCCGGTTGGCCGTCTTCTATGCATCTTGAAAATAGTCAACAGCGGCAGGTACCTGCGCCTATCCATGTCAACACGGCAATACGGCTTCCCACCTATTACGTGAGACTAATTCTAAAAAGGTAAAATGTGGACATATAATATCCCTCAGCCTATTCCTTCGGATAAAGGCGTGACCATATGTTTGTATGAATACATTAAGTAAATAATGTTTTACTCAAACCAGAGTGCACAAACAATAGAACATAGTAGATCTAGATCGAGATCTACTCGGGTTAGAGGTTAAGACCTATTTTCCTTTCTGATTTGAACCTGAGACCGGCACGGCAGTCGAATACACTTACAAACTGTGCCTCCACTGTGCAGTCAATTGAAACGTTTTGCTCATGCAAACAGCATTATGTTAGTCACGTCTACAACACGTGCGGAATAGGTTGAGACACGCTAGGTAACAAACTCTTCTCAGCTGTGCCTCAACTTATCGCACAGGTGTTTTAAATAATAATATTAACCTTAGTGTCAAGCCCAAGTTATAGTACTTACATTATTATAATTAACCATAGATATAATTTTTCAGTGCAACTAGAATCGCGATGGAGTTAAGTCGTGTTTGTGTGGTGAACTCTCTGGCTATAAGCTTCAGCCGACGACTTGTGAATGTAAGTTGGCACCTCGTATATCATCAATCAATCATCAATCAATCAATACATATAATCGTAACAGCAGGTCGCTGTCTGTACATTGAAGATATATAAGAAAAAAGTTTGTAGGGGGGCTTTATGGACGCAATAGAACCCAAAACAAAGGTTCAGAATTTTTGCCTGTTTGTCTGTACGTTTGTGCACGCTAATCTCAGCAACCGCTATACCGATTGCGATGCGGTTTTCTTGTTTGCGTTGCAGTTTGCTCCACTTAACGTTGTTTACTAGACTAGTCAACAGAACAGGTGGGAGTAGAGGATTGTTTCGTCCATGTCAATCGGTTCAAAAATAAAAAAGTTATATACCTAAGTCTAAAGATAATGGAGCGTACGAAGTCGCGGGCTACAGCTAGTATTATAATATACCTGAATACGGGAATAAAATAACTACAGCTTATGTTCACGGGGAATAGTGTAGCTTCCCAACAGTAAAAGATTTTTCAAAACGGTTCAGTAGTTTCGGAGCCTATTCGATGTAAACAAACAGTCAAATTTATAATGTTAGTATAGATTATAGATAAAAGCGTTTTAGGGTTACCGTACGTACCGAGACACCGCTGTCAGTCTGTCCATCACCAAGTTTTATCTCATGAACTGTGATAGCTCCACATTTTCCCAGATGATGTAGAATGTAGATAGTTAGACATTTCTGTTACAGCTGTAACAACAAACGAAAGGATATCCCCAGCCCCCCCAGGATTCCCAACAGGTGGTGGTACAAGCATGACAATTCTCACTTCTTCAATTTGCAGACTTCCCGACCTCTATATCCTCAATTATCGCAGCTGCCTGCGAGGTTCGCAGGGTTCCACCGATACTCGCACACGCAGCAACTCACAAAAGATATGCTTCACATAAGCAACGTTAAACAGAAGCTAAAACTGGAGTCCAATACTTTAAAGTAAGTACTTACCTGCCTGCCTACACAGCAAATGTAAATAATTATATAACTAACCGTGTAATATATCCCTCAAAGTGGACAGAAGCACTCGGATACTCAGACGTTTCAAATTCAGTCTCCCATACATAGAAGTTGAAAACTAAAACCTTATGACTCCTTATAGTTATTACTTACTATTTAATTTTGTGCAGAAATATTCCCTGCGACACTACTGGTATTGTTTATTGCGTCATAGTAGTGTCGATGGAAACGAAGATGAAAGACCTTTTAGAAATTACCCACGACACTACTAGCTGGTAGTGTAGAAGAGAAAGAAATTTCCCCACGACACTACCGATAGTGTGGCTTGGTAGTGTGGTGGGTAAGAAGCAATGATATATCAAAAACTATAGATCCGTTACCAACACTGAAACAAACAAGTCAAGCAACAAAAAAGTCAGGCAATTGCCCTACTTTTCATACATGCTACCATAGATAATTTCATAGAAATTCTTTTTTTGAATGTATAAAATATTTGCTGTTTTTGAAAGCCGTGATGTTCGTGCATGACGTGTCTATATTATTTTACGTCATTGGTAAGAAGGGACTTTAAGCGCAAGCCACACTGCCAGCGGGCGGGCGAACATCGTTTCACGTTTCACCTCTTTACATATTATGTACCTACTTCGGTTCATCCCACGAGGTGCCGACTAACCTACGAAATATCCAAGGATTTCAACGAAGCTACTCGTTCACCTCGTAAGGCGCGCCCGCTTCGCTAGCTAAGCTCGCCCCGCTAGTCCGTCCTCCCCGTTTCGTGTACATTTTTCGCTTGTCTTTTGAATAGCTGTCCAGTCCAGTTCCATCCGCACCACCCGGTACGCCCATCCATCCGTAGTTTTCGGTGTGAACCCCATAGTTTAGCTCCGTAGCTCGCCAATATTTCGCTTAGCTTGCATAGCTTACTTATCTCGCTTCGTACGCCCGCCTAGCTCGCTCGCCCGCACGCTGGCGCTGGCGGTGCGGCCTGCGCTTTAACCCCTATTGGTACCTACTCCCGTGAAGGATGTTCCAACGACTGTGCCTAATCTGTTGCCATGGTAAAATTCTTGACGATGAAATTAAGGTTTTCAAACTTGAACCTTGGTACGGCTCACAGATATGATTTCTGTGGTACGGCCCCAGTCCCCCAGTACAAGCAAAATTTCAGTTTCAGTCGGCAATAAATTAATCACCTATTTATTACCTATATGCATACACACATACACTGCCTCGTTGGTCTAGAGGTCGAAATGTGCGACTGCGGATCATGAGGTCGTGGGTTCGATTCCCACCGGAGACAAAAATTTGTGTGACCCATAAATGTTTGTCTCAAGAGTCTGGGTGTTACTATGTATTATGTGTATGTATTTAAAAGTATATAAATGTATTAACATCCGTGGTCTGATTACTATAACACAAGCAGATTATTCCTAGCTTACTTTGGGATCAGATAGCGTTGTGTGAAATGTCCGTGAATATTAATTTATTTATAGTATTACTAATAATACATGATATGATCACGCTTTTTATCCCCGAAGGGCTAGGTAGGCAGAGGCATATTACATGTCCGCATTTCACCTTTTGATATTGTCCCACGTAATAAGTAGGTGGTGAGCCGTTTTGCCGTGTCGATATGAACAGGCGCAGGTTGTGACTGGCCCGTTGATATTTTTCATGCCGCCCATAAAGGCCTTCAACTTGGCTTAACGACTACAACTGCCATTTTACTGGCAACCGGGACCAACGACTTAACGTGCCTTCCGAAGCACGGAAACGCTCGCAAAGAAATGTCACAAAGTGGTCATGTGGTCGTCACCCATCCATGGCCGGCCATAGTTAATGTTGCTTCTACAGTGATCGTTTACAGAACACTGAGTCCGCGGGGCCACGAGCGCTTCCAACGTGGAAAAAAATATACATCTACTGCAGTCACGAAAATTACAAAAATAACTCTAAAAGAGCACTTCCTATGTTGAACGTGGTGTGACTGCAGTAGTGTGAGTGTATGCTACGCCTCTGCCTGCCTATTAATAGATTCTATGAATTTTACTGCCTAAGTAGAATATATGAATTTTAATGTAATATTATGTATGTAATCAGAGTCGGGTTAGTACTTTATAATTACACACACAGGTAATTGTCTTAGGTCTTGGGGCATATAAGTCGCAGTTGTATGTACCTATGCAATTCCAAGTACCTAGGTAACTAAGTAAATGCTTGGGCAAAGGGCAGACCCCTCTTTCCCAGTGGGTACTCTGGGCAAGTGCCCAGGGCCTCGCGATCGATAGGGCCCCCCCATCAGATCAAATACAAAGTCCCTAGTTTGGCGTAGGTACAAGTTCATTTAAAAACAATAGACTATCAGCCTCCAGGACCAGGGCGCCAGAAGAAGGCGGGAGTACTGATCACCCTCCATACAGAAGCAGGACCAAGTGACGTGAAAGTTATTTTCATTCCACACGTCTCAAGAAACGGGATACCACCCAAACAACCCTAAAAGATGCGGGAAAGTATCCGAACCCCCGAGATGAGCCTGCAGCGGTACCTAGCCAAAGTCTGTCGGGAATCCAGAGACACCCTTCCAAGGACTTACCCGGGGATCCCGACCCTAGGCAGTAGTAGTAGGGCAAGTGTGGTTTAAATGTCATAGCCCACTTAAGCGACTCTGCTCCAACACCGCTCCCACCCAACACTGCCCTAAAAGAAGACTACTGCTCGCAGTCTACGCGGCGACAGCTAGCACGCACCCAGCAGTCCACACGGCGACAGCTTCGCAATAGACACAGTTCGCGATCGGTACCGGTGCGGCGACAGCTAGCAGTAAGCGCGCGGGCACCAATATACAAATGTACTCTGTGGCGGGCACCGCGCCGACCGCTCGTCTACAACGCACGCCCAGCAAGGCGTCAACTCCCGAGCATTCTGACCACAGAACAGTTAAAGGAGGTTAGAAGGGCCTTGTGAGCGGGGCAGACGCGCCGCAACATATGAGCAATGCTCATATTCCACCGAAATTCACTACACGGCCGACACAGTCGCGCTCTTATTGTAACAACGTAAGAAGCTCCGCGAAAAAACAAGAATTATGCCGTCTTGCGCTATAGTAACGTGTCGAAAAAGAAGCCAAGTGTGCAGTGTAGCCCGAGAAGGGATTTCTTTTCATCGGGAAGTCCAAAAACCTTACAATACAAGTAATATTTGTAATTATTACAAAAGTATTATGTAGCTTGTAGACAAAAACGATATAATCGCAAACTGATACAAAATTATACATTGCTTGCAATACATGAGTGCCATCTTGTACTACGTGAGCGATCGCGCAGTGTATTGCGAGAATCGCGAGTGCCGGCGATATTGGATATCGCCGTATCGATAGTGTTGGACAAAATGATCCGTTATAAACACTGTCGATATTAAGTACGTACGTTATTATCAGTAAATTGAAATCAAAATACATTTGTTTATTACCATCATTGTTAATTGTAAAATTTTGTTTGAGGTCAGCCATTTATATTAAAAACAAATTTATAATAAAATTTTAGGTTTCCAACAAATCCAGATATGAAAAAAATGTGGATTGAGGCAACTGGTAGAATTGAATGGATACCTACTAAATATATACTATACTCGCGGCCCATTTTGTTTTTTTTATGTGAGGGAAAGTCCATCATGGATGCTATAACTCCAACCGCCAAATAAACCTCACGTAACGCCCAACAGCCTACGGTTGGGAGCCCCGGGTAAGCCCTTGGAAGGATGTCCCAGGACTCCCAACAGACACGGTCACTACTGCGGCCTTGCCCAGGGGGCCGGTCGCGTTCACTACCACCACGCCACAGAGGCTGTCTGTGTTAGTAATTAGTGTCTGTGTTATTAATTTATGTATTTACATTTAGCCCGACTACGGCTACTTTTCACCTAGTTTGTCAATTTTTTTAAGTCTAAGTATCTCAAAATACCGGAATTATGATGAATTTTTGATGTTACTATTAACGCAGAATGAGCTTACTCAATAAAGTACTCGACTTGTGTAAACTTCAGACAGTATCAAAATTACGGAAATTTTATCGATATCGAAAATCGACCTTTGTCCGCCGTAACATGTATGAGAAATTTTTATTGCTTTTGTGCGTGTGTGAGTATACGTCAAGTGCAGTATTTCTATTAGTGTGACAACCAACAGCAAACTCGCTAATTAAGTGTGCTGATTTATTTGTGTGCGTAAACTGCGTCGTATTAGTCTCTTTTTTATAGTGGAGTTAAAGAGTGGGAGACAAGCGGCGACACGCGTCCTAATACAAATTAGGAACTATTTCCTTTCTAACCTCCTTTAACTGTTCTGTGATTCTGACGGCGGCAAGCTCGCTGTAAGCGAGCTGTCTGCTAATTGATGATGGCAATGTAAAATATTTCTATAGAGCAATATTTAAAGCCTATATTTGAATTATATTATTTTTGCCGGGTGGGAGCAGAGTCGTGTAAGGGGGCTATGACCTTTAGCCGGTAAGAGACAGACATTCTTTTTTAGCTCGCCAAAACGATGTCGCCCTCGGATGGAAAGTCACAGCGACATCTAGCGATTGGGGGCCACCGTCCCATTCTGTAAGACTATAGAAAGCGGCCCTCAAGTTAGCGGCCCTATGATGGATCTCTTCACGCTCCGCTTGAAGAACCCAGGATTGTAAGAGGAGGGAAACACGTGCACTGGCAAGTAGTTTCAGGCTTTTACGGTTCGACAGAGAAACGATCTTTTGAATCGTTCTGTCCTAGCGAAGATTCTCTCCACTCTGTGAGAGTGGCACCTTTGTCCAGCACGCGTTGTTCGGGATCGGAAAGGAGAAGATGGGGTTTGGTTGAAGAGTTCTTCAGAACACTCACCGTGATAGATACGGTAGAATGCAGCCAAAGACGCAATAGTTCTTCGCTGTGCCAACGGCGTCAGACTTATCGCCACCTCCTGGCAGTTGATAATGCGAGTAGCACACCGCTGCATCAAGCAAGTACCTAACGGCGTCGTCCCAAAAGTGAGAGCAGTTGTTATTCAACGCAAGGACGTATCTGCGTCTTGTACAGCAGACGCCTCTGGTTTAACGTAAAGAACCGCTTCACCTAATTAAGGACTCCTAGTTTTCTTGAGGCTAGCCCAACGGTCAGACGTCTATGCCAAGGATGTCCAGATTGTCCCCAAGTATTCGACATAGCATCCATAAAGGATTTACACACGAAAAAGTCGGCTTAAGCCACAAATTGGAGACACACTAGGTAGATAACTAGATACTATTAGTGGTGGTGAAGCCTGTCATGAAGGAGTGGCTGTAGAAGGGATGTGTCAGCATCACCTGCTGAGTGTCACTTCACTGCAGACACAGTGCTGAGCATGTTGTTGCGGCCTAGGCGTCAACATTCTCACGCTGGAGATCATGGTGAGGCTCAGCAGCAGAAAAAAGGACGCCGCCCGCTAGGAGGACGCGCGAGAGAACTCCTCCCTCGCAAGTTTCACAGCCAGCGGTGAGGTCGTCGCAGGCTGCACCAACAACACCCCGTCATCCCAAGGACGAAGGCCTGAAATCGACGGGTTCACTGCCCGCTGTTCTTTTCTTACTGAAGCAGGCCAAACGGTTACGTGCACTCTCACCCCTCCAAGAACTATCTTAATCTAAATTAACTAAAAAAGAAGCGCAGGGTGCCAGGTTATTGATTGCACACGTGTGCTACATGGCCTAGAGCCGCCCCTGAGTGTTCTGTAGGCCCTCCAATACGTTAAAGACGGCCGTAGCTGTGGGTACTTATGCTAATTAAATATTAGTTACATAACCTAAAGAAGCGCAGGGTGCCAGGTTATTGATTGCACACGTGTGCTACATGGGCTAGAGCCGCCCCTGAGTGTTCTGTAGGCCCTCCAATACGTTAAAGACGGCCGTAGCTGTGGGTACTTATGCTAATTAAATATTAGTTACATAACCTTTATGCATACACTAGATGAAGCTCGCGGCTTCGCCCGCTTGAAATTTGGTACCCGTTCCTGCTTCCCGTGGGAACATATTCCCGGGATGAAAAGTAGCCTATGTATTATTTCAGACTATAAGCTATCTCCGTTCCAAATTTCAGCCCAATCCGTTCGGTTTCTGTGGTTCGGCTGAACGGATTGGGCTCTCACTCAATCACGCTCTAACGGCTGTTAGAGCGTGATGAGTAACAAACATCCAAACATCTTCACAAACTTTCATATTTATAATATTAGTAGGAGTAGGATTGAATGCATTCTACTAGGTAGATACTGATAGTGCTGTCAGTCAGGTGAGTGAATTTAGAGTATAAATTAGAAGGTATTTATGCTTCCGTAGTTTAATAACTGTGTGAAAATCCTGGACATCACCCCTTACCCCTTAGGTTTAATATATTGACGACGTGTCCGGTGCGTCTTATCTCAAATGGCCCTGAACTCCTGACTGACAGACTACGAGTAGACAGTCAACTTAACTAAAAGAATATTTCTTTTAATCTGAGTGAAAAGCTAACCATAGAAGGAAGAAGAGGGAAGTGTATTAATAAGTTGAGTTTTCATTTCATTTTAGACTCGAGCACAACACAGAGAACCCGATATGCATCATGCTGATGTATTTAATGGCCCAACCGAAGCATATGGTGAAGTATGCAGACCTGTACCTTCAGCACGACTTTGACGTGATTGCCGTGACGTGCACGCCGTTGCAGGTGATGTGGCCAGTCATTGGAACGCAGGTGCTCAACTCCATTTTATTATCCTGATGGTGAATAATTTCGTCGACTGTTAGAGTAGGTAGGTATTAAAATAGATTTTTGGGTTCTATACCTCAAAGCAAAAACGGAGCCGGAGAGAGAATGAACAGGAAACAAACGATTTGATTGAACGATGGGAAGCCCGAAGGATATCAAAATGGTTCCGGACCACAGATGACTATGGAGTCATGGACAAATAAAAAACCTAACATTTGTACGTACTTAGGTTCTTCTCCGATCTTTTTTATTTGTCCATGATCAAACTGTGATCCGGAACCATTATAACATCCTTCAGGCTTCCCATCATTCAGTCAAATCCTTTGTTTCTTATTCATTCTCTCTATCCTTCATTCAATCTCGTTACTCTTCACCACTCCCACGCGCAAATCTGGATTTAGCAGTTGCCCAAACTCGTCGTGGTTCAGATGTTTTGGGACACAGATAGCTCATCTGAATTCTAAAAGCCTAGGCAGACGCTTATTCGTTGCGGGAAGATCTTTTTATTAAAACATAAACATGAACCATTTCCTGATTCGACAACATCATAAAAGTATTAATTTATCGAGCAGTAATGGCGTGTATCACTTTCAATCAACAGCCATCTCCTGCGTCATAATTAATACCACATCATGTCGTTGTGTTTGGAAACAATGTTTCCAAACGATTGAGAGGGGTCGCTACACCTTAGCTAAAGATAAATCAAACTACATTGTGTAACAAACAACCTATTATATTAACAAGTGCTGCTGCATAGTAAACATTTAGTCGTATCGTTTTAAATCCAGCTCCATATAATTGACTAATCATCCAACGAGCCTGTTTCCAACCCAGTTGGGGTCGGCTTCCCAGTCTAACTGCGATGCGGCTGGACCTGGACATTATCTGTTATGCGACTACTTGCCTCTAACATTTATTTATTTAAATACCACGTCCAAAAATGCCATTATGTACGAACGTCATGTCTCTGCAGAAAGCCATTGCAAAATAATCTAAACTCGATATACATATGATGTATACTCTGAGATGAGAGATATAGCCGAATAATGTAGGTTCAGAATTCTACAATTGAAGAATGCACTTGAACATTAGCCCTTTAGCACAGCAGACAGATCATACTCGTAGTTAATAGTATAGCCGACAGATCATAGTTATTAGTTAGTAGTTCTCTTTATACTGTGCCTTTAGTTAGCAGTTAAACTAGGTATCTTAGCCCAGATTACAATCACAGTACAAATATATAGGTACTCTGTTACAATACTTGACAATGACAATAAGGCAACTAAGTTGGCTAGGCTAGTTGACCCTCGCAACTTCGTTTGTGTCACATATTCGAGTATACTCTTTCTGTGTCTGAACTCTAAACCAAAGATATTGGAAGAGAGCCTTTTATTCGATTTCTATGGTCTACTAAACGAATATTTTTTGTAGGTGATTGCGGAGCGACTGCTGGCGTTTTTGGAGACGAATCAGTTTGGCTCAACACAACCGCTGGTAGTGCATGGCTTCTCAGTGGGCGCGTATGTGTGGTCTGAACTACTCGTCAAGGCTATTGCTAACAAGGAGAGGTGTGTGTTGGGCTATGGTTTATTATTTTACCTTAGGTATAGGTATGGCAGTATGTGTCTATCTAGAATTCTAGATAGACCTTATAGTTTCAGAGAAAAGTGGCTGTGACACACGGACGGACAGACAGACAGACAGACAGACATGACGAATCTATAAGGGTTCCGTTTTTGCCATTTGGCTACGGAACCCTAAAAAGGGGTTTTTTTTGTTTAATTTTTGTCGCACCTTTTTTACCGCGCCAATTCGAGGTAACATGTTCGCCGTGGCAAAACAAACACAGAGCACCCGTCTGACTGTCGTTGTCGCTTTCTACTGCCGCTCAGTAGCGATAGAAAGGGTGATAATATTTATAGGACCTTTAAAACGGATTTACGGTTAAACTATTCATGTGATTTTCTTTTTTCTTCATTTTTGTAATGTTTCTTGACTGATGCCACGTCAAGTGACGAGCTTTGGAGAGTCAATTTTGTTACACCCAATAGAAGACAATTTTTTTTGTCGTGCTATCCCGCTGCCCTGCTTCATACTTGTGGTACTTGCCGATTTCTTTCCGGACCTCGTTAAAAATTTTCCACAGATTTCTGGACCCCACCTAAAAATTCTTGCCGACCCCTGATCTAGACTGTCTAGACTAGATCATATTTGCAGAAAACCGTAGAGCAGTCGCTTCCTTGGTATTTTTACCGAAAAGACAACTACAAACGTCTACCTTCTACAAACAAACTTTTACTACTTCTACAATGGCGAGTGTTTAGATTCTCTGCGGTAGAAACTTGACATGAAATAGAACGCGGAGCCGACAACACGATTTAGACTTAGACCGTTGCCACGCCACAGTATAAATTATACAGTGCCGTTGCGTTAGTTCGCCGGCTGGCCTGCCTATGGATCATTCACACTCACACAGTTTTTCGTTAAGAGTCCATATGACGCCAAATATACTATTACTTTGATCTAGATCTCAGGACTCGTGAGGTCTGCTGAATTAAAATTTGAACACAGACAACTTCAGTTCATGAACTAAAAACGCTGTAGGCTCGAAACACGATTACTGATAAAATCCTCGATCGATTTTTGTGTTGAAAATACCTCGATTTCGTGAAATTTTAAGCTAGATCTCGTATATTATAAGTTGTTTTTAGCATATAAAATATTTATAAGAAAGACAATAGTAAAATCTACTTTTGCACTAGAGCATTTTTTTCATAATTTGGTTATAGTTTTTTTATAATTTATTTATTTCGTTAAAAGTGCACAAAAACTGATCGCAACTCTCTCTTTCTTGCACGCTAAAATGTATATCTTCTATCTTATTTTAACAATTTGGAGTCTGGTAGGCTCTTAAGTTTTAGGTCCCTACTCACGCACTCTTTATACCTAACCCCTTTTGAGTCATTCACCTTTCTTATTGGACAATAAGTGCCTACTATTTTGTTTACAGATATGAACCAGTGCTGCGTCGTGTAACCGGCCAAGTTTGGGATTCACCTGCCGATGTAGACGATACTCCCGACGGAATACCTTACGCAGTGTTCCCCAATAATAGGCCTTTACAGATTGTATGCAGAAATTATATCAGGTAGGTACCTATGTAGATAATACTTATCAATTACGCCTACACATATTTTAAAAATAAAATTAGGTAGTGGTAACTTAATTCTTGTATTCGTATGCCAATGCCACGAGTTAGTATTTAGTTTTTTGAGTCTAGTGTAGCGCACTATCTTATGCCGGTCTTAGACGGTCAATGGATTACTAGTCCGCTCCACGTAAGCCGAGAAGAACGCAGGATTAGACATATCAGTGTGGCGCAAAGGCACCGTTTTTTTTTTCAATATGTGGTAGTTTTAAGAGAAATAATCAAAAATCATATAACGCTTTTCCACCTAATCTCATAGGATACCCGCCTACTGTACTGACATGAATAACTTTTAATTGCAGGGCTCATATGCGAATATTTAACAGGATATCGACCAAACATTATATGACAGCCACCAAAGTGTATCACAAAACTCCCTGTAAAGCTCCAGGCCTATTCCTGGTCTCAAAAACGGATCCTATTGGAGGCGAAAGAAACAGCAGACGAGCCGCTGCAGCATGGGAGAAGTTAGGCATCAAGGTACCTTGAGCATTATTTATCCCATCGACAACATACCTACCTAACAATAAACACCCATTGCTCGCCGGCATTACAGAATCAGATCCCAGAAAACAGAAGTGGAATAAGGAATAACACCCGAATCATTCTCCAGAAAAGCGGAAAACGCTGTGGTAGCCTTGCCAGCCTGTTGGGAATTTTGGGACATCATTCGCCCGAAAGTAGACGTATGGGCATGGGTATGAACAGTGTTGTTTTAGTAGGTTCGAGTCCAGCCAGAAAACTTTATTTGAATGGGCATCGAAATAAAGTTTGGAAATGTTTGATGTGACTTAACATTCACATGAAGAACAGTCATTCACAGTCAGTTTAATACAAGTATTATCTAGCGGGCGTCACGCGGTTTCACTCGCGTAGCTCCAGTTTCCGTGGGAATACGGGAATAAAATGTAGCCTATGTTCACAGGGTATAGTGTAGCTTCCCAAGAGTGAAAGAATTTTCCAAATCGGTTCACTAGTTTCGGAGTCTTGCAAACAAACTTAACAAACAATCAAATCTTTCATCTCTCAATATTAGTATAGATCTAGAGTATCTAGACACGCGGCAGCGCGTCAAGCCAAGTCAAGTAACACAACTGGCGAGCAGCTCCGTGTGTAATATTACATAGGTAATAATAATTATTTCTTGCTTAATTACAGTGCAACTTCAAATGCTGGGACCAGTCTCCTCACGTGCAACACTACTTGCAACACCCTGAAGAGTACAGAGCCACACTATACTCACATCTGAACGAGTGTGGCAGCATAGGGAACATCTCATAATGTTCTAATAGCTATGACCACTAGCAAATTTAACCAGGTACACACTAGACTAGATCGACTCATGCGAAGAACAAACTCTTGTTTCCTTTGATCCTGGACATTGCAGAAGACATTGGTGCATAGTAAAACTTAACGATTACCTATATGTTGAATTGCATTTTTACGTATATTTTGTAATTATGAGCATAGGTACTTACATATATTTTAAAATTATAATATTATATAGGTAAGTTAAAGTAATTGGATAAGTAGATCCTCGATCTGATCGACTCTCGATATAGATAATAGGAAATGTGTATTTTAAAACGTATAAAAAAGGGTACAAGATAGGGCCTCTAGAATTGTATTAAGTACCTACCTTTTTATTTTTTTAACGATCGGGAAAATCCATCATGGATGCTATGCCGGACTCCTACCGACTAAAAAACCTTACGTTACGCCCAACAGCCCTTGGTTGGGAGCCCCGGGTAACCTCCCAGGGACCAGAATTGTATTAAATAGGGGCACTATAGGACTAAAGCAGTGTTAATCCGTACCTGAACGTATGATACCTACTCATAATAATAAAAGTTAATTATCAGGCAACATTATGGTTAGATTCAAATAGGTACACTGAACCATAATAAAGCACAGCAAAGAGTAGCACGGCACAGCAAGTTACTTTTATGCATGCTTATAAGAAAAAGGATAACGGCCCAAGTTTGGTTACAATAACTTGGAAGGTTTTACTAAAAAAATGGACAATACCATTGTGATTGTAACTGTACCGAAGCTTGTGAGACTAATTTAATCTTGGATTAAAATAACCAGTAGCTTCATGGTACAACTGGAATTATTATATTATTGTGTTGTTTTTTATACCTATACTAATTAGGTGACAGTCAAGCTTACAGCCCACTGGAAGGTTGGTTACCATAGCTATTGGACGTATGCAACACCAGAGGCCCAGAGGCGCTAAACACGCGCTCCTGACCCGGGCCAAAGAGAATACAATACTACGTAAGAACCCGGGCGCAGGTTATGAGTTTATGACGACCCAGTTGACATTTTTAAGCCGCCCCTTGAACTTCAACTTGGCTTAACGCCTGTCATTATACTGACAACCGGGACCAACTGCTTAACGTGCCTACCGAATCACGGAAACGCTCATGAACGTCATGATGGCGGGACCCCGCGAGATTTTGTGAATATCATGCAATAAGGATTTAATACACTTTCTCTACTATTTCATACTTTCATAGTAAAATTCTACACCCATAAAATTACTAAATATCCTACAAAGAAAGTGGTCCCGCTATTTTGACGTCATAATGGCGGGACCACTATTAAATTAAAGAAAAAACATGACGTGATCTTAAACTAATCACACCAAATTTTAATACGATATAGTACAACTACTTAAGAATCATTGTTATACTTATAAAACTGCAATTTCAATAGAAAACTAACCCTTACAAAATAAATCCGTAAGAAACATAACGCCTGTACAAATTGCAAGAGCAACACATAATACTTATGTTAATTGGCTTTGATACTTTTTCTTTAGGCGCTTTTCTAATGTAAACATAATAAACGTGTTTTCTATTGAAATTACAGTTTTTTATGTTTGTGTAATGGTTCGGGGCTATCCGAACCACTGTCATAAGTTCTATGGATTGTGAGAGTGGCGCCTAATAGCTGGATGTCACCATGGCCACAAATTAGAGAAAGTACCGAGGGAAAACTCTCTGCTACACACTCGCGCACAAATCAGTATCGAAAATTCCGGCGTATCCCAGTAGTTCCAAGATGGAAGTAATGGGATTTTTTTATCCCAGTAGTTCCATGGAACTGCTATTTTGTTTTCGGTTTGAGAGCGCCTGACCTCGTGTCGGTGAATGAGTTGTCTATGTGTGCGTAGCCTTAGCGAATTTAGTATGTAGGTTTCCATCTGTACCCAGTGGCGGGGCAAGACATAAATTTGGTGTGGGCAAGACAGATTTCGCGAGGCCCTGGTCTGTGGCGCCAATAATAATAGTATCGCCATAAGGAAAAAAAAAAACTTTAAACCACAGAGGTTCAACTTAAATGTGGTTAGTGGGGTCACTCGTCCCAAAAACTCCAGGATAGAACACATACAAGTTGTAGATCTGCATTTGTGCAATACTTGCACACGTGACTCTACTGCCTACACTCGTTAATATTTCATGATAAAAAAAATATCATGAAAGACAGATCTACATGTTGTATTATGTTGGTTCCACTACCTAAATGGGTCCATGAGTATTTGTAAATCCTGGTGGACCCCTTAGTGGAACCAACAGTTCGGAAGGAATAAAACAAGGGATTCCCCGCACTGATCGGCGGCGCACAGTGGATCGATTCATACAAATCGGCGGACATAGGAATCTTAAAAACTTTTTACTGTTTTTACAAAATAGACACAATTTTGATTAGACTTCAATTTTAAAAATATTCGAAAAAAACTGATTTCAATGTATGGAAAAGTATATTAAAAAAAGATAGCTTGCGATTTTCTCGTGTTTTCTTATTTTAACGCTCATAGTGACTTTTAATGGTTTGTTAGCAAAATATCTGCCAAACATTTTAGGTATCCCTAGGCACTGCTCTGGGAGCTATATGACAAAATATCATTTTTCTTATTTTCTTTAAGAAAATATGTCTAATTCGTATTTTTTTACAGTTATAATTGTTAATAAACTACATTTTAGCTTAGTACTGTCCTCAGGGCCTGATTTACCCATAAGCTAACTAAGCTGAAGCTTAGGGCCCCAGGATCAAGGGGGCGCTTGGCGTTGGGCTCGGCGCAGGGCTTTGACTTTACTGTGCTCCCAAAAAGGAGCACACAAAACATCTAGCAATTTTTAACAGATTGTAACAACTCCTAACAACATGTTTAAAATTGTTAGTTAACATTTTATTACACCAAAGTACATAATAATATTTGGTAATATAGTGAAAATACAAATACGTGCGTTAAAATTAAATTCCTGCGCCCATCTCCCTGGTAGTAAATACGACAGCTCCACCCGTGTCGCGTTTAAGGCACCCAGGAACCAAAGTGAATGGGTGTCCAGCTTTTTGGCCGGTACAAGCATAGGTTCTGAATGCATGGCAATAAACGCTGGAGTGCCACAAGGCTGTTGTTGAAGAAGATGTTGTCTATTGACGGCATTCATTGTTATGCGGACGACAGTACGGGCGACACTTGTTACACGGGCCGCACCGGTATCTCTCGGGCTGCAGTGGGAGAAAGCTGTGAACAACTTGTGTTTGAAATCGAGACAACTCGCAATAGAGTGTCCGATTGGGAAAAACAAAATCTTGTTCAATTCAACCCTACTAAGACTAAACTCTCTCCTACTATGACATTATAGGTATCCTTGGTGTTGACATCTCCAGTGACGTTCAGTTCCGAAGTGATTTGGAGAATCTCGGTGTGCTCAACAGGGCGCGGCGGTACTTAATGCGACGCAAACACTGCTTCTGTTTAAGTCGCAAGTGCGGCCTCACATGGAGTACAGCTGCCTATGCTGGGTGGGGGCACCAGAATATCAGAATGAATTGACCGAATTCTTCCGTTCGACTCGGTGCAGAGGCAAGCCATAAAGTGGTCAACGATCCCATGCTTGCAGGTGGTGTGGAACCTCTTCGCGACAGGAGAGACTTTGCCTCCTTGTGCGTGACCACCGGTACATCTGGTGGGCCGTATATAAAAAAAAGTTTGAGACGGTGCTGTTAAGACGGTGAAACCGGTCATGGAGGAGTGGCTGGAAAGACACCATCGCACCAATATTACTGACGATTTAATTAATCGAGAAGTGTTTTAAGTTTGACCTGTGTATCTGTGTATGTGTGTGTCTGTCTGTGGCATCGTAGCAGCCACAGATGAGCCAATTTTGTGGTTTTCTTTGCTCGAAAGCCAATGTGCCCGGGCCATCCCCAGCACATCGGCTTTCGAACCGTTCTTTAGCTATAAATTTTGCATTCATCAGCTCACTTCCTGAGTTATGAAGGAATTTCACTAAGATTCACTGGTTCGATTTATCGGAAACTGAATGTACCGATGTACTGTTAGGTACTTTGATGGTATTTTTATCTCGCTTTTTACTGGCTGATGCATCAAGTCATAACTTCATAAGAAGTCTCAGAATCGGGTTTTATTTTATTTTCAAATTAACAAAGAATAACGATTAGGAACTTAGGATCAGCTTACGTAGTCTCTTTTGTAGGTAGAACTTAAATTAGTTGCAGATGGGGGCGCATATTCATAGCTAGCCTAGGGCGCGCGGAACCCTAAATCAGGCCCTGACTGTCCTACCCACATCAAAAATAATATGACTGGCATACGGGATCGGGAGTTTTTGAGAGATGATTGGCATCATTAGTTTTTTTGTAAAATCAGTGAAATGTTTTTCAAGATTCCTATGTCCGCCGATTTGTATGAATCGATCCACTGCGCGGCGACAAGGATTACCTACTCGCGATATAATAGTTACGCAACGTAAGCAAATGTTGCCAGACTAAAAAAACATTGTACATTGTACCCTGGCTACAAGCTCGAGTACAATCTCAGACAGAAAGCCGGGGTATGTATGTACGTCCGGGATGATGTCTGCTGTCACCTTACAAGCCTCGAAGACAGGGGCCTGTCTACGTTATGGGCACGCGTGGATCACGGGGGCCATACTCGAACTTACGCGTGCGTGTACAGGTCTCACAGTGGTGACACGGACACAGTTCGCCTTTTTGACCACCTGCAACAATCAACTGACAAGGTGGTTGAGCAGTATCCCTCCGCGGAGATAGTAATTGTGGGGGATTTCAACGGTCATCATATTGACTGGTTGGGTTCCTGGCACACTAACTTTGCGGGGAGAGCTGCTCACGAATTTGTCCTGACCTATGGGTTCTCTCAACTAGTCAAATCCCACACAAGGATACCAGATAAGAAGAACGAGCATAGTGCATTGCTGGATCTCCTGCTGACAACGCGTCCAAGCGGGTACAACGTGTCAGTGGATGCTCCGCTCGGATCGTCGGACCACTGTGTCGTTGTGCTCGCAAGGCCTGAACCACCTCGGCCTAAGGAGTGGCGACATGTGTGGCACTATAAGTCAGCAGACTGGGATGGACTGCGAGAGTTCTTCGCTTTATATTCCATGCGACAAGTCCCGGCGTCGTGGAAGATCGCGTATGTGCCCAAAAAGGGTGACAGGGCCGACCCGACCAACTACAGGCCCATAGCCGTCACCTCCCTTTTATCTAAGGCGATGGCGCGTGTAATTAACACACAGCTCCTGAGGTACCTTGAGGAACACGACCTGCTCAGTGACCGGCCGTACGGTTTTCGTCACGGTCGCTCAACGGGCGATCTTCTCGTGTGCCTCACACACACACCGATGGGCGACGGCTATCGAGAGTAACTGCCTGGCCACGGGGCACGGCGGGCGAGGCGACTAATCGCGCGGCATCATTTGCAGGCCACGGGGCCGTCGTGTTCGTCACCGCGACCAGTAATTTTATCACTGGCCTAGTCGCCGCGACTGCCGCCCGACGCCATGGCCCGCGCCGTACTGCTTCATGTATTTGTTCCACTCGCACGCCGCACCGCCAGTCGCCCGTGCCGTTCGCTCGGTACATTTCGCCGGTCGCGTGTCGCGTCGCCGTTCGCCGCGCCGCGTGGCTTGCTCAGTACATTTCTATTCATTTGTTTGAGTCGCAAGACGCTTCGCCGTTCGTGCCGCACGAATTTTCGCTATGGCGACTGTCCCGTGGCCAGGCCGTAAGGGCGAGGCTCTAGCAGTGAGCCTCGACATCTCTAAAAGCCTTTGACCGGGTCTGGCACCGTGGTCTTCTTACAAAATTGCCCTCCTATGGACTGCCCAGAGGTGATGCGGGTGGGTGTCCAGCTTTCTGGCCGGTAGAAGCATCAGGGCCTTCGTCGACGGCATCTGTTGAGACTGCATGGCCATAAACGCTGGAGTACCGCAAGGCTCAGTGTTGTCCCCTACTGTGTTTTTGCTGCATATTAATGACATGTTGTCTATTGACGGCATTCATTGTTATGCGGACGACAGTACAGGGGACACTTGTTACACGGGCCGCCCCGGTATCTCCCGGGACGCAGTGGTAGAAAGTCGTGAACAGCTTTTGTCTGAAATCGAGGCTACTCTTACTAGAGTGTCCGATTGGGGTGGACAAAATCTTGTCCAATTCAACCCTTCCAATACACAAGCGTGTTTTTTCACCACTAAGAAAACTCCAATGACTGTAGCGCCACAATTTCAGGGCACATCTCTTCCCATCTCCAAAAGTATAGGGATTCTTGACGTTGACATCTCCAGTGAATGCATAAAAATTTTTGAGGCGAGAGGACCCTTGCCCCGCGAGGCCGTGGGCGGTGGCACACGTCGCCCACGCCTTGCGCCGCCACTGTCTGTACCTACTATCTCTCTAAATTGTGCCATGGCTCTCCATCAGGCATCATTGGCTAGCTAAATATATAAATCTTGAGACATATTTACACGTCAATAGGTAGGAACGGTAGGTATGGTTTTAGGCGGTTTGAATCCGGCATGCATGACATACCTACTCGTACTACTACGTCATGAGCTCGTAGAGTTGGAAAATGAAGTTGAAAAAAAAGGTGTATAATTTAGTATTTTTTAATACATAGGTAATATACAACACATAAGTAACAAACATTATAAATAATATACAGGATGCACTTGAATTGTATCTTTTCGGAAACTCGTAGAGGGTGAATTCAAACAAAAAGTCTAACCCTACACAATTTTCTAAATTATCAACACATTTTGCGATTCATTTTTATATCATCTAGGTATACAGGTGGACTTTTAAGACCGTGGTTGGAGGTAAAGTACCCTTAATATTGATAATGGCAAGTTTTGCTGAATGGAAACATTCCATTTGCATTCATTGTTCCTAAAATTGATGAAATTCCAGCTAAATGAAGGGAAAAAATAGCTAAATCTACAGAGCTTCCTCTATGGGCAATATTAGAGGATAAAGGGCGGTAAACTGTTCATCCAGTTCCTGCTCCATTTTCTACAATTCTTCTTGAAATTAATAATGTTAAAGATGGGGGAAAAAACTTATATAATTTATTCGGGGGAAAGCCAAATAGGGGGCTCCGAGTATTAAGGGCACTAATCAATTACCAAATCCTCCAATTATAATTATTGGTATTGCTCGAATTAATAATCTTAAAGAAGTTCCAACTATACCAACTCAAATTCCAAAAATAAAATAATAAAGCAATAAATAAAAAAATAAAAAAAATAATAATAAAGATACGATATAGATGAGATAAAGAGACGAAGGAACATAATGTTCCAATATCTTTATTATATTGCTTTTTCAAAAGCAAGTAAAGCTACATTTAAAGATTTTTCAAAAATCACCCGCTTGAGTCTGGCGTCGAAACTGGGAGATGTAAAAAACACCCTGTTTTATGATACCAACCGAAAATCTTTTATAAAAAACAATTTATTTTAAATAACATAGTAAACTAAGACCAAGTAAAATATGTTTTTATTATAAAGCTTACGCACTACCTAAAGAAAAAAAACAGTCGAATTGAGAACCTCCTACCTATATAAAAATGGATCTGCGAAATGTAGTAGGTAGGTACGCGCATAACTTCAGAACGGCAGGACCGATTTCGCGATTTCTTTTTTTTTTTGTGTTGTACAGGCCCATTACACCTTCAATATTATTGACTCAATACATACATAGAGCGCGATTTGTCTTGTTCTTAATCAGTAAACATATTTATTTTATTTGCTAATTAGAATCGGGCAAAAGCGATGTTTGTATTTCACAATAGTAGCTGTATTATTAATACATTGAAATTCAATAATAAACTTACTGTTAACAGTTAAATAAATAAGATGTATGAATAAGTACCTGGTTACACATTTTCTTAACAAACTCTCCGTCACGTAAGTTGTATGTTTGTTTTTATCTTAGAAGTTTATAGTAATACTAGCGGACGTCTCGCGGTTTCACCCGCGTAGTTCCCTTTCCCGTGGGAATACGGGAAAAAAATATAGCCTATGTTCACCGCCAAGAGTGTAGCTTCCCAACAGTGAAAGAATTTTTCAAATCGGTCCAGTAGTTCTAGAGCCTATTCGTTACAAACAAACAAAAAAAAACCAAATCTTTCCTCTTTATAATATTAGTATAGACTAGCTAATGCCCGCAGCTTCGCCCGCGTAATTGTTTGTTCCCGTTCCCGCTTCCGATGGGATCTTATTCCCGGGATAAAAAGTAGTCTGTGTTATTCCAGACTATAATGTATCCCTGTACGAAATTTCAGCCAGATCCGTCCAGCCGTTCGGGCGTGAAAGAGTAACAAACATAGACACATCCACACTCACAAACTGTCGCATTTATAATATTAGTAAGATTGTATATAATACAAGTACAATAAAAGCCTAATCTAATTGTTGTGTAAACATACTATACTATAAGTTTACAAAAGATTAAAAAATCAGTAGATGCAAATGGCAGTGTTTTGTGAATTACTTACTTTTTATTGTGCCGACTTTAAACACTGTTTTTTTTTATAATTTCGTCACAAAAGTGCAGTTTTTAGATTTTGTTCCTATTTTTGTGGTTCATGAGGATGTTATTCGCCAAATTTCATAGTCCTAGGTTAACTGCAAGTACCCTATTAATTTTGATTCCCTTGGAGTGTCGAAATACAAGTTTTCGACTATATTAGTAGTCGTAACCCTATTCTGCTTTAACTTAGAAGTTTGATTTTTATACAGCATCACGGGACATAGACCTTAATAATTATATGGTATTAATTTAAACTCCGTGGACATTTATAAGTCGAGTAGGCCAGATGGTATACCCGCGTGGTGGTACTTAAGCAGTGTGGTCCAGAGTTGTGTCCGGTACTTACACGTCTTTTCACACTTTCATATTCCATGCGACAAGTCCCGTCGTAGAAGATTGCGTGTGTGCATCCTGTGCCCAAGAAGGGTGAGAGGACCGACCCGGCCAACTACAAGCCTATACAGCCGTCACCTCCCTTTTATCTAAGGTCATTAATATACAGCTCTTGAGGTACCTTGAGTAACACGACCTGCTCAGTGACCGGCAGTACGGTTTCCGTCACGGTCGCTCGACGGGCGATCTTCTCGTGTGCCTTACACACCGATGGGCGAGGGCTATCGAGAGAGAGAGAGTGAGCTTCGACATCTCTAAAGCCTTTGACCGGGTCTGGTACCATGGTCTTCTTACGAAATTGCCCTCCTATGGCCTGCCCGAAAGATTATGCGGATGGGTGTCCAGCTTCCTGGCCGGTAGAAGCATCAGGGCCGTCTTCAACGGCAGCTGTTCAGACTGCATGGCCATAAACGCTGGAGTACCGCAAGGCACAGTGTTGTCCCCTACTCTGTTTCTGCTGCATATCAATGACATGTGACAACATTGTTATGCGGACGACAGTACGGGGGACACAGGCCGCCCCGGTATGTCTCAGGACGCAGTGGAAGAAAGTCGTGAACAGCTTGTATGAAATCGAAAACGAGTCTACTCTTACTAGAGTGTCCGATTGGGGTGGAAAAAATCTTGTCCAGTTCAACCCCTCCAAGACACAGGCGTGTTTCTTCACCGCTAAGAAAACCCCAATTACTGAAGCGCCGCAATTTCAGGGCACATATCTTCCAATCTCAAAAAGTATAGGGATCCTTGGCGTTGACACCTCCAGTGACGTTCAATTCTGTAGTCATTTGGAGGACAAGGCCAAGCTGGCGTCCAAGAAGCTAGGTGTGCTCAGCAAGGCGCGGCGGTACTCATCCTCTCAACAATTCATAAGTAGATTTCGATTTAAATTTCTTATTTCTCTTTTTGTTTAAATTTTTGTTTATTTTCTGTTTGTGCTGCTTCATCCTTTCTTTGGCCGCCATTTTGAATTTCTGTGATTTTTTGCCCTTCTTCTTCTCTATCTTAACATTTTGTCTGTGGATTTCCGCTTGCGCTTGAAGTTTGTGGTTATTTCGAATCTTGTGTTGCGCCCCTGGTTTGGCTGTTAGTCCTGTGTACTCTCCTATGTAATCTGCCTGTTTTTTAACATAATTTCCACTATTTTTATTATCGTTATCTAAATTTTGACGGAACTTATGCTTCCCGAATTTCCTTCTCTTTGCGGCCGCGTAACTTTCATCAGGCGCTGATAGTTTACGTTTGTGGCTCTTCTTGCCATCTGTGGCTACGCTTGTATCTTCGCCGGTCTTTTTAGCCAACGGATTGTTGGCTATTGATTTCTCCAGTCTTTTCTTACGTGCGTTCAATGCCGTTCGATCTTCAATGGAGAATGACACGATGGGTCTCTGTTTAAAAAAAAAACAAAATATCTTTTATACTACATATACCTATATCTATGATATTATACAAACTTCTCCTCTAGCACTAGATTTCTAAAGGTTATTACTACTATAGCTTGTCAAATTAGTACGCGACTCTCCCATGGTTTGCGGGCCACGGGGGAGGCGTCAGCGGTGGTGGGGGACTTGTGTGCGGGGCGGGGTTACTTGACGTCTACGTCATCGCTTCAGACAGTCAGTTCATAGTGTAAAGCACCATGTATCTTACTATTAACCAACGAGTTATGTAGGTATAGAGAACACGATTAAGATTGAACCTTTTCATCACCATAACTTTCGGTAGTATTATAATATGACAGAGTTGACATTGGTTATTGAATCTCTCAATGTTGTCATATTTTTAAGGAAACCTTTCACCTACTTTACTTTGAGGAAAATTGTTTATTCTAAATAAAAGCCCATTTTAATCATTTATCTTTACAGAAATAAATTTTATTAATCAAAAAAATAAAAAGCTAATCTAACCTAATTCCGTTATAAGATTGTACAATTTAGCGCTAGTTCAGACACGGCGGGAACCGCGCGATTGTAGAATCACACGGAAATCGCGCGGGTCTTATTTATATGAGTTAGTTAGTAATCGTTTAGACATAACCGCGCAGTTAATCAAACCGCGCGGTTACCGCAATCCAACCGCCGGAAAATAGAATCGCGCTGCTCCCGCGCGTTTCTATTACCATGGAGTCTTTACTTCGCGTTCAGTTGCGTTGCGGCTACCGCGCGGTTAGCACGTCACCACATGTCGAGAGTTCGCCATGGATCGTTTCGACACTGAACTATTTATTGATGAAGTGGAGAAGAGACCTGCAATATGGGATCTTCAGTGTGAAGATTACTCAAATAAAATTATTAAGTACCGAGCTTGGCAAGAGTTTTTTTTTTTGCGAAGAGTTGGTGGAGATATTTGGAAATTGAGAGGACACGTTGAAAAAAAGGATATTTTAAGTAAGTAGGTTTAAGGATGACTCACGTTACACCGTGCCAGGTCCGAGCCGAGCGTCGGCCGTGGCTCGGACCCGGCACGGTCAACTCATATATTTTGTATGAACGCACTCACGCTATACCGAGTGACGGTAAAAAAAATCATCGTACATTCTTAAATTGGGATATAACGTTACGAACTGACCATGTACTAGTCGGACACTTAATATTGGATGCACCCAATACCGCCTTTTTCTATTCTTTTTTTTAAGGAGCAACCACAGCAAACACTTCTTCGTCGACCTTCCATTTTCAAACTGACACTATCCCCGTACGAAAATCGCATAATAACCGCCAGTGTCTGAATAGCATCACAATTTTGCGGTTTCAAACCACGCGATTCGTAAACGCGCGGTTCCCGCAAGTGTTCAGACTTGCGGGAAGAGTGTAAGTTGGTATTTTTGATAAACAAATCGTATTTTTGTTTAATGAATCATTATAATAACCGACGAACGAACCACATTTTTGGGGTGCATTCGATAAAAAAGGACATGTCGTTTTGTGTAATATTTTAGTTTAGTTAAGTAGGACATGTTTAGTTAATCAATTGTTTTTTTGCATTGCATTCAATTTTCCGGTATGCATTCAGAGTTTTGGCTTTTAATCCAAAAGTGGATCTTATTATCGAAGCGACATTTACATACATACATATAGTCACGCCTTTATCCCCGAAGGGGTCGGCAGAGGCATAGTATACGCCCACATTTCACCTTATAGTTTTATGTCCCACGTAACAGGTGATGAGCCTATTGCCGTGTTGAAATGGACAGGCGCAGGTCGCCGCGACCTTTGCAATCGCAATGAGTCATTTTACGAAAGTGTTCCCTTAGTCGCCTCTTACGACACCCTCGGGATGTATTGGGGTGGCGACATTTTGTACTCTTACCCGTCGCAACACGGGGCTGCATTGTATAAGGAAGTTATTTATAGTTTACCCGCGTACGTACTGTACGTAGTTTGTGTTCCCGTGGGAATATAGGAATAAAATAAAGCCTATTTTACTTGCTAATAATGTAGGTTTATAATGGCAAAAAAAAAATTACCGATATACTTAGTTTTATTTAAATTCGTTATATACAAAAATACAAAAATTTACTCTTTATTATTTATATTAGTATAGATTAGTAAAGTTCTGATGATGATTATCAATGACGCCCACAGGCGTCATCCGCATCAGATTGACATTTTATTTACGTCGACAGGCGCCCACTGCATCGAATGGGTTGTATGAAATAATTCGCTATGTATAACTGAGAAAGGCGCCATCTACAATTGTGTTACAAGAATCTACAGACAAATTGTGTTGTAACTCGTGTGTCAATGGGCAGCTACATCTCCCCCCCCCCCCCCCACCCGCATTCACCAAGGGAGGGACGCGTACGAATTTGCCAAGCAATAATTCTAACTTTTCCCTACCTGGATTGTAAAGCCGGCGATTCGCTATTTCCGCTAAATGGAGCAGGTGTGAGTTAGCGACTAATTTTCCGACATGCGCACGACTGGCAGGTGAGGTTGACCTTTATATTCTCTGCGTTGGACGACTGATACTGCGAGAGAGGGTCGCCCTACCTACTAAACTAAACCACCTCGGTGTTCCGTCGTGCCGCCACCGCATCGCATAAATATACTATAAATAGATACTAGCGGACGTCACGCGGTTTCGCCCGCGTAGTTCCCGTTCCCGTGGGAATACGGAAATAAAATATAGCCTATGTTCACCGCAATGAGTGTAGCTTCCCAACACGGAAAATATTGTTCAAATCGGTTCAGTAGTTGCGGAGCCTATTCGATGCAAACAAACAAACACACAAACATACAAACAATCAAATCTTTCTTCTTTATAATATTAGTATAGACTTACATTATTTTTGTCGAAGATGTCCGGATTGTTGTTGAGGTTTCGAAGACACGCCAGCGCGTCCTCGTGTCGGGAGAACATCACGAAACCGTAGCCTTTGGACCTGAACCGTTTATGATGTCATGATTTAATAAAGCAAAGCTCCTGTGACAGTCAAGCGCGTGTGTGTGTGTGTGAGTTGTAGTGTAGTGTAGTGAGTTGTACAATATGCATAGGCAGACTCACGGATGGTGTCCGTCCGGTCCGGGCGGCGTCCTCAGGTCCCTCATGACGCGGCACTCGGACAGCTCTGCGCGGGCCGGCGCGGCGCGCTCGCACACACGGCGCAGGCGCGCGTCGCCCACACTCGCGGGCAGGTTGGACACCACGAGGCGGTAGCGGGACACGAACCTGGCACCAAGGACATTGTCTTACCACTCTACCTATAGCTTGGCAAATTTATACGCGACCTTCCCATCGTCTGCAGGCGACGGGGGAGGCGTCAGCAAACTTGTGCGCGGGACGGGGTTACTAGAAGGCTACGCCATCGCTTCATACAATTGGTTCATGATGCTATAATTTAGAACAAAATGTATCTTACTATAACCCGATTTGGTTGGCAGTATTATAATATGACATGACTGAGTCGACAGTGGTTTTGAATCTCTCAATATTGTTATTGTTAACCCTTAGCCACCCACCTACCATAACTTTTTGTCACACAACCACCTATCATACGTCTATGAGACTCCTGAGTTAAATGGTTATAAGTAATATCTTGTTTATTGAGGTATATTTTTTTAGTAATAATCAACTTAGGAAAGTATTAAACTCTTTAGTAAAGGTACAAGAGAATCATTTTTATAGGCATTTTGTCTTAATTACTATTAATCAACAATATCTCCTATTTTTAGCTTACAAACTAAGTCATTTGGTAAATGAGATCTATAAAAAATAATCACATGGATAGTAACTTCTTTTATAATTTTTTACTTATTCAATAATCAACCATAGCAAAAAAAAACAAAAAGATGAAAATTAAATTAAATTAAAACAAAATTGCAAGCCCTAAACTTATAGTTTTTCACGACAATTATTGCTATTATTGCAATTTCCGCACAATTAACGCAAGTACGACCTTGATGAGCAGTTGCACGGCACTGAAGGGGGGCGGGGAAAAGGTACAGGAACGGACGAGTTCGTAAACGACTCGGTCTCAGATATATTTACGTTTTAAATATCTGCTGGATCTGTGAGACGTATGGTAGGTGGTTAAGGGTTAACCGGGCAATGAAAGCACAATACTATGATAACCATACCGAAGTGGCGACTTCAGTATGGTCGAATCCGTCCTGAATATAGCTATAAAATTATATGGAACGGTATAAGGACTGACGCCTATCGGCGTCTGCCTCATTATTATCTGAAAAAATATGATCGGTGTTTTCCGATGAATGTGAATTGGATATTAAATTACGTATTTTCAGGGTATTAAAACATTTAACTCAGTTTTTAAAATTTACGAATCATTGTGCGTATTTTTTTTTGTATTCTTGTAACCGAGTTCTTTGTTCTTGTATGTAAAATTTTAGGACTCTTTACACTTGGCACCCATACAAGTCTTAATCCTTTTGTCTGATAGTATTGAACTTTGCTCTCAATTTACATTTGTCTTTCATGGTATAGGTATAACTTACACTGATTTATTGATTAACATTTAGGTAAAGATTTAGTTGAATATTCCTATGTATAAATACTAAAGTGTTTGTTGAGTTTATCTATTATTTATTACCTTATAAAGCAGAAATTTTATTCAGTTTTGATAATTTTATATGTTGCTCCAAATCTTTCAGATATAATTTTAGTTTTGCAAATATTTTAGAGATAGCTTTTAAATATTGCCCGTTTATCCAAATGTAGATCTTATTATTGAAGACACACAAGAAGTTATTTTAATATCGGCGCACCTCAAGTGGGTTCCCCCGCGTACCTAATAGGTATGTTTTTTTTAACGTGGGGGAATATCCATCATGGATGCTATGCCGGACTCCTACCGACTAAAAAACCTCACGCAGCGCCCAACAACCTATGGTTGGGAGCCCCGGGGCTAAGCCCTCGGAAGGATGTCCCAGGACTCCCAACAGACCTGCGGCTACCACTGCGTCCTCGCCTAGGGGATGGTTCGTATGCTATCCCGCGTCTATGAGGGGGTTTCGGGTGAGATCCCGCTTCTAAGGTCATGGAGGCCGAAAGTCTTTGGCGAAGACACGTCGGCGTCGCACAGGCCGCTGACTGCGGAACTCGGGTGGGAGAGTTCTGTTCCGTTCCCGCCCCGCCGCCTGTTTCACGAGCATGACCTGCTCGCAGAAAGAGGCAGCGCAGTCACACTTACTCCCGCTGGAGATCATGGCTCACACCACTGCTCCAGCGAGTGTCCACATCCAGACCTTTCATTTATTTGGCTCATTTTTTTTATACCACTAAGGTGGCAGACAAGCATACGGCCCACCAGAAAGACCGGTGGTCACCGCAGCCTATGAACGTTTGCAACACCAGAGGTGCCACACTCGCGCTGCCGACCCTGTAAAAACCTTCTAAGACACCACACTAATAACACTTAACTCTGCCCGTGGCCTGTTAGTATAAATAACTGTCCGAGTAGAGCATCTATTCCTTGGTGAACAATGCAAACCCATTGGCATTTAGGGTTTGGATCTTTGACAAATATCTTAGTTTCAAGGTATGTATATCAAGTATGTCTCACTGAGCAACTGAGGATCCAGACAAGATCTGCTGTATGGAGCACTAACCTACTTAGGAATCTTACACCATACATACCTGTTCAAATTCCTTAACATTTGAGTTTTGCTGCGTTCCAGCGCTAGTCTCTTGGTCATGTCTGATGCTGAGAGTCCTAACGCTGCTCTTGTGCCCGCTACCACAACTGTAACAACAGAAAAATGTGATACAGTCATTCTCGTGGGGTCTCTAACTCCATACACACATTATGGGTACAACATACCTCCTTCTTTAACCAAGTATAGGTTTCTCTTGTCCTTAGCTTCCTTCTTGTCCTTCTGAAGGTTCTCCCTTTTCAGTGCTTTTTGGACGTGGAGCACTTGACCGTTGACCTTCAATTGATGAGCTGGCAGAGACAGAAATGTCTCTGCGTGTTCTAGATTCTATGTAAAAAAAGATATTTATGTTCTGTTTTAAATTATGGATAGCTTGCAAGATAGTGTAGTTTCTGATGTAAGACTAAGAAAATATAAAAATTTAATGGTTATTTTAATTACTGGCTGATGCTCGCAGCTTCGCCCGCGTAAATTTATTCCCGTTGCCGCTTCCCGCGGGAACTCATTCCCGGGATAAAAAGTAGCCTATGTGTTATTCCAGACTTTAATGTATTCCTGTGCCACATTTCAGCCAAATCCAGACCATTCAGTCCAGCATGAAAGAGTACCAAACATTCACACTCACAAACTTTCGCATCCCTACTAGTATATAAATACGAAAGTAACTGTCTGTCTGTCTGTTTGTTACGCTTTCACGCCAAAACGACTCGAGCGATTGAGATGAAATTTGGTATAGGGATAGTTCGAGGCCCTGGGAAGGACATAGGCTACTTTTTACCCGACTGTACAAAAGGAGGGTTATGATTTTACGATATAACGACTCTTACGCGGTAACGACTTCTACGCGGTCTAAGCCGCGGGGAACAGCTAGTTTATAATATTAGTAAGAAGTAAGATTGGGTTGGATTGGATATTACCAGTTGAAAATGACAACACACAGAGTAAAACAGCTTACCGCGAACTTCACAAATCCGGAGCCTCTAGAATGCTCCGTCATCTTGTCAACACAGATAAGGGCATACTTTATAGGTCCAGTTCGTTCAGCGAATTCCTTCAGCTCATCATTATTCACGCTGTATGGCACATTTTTTACGAATACAGTGCACCCGTCCTCAGCATCATTCAACTTTATGCTGGAATGTTATAGACATTTAAAAAAAACTGTATTAGATACTAAGATGAATTAAGAGGTACCGGACTGAGTTTCTTGGGGTGTTCTTCTCAGTCTGTAGCATTTCCGAACCCCTGGTAGAGTCACAAAAATTTTGACAAACCTAAACGATTTTTTTTTAAATTTTAAAGGGAATAAATTTTATTTTATTTTTGACAATGTAATAATCCTAATATAAAAATAAAGGCTGTAATTATTACAATTTAATCTACCAGGCATCTACTTGGATGGCAACAAGTAAGGTCACACTGTTTAGAATTGCAACAATTTCTTGTAAAAAAAAACACTTAGGGAATCATTACCCCTCTGCTACCATTACCATGTTTTTAAATTAAAGCAACTGGCTATGGAGGCCATGGAACGTCCTTGGCTGAAAGACTTGAAATTGGTAAAGCCTTCAATAGAGTATAGCATGCATAGGGACTTTCCAATCTTCTAGAAAATATCTGCCACATCAATTGTGCAACTGGATGGCCAGCTTCTTGCACATTTGACTCATACAGGTCCCCTATGATGGTCCAGTTTCAGGCTTTGCAAAGTTTTAGGTCGGGGCACTAAAAGGCCTGTGTTGTCTCCAACTATATTTCTCCTCTCTTCAGAATGCAATATGTAATTGTACTGAAGAAACATCTTGACATTTATAAGGTAGACAATCGACATGAGTTCAACAATAAAAATTATACTGCTTTATTGGACTAGCCTCACGAAAACTATATGTTTGAGCCACCAATTTACTTGCGGGCAATGATTTTTCCCAATTCTGCTAGATTTGGTGACACAAATGTATGAACATGTACACCATATTAATATATAGATGTAAATAATTATAACTGAACAATAAAGGAGGGAGGGCGCACAAGCTGCGTCCCACTGTAATTTTATGAGCAAAATATTTAAAAAAAAAACAATACCGTTGACCCTCCTGTTTTAGATTATTTTTTTCCTCTTCCTCACTTCCTTCATCATCTTCTTCTTCACCGTCAGACTCTTGTTCACTTTGGTCATCATCTTCTGACTTTTGTTCTTGTTCACTGTCATCATTATCATCATCACTGTTGTCATCATCTGATTTACCTGTATCATATCATTTGTGATTTAAGAGAGAAACTCCACTGGTTTGTATTGTATTTTGGTGATCAAATCAAAATTGAAATAAGTACCTATTATGTAAAACAAGGGTAATATGAGTAACAATGAATGGCAAATCAACCCAGTTTTTGACCATAACTAAAGCAAACATCATTCATTAAGCTCAGTAAATTTTGTTAAAGATCTAACTGTGTTTCAGTCTGATTTTTTTTATGTGTAAGAAATACAATTGTGATGAGTACAAACAACTCACTCTTAATCTCATTTTTGACTTCATCTGCAGATATATTTAACGGCTTCTGTTCCTCCTCATCACTACCAGGCTCCTCTTTCTTTACTTGCTCTTCTAATTCCAGTTGCTGATTGACTTGATGCTGCATGTATTTATTTTTGGCCACAGCCCAATCAACAGAAATGGGACGACCTGTAGATAATGACTTTTGTAAATTATACTCATCTCAACAACAATTATTTTTCGTCTACGTCTACTTTTTTTCGTCTACCCTCGCTTAAAAAGTGCACTTGTGTTTTAAAGTCGCGTCTTGAAAATTTTGCATAAATAACACAGGTCTGCAATGGTTTTCCTCTTTGAAATCTGAGTAACATTTTTTATAGTTTCTGATGTGCTGATTACGAGAAAAATAAAAAAAAAAATCCATAACGTCGGGATTTTTTGATATTGAATATTTAAGATTTAGCTCCAAAATGTCTGAGCGTCTACCTTTAGAAATTTATAAAACGTCATTAAAATAAATTTTTATTGCATTTAATTCGTGTAAGGGGACATAGAAATTAATGCAAATCAGTAATTTGATGATTACTACATAAAAAGTAAAAGTAATCCGCATTAACCATGTTGAAAACTGGTAATTTTGACTTAATTTAGTAATAAAATAATAAAAATATAACTTGGACACCTCATAAACTTTGTACGACTTGTTTATTAGAACTTCGCCAGTGGTCAAAAGGACAGAAAAATAGCTTCAAAATCGTTTCGCCTATGCTACGAAGAGAGGCTAACAACCATGATAAAGATTGCTACTGTTGTTGTTGTGACATAACTGGATACAATTTTAATAATAAAAGGGACATAAACGAGCACTAAACTTCATTTCCTAAATTCGCACATTGATTACTTCCCAGAAAATCTAGGAGCCGTTGGCGAAGAACAAGGCGAAAGATTTTACCGAGACTTGAAAGAGCTTGAAGTCTGTTATCAAGGAACATGGAATACTAGCATGATGGCGGACTATTGTTGGTTATTGAAGCGCGACGATCCAAACTGGAATTTAACCCGAAAATCGCACAACCGAAGGTTCCAGGAAAAAAGGACCAGGTTCAACAAATAAAATTGACATGTAATTTAGACTAGTAACAAGTTGTTATTATATTTTAGTCGTTTTTAAAGTTAAAAGTAATGTACTTTTTTAAATATATTTTTTTTATGAGAAAACTTGGGTCTTTTTTTCTATTTTCTTTCTGTACCTTTTTTGAAGAATCTGGAGGTGATGCAGAAAAACTAAATACATATTCGTAATCAGCGCACCAAAATACCCTAGGATCAGCTATCAAATTCCAGAGAGGAAGTTATGACCCTCATTTTGCAGGCCTGTGTAATAGAAAACTTGCTTGTTTCGTGCTAATTTTTATTTTTTTTTTTTATATTCAGCTCGCCAAATTGACGTCGCCACCAGCCTGATGGTAAGAAAGCAGTGGCGCATCTAGCGATTGGGGGCCACTTCTTACAGTGGTCCTCAAGTTGGCGGCCCTGTGATGTGCCTCTTCACGCTCCTCTTGAAGAACCCGGGATTGTAAGATGAGGGAAAGACGTGTGCGGGCAGGTCGTTCCATGTTTTTATAGTTCGACAGAGGAACGATCTTTTGAAACGCTCGGTTCTGGCGAAGATTCTCTCCACTGTGTATGAGTGGCATCTCTGCCCGGCACGCGTTGTTCGGGATCGGAAAGGAGATGGTGGGATCAGGTTGAAGAGCTCTTCAGAACATTCGCCGTGAAACATTCGATAGAAGGCAGCCAAGGACGCTATGGTTCTTCGCTGCGACAAAGGTTCGAGGCCTCCCGTCACCTCAGGACAACCAATTATTCGGATAGCACGTCTCTGCATAGCGTCAAGCGCGTCTAACAAGTACCTCGCGGAGTCATCCCAAAGGTGAGAACAGTACTCGACGCAGGGACGAATCTGCGTCTTGTACAGTAAACATCTCTGATGTGGCGTGAAATACCGTCTCACCTTATTCAGGATTCTCAGTTTCCGCGAGGCCAGACCAATACAGCTCTCTATGTAGTTTTTGTGATTGAGCTCACGCCGGACGTCTATACCGAGGATGTCCAGGTTGTCCTTTAGTGGAATTGTAATGCTCTGAAGAGAGGGCAGGGGTAGGAATGGGGACTTCTTAGCTGTAAACGCACACGCCTGTGTTTTTCTGGCATTGAACTCGACCAGGTTGTCTGAACCCCATTGGGCAATGCGGCCCAGGTCCAGATCGAGATCCGCCACGAGTTGTCGTCTCTTCTCATCCACGTCGCCTCGCCCTGCCGCTGGACGGCCAGAATAGCTCCCATGAAGAGTACTGTCATCCGCATAACAATGAATGCACCCAAGGGACAGCATGTCATTGATATGCAGAAGAAAAAGAGTTGGGGACAATACCGATCCCTGTGGTACTCCGGCATTTACCTGAAAAAAACAGGAAGCCGACCATCACAGAGGACCCGAATCCGTCGCCCGTTCAGGAAGCTGGCCAACCAGCGGCACAACTGATGCGATAATCCATATGACGGCAGCTTGGAAAGAAGCGACGCATGCCATACCCTATCAAAGGCTTTTGCGATGTCTAGGCCAATAGCCAGAGATTCGCCGTGCCTCTCCATAGCCTCACCCCAGGTGTGCGTTATGTACGGTAGGAGGTAAATACTGCGTTATTGTGTAAATTATAAAACAAAACAACAGTGAAAGTGTTATCTCGCAATAAACTTCGTGATTAACTTTTCTGTAGAATCCGGCAAACTTGTGTAGCACATATACCTACAAAAATGGCAGTTTGTTTGAAATGTGAAAAAGAAATACCAAAAGTGGATGACAAAAATCCGAAAATCAAGTGTCATGGTTGCGATAGGCAAATTTGTGTAAAGTGCAGTGGTTTGCTAGCAACGGAATTGAGAGTGGTAGTTTTGCAGTGTCCTACTTTACGGTATTTGTGTCCCGACTGTGAATTGGGTGTGCGTCAGCTGCCGGCGTTGAGGAACATGGTTACTCAACTTAAAATCGAGGTTGAGAATCTGAAATCGAAGCAAAGTCGGCAAACTGATATGGAGAGTATTCTCACAGAACTGGCAGAGAGGAAGAGGCGCAGTTCCAACATTATTATGTTTGGAATAAATGAGTGTCAGCTTTCAACAGGAGATGATACCCGAGACAAAGAGGTACGAATTAGGCACGATAAAACCCAGGTCCAGCAGGCACTGTCGAACATTTCGATAACGGATCCTCCCATAGCTGTCATCCGCCTGGGTAAGCCTAAACAAAGCTCAGCACCTCGCCCATTAAAGGTAATCTTTTCGCATAAAAAGGTGGCGGTAAATGTTTTGAAAAACAATAAAAAGTTACCATCCAATGTTGCTGTCAAGAATGATTTAACGCCTTGCCAACGCGACTACCTGAAAAAGCTACGTGAGGAACTTGGAAGGCGAACTAATGATGGTGAGACTGATTTAACTATTAGGTATGTAAATGGCAGTCCTACAATAGTTAATACAAAAAACTTATAACACTCAACAATCCTATTGTTGAGTTTACATTTTTCTACACCAACCTGGCATCCCTACTGGCTAAACGAGATTTGCTTATTGCTGAGGTAAACAAATACAAACTAACATGTATTATAATAACTGAAACCCATTTGAAACCAAGTATTGCTAGTAGCTTAGTGGATATTAAGGGGTATGTGGTTTTTAGACATGACAGATTGAAAGGCACAGGGTGGGGAGGAGTGGCCATCTATATTTCACACAAACTGGGCGGCATGCCTTTACAGGCTACTCTACACCCCATATATAACCAACATACTCAAGTCGAAGCTCTCTGGCTAAACTTGAAGTGTGGTCACTTTGAGATGCTGGTGGCCGGTGTATATAGACCAACACATTACACATTCGAAAACACTGACCGGTTACTGTTTAACACCATTAAGCAAGCATCAGAAGGAAAACACCTTTGTTTATTATGGGTGATTTTAACCTGCCGGACCTTAGGTGGCCATTGCATCGGGTGGATGTCGACCATTACAACGGGTTATACAAGGAGTTTGTAGATATGTACACTGATAGCAATCTTACTCAATTGGTTTCCAATATAACTAGAAAAAGAAATGATCAGGAATCATTGTTGGATTTATTTTCTTTGCAACGAGGACAATCTATGCACCAAAGTAGAATATCACCCGAACATAGGTAAGAGCGATCATCTAGTACTTATAGCCACAATACAAATACAAACCCTACTACATACAAGGCGTGAAAAACAAACACAGAGACGGAACTTCTTCAAGGCTAATTACAATGATATTAGTGAGACACTTATGAAAAATGATATTATGGAATACTCTGATCCCGACCTAGCATGGCAGAACCTTTCTGGCATGGTCCGCGATGCTATTAACATACATGTACCTGTAATGGCGACACGTTCCAGTCGGAACATAAACAAACCATGGGTTAATAGGGTTGTGTTGGCTATGATCGAAGAGAAAAAACGGTTGTGGCGAATTTACTTATTGAATCGTTCTGATGGCTCCTACGAAGATTACCGCAAAATTAATAATAAAGTTGTGTCCACAGTTAGAAAATTAAGAATTGAATTTGAGAGGAATATCGCTGGTAGTGGACCTAAAGCATTTTACTCTTATTTACGTCAACAACTGTCTTCAACCGTATCAGTGCCTCCTGCACTAAAGGATGATGATGGACATATAACCAATGATCGGAAGTTAGTGGCCAATCTGTTTGCAAAACAGTTTTCAAAGTCCTATACCATAGAACCTTTAGATTCGATAACTTCCATAAAAATGCCCCGCGTTGGTAATGCCATCAAAGATATCACAATTTCCCGCGATATTGTATCTAAAACTTTAAAAACATTTAGCGACACTACGTCAATGGGTCCAGACTCTTTGCCCGCCGTAGTATTAAAAAAATGCAGTGATGTACTATGCCACCAACTAGCACATATAATGAATATGTCTCTTAAAACAGGAAAGTTACCACGTGAATGGAAAGAAGCGCACGTAACTCCAATATACAAGAAAGGCGACAAATTTCTCGCAGTTAATTATCGTCCTATTAGCCTCACTAGTATAGCTTGCAAAACTATGGAAAAAATTATTTCTTCTGAACTAAGAAAATTCTGTAATAGGGAAAACATAATTCTCGATGAACAACACGGGTTTGTCCCAAAGAGATCCACTGTGACGAATCTCCTCACTTGTCTTGACAAATGGACTTTTAACTGGAACAATAATCAACCCACAGATACCATATACTTAGACTATGAGAGAGCTTTTGATCGAGTTCCTATTAAGCGATTAATAGCTAAGCTGGAGCACTTCGGGATACGTGGAGAGCTACTACAGTGGATATCTGACTTCCTGACAGACAGGAAATTCAAGGTTAGAGTGGGAGATACATTTTCAGAGGCTCATGATGTGCACAGCGGAGTACCTCAAGGATCAGTGATTGGACCTATCTTGTTTGGAATTTTCATTACAGACCTAAAAAGTATTATCAAATCAGACTTGTCTATATTTGACGATGACAACAAAATTATGGGAAACCCTCTCATCAGCAACAATATAATACAACAGGACTTAGATCGTATCGTACAGTGGACACATGATTGGCTCATACCATTAAATGTTGCTAAATGTACGGTTTTGCACATGGGTAGTAACAACCCAAAAATTCAATACAGAATTGGTTCAGAGGTTGTGCAGCCAGTAAGTTCGCAGAGAGATCTTGGTGTAACCATTACACATAACCTAAAGTGGGATGTTCACATCACAAATATTACAAAGAAGGCTAATTCTATGCTGTATGTGGTCAGAAAAGCGTTTAATATTATTACAAAGGACTTGTTTTTGAAGATTTACAAAACATACATACGACCCCTTTTGGAATATGCTTATCAAATATGGAGCCCATACTTTCAAAAAGACATAACTATGCTTGAAAAAGTACAACGTAGAGCCACAAAAATGGTGTGTACACTAAGAAACAAAACCTATGAAGAGCGCCTTAATAAATTGAAGTTGACCACATTAGAGGACCGTAGGAAAAGGGGAGATCTCATTGAAACATACAAAATATTAACTGGACATTACAATGTTAACGGTATTGGCGATCTCTTTACAATGAACCCAAACCCCCACTTGAGGGGTCACTCGCTAAAGCTTACCAGGTCTCCTTCTGCTAGCAATCCGAGAAGACACTTTTTGCCAAATCGCGTTGTGGATATGTGGACCAAACTACCAGAAAGTGTTATAAGTGCTCAATCAGTGAATAGTTTCAAAAATAGACTTGACGTACATTTTATATATTATTCATAAGAACTAGTATCATTGATAATAATCAACACAAGTGCAGTGATATGCACGCATCAGATCCAAGATCTACTAGTGCATTAAAAATATAATAATAATAATAATTAACAATAGACTTATTATTTTCTTACTTATACCACTAACGCGGCAGACACGCTAACGGCCTTACCTGATAGACTATGGTCACCATAGCCTGTGAACGTTTGCAACACCAGAGGCACTACAATCGCACAACCAAACCTTCTAAAACCCCTTTTGAAGATTCCTATACTGTAGGTATTTGGGAAAATAAGGGCAGGTACTGGTAGATCATTCAGCAACCAAAGAGTGTGCGGGAGAAAGCTCTATCTGATCTTATCATGCTTGAGCACTCCAGACGAGAATTATAATGGGCCAATTACAAATTCTGGCTCCTCTACAAACCAGTTTGTACATAGAACATGGAGTGTATTATAGTTAGTGTTACCTCCATGTACAATCTAATCTAGTTTGTGCAGGCCTTTCGCGAAACCTAAGTGTGTAATAGCCCTGTTAAAAAATTATTAAGCCTTACCTAAAAATGGTTTTAAATTTGTGTTCAGTAGTGCCCTCTTAGCCATTGGAACATTCTTGAACTGTATGAAACCACACCCAACAAGTTTTCCATCAGGTGTATTGATGAGTTTCACCTCAACTACTTCACCATATTGCTCAAAATGTTTTTTTAATGTGTCCTCATTGGCCTTAAATGACACGTTGCGTACTACTAGGCGAGCATTACGGTTTACTCGTTGAGATTGTTTTAGTTTCATCTTCTTAACTAGAAAAATACCAAACAAGAAATTATATTATACTAGCTGTTACCCGCAACTTCGTTCGCGTGGAAATTATGTTGTAAGCAAATTTTGAACTGTATTCTATCGAGCCTCTAGGATAAGTCGTAACCAAAATATGGGGACAAAGTTAGGACATCCTTCAACTTACCCGGGGAGCTATGCGCTACATGATTGTTTTTAATGTGAGGTAAATCCCACATGAATATACTATAACTCCTACTGACAAAAAACCACACGTATCCGGTAGGACTCCCAACCGTAGGCTGTTAGGTATAACAGCCCTCTAAAGGATACCCCAGGACTGCGCTAGATGGATGGGTAGAGACCTCATGGTTTTAGCGGGTCCAAGGCCGGTATGACGTACGTCTTTATTAATTGGCCCCTTTAATAATAAAAAGAGTAAGTAGTATGGGGAAGCGCGAATACGAAACGTTTGTTAGATTTGGGCCACAGACTGAAAACTTTAAGTACTTATAACCGAAGGATTTGAGACGATAACACTAACGCTAACTGTAGCCAGTAAATGGCAGTCGTTAAACCAAGTTATTAGCCTTATAGACTTAATAATTTTCAAAAGTAGAGAGAACTCTCCCACCCAAGTTCCAAGTACCCAAGTGCCGGCGAGTTGTCTTCGCCTAAGACTATCGGCCTACATGACCGGGGGCCTGAGGTCGATGAGGAGGCCGCTCACCGTCCTTACAGAAGCAGGCCCTAGACAACAGCGTGACGCGAGGGATTCACGCTTATATAAACCTATCCTCATATAAAAATTGAACTTGACCTATTTCGTAAGCATGTCATTTGCCCTATAGTATACCTACAGATTTTAATCCTTCTCTGTCAAGCCCCTAGGCTAAGTAGTGTGATTGAATATTTACAACTAAACTAAAATAGCTGTTCCCGCGACTTCGACCGTGTAGAAGTCGTTATCGCGTGAAAATCGTTATCACGTAAAATCATAACAATCCTTTTGCGCAGTCGGTTAAAAAGGAGCCTATGTCCTTCCCAGGGCCTTGAACTATCCATATACCAAATTTCATCTCAATCGCTCCAGCCGTTTAGGCGTGAAAGCGTCACAGCGTGAAAGTCGTTATCACGTAAAATCATAACACTCCTTTTGCGCAGTCGGTTAAAAAGTAGCCTATGTCCTTCCCAGGGCCTCGAACTATCCACATACCATATTTCATCTCAATCGCTCCAGCCGTTTAGGCGTGAAAGCGTAACAGCGTGAAAGTCGTTATCACGTAAAATCATAACACTCCTTTTGCGCAGTCGGTTTAAAAGTAGCCTATGTCCTTTCCAGGAACTCCAACTATCCACATACCAAATTTAATCTTAATCGCTTTAGCCGTTTAGGCGTGAAAGCGTAACAGCCTGAAAGTCGTTATCACGTAAAATCATAACACTCCTTATGCGCAGTCGGTTAAAAAGTAGCCTATGTCCTTCCCAGGGCCTTGAACTATCCACATACCATATTTCATCTCAATCGCTCCAGCCGTTTAGGCGTGAAAGCGTAACAGCGTGAAAGTCGTTATCACGTAAAATCATAACACTCCTTTTGCGCAGTCGGTTTAAAAGTAGCCTATGTCCTTTCCAGGAACTCGAACTATCCACATACCAAATTTCATCTTAATCGCTCCAGCCGTTTAGGCGTGAAAGCGTAACAGACAGACAGACAGACAGACAGACAGACAGACAGAGTTACTTTCGCATTTATAATATTATAGTAGGGATTAACAAAGAAAAAAAAACTTAAGAATAGTCTAAGGAGCATTTTAAGCACATTGCATGTTCTGGAAAGGTGGCAAGTCAGAGCTGGGTTCTTGAAGCGTAGGTAGCTTAAAGAGTTATTCTAGTAGGCCTCTCGGCTTAACTTTAGATTAGTTTGAGGTTCATATTTTTTATACACAAAGCTAATATTATTAGAAGCCTCCACGCGAAGTTTTAACTTGCGGAGATTAATGGTTAACGAGAAAAAAAATAATGAAAATCGTAAAAAACACCAATAATTTGTCACTTTTCACCACAGAACACAAACACTCCCAACGTTTTTGACATTCGGCTCGTCCAATACGTTTTGTTTTACGTAACATTAACGCACAACAATGTTTTACTTCATTTAAAAATTTAATTAATAATTATATTTAGTTATTATGTTAAATTTTATGCATATTTTATTATATTACGTATATTTATATAAATGAACGCTATTAAATATTATAATAATTTAATGACGGTTGCCGATATGTGAAACTAAACGTAAAACGTCGTACGCATTGGTTGGTCAAGGTCAACCCTTTCAAATGACACCCTATTTGTGAATTTGTGTCTTGTATAGGAGACGCGTAGTTTTTTTTTCAACCCCAGGTCGGCATTTGAATTACGCATCCCTAATTCAACCATAATTAGTACTTAATGGTTAACACCCCGACTCGGATAGGTTAGGTTAGAAGGCTAAGGCGGGAGCGAAGCGGAGCGGAGCTCCCGCCTTAGCCTTCGTGGTTATTTTTTTTTGGCTTGTCGACGAGTTCTTTTTTGGAGAACGATTACTTATGTCGTCGATTTTATTGAACATAACCTCAAAAAATAAAAATCTAAAACTATTGATTTCCTAACTTTGGGGAGGGGTCAGGGGGATTCCCCCCTCCCCCTCCATTTTCCATCTTCCAATTTCGACCTTGAAATTGATTTCAAAACAAGAAAATGCGAAAGTTAGGTTAGAATATAAAGAAAATCATAACTCAAAAAGGGGGGCGTCCGCAACTTTTCCGTCAAGGGGGGGGGGTTCTACACACCCCCCTCCCCCCTCCAGCCCCCCTCCCACCACTTAAATCGTGGGATAGTAATCCGAAGTCCTACCGGCCTCTCTAAAAGTACTTAGCAGCCAAAACATAGATAAATTTTGACTCAGACACAGAACAAATCAATGTGCTCCTCACACAAAGTGATTTGTCCCGGGTGGAAATCGAACCCACAACCTCCAAATCCCTAGTCATGTACACTAACCACTGGACCACGAGGCCAATATTATTACACCGGGATATAACTCATTATCGATTTCCCTTATTATCCCCAGACAATTAATCATAATATTTCTCCAACATTTAAAAAATATTAACGACTAACGAGTTGTGGTGATTATCTTTTCATGAATGGCCCCGTTGCGTCGCGTGTCGGTTGTTTACCAACGAATCACCCACGTGTCCCATCGCACGTGGTGATACATCTTTTTGTCAAAGTTAGTATAAATAATACAGATCAGTGGTATAAATAAATACAAACTATTTTATTTATTAATAACACTACTTACCGTTAGCGTAGAGCCGTTCAACGAAATGATCAGAGATTAGTATTACAATAATAAGCGGCTACGTAAGAGGCCCCCGAGACGATCAATTTTTATTGTCATGCCTTGCCTTGCCTTTACGTGATTGAGATCTCACTTGAAGGATGAATTGACGATACTTGACGCCCATTGAAGGTGCCGTCAAGTGTGGCTCGCACACTTGCCTTTTGGCCCTATTCGCTAGTAGTTTGCATCGGAGCGGAATCTTGAGCTACGGTGAAATTCACCGGTGATTTTGCGAACTCCGGTGATTCCCCAGAGATCTCCGGAGCATCGTGTTTTTATGTACCCTCTGTCCTGTCCTGTCTGATGTATGTCCCTCACCGGGAGCATTCGCGTGTAATGTAACATTACAGCGTCTAGCATTACAGCGGTGATGGAGGAGAACCGAGCATTGCAATGCGCAACTTGTAATGATAAAAGACGAGGTTATATCAGTGAAGGAGGAGAACGAAGCATTACAATGCGCGCCTTGTAATGATACAATCTTTACTAATATTATAAAGAGGAAAGATTTGATTGTTTGTTTGTTTGTTTGCACCGAATAGGCTCCGGAACTACTTTGAAAAATTCTTTCACTGTTGGGAAGCTACACTCTTTGCGGTAAACATAGGCATAGGCATATTTTATTCCCGTACCTATTCCCACGGAAACGGGAACTACGCGGTTGAAACCGCGTGACGTCCGCTAGTGTGTAATGTTTTGATACAACTTGTAACATTAATGTGCTTTGCGCACCTGGTAATGATACAATGTGTAATGTTTTGATACAACTTGTAACATCAATGCACTTTTATTTGCGGCTGGCCGGCCGCACACTGGTCCGGATTTTAAAATAGGTCGACATACGACCTAAGATGTCAAATGCTATTGGGAATTTTTTTTTTGGATAAGTAGAAGCCGTGAGCCGGTGTAACCCGACGCCCCTATCTAAAACGTTAAAGTATTCAATCCGATTGACGTTGTCATTTTTGTTTTATTTCTAACTTTGAACAAATGATCCACGTGACCTAGTGACTTAGCAGATATAATGTCATGTTGGATATTTTTCTGAGGCTTTTTAGTATGCTGAGTACGAATTTTGGGTTAATTTTGCAATCCAAGATGGCCGCCACACCACCGTTGTAAAATTTCATATTGGATACCGTATAAGGGGTGTTTTGGTATGCTGAGTACGAATTTTGGGTTAATTTTGCAATCCAAAATGGCCGCCGTGCCACTGTTGTGAAAATTCATGTTGGATATCGTGTAAGGGGTTTTTTGGTATGCTGAGTACGAATTTCAGCTTAATTTTGCAACCCAAAATGGCCACCGTGCCACTGTTGTAAAAATTCATATTGGATATCGTATAAGGGGTTTTTTGGTATGCTGAGTACGAATTTCAGGTTAATTTTGCAATCCAAAATGGCCGCCTTGCCACTGTTGTAAAATTTCATGTTGGATATCGTATAAGGGGTTTTTTGGTATGCTGAGTACGAATTTCAGGTTAATTTTGCAAATCCAAAATGGCCACCGTGCCACTGCTGTAAAATTTCATGTTGGATATCGTATAAGGGTTTTTTTTGGTATGCTGTCGCCCCGCGACGGGTAGGTAGAAGCCGTGAGCCGGTGTAACCCGACGGCCCCTATCTAAATCGTTAAAGTATTCAATCCGATTGACGTTGTCATTTTTGTTTTATTTCTAACTTTGAACAAATGATCCACGTGACCTAGTGACTTAGCAGATATAATGTCATGTTGGATATTTTTCTGAGGCTTTTTGGTATGCTGAGTACGAATTTTGGGTTAATTTTGCAATCCAAGATGGCCGCCACACCACCGTTGTAAAATTTCATATTGGATACCGTATAAGGGGTGTTTTGGTATGCTGAGTACGAATTTTGGGTTAATTTTGCAATCCAAAATGGCCACCGTGCCACTGTTGTGAAAATTCATGTTGGATATCGTGTAAGGGGTTTTTTGGTATGCTGAGTACGAATTTCAGGTTAATTTTGCAATCCAAAATGGCCGCCGTGCCACTGTTGTAAAAATTCATATTGGATATAGTAATAAGGGATTTTTTGGTATGCTGAGTACGAATTTCAGGTTAATTTTGCAATCCAAAATGGCCACCGTGCCACTGCTGTAAAATTTCATGTTGGATATCGTGTAAGGGGTTTTTTGGTATGCTGAGTACGAATTTTGGGTTATTTTGCAATCCAAAATGGCCGCCTTGCCACTGTTGTAAAATTTCATGTTGGATATCGTATAAGGGGTTTTTTCGTATGCTGAGTACGAATTTTGGGTTAATTTTGCAATACAAAATGGCCGCCTTGCCACTGTTGTAAAATTTCATGTTGGATATCGTATAAGAGGTTTTTTGGAATGCTGAGTACGAATTTCAGGTTAATTTTGCAATCCAATATGGCCGCCGCGCCGTAATCACAACATTTCATGATGAGTTAAAGGGATTTTTTGAAATGCTGAGTACCATTTTCGCCTAACTAGTAAATTTTAATAATTTGCTTATTAAGTTTAGGCTTTCTAAATTAGCAATGCGAAAATACTATGACAAAAGGTCCTTATTGTAAAATTAAGGTCTATTACATTAAACCTTCCTACTACAGACCGCATCACCACCTTCATGGCTGCTGACTTCTGGCCGAGAGGGGTGAAGTATCGGCGCTTCAGAGGACGTCTGCTGACACGGGACACCCCGCCCCGCGACACGTCGACGTCAGTGCGTGTCAATAAGGTTAAGTTATATGTATGTGTATTTTTAGTATTAAGGTTTTTTTTATACCACTAGAGTGGTAGACAAGCATACAGCCCCCCCAGATGTACCGGTGGTCAAGGCAGCCTATGGCGGTTCGCAACACCAGAGGCGCCACAATCGCGCTGCCTAAGGTATGTATCTATGAGCCGTAGAGTAAGTTAAAAATATCTGTAACTGTCTCTAATATTGCTTGAAAATAAAGATTTATTATTATTATTCCATTTATTTTTTATTCTTAACATATTGTCTTACATTTTTAAATAAATAATGCTTACAAAAATAAAAATCGATTTAAAAATATAAAAAAATAGTGTCCCACCGGCATCGGGTGCAGGGACCAAGCTACCGGTGGTTAGGGCTTCAGAGACAGGAACCTCCTCAAAATGCGTGCCGTGTCAAGAAGTACTGCCTTCTGTATCAGGCCCTTGAACCAGCCGTCTAACGAGAGCCTCTTCAGATGGTTATCGAGGCTCTTTGCCATCAAACCGTGGACCGAAACGATAATTGGAACAATAATTGCCGAATCAACATGCCACATGAATGATCAATAATATTTAATAATTGTGTTGATAGTGGTGTGTTTCCTGACTTAATGAAGTTTAGTAAAATAACTCCTCTGTTTAAATCGGGTAGCACCTCAGATCCGTCCAATTTTCGTCCTATTTCTGTACTACCCACGTTTAGTAAAATCTTTGAAAAGGTAATGCTTAATCAAATGCAAAATCATTTTAATACAAATAAACTATTCCATACTAAACAATTCGGTTTCACGCGAGGTCGGTCTACCACGGATGCTGGCATCAAATTGTTAGAGTGTATATATGAGGCCTGGGAGGAGTCGTATGATGCTTATGGTGTATTCTGCGACTTATCTAAGGCCTTCGATTGTGTCCAGCATCAGACTTTAATTCAAAAACTTGATCATTATGGAATCCGGGGGACGGCCTTGGATTTAATTAGTTCTTACCTTAGAGATAGAGTACAGAGAGTAGTTATAAATGGTAAACAGTCAAATGGTTCTGCTGTAACAATGGGGGTGCCTCAGGGTTCAATTCTGGGACCTTTTCTATTTTTAGTGTACATAAATGATCTCCCTCACCTTATAAGAGGCGATCACGAGGTAGTTTTGTTTGCTGATGACACATCTTTAATATTTAAAGTTGAACGTGGACAACGCGATCTTGACGAAGTAAACAATGCCCTCTCTAGGGTAGTCCACTGGTTTAACGCTAATAATTTATTGTTAAACGAAACTAAAACAAAATGTATTAGATTCACCTTGCCAAATGTTAGGCTCGTTAACACCAGTATTAGGATTAGGGATGATCAAGTAGAATTGGTCGATGAAACTGTCTTTCTGGGCATAAAGTTAGACTCCAACTTGCAGTGGGGGCCTCATATCGAGAAAGTCTCGGGCAGACTGAGCTCTGCAGCCTATGCCGTTAAAAAGATCCGACAACTGACAGACATTAGAACAGCGCGTCTTGTCTACTTTAGCTACTTCCACAGTGTCATGACCTATGGCATACTATTATGGGGTAACGCTGCCGACATCGAATGTATCTTTGTGTTGCAGAAAAGGGCTGTCCGGGCTATCTATGGTATGGGGTTTCGGGAGTCATTAAGAGAAAAGTTTAAGGATATCAACATCCTTACTGTGTATTCACAGTACATATATGAAAACTTATTATATACTCATAAAAATAACAGTAAATTTATTAAAAATAGTGATATCCATAACCTAAACTTAAGAAATAAGAATAAATTGGCTGTACCTAGATTTAGGCTTAATAAAATAAGCAATTCTTTTGCGGGTAATTGTATTCGAATGTACAATACATTGCCGACAGCCATAACAGGTTTGTCAGTTAATAAATTTAAAAAACTAGTAAAGCTTAAATTGTGCCAGAAAGCTTATTATAGCATTAAAGACTTTCTAGAAGACAAGACTGCCTGGCAGTGACACGAATTGCTCCTTTCTACATTTAAAAAAAAAAAACTGTATTAGATACTAAGATGAATAAGAGGGACCGGACTGAGTTTCTTGGGGTGTTCTTCTCAGTCTGTAGCATTTCCGAACCCCCGGTAGAGTCACAAAAATTTTGACAAACCTAAATAATTTTTAAAAAATTTCAAAGGGAATAAATTTTATTTTATTTTTATTTTATTTTATTTTATTTTATTTTATTTTATTTTCATTTCAACAACTTCATGAGCCAAATCCAAATATTTCATTGCTTTTTCCTTTTCTGCTTTAAAGAGGTTGTCATCATGAGGAATGCTGATATCGATAATTATTGCGAGGCGTTCCAATCAATCTATCACCACTATATCAGCTGCTGATGTATAATCTTGGCCACTTGGTTATGTCTGTGCAAGTATTTTTTTTTTCTTTTTTTTTATGTGTACTTATAAAAACTTAATACCTTTAATTGAGTGCAAAAAAAATATATAAAATTTAATAGTTTAGCCACAGTTTTGAAAAAACTTTTCTGAGAGAGTCAACTTTGGGATTTTTTTCTAACTAGTGAAATTTATTGGATCGTGTAACGGGCTCGGAATATGTTTAGCTTATATCCTTAACTATTATATATATATTTTTCAGATTTAAAAACCCTTTACTTTTTGACTAGGATTGTTTCAAAAAACTCAAAATCTGACCCACGCGGCCTTAAATGAATGGCCTTTCGTTTATCAACGATTCCGCCGATCTCCAGTGTAGGAAAATAGATACAAATAACATCAGTAAAAATGGCAAAAACAAAAGAGCAATTTGGCATTTGAAATGTCATGGGACTTTGACAATGAATCACAGACAATATGGACCGTAGAGGGAGAATATACCTAGAGAAGACATTAAATAATGTTAGTCATGAGTGAAAGTGACACATATATAATATTTACACAAGATTAAGCGAGACAGACGCCACTTTTTTTATCTCGCTCACCGTATGCGTTTTCATTTGTTTGGGACCTCTTTCGTTGGTCCCAAACAAAAGCGTGTTCGATAGTGTTTTGTCGAAAAATTGGTGATAGTGACTTATTTGTGAAGTTAGAAGTTGTTTGGAGCTTATAAAAGTGTAAAATTTATCTTAATAATGGGGCGTTGTTGTGTTAAAGACTGTACAAATCGCCCAGAACGGAAAACTCCGAGCATAACCTTTCATCGGTAAGTAAGCCCATTTATGCTATGAATTATGTAGCTCATATACATTAAGACGGCCATGTTGTCTAGGGGTCAATCATCAATGTCCGTATAATCGGGGGAGTGTGATCAGTATTTGGTAAAATTTACCCAACAATATTGAAATTTATAGCTATCGTTTTATTTACTTTTAGGTTTCCAGAGGATATAACTATGAGAGTTTTATGGATTCAAGCAACAGGCAGAAAACATTGGCAACCTGACAAGAATGCTCGGATTTGTTCAAAACATTTTGAATCGTGTTGTTTTCGGAAGGCAAAAACAAGGACTTATTTGAATCCAAATTCGATTCCTTCACTCTCTGTTTTTCATGTAAGTTATTAATCTATCTAATATTATAAAAAGCAGAGGATTTTTGTTTATTTGTAATGAATAGGCTCCGAAACTACTAGATCTATTTTAATCATTCTTTCACTAATAGAATCCCACATTATCACATCACTGAGTAACATAGGCTATAGAATATCAAGATAACGCTACTTCCTGCCAAAGACGGGTAGTGACCATAAATGCCGGCGTAGCCGCACATAGTAAGCTAGTTATAGATATACCGGGTGTAACATTCGGAACGGTCAGTATGGGCAAGTCTGTAAATATAAGAGATACAAAGATCTGTTCTTAGGAACCATGTCATCGATTTTAGAGAAAATAAGAACTGCATACTTATTTTTTTTTACACTCTGTATACTTGTACTAATTATATTAGTAATCAATAATCAATAGTAATAAGCATATACTTACTTTTTTACAGGATAACGAAAAGAGTATAGTTTCATTTGAGCAGCCTAGTACTAGTCAACTGCCTGTGGTAAGTTTACCAACATACATACACTGAAGCTTTCAAGATAAGTGTCGCAAGTGCCTATGTATTAGAAATGCGAAATAAATGTTTTTTTTTAATTTTGAATTTTGAGTTTTATTTCCCACGTAAAAGGTGGTGAGCCCATTGCCTTCTTGAAATGGACAGGTCGCCGCGACCCGCAGTTGAAAATTTTCAAGCCGCCCATAAGGCCTTTAACTTGGCGTTAGGATTGTAATTTTACTCACAATCGGGTGATCTAAGTGGTTATAAACGTTCAAACAGACGCACCTGGATTATAAAAGTAGCCTATGTCTTAATCTGGGCTGTTAGCTACCTCAATACCAATTTTTTGGTATAGTAGCTTCTTTATATGAATTTACCTATTTCTCAGGTAAAAACATTTGGCGTGAGTGGGTAACACCGATGTCATAATAGCGCTATCTCAAAAGGTATACGCCGATGACTTCTCTATGTATATTCTCCCTCTACGATATGGACTAAAGAGGTTTGTATTTTAACTACCACAACACATAAACTAATGGATGACAGACATCACAAGGCTATACGAAATAGAAAGCGGTTACCATGATTGAAAAACTGTTAGCAGTGAGATTACATATCTCTAAATATCCAATTAACAATGATGCTTTTGCAGCCTTTCAATCAAGTTCGAGTTGTGTGTGTAATTAAAAAAATAGACTTTCATTCTGTAGCTCTCTTTTTTTCTCTAACACTAATGTATCCAATTTATTGGTCATATAGGTTTGTTGATTTCTCCAATAGGTATATGAAATTTCGTTTTCATTTTACGCGAAGATCAGGTAATTACATATTATGAGGTATACAAGAAAAGTCTGACGTAGATTGATTGAACGATTACTATAAGCAAAGATTTTTAAATATGCAAAGAACGGTAGGTAAACTTGTTCGAGATAAGTAAATATTGTAAATGCTCATAATATATTTTACTTAAACGAGCTTTTCTATGTCTTTAACACAGAGAATATTTGCTGTGGGTTTTGTTATGTTGCTGTGATTAATTATATAAAGTCTGCAGTCGCTCTCAAACTCTCAATGATCGCTCGCTAAAAGTGCTGTGTATCGTCATGCTACCAAAGATAATATACCTAATAGTATTACCACCCAAAGTGGCGGCGAAGTAATAATAATAGTAAAAAATATGACATTTCCATACATTACTACAAACAAATACGGACATGTATGTTTCAGTCAATGAACTGGGTTCTTGGTACCGATTGAACCCTACATTATTTTATTAATTACTAGCGGACGTCACGCGGTTTCACCCGCGTATTTCCAGTTCCCATGGGAATACGGGAATAAAATATAGCCTTTGTTCACCGCAAAGAGTGTAGCTTCCCAACAGTGAAAGAATTTTTCAAATCGGTCCAGTAGTTCCGGAGCCTATTCGATGCAAACAAACATGATACTATTCTCCATTGGCAAGCCGAGAACAACCAGACACTATATGTATAAGGGCGAGGCCGCACTTGCGGTTATCGCGGCGGTTTCTAGCCTCAAAATATCAAAACATTGACTTGATTTCATTAATTTTGACAGTTTGATGACATTTTGAGGTTAGAAACCGCCGCGGAAAAACGCAAATGCTGCCTCGCACTAAGTGATTCTCCGGGACAATGACATGCCCGACAGATGTCAATTGTACCATCCTTCAGAATATGTTTCCGGTAGTTCTTCGTCATAACAACTTCGTCCATTATGGCAAAGACAAAACCTTCGGTTTCTCCGAAAAGATAACCGAACTGTAGCCAAGATACGAACGCTTTTAAATCAATGTCAGGTCCATTTAAGGCCCGATAAAAACGTCCATGTAGCTGCTTGCTTTTCCATACCTCTTTGCGATCTTCAGTACTAAGTACTACAGTTTGCGCCAGTTCTCTCTGCCCATAGCAAGCGGGGTGAGTCCCGTGTCCACTGCGACCACATTACGGTGCATATTGGTGTCTGTTTTCAGAAAGAATTCTGAGGGTCTTAGCATTTAAAAAGCCTCGACCCCCACATTTCCCCGATCATCTGTAATGAGGTTGTACCTCATTACAGATGATCGGGGATGATGCATCCGGAATGCAGTCAACAGTGTTCTTACTCTTCTATCAATTTTATTGAGTTCAGTCTGAGTCCATCTGAGTATACCAAAAGAGTACATTAGGACTGGCATGACCCACCCATTAAAGGCGTGCAGCTTGTTACCGCCTGATAAAAGTCTTTTTATTACTTTTTTCAGGCGGCCAAAGAAACGCTCCTGTAATGTCTCTTTCATGCCAGTATCACAAATTCCTAATGCTTGTGATATACCCAGATATTTGTAAGTTTCGGTTGCAGAAAGACAGTTTAGCTTAGTGGAATCTGAAAGTTCTACCCCATCAGATTCCACTATCACACCTCTTTTAACATGCATGACTACACACTTGTCCACCCCAAATTCCATCCTGATGGCTCTACTGAAAGTTTCTGTTACTCCCAGTAAATCCATCAGTTGCAATTTAGTGTGGGCAAATAATTTGAGGTCATCCATGTAAAGGAGGTGCGATATAACCCCACCATTTTTGCGCAACCGATAGCCTAACCCAGAACTCTCTAGCATAGTACTGAGAGGATTTAGAGCTAGACAAAACCACAACGGACTCAGACTGTCCCCTTGAAATATTCCCCGCTTGATACTAATTGGTGCACCATTATTGCAAAACCGACGACACCCTGGATAGCAAAGGACTGTTTTCCACTGCCCCATACATGCCCTCAAGAAAGTACACAGATTTGTATCAGTTTTATACAGCTCAAGTACCTTCAGAAGCCATGTATGTGGCACTGAATCAAAGGTCTTCTTATAATCCATCCAATATGTTGCCAGATTTTTGCGATTACGACGCACCTGTTGGCTGATGGTCATATCGATTAAAAGGAGTTGCTTAGTGCCACGGGCCCCACTTTTACATCCATTTTGTGAGATTGATATTATCGAATGTTTTTCTATGTGTTTAGTAATTTTGACTCTCAAAATGGATGTTAAAAGTTTATATACTGTATTTCAATAGCTTTGCGCAAAAATGTAAACAAACACATTTGATCCTATAAATCCATAGTTACTTGCAATTGAGTATTCCAGTATCCAAGAGTCACACAGTGTTTTTACAATCATTTTTACACCAAATAACTTCTATATGATAGTTTATTTTCATTTAAAATACCTTATTCAGGATATTAAAAAAAAAATGTTTTGTCATACTATATTTTTCTACTCATCTGTCATAGAGAACGCTTGTCAAAACATGACATGTTTACATTATTGCCAGATCGGGCAGGATTGGACTATAAACAGTTGGTAAACATGTAATGGGTTTATAATTTTTGGGATCCGTAGCACTACCAGATTTGTAGAGTAAGGCCCTTCGTACACAAGGCTACGCAAATCTTCGATACTAATGTTGTCAACTTATGTCGCAGATATTTGGTAGCGCACGAACCGTACACACGAGATATCTCAAGACGCGATTTTGTCTATTCTGCCACTGTAGACATAGCGGCAACACGTCCCAGACTAATTTAATTTACGAAATGTCTGACATAAGTGACGATGAAACTTTGATTTTGGCTTACTACCTTTACCGAAAGCGAAGAAATCGTCGTAATAGGAAATACTGGGTTCATCCATTTAATATAGAAAAAAATGTAAAGTGTAGACTGTTCGTAGCTGCAAAAGAATTACATCAAACAGATACTTGTCCAGTAAATCTGGTCCAATTTAACCCTTCCAAGACACAAGCGCGTATATTCACTGCTTAGAAAACCATTTACTGTAGCGCCACAATTCCAGGGCACATCTCTCATTATCTCTAAAAGCGTTGGGATCCTTGGCGTTGACGTCTCCAGATAGTTTCAATTCCGGAGTAATTTGGTAGACAAGGCTAAGCTGGCGTCCAAGAAGCTCGGTGTGCTCAGCAGAGCGCGGCGGTACTTTACTGCAGCGCAAACACTGAGTTCATCCTCACATTCTACGTCCGGAGCGTTCGAACACGCTTAGATCCGATAGGGGCTTTCTTCCGCGCTCGCTTAGGTTGTGGAATGATCTCCCTGCCTCGCTTTTCCCAAACGCCTAAAGTATTGGATTCTTCAAAAGGGGTCTTAGAAGGTTTTTATAGGTTCGGCAGCGCGAGAGTGGCGCCTCTGGTGTTCATAGGCTGCGGTGACCACCGGTCCTTGTGGTAGGCCGTATGCTTGTCTGCCACCTTAGTGGTCAAATTGAATATTCAAGTCAATTGCTCTGCCATCTTGGAAATCGCAGCGACGTTAGTAGTGACGATCTCGACCGGCAGGTAGCGCGCGACTGTCGTCGGCGACGAATAAACAAAATGTCGGCGACGCTTGTCTGTGTACGAACCTCTTTGAATTTGTATTGCGGTAGTCACTTAGAGACCAAAATCGTTGGGTATCGAAGATTTAAGAAAGAAGTTAAACCAGTAGTCATAAAATCGGGTAGTGAACCCATATCTAGGGATGATTGAAATTGTGATGCTAAACGGCCATGTGAGCCGCGGAACCATTTTAACCAGAAATTATGCAGTCCGTCCGGTCCCGCTGATTTCCAATTCGGGAGCGAACGAACTGCACAAGCAACATCTTCTGCATCTATATAAACTGGTTCCATATCCGTTATATTCTCACATGACCGTTCAACATCTCTCATCCAATCACCCTCAGTATGATCAACAGGTCTTGACCAGGGGTTCCTCCAAAATGCATTACTAGTATCATCATCTGGGTGAGTTACGTCATTAACCTCTGGAAGATATGGGGTTTCCCAGTTCCTGTAAACCCACTTCTCGTTTTTTTGGAACATACGATTCTGGTTAAATCCATCTACTCGCACTTTGTAGCGTCTAACGCGATTTGCCCATGCATAAACCTTTTGTTTCAGAAGATCGATGCGCTCTGTGACACATGATGCGTATCTTTGAGGACTTATGTTAGTCCCAAAGAACGCTTGTTTCACAAAGCGCATCACCTTCGGACGGGTATTACCCGACCTGAAACATATAAGTTTCCCGATGAGTGCCCTGGCCTCGGAAATACGCCTCTCAATCCTACACTGCCAAGTAGGTTTTGCAGACCTAGGTCGAGTAGCAGTTTCATTTGTGTAAAATTTAAACTTAGCTACTCGACAAGCTGCAACCGCCGCACAGTACAGGATTGAGTGCGTATCACTAAGATCTTCACTATTGTCCAGATATTGGTGCAATAGTGAATCCAGGGCACACACCAGAGCCCGATTTCTTTTATGCATGGGCATACGAGGAAGACGTGGTCTACAATCTGCACTTGCAAACCGATATTTCACAATCGCATCTTCCAAAGCACTCCTTAATCGATTCTCACATTCGGTACTTACGGATATAGTCTCCTCATCAACAACTTCCTCAGCAACTACTGGTGTACTAACTGGTGGTGTACGAATTTGTGACGAGGTACACACAACTTGCGACGAAGTAGTAGCCTCTCAAGTGTCGGACTATCAAGCTTATTACAACGCTGGATAGCCCGCACCTGATCCGATAATCGCTGTGCTGACACGTTGACAGCTGGTTCAAGTTCCTGAAATACAGAAAGTAAACGGCCACGGTACGCAGTGAGGTTAGCACCTAGCTCTGAAGCCGCAAAATATGCCCGCATGACGTTTTCATTAATTTCTTTAGTCCACTTCATGCGGTGCACATTACCACCGGCAGCGGGGGCCCTATTCGAGGCCGGTGGGCCTCGGGGTCCCAAGCTAGCTGGCGGCCGGCCTCTCCCCTGCCGACGTACAGGTAGTGGCGACGTCGGTGGGGAGAAATACTCGTCACTGCTACTGGTGGAGCTCGACATTTCGCAGGCAGGTAAAGCAGTATCCTTAGGGTGCGAAGTGGAGCCGCCTGACGAGTCCGGGGATGGTGTGAGTGCATTTTGTCTGCTTTTGACCCTAGTCAACATGATTTTTCCATTTTATTTGTATCCATTTTCATGTTATTTTTCAATTGACATTTGCATCTGTCATGTCATTATAATGTTGTAGTATTTTTCCAAAATTTTCATAGTATTTCCATTGAATATTGAAATAATAGGTTCTATTACTTCTATTCTTGATTTTCTGAAACATTTATAGTAAATATTCGCTGTTTTATGAATAAAATTCAATAAAAATATTTTAGTTGAAAAAATATCTGCTGACTATGGTAGTGTTATTATAATTATTATTACATTAAAATAGTACTCAGCCTAAAAAAGCTCATAAACGATACCCATCATGAAATTTTGTGATTACGGCGCGGCGGCCATATTAGATTGCAAAATGAACCTGAAATTCGTACTCAGTATACCAAAAAACCCCTTAAACGATATCCAACATGAAATTTCACAACAGTGGCACGGCGGCCTTTTTTGCTTGCAAAATTAACCCAAAATTCGTACTCAGCATACCAAAAAACCCCTTATACGATATCCAATATGAAATTTTTCAACAGTGGCACGGCAGCCATTTTGGATTGCAATATTAACCTGAAATTCGTACTCAGCATACCAAAAGACCCTCTATACGATATCCAACATAAAATTTCACAACAGTGGCACGGCGGCCTTTTTGGATTGCAAAATTAACCCAAAATTCGTACTCAGCATACCAAAAAACCCCTTATACGGTATCCAACATGAAATTTTACAATGGTGGCGCGGCAGCCATTTTGGATTGCAAAATTAACCCGAAATTCATACTTAGCATACCAAAAAACCCCTTATATGATATCCAATATGAAATTTGACAGCAGTGGCACGGCGGCCATTTTGGATTGCAATATTAACCTGAAATTCGTACTCAGCATACCAAAAAACCCCATAAACGATATCCAACATGAAATTTTTCAACAGTGGCACGGCAGCCATTTTGGATTGCAAAATTAACCCAAAATTCGTACTCAGCATACCAAAAAACCCCTTATACGGTATCCAACATGAAATTTTACAACGGCGACGAATAAACAAAATGTCGGCGACGCTTGTCTGTGTACGAACCTCTTTGAATTTGTATTGCGGTAGTCACTTAGAGACCAAAATCGTTGGGTATCGAAGATTTAAGAAAGAAGTTAAACCAGTAGTCATAAAATCGGGTAGTGAACCCATATCTAGGGATGATTGAAATTGTGATGCTAAACGGCCATGTGAGCCGCGGAACCATTTTAACCAGAAATTATGCAGTCCGTCCGGTCCCGCTGATTTCCAATTCGGGAGCGAACGAACTGCACAAGCAACATCTTCTGCATCTATATAAACTGGTTCCATATCCGTTATATTCTCACATGACCGTTCAACATCTCTCATCCAATCACCCTCAGTATGATCAACAGGTCTTGACCAGGGGTTCCTCCAAAATGCATTACTAGTATCATCATCTGGGTGAGTTACGTCATTAACCTCTGGAAGATATGGGGTTTCCCAGTTCCTGTAAACCCACTTCTCGTTTTTTTGGAACATACGATTCTGGTTAAATCCATCTACTCGCACTTTGTAGCGTCTAACGCGATTTGCCCATGCATAAACCTTTTGTTTCAGAAGATCGATGCGCTCTGTGACACATGATGCGCATCTTTGAGGACTTATGTTAGTCCCAAAGAACGCTTGTTTCACAAAGCGCATCACCTTCGGACGGGTATTACCCGACCTGAAACATATAAGTTTCCCGATGAGTGCCCTGGCCTCGGAAATACGCCTCTCAATCCTACACTGCCAAGTAGGTTTTGCAGACCTAGGTCGAGTAGCAGTTTCATTTGTGTAAAATTTAAACTTAGCTACTTGACAAGCTGCAACCGCCGCACAGTACAGGATTGAGTGCGTATCACTAAGATCTTCACTATTGTCCAGATATTGGTGCAATAGTGAATCCAGGGCACACACCAGAGCCCGATTTCTTTTATGCATGGGCATACGAGGAAGACGTGGTCTACAATCTGCACTTGCAAACCGATATTCCACAATCGCATCTTCCAAAGCACTCCTTAATCGATTCTCACATTGGGTACTTACGGATATAGTCTCCTCATCAACAACTTCCTCAGCAACTACTGGTGTACTAACTGGTGGTGTACGAATTTGTGACGAGGTACACACAACTTGCGACGAAGTAGTAGCCTCTCAAGTGTCGGACTATCAAGCTTATTACAACGCTGGATAGCCCGCACCTGATCCGATAATCGCTGTGCTGACACGTTGACAGCTGGTTCAAGTTCCTGAAATACAGAAAGTAAACGGCCACGGTACGCAGTGAGGTTAGCACCTAGCTCTGAAGCCGCAAAATATGCCCGCATGACGTTTTCATTAATTTCTTTAGTCCACTTCATGCGGTGCACATTACCACCGGCAGCGGGGGCCCTATTCGAGGCCGGTGGGCCTCGGGGTCCCAAGCTAGCTGGCGGCCGGCCTCTCCCCTGCCGACGTACAGGTAGTGGCGACGTCGGTGGGGAGAAATACTCGTCACTGCTACTGGTGGAGCTCGACATTTCGCAGGCAGGTAAAGCAGTATCCTTAGGGTGCGAAGTGGAGCCGCCTGACGAGTCCGGGGATGGTGTGAGTGCATTTTGTCTGCTTTTGACCCTAGTCAACATGATTTTTCCATTTTATTTGTATCCATTTTCATGTTATTTTTCAATTGACATTTGCATCTGTCATGTCATTATAATATTGTAGTATTTTTCCAAAATTTTCATAGTATTTCCATTGAATATTGAAATAATAGGTTCTATTACTTCTATTCTTGATTTTCTGAAACATTTATAGTAAATATTCGCTGTTTTATGAATAAAATTCAATAAAAATATTTTAGTTGAAAAAATATCTGCTGACTATGGTAGTGTTATTATAATTATTATTACATTAAAATAGTACTCAGCCTTAAAAAGCTCATAAACGATACCCATCATGAAATTTTGTGATTACGGCGCGGCGGCCATATTAGATTGCAAAATTAACCTGAAATTCGTACTCAGTATACCAAAAAACCCCTTAAACGATATCCAACATGAAATTTCACAACAGTGGCACGGCGGCCTTTTTTGCTTGCAAAATTAACCCAAAATTCGTACTCAGCATACCAAAAAACCCCTTATACGATATCCAATATGAAATTTTTCAACAGTGGCACGGCAGCCATTTTGGATTGCAATATTAACCTGAAATTCGTACTCAGCATACCAAAAGACCCTCTATACGATATCCAACATAAAATTTCACAACAGTGGCACGGCGGCCTTTTTGGATTGCAAAATTAACCCAAAATTCGTACTCAGCATACCAAAAAACCCCTTATACGGTATCCAACATGAAATTTTACAATGGTGGCGCGGCAGCCATTTTGGATTGCAAAATTAACCCGAAATTCATACTTAGCATACCAAAAAACCCCTTATATGATATCCAATATGAAATTTGACAGCAGTGGCACGGCGGCCATTTTGGATTGCAATATTAACCTGAAATTCGTACTCAGCATACCAAAAAACCCCATAAACGATATCCAACATGAAATTTTTCAACAGTGGCACGGCAGCCATTTTGGATTGCAAAATTAACCCAAAATTCGTACTCAGCATACCAAAAAACCCCTTATACGGTATCCAACATGAAATTTTACAACGGTGGCGCGGCAGCCATTTTGGATTGCAAAATTTACCTGAAATTCGTACTCAGCATACCAAAAACCTCCTTATACGATAACCAACATGAAATTTTACAACGGTGGTGCGGCGGCCATATTGGATTGCAATATTAACCTGAAATTCGTACTCAGCATACCAAAAGACCCTCTATACGATATCCAACATGAAATTTCACTACAGTGGCACGGCGGCCTTTTTGGATTGCAAAATTTACCCAAAATTCGTACTCAGCATACCAAAAAACCCCTTATACGGTATCCAACATGAAATTTTACAATGGTGGCGCGGCAGCCATTTTGGATTGCAAAATTAACCCGAAATTCGTACTTAGCATACCAAAAAACCCCTTATATGATATCCAAAATGAAATTTGACAGAAATGGCACGGCGGCCATTTTGGATTGCAATATTAACCTGAAATTCGTACTCAGCATACCAAAAAACCCCTTATACGGTATCCAACATGAAATTTTACAACGGTGGCGCGGCAGCCATTTTGGATTGCAAAATTAACCTGAAATTCGTACTCAGCATACCAAAAACCTCCTTATACGATAACCAACATGAAATTTTACAACGGTGGTGCGGCGGCCATATTGGATTGCAATATTAACCTGAAATTCGTACTCAGCATACCAAAAGACCCTCTATACGATATCCAACATGAAATTTCACAACAGTGGCACGGCGGCCTTTTTGGATTGCAAAATTTACCCAAAATTCGTACTCAGCATACCAAAAAACCCCTTATACGGTATCCAACATGAAATTTTACAATGGTGGCGCGGCAGCCATTTTGGATTGCAAAATTAACCCGAAATTCGTACTTAGCATACCAAAAAACCCCTTATATGATATCCAAAATGAAATTTGACAGCAATGGCACGGCGGCCATTTTGGATTGCAATATTAACCTGAAATTCGTACTCAGCATACCAAAAAACCCCATAAACGATATCCAACATGAAAATTTACAACGGTGGTGGGGCGGCCTTTTTGGATTGCAAAATTAACCCAAAATTCGTACTCAGCATACCAAAAAACCCCTTATACGGTATCCAACATGAAATTTTACAACAGTGGCGCGGCAGCCATTTTGGATTGCAAAATTTACCTGAAATTCGTACTCAGCATACCAAAAACCTCCTTATACGATAACCAACATGAAATTTTACAACGGTGGTGCGGCGGCCATATTGGATTGCAAAATTAACCCAAAATTCGTACTCAGCATACCAAAAAACCCCTTATACGGTATCCAACATGAAATTTTACAATGGTGGCGCGGCAGCCATTTTGGATTGCAAAATTAACCCGAAATTCGTACTTAGCATACCAAAAAACCCCTTATATGATATCCAATATGAAATTTGACAGCAGTGGCACGGCGGCCATTTTGGATTGCAAAATTAACCTGAAATTCGTACTCAGCATACCAAAAAACCCCATAAACGATATCCAACATGAAAATTTACAACGGTGGTGCGGCGGCCATATTGGATTGCAATATTAACCTGAAATTCGTACTCAGCATACCAAAACACCCCATAAACGATATCCAACATGAAAATTTACAACGGTGGTGGGGCGGCCATCTTGGATTGCAAAATTAACCCGAAATTCGTACTCAGCATACCAAAAACCCCTTAAACGATACCCATCATGGAATTTTGTGATAATGGCGCGGCGGCCATATTGGATTGCAAAATTATCATGTGATTCGTACTCAGCATACCAAAAAATCCCTTAAACGATACCCATCATGATATTATGTGAATACATCGCAGCGGCCATATTGGATTGCAAAATTATCATGTTATTCGTACTCAGCATACCAAAAAACCCCTTAAACGATACCCATCAGGAAATTTTGTGATGACGGCGCGGCGGCCATATTGGATTGCAGAATTATCAACTGATTCGTACTCAGCATACCAAAAATCCCCTTAAACGATACCCATCATGATATTTTGTGATTACGGCGCAGCGGCCATATTGGATCGAAGCCGCGACCTCTTGATTAAAAGACAGTATTTTTGCCTCCGAACCAAACAAGTCGTCTAATATATATATAGGTAAACTATTATCTAAATAATGTCCATCAAGCCCCCCCGTGGAGAGTCCCGATGATGTAACGGGGCGACCCTTTGCCGGGCCGCAGTGGTTTATCCACCGGCCTATCCTGCGACCCGGTTAAGGCGCGGCGGAACACCGCGGGGTTTAGTGGGTAGGACGGTACCATGTTGACCGCGAGTCCCACACAAAGCCGCCTTGCTCCCCCGAAACAAGGCGGCGAAGTGCCTAATCTGCAGTCCCCGCGTTAAAAAAAAAATAAAAATAAAAACTTGTCAAGTCCCGTCAGTTCACATCAATCGAAAGTGCATCAAGTGCCGTTTTTTTTTAATACGCTCTTTTCTACTTCAATTCCCATCAAACCGTAGATTTATTGATGATAGCGTCAAGTCTACGTGGTAAACGGTCAATAACTTGACTCAAGCACGTAGACTTGTCATGCCCGATTGACCGTGTCGGGTGCCCTTAAGGAAATGATTCAATTCAAATGATTGAAATTTCTTTGAAATCTCGATTTCGAACGACGAAGCTGCCAGCTGCCATGCATGCGTGCAAAGAGAATACAATACAATACTACTAGACATGCGTGCGCGTGCCCATTGTGCCCAAACCCTAACCAAAGAGAAGCGAGAAGAGAATAGCCAACTGTCAAAAATTATTTATGCTACCAACATAATGTCACGAATTAAGTATTGCCAAATAAATATTTTAAAAACTGACAAATAACAATAACTGCCAAACTAACAAATTGTATTAGATATATTATTATGGTTTCTTTAATTTAGGCAAACACAGGACGCTAGGCAAAATCTGGGCAGTTGACGGTACCTCTGAAGATTGTGTTGTGCATGCCGGTATACAGGTGTCATCCTCCTGCTTGTGCAGAAATTCACTGGGATGGATTACATGATTACTAACTGTGCGTCCGTCCGTCGAGTCACCTGTTGCCTGTTGGTATGCAGGAAAAGCTTCATCGGATAGCGCTAGTAATGGTGGAAAGCAATTATTGATGCTGATTGTAAGGAGGAAGCACCATTTGTTAATATAGTAGTTATATGACATGTTCAATCTTTTTTTTAAGCCTTTTGGCTTGGGTGCTAACTCATGTTAAATTATACATGAGCTCTTAGACCATTTAACTACCTAATAAAAGTTTATAAACGGTCTAAGTATGGGCTAGATGATGCTCGAGACTTCAACCACGTGATAGATACCCGTTCCTGCTTCCCGTGGGAACATAATTCCGGGACGAAAATTCTTATCCTTTGTGTTATTCAGACTGTAAGCTATCTCGGTACCAAATTTTAGCCTAATCTGTTCAGCCTTTAAAGCGTAGGTAACAAACAACCATCCACACTCACAAACTTTCGCCGGAAGGGTAGATGGAGGCACAGTATGGGCCCACATTCCCCTCATAGTTTTATGTCCCACGTAATAGGTGGGAGCCTATTGCCGTGTTGAAATGGACAGGTGCAGGTCGTGACGACCCGTAGTTAATTTTTTTCTAGCTCTACTTCAACTTGGCAGCCAAGTTGGCTTAACGATTGTCATTTTACTGACATCCGGGTTTCATTTCGAGTTTGCCTTCTCTAAGCAATGCATCGTTTTGCGAAAATTTTCCCTTAGCCGCCTCTTACGACACCTTCGGAATGAACTGGGGTGGCAACAATTTGTACTCTTTTCCGTCGCCACACGCGGCTTACTTTTATACTTTAATCTTACTTATTTTATACCGAAAAAATTCATTTAGGTATTTGTCCCATTTTTTCGTTCACTGCACATTATTAGGGTTATCTATCACGTTTCCTAAAATACAGCCTCGTGACTGACAGACGAGAGAATGAAGATAGACCTCGGTTGGCATTATAAAATATGTTTCTATCGTTTCACTATCTGAATCTAAATAATATTAGTGATTTCATTGACATTGACTTTATTTATACTACTAGCTGACCCTCGCAACTTCGTTTACGTCACATATTTATGGTGTATGAAAGGAGGTGTATTTCTTCATCAGACTCATCCAGCAGCGTATGAAACTGCCCTGTTTGCTTAATCATAAAAGAGCTTAAAGATTAAGTCTATTCTAAAACAATTCAGCCCACGCCTCCGGCGTGGACTGAATCATTTTACAATACACTTCATTAAGCTCTTTTATGGTTAAGCCAACACGCCAGTTTAGATTTTACCCTCAAATTCGAAGTAACCGTTGAATTCTAGATTTTGCGATAGATGAGATGTCTATAATTCCTGAACTGCAAAACCCTCAACATTGAAACTTGTGTGAAACAACCCTTAGAGTTAGGCTTGCCAACTTCAAAATGCGAATTTGCGGGAAATGTCGATTTCAAATGCGGGACAAGGATTTAAAAAGCGGGATCTTACGAATTTTGTTCAGAATACTAAAAAACGTGAATTTTAAGGGGTACTGAATGTCACGCGGGAGAAGCCGCGAGCATCATTTAGTTTAAATATAATTTCCGTACGCTTTTTGCTATGTTGTAAGTTTTACACGACAACGCATTTTTTTTCTCCAAACGCATGATACTGTAACTCTACTGAATTATTTTTTAAAAAGCTGTCAAAAAAACCATGATAGCATAGTCTTTTTACCCTTATCCTCGTCAAAAAAATTCTACAAAGCGATTGGAAAATTTTCTTCAAGAAACGGAAAATAACTTTTTAAAGCAGGAAACCTGTTTAGAATTTTCTCGACAGGAGGATGTAATGAGAGCCATCTTGTTACTTGTTATCACATGTCTCACTATTGTTTTTGTATACTGTAGATTAGCATCAGCGAAAAATTCTTTAAGTGTTTGAACTTTTTGTGCATGGTACGACAGGTGACAATAAACTTTTAAAACCTAAGTTTCCACATCAAATTCACATTTTGCACCAGCATGCGCAACAGCATCATGCAACATGTGTGCTGAGCATCCATGTCGCCATTTTGGTTCCGTAAATGTGTAAAAACGGAATTATTTCTCCCGAAATTAACTGCGGAATACGCAGATGCGTTTCGCAAATCAAAAGGGGCCATGTTTAGAAAATGACGAAAAAGAGGGGCTAATAAAAGCATTTTTTGTCTGGATGAGTAGACGGAAAATTATGGCCAAAAAAAATTTTAATCTAGGTATAAGATGTGTGTCAAAATATGCTTTTGTTGAATGTCTAAAATGATCATGAAGTCAAATTTTTAGATGAATGCATTTTATGACTTAATTTTATACCGACGCGCAAGAAAAACGGCCTTATTGTTATTGTATATATCTATCGCTTTCTTATTAGGGTCTTCATAGAAATCAAGCAAACATGTGCGAATATCCTCCTCTGGACAGTAGAATCTTACAACTACATAATATAGGAAATAACTTCACATTTCCGTGATTTGATGCATCGCTAAAAATACTGTAAACGTTTGTTGCTAGATCAAAAAAAGCGGGATATCAATCACGCGTCCCGCTCAGGGTGTGAGCGGGACGTCTTGTTATGGGTCTCAGAAACGGGACGTCCCGCGTATAGCGGGACGGTTGGCAACCCTACTTAGAGTATTCCCTTTATGAAACTGAAAACATTTTTGAAATCAGTTCATGCAGTGAGAAGTTACAACTAAAAAACCATTTTCTCTTTCATCCCCTCTCCCAAAGGAACCGCACAAAATATCGGGATCAAAAGTATCCTAGCCGCTATTGACCGCGTACAACCCGAGTTGCCAAGCGCCCGGTCGGTCGATTGCTTTGGCAACCGTGGCGGCACAAATTTTTCGCTTGGTTCTCCTCGCACATTTTCGATATCTATGGCTGTATGGCTCGCGGGTCTAAGTCTTTCTGTATAAATTATTGTGTAGAATTGGTAATGGTACGGAATGAGATAGCTTGCCGAGTGAATGTAATGAAAAAAAAAGTTGAAATACCTAAACTACTGAACCGCCTGGGAACTCTTGGGATCACTCTGGACTTCCCAGAAGTGTGTCAATTTCATTGCCCTGGGACTTCCTTCCGAGGGCTTACCCGGGACTCCCGGCCCACGATTTGATTGCTGTCATTATTTATTGCTTCTTTGACGCCGTTCATAGAAAGTATTAATGTGATTAAATGTTGAATATTTTCGTTTATTCTGTTTCAAATATTGTTGTTTTGCATTTAAAAGTATCCTGTTATGTTGTTTAACAGCTGTGATAAATATTTTCAGTGTAATTTAAAGTTAATTTGTTAAATTTGATAAAATAACACGCGAAGGTCACCATTATTTTTTGTTGTTGTTTTTGTTGTGCAGTGCTCGTATTTAACCGATATTTGTTGAGATTTTCTCAATAGAAACTAGAATCTTTTGTCAAAATACCATTTAACATTTAACATATGAATAATAAGTGAAAATCAATAATAACAATGGGGGGGTTTTTTTTTAAATAATTCAAGCTTACATAGCCTCGATATCCCCAAAATAAATAAAAAATAAACAAATAAATAGGCAGTAATATTATATTTTATTTTCGGAGATTTTATATCTACTGATTATTATTTTTTTGGTGAAAGTGACTTGTTGATGTGTATATTTTGTAAATAAAATAATTTATGTCAGAAAACTGCTTTTTTTTTAAATTACATGGTAAAATCTGAGAGTACCCTTGGGGCATTTTCCCCCCATTCCCAACCGACCACCTGAGTTATCCACCTGGTTGGTCAGTTAGGAATAAAAGTTCCTAACCACCCACCTTGTGCACTTGGTTGGTCAGTTAGGAATGAAAATTCCTAACCACCCACCTGTGACTGTATAAAATAAATAATGTCTACTTTATCAATATACCCAAATGTCTATATGGCAAAACCAATGAAGATCGACAAAACAAATGAAGATCTACAAAACAAATGAAGATCGACAAAACAAATGAAGATCGACAAAACAAATGAAGATCTACAAAACAAATGAAGATCGACAAAACAAATAAAGATCGACAAAACAAATGAAGATCGACAAAACAAATGAAGATCTACAAAACAAATGAAGATCGACAAAACAAATGAAGATCGACAAAACAAATGAAAATCGACGAAACAAATGAAGATCTACAAAACAAATGAAGATCGACAAAACAAATGAAGATCGACAAAACAAATGAAGATCTACAAAACAAATGAAGATCGACAAAACAAATGAAGATCGACAAAACAAATGAAGATCTACAAAACAAATGAAGATCGACAAAACAAATAAAGATCGACAAAACAAATGAAGATCGACAAAACAAATGAAGATCTACAAAACAAATGAAGATCGACAAAACAAATGAAGATCGACAAAACAAATGAAAATCGACGAAACAAATGAAGATCTACAAAACAAATGAAGATCGACAAAACAAATGAAGATCGACAAAACAAATGAAAATCGACAAAACAAATGACGGTCGGATAAACAAATGACGGTCGGATAAAGAAATGACGATCAGTAAAACAAATGACGATAGAAAAAACAAATGACGATAGAAAAAACATATGCAGATCAATAAAACAAAAGAATATAAGCAATTTGATAAGATCAAAAATACTTGCAGCCATATTTAGTAATCTAGATGCGTTTGCCATTAAAAAAAATAGGTGCAAGCAAATCTCGACCTTAATGACACTTCTCTAAAAATATGCTTTTAGGCATTTATTGACATCACTGATCACGAATATGTAAAAATTTAATTAATAAAATGCATGTTCCTAAGGTCGAGAATTGCTTGCACTTATTTTTTTGAATGGTGTTAGCATCTAGATTACAAAAAATGGGTGCAAGCAAATTTCGACCTTATGAACATGCATAATATTTATTTATTTTTCATATATTCGTGATCAGTGATGTCTATAAACGCCTAAAAACACATTTTTAGAGAAGTGTCATTAAGGTCGAGATTTGCTTGCACCTATTTTTTTTAATGGCAAACGCATCTAGATTACTAAATATGGCTGCAAGTAGTTTTGATCTTATCAAATTGCTTATAGTCTTGTTTTATTGATCTGCATATGTTTTTTCTATCGTCATTTGTTTTGCCGATAGTCATTTGTTTATCCGACCGGATTTGGACGTTCAGGGAATTGGACTATCAGGGAATGAACGTTCAGGGAAGTGGACTATCGGGGAAGTAGACATTCAGGGAAATGGACTATCAGGGAAATGGACATTTAGGGAAATAGACGTAATGAACCGACTTGACATTCCGGGAATAAGACGTAACGTGCCGGAGGGCGGCATTTGTTTATCCGACCGTCATTTGTTTTGTCGATTTTCATTTGTTTTGTCGACTTTCAGTGGTTTATCTTACTTTCATTAATTGTTTAGTGATCTTCATTTGTTTTGCCGATCTTCATTTGTTTTGTCGATTTTCATTTGTTTTGTCGATCCTTATTTGTTTTGTCGATCTTCATTTGTTTTGTAGATCTTCATTTGTTTTGTCGATTTTCATTTGTTTTGTCGATCTTCATTTGTTTTGTAGATCTTCATTTGTTTTGTCGATTTTCATTTGTTTTGTCGATCTTCATTTGTTTTGTCGATCTTCATTTGTTTTGTAGATCTTCATTTGTTTTGTCGATCTTCATTGGTTTTGCCATATAGACATGTGGGTATATTGATAAAGTAGACATTATGGACATTATTTATTTTATACAGTCACTGGTGGGTGGTTAGGAATTTTTATTCCTAACTGACCAACCAGGTGCACAAGGTGGGTGGTTAGGAACTTTTATTCCTAACTGACCAACCAGGTGGATAACTCAGGTGGTCGGTTGGGAATGGGGGTAATTTTCAGCCAAATATCATAAATCCATTACACATGGGGTGTTCTCGGATTTAGTGTAATTATTTTCGTTAGTTATCCAGCATGATGAAACAGTAAGTATTTCTGTATTACGACTTCTGTAAAAGAAATAAGGACATATTGTGTGATAAAGTTCGGCGTGCAGCCGCCCCGTTTCCGCCACTAGCGTGCGGACGCGCGGACGGCGGGCCAGTCTCGCGCGTTCCGACGCGCTGTCGGGCGATTTAGCATGTGCGTTAGGACCACGGGTGTACAGCACGGAATCGAGCTGCTCCTCTACACAAAGATGGTACCTGCAGTGTACCTCAGTGTACCCTTAATGAAATCCGGTGTACTTCTTTTGATAAAAAAATATACAGTACAATTTGTACACCCGCCATCCTACAGTTAGGACTGCGGGTGTGCATTTTTCCCATGAGGAGATGCGTATTTTACATATGTTTTTTTTTGTAAATATGTGTACCTGCAGTGTACCTTAGCATACTACCCGTTCGCTCTAACTTTGCCGCTGGCGTAGAGGCGTATACCCGAATTGTTAATTAGACGAAGTAAATTGACAGTAGCTAATGTCACTTCGTCATAGAAAATACGCAACATTGTATGAAGAAGTGACATTAGTTGCTGTCAATTTACTTCGTCTAATTAAAAATTCAACTTTAGTATGGAGCCGAGCGGCAAAGTTAGAGCGAACGAGCAGTACCATTAATGAAATTCAATTTACCTTCTCGGACAAAATATTATATAATTAAGTATGTACACCCGCCATTCTAAGTTTAAAGCTGCGGGTGTACATTTTTTTTCTCAGCAAGCAGATGCATATTTAACTATTTTTTATTTTTTTATGCGTACCTACTGTGTACCTGCATATAAAAATATTAAACATAACTAACTAGCTGTTCCCCGCGGCTTCGACCGCGTAAAAGTCGTTATCGCGTAAAATCATAACCCTCCTTTTGCGCAGTCGGTTAAAAAGTAGCCTATGTCCTCCCCAGGGCTTCGAACTATCTCTATACCAAATTTCATCTCAATCGATCCAGCTGTTTAGGCGTGAAAGCGTAACATTTATAATATTAGTAGGGATAAAGTAGTATTAGTACCACAATCTCTGGAAGTTTAGAATTCAATGCTCAGACCACTCTGTTGCTGATAAAATGCTTTTAGTATATTATTTACCCGTCTGCGAAGAAGGAGGGTTTTGTTTGTCTAGCCTAATAATGTATGTATACATATAGAGTGTACGTATGTATATTTTTACCCTTACTTGAGGTATCCCGTTGTCTCAACATTTATTACTCGTATTTTCAACATCCCTAGTATCCCTACTAATATATTCCTACTAATATTATAAATGCGAAAGTAACTCTGTCTGTCTGTTACGCTTTCACGCCTAAACAGCTGGATCGATTGAGATGTGGTATAGAGATAGTTCGAGGCCCTGGGAAGGACATAGGCTACTTTTTAACCGACTGCGCAAAAGGAGGGTTATGATTTTACGCGATAACGACTTTACGCGGTGGAAGCCGCGGGGAACAGCTAGTTAGTTATATTTAATATTTTTATATGCAGGTACACATTAGGTACGCATAAAAAAAATAAAAAAAAGTTAAATATGCATCTGCTTGCTGAGAAAAAAAATGTAGTTCTTAACTTCGAATGGCGGGTGTACATACTTAATTATATAATATTTTATCCGAGAAGGTAAATTGAATTTCATTAATAGTATGCTAAGGTACACTGCAGGTAGGTACACATATTTACAAAAAAAACATATGTAAAATATGCATCTCCTCATGGGAAAAATGCACACCCGCAGTCCTAACTGTAGGATGGCGGGTGTACAAATTGTACTATATATTTTTTAATCAAAAGAAGTACACCGGATTTTATTAAGGGTACACTGAGGTACACTGCAGGTACCATCTTTGTGTAGAGGAGCAGCTCGATTCCGTGCTGTACACCCGTGGTCCTAACGCACATAGATTATTGGATATTATGAATAACATAGAGCCGCCGTAGGAGGCCTTGAGGCTTGGGTGTAAGGGGCCCCACCACCACCTAATTTTGGGGGCCCAAGCGACCTCACCTGCACGTGGTGCACCTGCCGAAAAACTAACGAGGCTCCGCGATTTTCAGGTACCCCCATGGTGGCCTAGGCTCCCATGTGGGTGCCAGGTGGTACAAAGTGTTGGTCCGGGGGGGTACCACCGTGCAGCTGTGAAAAGCCCCCCAAGTAACCCAGCCTCGGTTGGGTTGCGTTCGGGGTTCAGCAGCTGCACAGCCGGGCCCGGGGCGATGTTTGATGCAGCAGGGGGGGACCAATAGGCGCTAAGCGAATTCTAGTGTGGCTGACTAGGGTCGACCCGCCGGCCAGGGAGACCCGTAGAAACGGTTTTTCCGCTGGCCGCCCGCGGCATAGTACAGGGGCCCAACTGGGACTAACCACCCTGGGAGGCTGCCCCACCAGGCCGCGCATAATCCCGATGTGGTTCGTCGTGCCGGATGGTGACCGGACCGGGACCCGGCGACCACACTCGGGGGGGTACGGGGGCCCTTCCGTCCGGCGGGTCGGCCTCAGTCTCACCACACGGTCATAGATGAAGCTAGCCCCTACGCCTTGTCACTCACTGCTGTAGCAAATGTCGCTCCGTCTTCACGTCTTCCCTCCAATTCCCAAATATGGCAGCGCACAAAAGAGAAAGAAGTGTCACAGCGGCCGCTGCAACCAGTCCCGGAAACGTTCCGTTTGAGGTGGAGTTCGCTAACATCCGCGGACTCCATGCCAACCTCAACGTCGTCCATCACCATCTGGAGACGGCACGGCCAGCTGTGATGTTCCTAACGGAGACGCAAATACTCCGCCCTGCCGATCAGTCGTACCTTAGTTACCCCGGCTATATCATCGAGGAACTATTTCGAGAAAAAGCTGGGGTGTGCGCGTTTGTTAGGGCGGATGTTTGCTGTCGCCGGCTGCGCTGCCTTGAGGACCCTTCCCTCTCCGTCCTTTGGCTGCACGTAGATCACGGCTCCATGAGTCAGATCTACGTGTGTGTCTATCGATCCCACTCAGGGACAGCTGGGATAACAAGGCTGTTTCAGCACCTCAGCGAGGGGGCTGACGACGCGCAGGTGCGGTTCCCGAACGCTGAATTGGTTTTTCTGGGGGACTTTAACGGTCACCACACTGAGTGGCTGGGGTCCCGCGTGACCGATCCAGCGGGACGGGCCGCCCACGCGTTTGCTCTCTCACATGGTCTGACCCAAGTGGTGCGCGGGATTACGCGCATACCGGACAGGTCAGACCATGAACCCTCCCTGCTGGACTTACTGCTGACGAGTTACCCAGCACAGTACAGTGTGTCGGTTAGCGCCCCACTGGGTACATCCGACCACTGTGTTGTGCGTGCCAGCCTGCAGGTGTCATCTCCTGCAAGGGCAGTAGAGGTGACGCGGCGACTGTGGCACTACTCGTCAGCAGACTGGGACGGACTACGAGAATACTTTGCAGCCGTCCCGTGGAGTCAGCGCTGCTTTGCAGGGAGGGCTTCATCGGAAAGCGCCTCTGCGGTTGCTGGTGAGATAGCTTTAGGTATGGAATACTATATTCCATACACTGATGTTGCCAGCATCCGCAAAGCCCGCCCCTGGTTCGGGCGTGAGTGCGCCGTAGCTGTTCAACAAAAACAGACGGCTTACCGCGCCTGGATCAGGGCTCGGGCTGTGCGTGACCCGAATGTGGCCCAACTCAAGGCAGCGTACAACAGAGCCACTAGGTCCAGTAAGAGGGCCTTCAAGAGAGCGGACGCCCAGCGCGTCACGCGGCTTGGTCAGGAGCTCACGTCTCATCCGACGGGCAGCCGTGGATACTGGCAACTGGCCAAAGCCGTGCAGGCCAACTTTTGCAAGCCCTCGCTGCCGCCGCTACGCTATCCTGACGGATCACTGGCTCACAAGGCCCAAGAGAAAGCGGAAAAGCTGGCCAATCTCTTTGCGGCTAATTCCCGGGTTGATGACTGTGGCAAGCAACCTCCCACTATCGCCAACTGTGGAACTACGATGCCGGATATTAAAATCCGGCAGTGCGATGTGCGAGCGGTGCTACAGTCACTCGACACGCGGAAAGCCAGTGGTCCTGATGGCATTCCGGCAGTGGTGCTGAAGAATTGTGCAGCTGAATTATCTCCAACGCTAACACGCCTGTATCGCCTTTCCTATTCCTCGGGAGAAGTGCCGGAGGCTTGGAAGGAGGCGAACGTCCTGCCGATCCCCAAGAAAGGGGATCGGTCGGATCCGGCCAACTATCGACCCATAGCCGTAACCACCGTCATCTGCAAGGTGTTCGAGCTAATCATCAACAAACAGCTCATGCGCTATCTGGAGGATCACTCGTTAATTAACGATCGCCAATATGGCTTTAGGCCGAAACGATCAACGGGTGACCTCCTAGCGTACGTAACGCACACCTGGGGTGAGGCTATGGAGAGGCACGGCGAATCTCTGGCTATTGGCCTAGACATCGCTAAAGCCTTTGATAGGGTATGGCATGCGTCGCTTCTTTCCAAGCTGCCGGCATATGGTTTATCGCCTCAGTTATGCCGCTGGTTGGCCAGCTTCCTGCACGGGCGACGTATGCGGGTCCTCTGTGATGGTCAGGCTTCCTGCTTTTTGCAGGTAAATGCCGGGGTCCCACAGGGATCGGTATTGTCCCCAACTCTCTTTCTTCTGCATATCAATGACATGCTGTCCCTTGGGTGCATTCATTGTTATGCGGATGACAGTACTCTGCATGGGAGCTATTCTGGCCGCCCAGCGGAGGGGCGTTGTGACGTGGACGAAAAGAGACGGCAACTCGTGGCGGAGCTCGACCGGGACCTGGGTCGCATTGCCCAATGGGGTTCAGACAACCTGGTCGAGTTCAATGCCAGAAAAACGCAGGCGTGTGCGTTTACAGCTAAGAAGTCCCCATTCCTACCCCTACCCTCTCTTCAGAACATTACGGTTCCACTAAAGGACAACCTGGAGATTCTCGGTATAGACGTCCGGCGTGAGCTCAATCACAAAAACTACATAGAGAGTTGTATTGGGCTGGCCTCGCGGAAACTCGGAGTCCTAAATAAGGTGAGACGGTACTTCACGCCACATCAGAGATGTTTGCTGTACAAGACGCAGATTCGTCCCTGCGTCGAGTACTGTTCTCACCTCTGGGATGACTCCGCGAGGTACTTGTTGGACGCACTTGACGCTATGCAGAGACGTGCTGTCCGAATAATTGGTTGTCCTGAGGTGACGGGAGGCCTCGAACCGTTGGCGCAGCGAAGAACCGTAGCGTCCTTGGCTGCCTTCTACCGAATGAATCACGGCGAATGTTCTGAAGAGCTCTTCAATCTGATCCCACCATCACCTTTCCGATCCCGAACAACGCGTGCCGGGCAGAGATGCCACTCATACACAGTGGAGAGAATCTTCGCCAGAACCGAGCGTTTCAAAAGATCGTTCCTCTGTCGAACTATAAAAACTTGGAACGACCTGCCCGCACACGTGTTTCTCTCATCTTACAACCCCGGGTTCTTTAAGAGGAGCGTGAAGAGGCACATCACAGGGCCGCCAACTTGAGGACCGCTGTAAGAAGTGGCCCCCAATCGCAAGATGCGCCACGGCTATCCATCGTGGCGACGTCAATTTGGCGAGCTGAATATATAAAAAAAAAAAAAAAAAAAAAGGACTCCACAGGACTCAGCGATTCAAAATACTGACATAGGAGTACACAATTTGCTTTCTCTTTTCCTCTCGAGCTAAGTGCTATGGATAATGAGGTCTCGCTCGCACGCTTTGTATATCTATTGAGAGTAGCGAAAAATCCTAAATCTATGAGTGTTACTGTATAGTTTTATGTCGTCCATGTAGAGTAGATGTGTAAGAGGTGCGCTAGTGTTCTCAGTGGAAATTGTGAGTCCGTGGTCGGTAGAGTTTAACAAATGTGAAAGTGGATTTAGAGCTAGACAGAACCAAAGAGGGCTAAGTGCATCTCCTTGAAAAATACCACGGCGTACCTATTGGTATATCCGGTGCCTCAGTATGATTGGTACCAGATACAACTTAATTCCTTCCTTTCTTTAATGAACCGGGTTATAACATCCTTTTTTTGTTTGAGTGCTTTTTTCATTGTTATATTGTGAAGCGCTTCTTACTCGTGGCCCCGCATGGACAGGCCTCTTGACTGACACGTTAAGCCGTGTCGGTCCCGGTCGCTAGTAACATGATAGGTAGTCGTTAACCTAAGTTGAAGGCGCTATGGGCGGCTTAAAAAAAATCTGCGTCGACACGACCTGCGCCTGGGTCGGTAGCGCGTGTATAGCGCCTCTGCTATTGTAAACGTCTATAGGCTACAGTAACCAACCATCTGGTGTGCCGTTAACTTGTCTGCCACCGAAGTAGTACAAAAAGAACAAGGTCATTATGTAGTGGAAAATTGACTCAATTCTATGTTATATAAATAATTCTACGCTATATCCGTTTAGTCGCATAATGCCTAGTTCGCAAAATGGCACCCGAGTCTGAAAAGGACTAATTCGCAAAAGGACTAATTCTTAAAAAGACTAATTCGCGAAATGGCTAATTCGTAAAAGGACTAATTCTTAAAAAGACTAATTCGCGAAATGGCTAATTCTGAAAAGGACTAGTTCGCAAAAGGACTAATTCTTAAAAAGACTAATTCGCGAAATGTCCAACTCTTAACAAGGTATGATGTTGGTGTTGGTTTAAAAAAAAAAACTTATCGAAGTCGGGGCGCGCAGAATTCGACTTTACCTACCAATTTCGATGTAGTACCTCCTAAACGGTTTCAAATCGAATGCTGCGCGCCCCGACTTCGATAAGTTAGGTTAGAAGCCTTCGTGGTTTTTTTTTATATCCAATCAACACCAACATCATACGCTGTTAAGAGTTGGCCATTTCGCGAATTAGTCTTTTTAAGAATTAGTCCTTTTGCGAATTAGCCCTTTTCAGAATTAGTAATTTCGCGAATTAGTCTTTTTAAGAATTAGTCCTTTTGCGAATTAGTCCTTTTCAGAATTAGCCATTTCGCGAATTAGTCTTTCTAAGAATTAGTCCTTTTGCAAATTAGTCCTTTTCAGACTCGGGTGCCATTTTGCGAATTAGGCATTATGCGACTAAACGGCTATATCCGTTGTTCTCACCTGTGAGTCTCTAAAACGTGTTGATTTCACATATTCCTTTCAAACATTATATCATATAAACTTTGGCTCCTAAGTTCATAACACACGTAACACTGCTCGTGGCCTGTAGTATAGTATAGATTACTGTCCGAGTAGAGCGTCTATTCGTCGGTGAACAATGCGAACTCATTGGCATCTAGGGTTCGGATCTTTGACAATTAACTTAGTTTCAAGGGATGTATATTGTCGCGAAACGACATTGAAAGAAGGTTAGGACAGTTTCACAAGATATAGATTTATAATAAAAGAATATTAAAGACAAGGTAAAAAAAATAAAGATAAAAAAGTAAAGATATTAAAAGTCAGTTGACGAGTACATCTCCCGGAGATAGGTGTAGAATGCAAGGTCTCGGAGTAGGAGCGCCGCCCACCGGCTGTAGTCCCACGCCGGCACACGCCGATCACAACTGTAACAACACAAATGTGATATTACCAATATTGCCATTTGGGCGCTTGCACATTGCACGATAACGGTAACGACACGATATCGTAGGAGTGGTGTTTTGATACATTGTAGCGTTACACGCAAGTGAATTGCTAAAAATATTTGGTAGGCGCTATAAGCATTATTATTTAAATGCTTATAGCTAGTTATAGTTAGGTAGTTATCCTAGTAGTGTCTCAAAGAAGGGGAAGTTGATGGAAAGGGTTTCTGGGGTGGATTTAAGACGTATATATAAGCGTGCGCATTAGTAGAATGCGACGAATCAGGAACTAACTAAAATTATTTTATTTTTGCTACTTCATACAGTCGAAGAAAAGGCATTGTTCTTTTATGGAATCACTTAAAACGAAACCGTGCTTTAAATCGAAAATTGTGTTTATTTCTGTAAATGTCTTTTACGATTTAATTTGACAATAAAACATCCTTGCACAATGGGAAAACACGAAAACATTTTAATAGTTTTTATTGCATTTTCCGCCCTGACTATCAATTACACAGGCCTGCAAAATGAGGGTCATAACTTCCTCTCTGGAATTTGATAGCTGATTCTAGGGTATTTTGGTGCGCTGATTACGAATATGTACTTAGTTTTTCAGCATCACCTCCAGATTTTTCAAAAAAGGGACAGAAATAAAATAGAATAAAAGACCCAAGTTTTCTCATAAAAAAAATATATTGAAAAAAGTACATTACTTTTAACTTTAAAAACGACTAAAATATAATAACAACTTATTACTAGACTAAATTACATGTAAATTTTATTTGTTGAACCTGGTCCTTTTTTCCTGGAACCTTCGGTTGTGCGAATTTCGGTTAAAATTCCAGTTTGTATCGTCGCGCTTCAATAACCAACAATAGTCCGCCATCATGCTAGTATTCCATGTTTCTTGATACCAGACTTCAAGCTCTTTCAAATCTCGGTAAAATCTTTCGCCTTGTTCTTCGCCAACGGCTCCTAGATTTTCTGGGAAGTAATCAATGTGCGAATTTAGGAAATGAAGTTTAGTGCTCGTTTATGTCCCTTTTATTATTAAAATTGTATCCAGTTATGTCACAACAACAACAGTAGCAATCTTTATCATGGTTGTTAGCCTCTCTTCGTAGCATAGGCGAAACGATTTTGAAGCTATGTTTCTGTCCTTTTGACCACTGGCGAAGTTCTAATAAACAAGTCGTACAAAGTTTATGAGGTGTCCAAGTTTTGTCTTTGGTTAATTAAAACGTCTCCATAATAACTTTTGTAAATATTTTTCACAAAGTCAGTAATGCTGTTTCGTTGTTTTATCACCATAAAATTCCCGCAAATATTACAAAATCAATTTGGAGAATTTAAACATCTTCGCGATGACATTTTAAAGTTCATGTTGCAAGATGCGCACTTCAACTGTTAATTTTCTAAATAAGTGCGGGTACTTAATAAAAAAAAGCCTTTTGGGTTATCTTTATTACACCCTTTTTTAATAATATTTACAACAATTAGGTAATATTACTACTAGGTAATATTTTTTATTATTTTATTACTAAATTAAGTCAAAATTACCCGTTTTCAACATGGTTAATGCGGATTACTTTTACTTTTTATGTAGTAATCATCAAATTACTGATTTGCATTAATTTCTATGTCCACTTACACGAATTAAATGCAATAAAAATGAAGCTGAAGTATTTTAATTACGTTTTATAAATTTCTAAAGGTAGACGCTCAGACATTTTGGAGCTAAATCTTAAATATTCAATATCAAAAAATCCTGACGTGATGGATTTTTTTTATTATTTTTCTCGTAATCAGCACATCAGAAACTATAAAAAATGTTACTCAGATTTCAAAGAGGAAAACCATTGCAGACCTGTGTTATTATTATGGCCGTTGTTGACCAGTGTTGCCAACATGTGAGGCATATTCTTAAAATAAATACAGTTTGTCTATAAAGTCGTGAAATTAATGTTTGAGGAACTAAAAATAGTTATGTGTGTGGCAACTCTGGCAACAAGAAACATAAGTACGTCAGTTGTCAATGCTATCGTCGAATTTCGTTTACTCTCTCACGTAACTTTAATGTTTGGATTAAACTGCAACAAATATAGACCAAACTACGCATAAAGGTTTGAGAAATGAGTAAAGAAAATCGGAGTGGTGCGCAGGAAGTGATTTTTAAAGTTTTCCAGTGATGTTTCGCGGAGTACCAATCTGGACAATTGTTGTGGGTTTCCAGTGATGTTTCGCGGAGTACCAATCTGGACAATTGTTGTGGGATTTTGAGGATGTTTATGAGCGAACAGCATCTTTGGTGGGTATGTAATCGTGTTATTGTTTGTTTTGAATCTGTCTGAAGTTACAAATTTACTGAATTTACGATTTGGAGACAAAAAAAAGGCATTGTTTGCATATTTTTAGGTTAGAATCTTAAACTTACAATCTACCTATAATGTAAGTCAGTTGTTAGAACAACATGGTTATTTTATAGTACGACCTACATTTTTGATACTCAGTTCAATCTGGTTTTCTACCAATTTTTATTTTGAATTAATTGCTTCATGTCAATAGTTTGTTTCCAATATGTAATTAATTTTCTTTTTTTACTCTTTTCAGGAAAATCAGAGAGTACAGTTAGGCGAATAGTTAACGAAGGTTTTAATAATGAAGGAAAGTTTGAAACTCCTGGTAAACACAGAAAAGGTCGGCAAAGAAAGAAATAGACGATTTTAATATTTGAGCACTGCGCCAAAAAAATCCTTGTCAGATGGGGGAAAGTTACAGATAAAACATGTAATTACACGATTGTGGCAAAGCAATTGGGACTGCTAGGCACCTGCTGGTGGGTTGTAAGACGCTATTAGACCGGGGCTTCTGGATCTGGTTCAATAACTTTATTCTGGATCTGATTCAATAAAACAGAAACAAAATTAAAAATGTATAATGTGTTTTATTTATTAACTCACTAGCTGATGCCCGCAGCTTCGCCCGTGACGAATTTGTTCTCGTTCCCGCTTCCCGTAGGAACTTATTCCCGGGATGAAAAGTAGCCTATGTGTTATTCCAGACTATAATGTATCCCTGTACCAAATTTCAGCTAGATCAGTTCAACTGTTCGAGCGTGAAAGAGTCTCACATCCACACTCATAAGCTTTCGCATTTATAATATTTGTATTGTTCCCGTTCCCGCTTCCCGTAAGAACTTATTCCCGGAATAAAAAGTAGCCATAGTTATTCCAGATTATAATGTATCCCTGTACCAAATTTCAGCCAGATCCCTTTAACCGTTCGAGCGTGTCAGAGTAATAAACATATACACTCACAAACTGTCGCATTTATAATATTAGTAAGATTTTACTCGGAACGAACTCCTCGTATCAAAATCGTTTTGGTCGTACTATATAGGGTTGCATACATGCATTCAGCAGCGCCCTCATTTAATTTCACGACTTTATAGACAAACGTTTGTCTATAAAGTCGTGAAATGAATGTTTGAGGAACTAAAAACAGTTGTGTGTGGCAACACGAAACATAAGTACGTCAGTTGTCAATGCTATCGTCGAATTTCGTTTACTCTCTCCTCTCACGTAATTTTATTGTTTGGATTAAACTGCAACAAATTGAAACCAAACTTAATATAAAGGTTTGAGAAATGAGTAAAGAAAATCGGAGTGGTGCGCAGGAAGTGATTTTTAAAGTTTCCAGTGATATTTCGCGGAGTACCAAGCTGGGCAATTGTTGTGGGATTTTGAGGATGTTTATGAGCGAACAGCATCTTTGGTGGGTATGTAATCGTGTTATTGTTTGTTTTAAATCTGTCTGAAGTTACAAATTTACTGAATTTACGATATGGAGACAAAAAAAGGCATTGTTTACGTTGCATATTTTTAGGTTAGAATCACAGACTTACAATCTACATAAATTGTAAGTCTGTGGTTAGAATAACATTGTCAGTAGGTTATTTTATAGTACGACCTACATTTTTGATACTCAGTTCAATCTGGTTTTTCTACCAATTTTTTATTTTGAATTAATTGCTTCATGTCAATAGTTTGTTTCCATTAGGTAATTAATTTTCTTTTTTTACTCTTTTCAGGAAAATCAGAGAGTACAGTTAGGCGGATAGTTAACGAAGGTTTTAATAATGATGGAAAGTTTAAAACTCCTGGGAAACACAGAAAAGGTCGGCAAAGAAAGAAATAGACGACTTTAATATTTGTGCACTGCGCCAAAAAAATCCTTGTCAGATGGGGGAAAGTTACAGATAAAACATGTAATTACATGATTGTGGCGAAGCAATTGGGACGTGTGCGTTCGCGCAGCGGAATGTTGTTGAATTTAAAGATTTTAATTATGCAGATATTTAGTATTTGACGGCGTGTAATTGTGTACGGTAAAAAGAAAATTGTGTATGCAGCCATTTTGGAGAAATTCGCCAAAAACTGATTCCGCTGGGCGAACGTTGTCCTGGCGGCATTTTTTTTAAATCCACGCACTTAAAAGAAAAAAAATGTGTCCAACAATTAGTGTGTAATTGTGTGTAATTGTGTATGTATGAATAAAATTAGTGTATGCATAAACTTCGGAGAAATTCAAGTTTCCGCTACGCGAACGTTTGGCCATTAGCTCGTTTTCATATAAAGCGCATATATAGAGAGCTGTAGATTTTTACATACGTTGTTTTGAATTTGTTTATATTTGTTTAAAAAACAGATTTAGAAACAAATGAAGGGTTTAAAAGATAAAAATATAAACGTAAAATACGCTTATTAGGTCGTAGTTCGTAAAGTATACACTTTGGGGTCTAGATTTTCACGTTTATACTAACCTTGTAAGTGCTTGCAACATGTTGCCAAGTATCAATGATGTTCCGTTAGTAATTAAAGGGTTATAGGACAATTTACCATGAATAGATCACTGTTTACAAAGCAGTCAAATATCACGGAGTTCTAAAGGAATTGCATAGTAAAATGTATTCCAATAATTAGTTTATTAATTCAACTACTTATATGCAAAATTTCATCTCATTAAATTCAGTAATTAAAAAGAAACAATTAAAATACTGACAAAACATCGAAAGCCTACATAACCCGACCAAGTTCGAATGGCTACAAAAAAGCGGCCGTGCCATATATCTAAGTAACGCTCTTAACCTTCCAGTATAGTATTTATTATTATAGTACAGTTGCGTACACAAGCGTTAGGAAAAACTTAAACAATTGCATTTCTTGAATGATAATTTTTTTTTTTAATAATAAGGCCACCATCTACGATAAAAATAAATCCCCTATTAACAAGTACTTCTATCCTTTATACTTTTGATTGTTGGCACTTGATGGAACTTGTTATACATTATGAAAACTCACTCACTTGTACTCTTCCACAACTTTTATTATAATTTTAATATGAGAATGCTATAATAGCGAAACCGGTTAGGTATTATTAAAATTATAATAAAAGTTGTGGAATAGTACAAGTGAGTGAGTTTTCATAATGTGTAACAAGTACTTCTCTAATTAAACATCGGTGTACAAAAATATTTGTAATTACATATAATAATTATGTATTTATTATTTATTTCTCGCCACCTGTTACGTATACATATAATAATTATGTATTTATTTCTCGCCACCTGTTACGTAGAAACCCAAAAATGGCGAAATGTGGGTGACACAGAAATGTCACACCTCTGCCTACCCCTTCTGGGACAACAGCCGTGAGCATATATGAATGAATGAATGATACTAATCATGACAATCCTTGGGCGCGCGCCCCAGTAACAGCAGAACTTGGCATACAACTCATGTGCGCGCACAGGCGCGTGTATTTTGAGCGTATCGGGAGCGCAGCTGAGGTGCTTGTCATGACTAGTCCCTTGTTTATAAAAACTTAACGTTAACAAACGCTTGCTAAACATATTGTCATTGGTTAGAGACAACAATAGACTTAAAATGTGTTTTAACTAAAATAGGTTTAATAAACGATTATGAATATGAGGGTAAGGATAATATGTATTTCGAGCTTCAATAAAAATTTAAATCACGGATCACATATAAATTATATCGAAACAACAATTGTGTTATCCCCTGTACCAATTCAAAACCGGTATTAGACTGTAAATTTTAGAATGTTACATAAATATATTGCACGGCCGCTTTTTTGTCGTCATTCGAACTTGGTCGGGTTATGTAGGCTTTCGATGCTTTGTCAGTATTTTAATTGTTTCTCTTTAATTACTGAATTTGATGAGATGAAATTTTGCATGTCAGTAGTTGAATTAATAAACTAATTATTGGAATACATTTTACTATGCAATTCCTTCAGAACGTCGTGATATTTGACTGCTTTGTAAACAGTGATTTATACATGGTAAATTGTCCTATAACCCTTTAATTACTAACGGAACATCATTGATACTTGGCAACATGTTGCAAGCACTTACAAGGTATATATAAACGTGAAAATCTAGACCACAAAGTGCATACTTTACGAACTACGACCTAATAAGCGTATTTTACGTTTATATTTTTATCTTTTAAACCCTACATTTTATTCTAAATCTGTTTTTTAAACAAATATAAACAAATTCAAAACAACGTATGTAAAAATCTACAGCTCTCTATATATGGGCTTTATATGAAAACGAGCTAATGGCCAAACGTTCGCGTAGCGGAAACTTGAATTTCTCCGAAGTTTATGCATACACTAATTTTATTCATACATACACAATTACACACAAATACACACTAATTGTTGGACACATTTTTTTTCTTTTAAGTGCGTGGATTTAAAAAAAATGCCGCCAGGACAACGTTCGCCCAGCGGAATCAGTTTTTGGCGAATTTCTCCAAAATGGCTGCATACACAATTTTCTTTTTACCGTACACAATTACACGCCGTCAAATACTAAATATCTGCATAATTAAAATCTTTAAATTCAACAACATTCCGCTGCGCGAACGCACACAATTGGGACTGCTAGGCACCTGCTGGTGGGTTGTAAGACGCTATTAGACCGGGGCTTCTGGATCGGGTTCAATAACTTTATTCTGGATCTGATTCAATAAAACGTGTGCGTTCGCGCAGCGGAATGTTGGTGAATTTAAAGATTTTAATTATGCAGATATTTAGTATATGACGTCGTGTAATTGTGTATGGTAAAAAGAAAATTGTGTATGCAGCCATTGTGGAGAAATTCGCCAAAAACTGATTCCGCTGGGCGAACGTTGTCCTGGCGGAACTTTTTTTAAATCCATGCACTTAAAAGAAAAAAAATGTGTCCAACAATTAGTGTGTATTTGTGTGTAATTGTGTATGTATGAATAAAATTAGTGTATGCACAAACTTCGGAGAAATTCAAGTTTCCGCTACGCGAACGTTCGGCCATTAGCTAGTTTTCATATAAAGCGCTTATATAGAGAGCTGCAGATTTTTACATACGTTGTTTTGAATTTGTTTATATTTGTTTAAAAAACAGATTTAGAAAAAATTGTAGGGTTTAAAAGATAAAAATATAAACGTAAAATACGCTTTAATGGTCGTAGTTCGTAAAGTATACACTTTGGGGTCTAGATTTTCACGTTTATACAAACCATGTAAGTGCCTGCAACATGTTGCAAAGTATCAATGATGTTCCGTTAGTAAATAAAGGGTTATAGGACAATTTACCATGAATAGATCACTGTTTACAAAGCAGTCGAATATCACGGCGTTCTAAAGGAATTGCATAGTAAAATGTATTCCAATAATTAGTTTATTAATTCAACTACTCACATGCAAAATTTCATCTCATCAAATTCAGTAATTAAAGAGAAACAATTAAAATACTGACAAAGCATCGAAAGCCTACATAACCCGACCAAGTTCGAATGACGACAAAAAAGCGGCCGTGCAATATATTTAGGTAACATTCTAAAATTTACAGTCTAATACCGGTTTTGAATTGGTACAGGTGATAACACAATTGTTGTTTCGATATGTGATCAGTGATTTAAATTTTTATTGAAGCTCGAAATACATATTATCTTTACCCTCATATTCATAATCGTTTATTAAACCTATTTTAGTTAAAACACATTTTAAGTCTATTGTTGTCTCTAACCAATGACAGAGTATGTTTAGCAAGCGTTTGTTAATGTTAAGTTTTTATAAACAAGGGACTAGTCATGAGAAGCACCTCAGCTGCGCTCCCGATACGCTCAAAATACACGCGCCTGTGCGCGCACATGAATTGTATGCCAAGTTCTGCCGTTACTGGGGCGCGCGCCCAAGGCTGCTCACGGCTGTTGTCCCAGAAGGGGTAGGCAGAGGTGTGACATTTCTGTGTCACCCACATTTCGCCATTTTTGGGTTTCTACGTAACAGGTGGCGAGAAATAAATAATAAATACGTACATAATTATTATATGTAATTACAAATATTTTTGTACACAGATGTTTAATTAGAGAAGTACTTGTTAATAGGAGATTTATTTTTATCGTAGATGGTGTTATTATTAAAAAAAAATTCATTCAAGAAATGCAATTGTTTAATTTTTTCCTAACGCTTGTGTACGCAACTGTACTGTAGTAATAAATACTATACTGGAAGGTTAAGAGCGTTACTTAGATATATGGCACGGCCGCTTTTTTGTAGCCATTCGAACTTGGTCGGGTTATGTAGGCTTTCGATGCTTTGTCAGTATTTTAATTGTTTTTCTTTAATTACTGAATTTAATGAGATGAAATTTTGCATGTGAGTAGTTGAATTAATAAACTAATTATTGGAATACATTTTACTATGCAATTCCTTTAGAACGCCGTGATATTTGACTGCTTTGTAAACAGTGATCTATTCATGGTAAATTGTCCTATAACCCTTTAATAACTAACGGAACATCATTGATACTTGGCAACATATTGCAGGCACTTACATGGTTTGTATAAACGTGAAAATCTAGACCCCAAAGTGTATACTTTACGAACTACGACCATTAAAGCGTATTTTACGTTTATATTTTTATCTTTTAAACCCTACATTTTTATCTAAATCTGTTTTTTAAACAAATATAAACAAATTCAAAACAACGTATGTAAAAATCTACAGCTCTCTATATAAGCGCTTTATATGAAAACTAGCTAATGGCCGAACGTTCGCGTAGCGGAAACTTGAATTTCTCCGAAGTTTATGCATACACTAATTTTATTCATACATACACAATTACACACAAATACACACTAATTGTTGGACACATTTTTTTTCTTTTAAGTGCATGGATTTAAAAAAAGTTCCGCCAGGACAACGTTCGCCCAGCGGAATCAGTTTTTGGCGAATTTCTCCACAATGGCTGCATACACAATTTTCTTTTTACCATACACAATTACACGGCGTCATATACTAAATATCTGCATAATTAAAATCTTTAAATTCAACAACATTCCGCTGCGCGAACGCACACCAATAAAACAGAAACAAAATTTAAAATGTATAATGTGTTTTATTTATTAACTCACTAGCTGATGCCCGCAGCTTCGCCTGTGTCAAATTTGTTCTCGTTCCCGCTTCCCGTAGGAACTTATTCCCGGGATGAAAAGTAGCCTATGTGTTATTCCAGACTATAATGTATCCCTGTACCAAATTTCAGCCAGATCAGTTTAACTGTTCGAGCGTGAAGGAGTCTCACATCCACACTCATAAGCTTTCGCATTTATAATATTTGTATTGTTCCCGTTCCCGCTTCCCGTAAAAACTTATTCCCGGAATAAAAAGTAGCCATAGTTATTCCAGATTATAATGTATCCCTGTACCAAATTTCAGCCAGATCCCTTTAACCGTTCGAGCGTGTAAGAGTAATAAACATCCACACTCACAAACTGTCGCATTTATAATATTAGTAAGATTTTACTCGGAACAAACTCCGTATCAAAATCATTTTGGTCGTACTATATAGGGTTGCTACATGCATTCAGCAGCGCCCTCATTTAATTTCACGACTTTATAGACAAACTGTATATGGCTGGCACCCAATGTCACCAACAATCCACAAGATTCTTATTCATGGCGCAGCAGTTATCACACACGCTATACTGCCAATCGGCCAGTTATCTGAAGAAGCTGCAGAGGCCAGGAACAAAAATTTTAGGCAATACAGGCTAAATTTTGCCAGGAAATTTTCACGGGAACTGTGCAACCGAGACGTTTTGCATAGATTACTGCTGACTTCAGATCCCTTCCTGAGTAGTACTAGAAGCAGACAAAAAAGAAAAAGTAATCCATTTTCAAAAGAAGCTCTGGATCTACTGAAAGAACCTACAATCTATTCGGACGTTCATTGTAGCGACAGTGATGAAAAACTTAAGGGCCGAATGCCAGAGCGCATTAGGTATTTTTACCACCTCACCTCACCGCGGGCGATACCCCCGTAGCATGCGATCGACATGAACTCATTTGACCCCAAGCACTCTGTTTGGACGTTGCCAGTTGGTGCAATTGGACGTTGACAGTTGGTGCAGCGTGTATTTCATGCCGCACTTTTTGTACCACCAAATAAATTACAACAGAAGTATAAGTTTATCAAACCTTTATAAGACATTTTATTTAATAAGTGTCTGTTAGGTATATTTAAAATGGGGTTGTAAGAAACCTTTCCTTATTTTTAACAGACTTCAAAAAAGGAGGAGGTTCTACATTCGTCTGTATGTTTTTATGTATGTTCACTGATATTTCCGTCAATTATAGACGGATTTAATTCTTTTTTCTTTTCTTCAATAGGGTTTACTTCTGAGGTAGTCCCATTTTTACCAGGTCAGGATCTGATGATGGGATCCAGGAGAAATCGAGGACAACCACCGAAAATTGTAGGGACAACTAGTGCGTTTGGTAACTTTTTAATGAAGTGCTTTACAGTGGGCGCACACTAGGCGACAGTCGCGGCGACATGTCGCGGCGACTTGTCGCGCAGTGTGCGCCTGCATCGGGCGACTTGACGCCGTGACAGACGTTGTGCAAGGAACACGTTGTCCAAAGCTGTCGCTGGGCGACTGTCGCCGTGTCGCCACGACAATAGCGCGACAGACGCGAAGACTCCCCTTGCTTGTCTCGGAGTCGCGGTGACATGTCGCCTAGTGTGCGGAGCTTAAAACAAAATGTATGTAATTTGGCGCCCACAGCTTGTCGCCGTGACAAGACGCCTAGTGTGCGCCCACTGTTAATGTACTACAATTTAATGAAGGTCAGGAGTCGATCTGATGATGGAACCGAAAGACAGTCGAGGGAACTATTTAACGATTTACAGCACGTACCTTGTGTTTGGGCTTTATTGATTTGTATTGATAAGAACTTTACACCTAGATAGATATACTTTTCGGTCCACCCGTCACTTAAAATGATGATAAAAAAATTTTAGTAATAAATAGAACTGACTTCAAAAAAATCCTGAAAAATAAAATTTACATAGCACAAAGTAATAATATGTATTTTGATTTATCAGATTGTATTCAATATGATATTGAAGTTGGTGCCATTAATAATACCTACCTCAACCTATGGGTTTACTTGGCGCCGACTTCAATATGATATTGAATAAAATATGAAAAATGAAAATACATTTATCTTTGTGCCAAGTAAATTTAATTTTTCAGGATTTGTTTGAAGTCGGTTCTATTTTTGCTACTTTTTTTTATCATCATTTTAATTGTGAGACGAGCCGAGAAAAGATAATAAGAAAAAAATCCGTCAATAATTTATGAAATCAATTCGAGCAGTCTTCGAAGAGGGAAGCATAGGTATAACATAAGTAGCAAAAAATAATAGAATGCATCTTGTGAGTAAAATAATGCGTTTATTTATTTTACATTATAATATGAATAAGACAAGTAACACGCACGCCGCATGTCAGCTTAGACCTGTGTTACAAAATACAACAAATGATAGATGGCGCTTACACCAACATAGTCAATTTAAAGTCTATTTGAAGACCCTACCCCTAGTTAATATTTGCGCAAAATTTTAATCAAAAATATTGAGTACTTTTCGAGATCCTTCCGGACAAAGCAAAATTAACAGACAAACAGACGACAAACAGACAAAAAAATTCTAACTACATTTTCGACTTTGGTATCCTGTGTAGAACCCCCCGCGAGTATTTTTTTAAATATGTTTAATGTACAGTTTTGACTTTAGATCTTCTTATTATATGGATATAGACTAGGAACTTAGGTTGCCTAGAAAGTTTTCAAAAACCTATTCTTACGGCCTGGCCACGGGGCAGTCGCCATGGCGAAAATTTGTGCGGCGCGACCGGCGAAGCGTCTTGCGACTCAAACAAATGAATAGAAATGTACTGAGCATGCCACGCGGCACGGCGACCGGCGATGCGACCGGCGAAATGTACCGAGCGAACGACACGGCGACTGGCGGTGCGGCGAGCGAGTGAAACAAATGCATGAATCAGTATGGCGCAAGCCACGGCGTCGGGCGGCAGTCGCGGCGACTAGGCTAGTGATCAAATGACTGGTCGCGGCGGCGAACGCGACTGCCCCGTGGCCTGAAAACGATGCCGCACGATTAGTCGCCTCCGCCGCCGCCGCCGCCACCGCCGTGCCCCGTGGCCAGGCCGTTAGTCTCCCGCAGGCTGGATCCCGCAGGTGGCCCCTTCCGAGGTCCGTGGAAGCACAAGGGATATAAACCCTTGTTTGCAAAAATAAAGGATTGAATTGAGTACTTAAACCAGAAAAATAATAAATATTTATGGGGGACTTCCATACAACAAACGTGATTTTTTTTTGCGTTTTCTTATTAATAACGGCAACAAGTACACACTTGAAATGAACGCCGCAGACGTGTCTTCGCCCAAGACTATCGGTCTCCATAACCAGGGGCCTGAAGACGGTGAGGGGGCTGCTCACCGTCCTTACAGAAGCAGGCCCATGACGGCAGCGTGACGTGAGGGATTTATGCATACCCCCTTCAGAAGCGGGATCACATCCGAAACACCCAAAGACGCAGGATTGCACCCGAACCTACCCCTAGGCGAGGCCGCAGTGGCGGCCGTGGGTCTGTTGGGAGTCCTAGGACATCCTTCCGAGGGCTTACCCTGGGCTCCCAACCATAGGCTGTTGAGCGTAACGTGAGGTTTTTAGTCGGTAGGAGTCCGGCATTAGCATCCATAAGGATTTTCTCTCACGTTAAAAAGAAAAAAAAAAAAGGGTTTATAACCCTTGCTTACTAAAAATAAAGCTGTTACAAAGTTGAATGAAAAAGGGACATGTCCTCAAAGTCTCGCTCTCGTATGTCAATTCGGTGAATCAGCTTATTGATAGGAATATTGGCATGCAAAATTCAATATTTCGTCGCTGCGCTTGCAAAAGTCGCTATGTGATTTTTTTTCGAATTTTGGATTTTGATGCCATTTAGATCCTTATTTCAAGGCACACAAAGTGCAAAAACCGAAATTTTAAAAACCCTAATATTAACGGAGTTTCGAAAAATAGCTATGTGAAATCAATACTTTTTTGCGCCCTCAAAATAATTATGTGCTTCAAATCACATACCTAAAAAGTTCACCTTGACTAAAATAAAGTCAATTGCGCGGAATTGCGCCCGCTATGTGTTTACGGGCACATAGCGATATTGGTGTACAATATTTGACCTGAAACATCGCGCATTGCACAAATCAAGTGTCACATAGCTATCTTTTTCTATGAAATTTGACAGTCGTTTTGGATATTTATGTCAGCGATCCGTTCAGGAATGTATTGAAATAATAAGGCTGCTTTGGAGCTAGAATATTTCAGTAAAGTGCAAAAAGTTTATTAGTTTTTAAATTTAGCTTGCCAAATTGACATCGCCACCAGCCTGATGGAAAGCCGCGGCGCATCTAGCGATTGGGGCCCACTGCAGACAGTGGTCCTCAAGTTGGCGGCCTTGTAATGTGCCTCTTCACGCTCCTCTTGAAGAACCCGGGATTGTAAGATGAGGGAAACACGTGTGCGGGCAGGTCGACAGAGGAACGATCTTTTGAAACGCTCCATTCTGGCGAAAATTCTTTCCACTGTGTATGAGTGGCACCTCTGCCCGGCACACGTGGTTCGGGATCGGAAAGGAGAGGGTGGGATCAGGTTGAAGAGCTCTTCAGAACATTCACCGTTATACATTCGGTAGAAGGCAGCGAGGGACGCTATGGTTCTTCGCTGCGCTAACGGTTCGAGGCCTTCAGTCACCTCAGGACAATCAATTATTCGGATAGCACGTCTCTGCATAGCGTCAAGTGCGTCTAGTAAGTACCTCGCGGAGCATCCCAAAGGTGAGAACAGTATTCGACGGAGAGGCGAATCTGCGTCTTGTACAGTAAACATCTCTGATGTGGCGTAAAATACCGTCTCACCTTTTTCAGGATTCCTAATTTCGCGAGGCCAGCCCAATATAGCTCTCTATGTAGTTTTTGTGATTGAGCTCACGCCGGCGATCTATACCGAGAATCTCCAGGTTGTCCTTTAGTGGAACCGTAATGCTCTGAAGAGAGGGTAGGGGTAGAAATAGGGACTTGACCAGGTTGTCCGAACCCCATTGGGCAATGCAGCCCAGGTCCCGGTCGAGATCCGCCACGAGTTGTCGTCTCTTCCCCTCCACGTCGCCTCGCAGCTCCACTGGACGGCCAGAATAGCTGCCATGCAGAGTACTACTATCATCCGCATAACAATGAATGCACCCAAGGGACAGCATGTCATTGATATGCAGAAGAAAGAGAGTTGGGGACAATACCGATCCCTGTGGTACTCCGGCATTTACCTGCAAAAAACAGGAAGCCTGACCATCACAGAGGACCCATACACGTCGCCCGTGCAGGAATCTGGCCAACCAGCGGCACAACTGCGACTATAGACCGTATGCCGGCAAATTGGAAAGAAGCGACGCATATCAAAGCCTTTAGCGATGTCTAGGCCAATGGCCAGAGATTCACCGTGCCTCTTCATAGCCTGCTACCTCCCCGCCGCCTCTTTTACAAGCATGACCTGCTCACAGAAAGTCGCGGTGGCGCGAAGTCTTAATTAATCTCGCTGGAGATGATTGCTCACTCCATAGTCGAGAGAATATCCACGCCCAGACCTGCAACGAGAACCTGTCACTGCTGCGCCCACGCTATGTACTCCCTAATTTTGAGAAGTGCTGTGGCTTCGCTGAATTTTATATATTGATGAACCAGCTTCCTTCCGTCTTCGCTGGATCACTTGAATGTCTATTTTATTCATTACCCCATAAAATCCCAATCTCCTTTACGTAAGCCTGCTTTTCTCATAAAGGACCCTTTTACGTTTCATTCTACAATTTCTTGCTCAAAAATCCGAGCTTTGCTGTACTCATTCCTTTCCAGCCATTATTTTTTTGGATCACACAAATATTTGAGTCTAATCGAGAATCAACCCCCTTACGGGATCTTAGCACAACAGTCGCATACATTTACAGACAAGTATCTAAAACTACTAGTATTATAGGTGGTACGTAGTACGTACATTTGCATACCTACCAGGGTTCCTTAAAAAATAGTAAGGTTTTTTGTTTGCTGTAAAGGAGTTGGTAGGGAAATAATTGGGACAGCACGCTTTTTCGTAGTCTCCTTCCAGGCTGTATGTAGCCAGAGATTTTGGTGCACTCTCGAAAGGAAATCCCAGGCACCCTCACCAGCCGTGGTCGCCAAGCTGCGGCGACCTTTCGCCACGGTTGTCGTGGAAACCATGTCTTACTAGACTGGAAGTATCTCGTGGCAGGTCTGGATGTGGATCTCTCGCTGGAGACCATAGTACGAGCCATGAACCCTAGCGGGAGTAAGTGGGACTGCGCTGCCTGTTTCTGTAAGCAGGTTATGCTCGCGAAAGAGTTTGGAGAGGTTTGGGAACGAGAGAGAACTCTCCCACCCGAGATCCACAGTCCTGGAAGTATCTCGTGGCAGGTCTGGATGTGGATCTCTCGCTGGAGACCATAGTACGAGCCATGAACCCTAGCGGGAGTAAGTGGGACTGCGATGCCTGTTTCTGTAAGCAGGTTATGCTCGCGAAAGAGTTTGGAGAGGTTTGGGAACGAGAGAGAACTCTCCCACCCGAGATCCACAGTCGGCGGCGTTGCCGCCGACATATCTTTGCCCAAGACTATCAGCCTCCATGATTGGGGTCCTGAGGACGGTAAGGGGGCTACCCACTGTCCTTACTGAAGCAGGCCGCCGTCCTTATAGATGTCAGCGTGACGAAGGGATTCACGCACGCCCCCCCTAAGAAGCGGGATAGCACCCAAAAAGCCCCCAAAGACGCGTGATAGCACCCTAGGTGAGGCTGCAGTGGTAGCCGTAGGTCTGTTGGGAGTCCTGGGGTATCTTTCCGTGGGCTTACCCGGGGTTCCTAACCGTAGACTGTTCTACAGGATACGTGAGGTTTTTTAGTCGGTAAATGTCTGGCATAGCATTTATGAGGATTTTCCCTCACGTTCAAAAAAAAGGAAGGGGTAGCCAGCCCAGAGTGATGGAGATCGTTCTGGGATCTCCGGCGACCAGTGCTTCTGCTGCGGTACGTGAGAGAACTGTTGCTCTCCCGATCCTTCCTCGGCGCCTTTATTGCGTACAACACGTCCTCACACATCAAGGCAGCAGAGTTTTATGGCAGAGAACTAGCGATGGGTAATTCGAATAATTTTATTCGAATAAGACTGTTGACTCGTTGATTCGAATCGCTTTCGCCCGAAACCGAATCAATTCGTTAACTCGATACGTACTCGCAAGTCGTAGGCAGGTACAGCCGTACTACAGACAGGTAGGTGCTTTCGGTCGGAGCGCGGGCGGCGGGGAGCGTGTCGACTCGGCTTGATTCGACATAACTCAACACGACAGTGATCTGTGTGAGTCATTGAAGCAGAAGAGACTCCGTCGCCATCTTCCACCTCCTACGAACTCATGTTACACCTGCCATAGATGCGGCAAGAAGTGCCGCGCTCAAATAGGACTCTACAGTCACATGCGCCGTTGCAGGCGACCGTGATTCAACAAGCGCTGCAACAACAAACATCTACCAAGATGTTGTGGCCAATGAGACTACTATTTTTTTCCCAAAAGCGTTTGACATCTTAGATCGTATGTCCACCTATTTATAATACGGACCAGTGTGCGGCCGGCCAGCCGCAACATAAAAAGCGCATTGATGTTACGAGTTGGATCAAAACGTTACACATTGTATCATTACAAGGCGCGCATTGCAATGCTCGGATCACCTGCTTCACCGCTGTAACCTCGTCTTGTATCATTACAAGGTGCGCATTGCAATGCTCGGTTCACCTCCCACACTGGCTGTAATTCTCGACTCGTAACATTACATTACGCGCGAATGCTCCCGGTGAGGGAGCACCTTTAAAAAAAATGATGTTTTGTAACATCATTTTTTTCTAAAGGTGCTTTAGCCTCAATAGCATTTTTGAAGACCTATCTATGGATACCCCACACGTATGGGTTTGATGAAAAAAAATCTTTTCGTTTCAGTTCTGAGTATGGGGACCCCCAAAATTTACTGCTGTTTTTTAGTTATATTTAAAAATCTTAATGCGGTTCACAGAATACATCTACTTACCAAGTTTCAAGTGCATAGGTCTTATAGTTTCGGAGAAAAGAGGTTGTGTCATTCGGACGGACAGACAGACAGACATGACGAATCTATAAGGGTTCCGTTTTTTGCCATTTGGCTACGGAACCTTAAAAGAGGTATTTTAAGATACTCTTATTTCATTAAAATAAATCTTATTGAACTAGGCGGCTAACTCCTTCCCTGTAGTTGCGTTAGTGTGTGTGGTTTTTATATGTGTTAGTTTTGGCGTACTTTTCAATCTCTAAGGCTGAGCGCAGATCATAGTCACGACAGTTTTAAGACAGACTTGCCTCACATAGACAAGTCTGTTTTAAAATTAAAACGAAACTGTTCTGTCTACGACACGTCGCACACCTTAGACAAAACTGTTTTGTCTACGATACGCATCACACGAACACCGTGGGTAGGTACTGTTCGTACTGCCGGACGTGTTATATGGCATAACCGCGTACTGGTTCAGTACCCAATTTGCGACAAAATTTAGCAGGACCCAGGACCTTTTTCGGACGCGATATACGGCTCGGGCGCGTACAGTCGACGTTCGGCCGCGTCCGAGTCCGAGATAGAATATATTATACTATGTGTGGTCCGAGCGACCGGGTGACCGGATTGATGCACGCTTGGGAACATTCTGTTCCGTAGTGTATCTCACTTAAAGCGTACGAGTAGTAAGTAACGAATACTTTTGAATGTTATATGAATACTTGAGGCACGCCTGCCAGCTTATTGGGCTCAGGAGATGGTCAAGCTACTTGTGTCAATATCAAGTGTACATACACGTCGATACATACACACACGTGCAAAGAAATCATGCACGCTGAAGCTACTTTAATTCATATTTTAATCGACTTGTCAAGTGCATTTTGACCATATAAGAGCCCATTAGTCGAGGCACGTGTGCACTACACTGCCAGATAATAATACATTAAACGAATAATATTTATTATTATGATAAATTAAGAAAAAGTGACATATTTTATTGAAACCCCTTTGAAACCCCCCATCCACCAAATATACATTACGAATAACGATTTTTTATACCACTAAGGTGGCATAATGTTGCCTGTAGGTTTATTTGTTGGTTTGATATCAATCGTCAAAAAGGGTCCATGCTGGCGGTGTTGCAGTCATCCTCATCAGCTAGCAGTTTCATAGAAAAGAATGATTACAAGGTAGTTTTTTTTCTAAATCTTGTATATCGAAAACCGTGCGTGATATCCTGATATCGCAAATACAACAAAATTTTCATCCCCTTTAAGAAAACCCCAACCATAAGGGGCAAACACATACAAACATAAGTGACCCTTGCCCGCCACCCCCCCCCCCCCCCTTATTTTTTGCAAAGCGGGAATTTATGAAGGTCAACAAACCTGTCAGAACAATCAGAACGCTGTATGTACTTGTACGAAAGATCGGGTACTGGTCCGGGTACTGTTCGAATGCCATATGGCACGGTTCGGAAAGCTATGCTATATGTCAGGACATCATCGGGTACTGTTTTGCGCAAGTCTATAGGAGAGGGGGGCCCGCCGCTAGACAGTTTCGTCTTTGATGTGCGCGTCCGCATGCATATAAAAGGGAAGCCGACAAACGTTAGTCAGACTTGTCGCCTTGTAGGTAAAGACAGCTTTGTCTAAGAGACGTTTTGTTCGAAGTGTGCGCCTCTCTATTGATCTCGTAAAGAAATAGTCTGTCTTAAGACAGTCGTGTCTCCAATGTGCCCTCAGCCTAAGGCTGAGCGCAGACTATAGTCACAACAGTTTTAAGACAGACTATCTCTCTACGAGATAAATAGAGAGGCGCACACTTAGAACAAAACGTCTCTTAGACAAAGCTGTCTTTACCTACAAGGCGACAAGTCTGACTAACGTTTGTCGGCTTCCCTTTTATATGCATGCGGGCGCGCACATCAAAGACAAAACTGTCTTGCGCAAAACAGTACCCGATGATGTCCTGACATATAGCATAGCTTTCCGAACCGTGCCATATGGCATTCGAACAGTACCCGGACCAGTACCCGGTCTTTCGTACAAGTACATACAGCGTTCTGATTGTTCTGTCAGGTTTGTTGACCTTCATAAATTTCCGCTTTGCAAAAAATAAGGGGGGGGGGGGGGGCGAGGGTCACTTATGTTTGTATGTGTTTGCCCCTTATGGTTGGGGCTTTCTTAAAGGGGATGAAAATTTTGTTGTATTTGCAATATCAGGATATCACGCACGGTTTTCGATATACAAGATTTAGAAAAAAAATCTAACTAACTAACTAACTATCTTTACGCCAAATCCCTTGCGGGGTAGGCAGAAAGAACCGAGCGCCACACGGCACGGTCCATACACACCTCACTTGCTTCTTCAACTTTCATTTTTCTTTTCATGCATGCACGTCGGTTCCTACGGCTCTTGACACCACCTTCTACTAACACACGATTAATTTGGTCGTTGTAGGTGTGTCGTGGCCTTCCCCGACTCCTACGTCCATCCACTTTCGCGTTGTATATCTGTTTTGTCATTCTTTCATCTCCCATTCGTTCCACATGCCCGAACCATCGTAGCATGCCCTTCCTTACTTTAACACCGACACTCTCTTTCAGATCAACTCTCTTTCTTACATCTTCATTCCGAACGCGATCTGCGAGCGTTACTCCGCAGATTTTGCGTAGCGCGCGCATCTCGACCGCGTTTATTCTACTTTCATGCGTTTCCTGCCATACCCAACTCTCGCTTCCATACGTTAGCGTAGGTATCATCACCGCATTGTGTACTGCGAGCTGGGCCTTTTGACTTATGGCCTTGGTACCTAAAAGTTTGCCTAACGCTCCATTCACACTATTGCCCGCAGTTACCCTCTTTTCTACATCAGCGGTGTACCGTCCATCCCTGCTAAATGCACATCCAAGATATACAAACTCATCCACCTGTTCCAGCACTAAGTCATTTACAGTTATCCTGGCATTCGTTCTGTCCTCTTCTCTTTCAAATAAGCCTCTCATTAGACAATCATCTTTCATCGTTGTGACTAGTGACTGTAGTTCTGATGGCGATTCGAAATAAAATCTACCTTGTAATCATTCTCTTATATGAAACTGCTAGCTGATGAGGATGACTGCAACACCGCCAGCATGGACCCTTTTTGACGATTGATATCAAACCAACAAATAAACCTACAGGCAACATTATGCCACCTTAGTGGTATAAAAAATCGTTATTCGTAATGTATATTTGGCGGATGGGGGCTTTCAAAGGGGGGTCAAAATTGCCATTATTTTTACGATAGCACGCACCGTTTTCGAGATAATTAAAAAAATAATATATGTCACTTTTTCTTCATTTATCATAATAATAAATATTATTCGTTTAATTGTGGGCGCTAATCTCAGTACCCGCTTTACCGATTACAATGCGGTTTATTGTGTTGAGGTTTGCCTTACTTAACATTTAGTGTTTATTTCATGTCAATCGGTTGATAAATAAAAAAGTAAACACACACAACAAGTAAGGTAAACACTTTTAAGAATTTATTACATCGAAGATATTTTGAAAATTTTAAATGTAGGGATTTCTTTGAATGTGATGGTAAATCTAAAATGGCGTGTTGGCTTAATCATAAAAGAGATTAATGATTAAGGCTATTTTAAAATAATTGACTTAATAATTGAATTGACTGGACTGAATTTTTTTTATAATAGACTTAATCTTTCCGTGCACTGCACTGCGAGGACCGCAGCGCTGTGTCATCGCTGCGGTCCTCGCAGTGCTGTGGATTCTCGGTGTCTTCGCCACAGATACTTATCGAAGCTACCGTGCCCGGTATCTGTGACAACCGGTAGGAGAGAGCACCGTCTCTTCTCTCCAGCCACTCGTCCATGACCGGTCTGACGGCCGCGATGTGGATTGTGGCGGATCCCCTCCTTTGGTTGCTCAAGTCACACCTTCCATATCTCCACGTTTACCTGGTGGAGCAGGGACCGCTGGGCCTCGATTTCTCGAGACGCAGACCCTTGGTTTTTGCTTCCAGGTCCCATGGAGGGGTCCCAGCTAGGAGGCATGCCACCTCACCTGAGATCGTGCGGTATCCCCTTATAATCCTAACGGCCATCGCCCTATGCGGGCTCAGCTATCTAGCCACATTGCTGACCATCAGGGTCTCCGCCCATTCTTCCGACTTGTGGTTATGTAGTATGCAAATTACCAAATGGTCGTAGAAAATAGTAGATTGTATAACAAGGGAACAAAATAGTATTTTGACGGCGACGCACGGCGCTACTTTGAATCACGGAGCGAAGCGAAGGATTCTCGAATAGAATCCCGAGCCCAGCGAGGGATTCTAACGTAGAATCCTGTGCGCAGTGAGGGATTCAAAGTACACCGCCCGAGGGCAAAATAATTTGCTCTTATGTAATATATTCTACTTTTCATCCACTTTCTATGAGAAAAAATGAGTTTTGTACGACTTAGTTAGCTTCTAATAGTCATTCAGGAGTTAATGCATGGTCACTGTCATAATTCGACGTAGAACTCATTATATTTGCAGGATACAATAAAATTATGTAGGTATACTGATTACGTTATACATGTAGTATACTATTTGCGTTCGATTTCTATGAATGTTATAAATTCAGTTCCAAGTTCCAAATTCAAATCACTTTAATAAAAAATAATTTAAGGACGAGCAAAAATGACAGTTTTAAATTTTTGTCATCAAAGTACTTTTCATGAAATTATTTTCAAGATAAATTGGTGTAAAATATGGAAGGTCTCGGAAATTATCATGATCCTGAAACCTGGAAAACCTCCACATTCAGTGTCATCGTACAGGCCAATAAGCCTCTTGCCTGTTATGTCAAAGCTGTTTGAGAAAGTCGTCTCACAGAGATTAAACGCTATACTCAGAGATGGCAATTTGATACCACAACATCAGTTTGGGTTCAGAGCGGGACATTCAACTGTGGAACAGGTTCACAGAGTCGTGAATAAAATACGAGATGCACTGGAAAGTCAAGAGTGCTGCTCGGCTGTTTTCCTGGACGTGCAGCAGGCATTCGACAAGGTCTGGCATCAGGGTCTGTTGTATAAGATGAAGAAGCTACTTCCACATAACTTGTACGTCCTTCTGAAGTCATACATAGAGAACAGAATATTTCGAGTAAAAATAAATGACTCATTCTCCAAATTCTATGATGTAAAGGCTGGAGTACCCCAGGGTTCGGTATTAGGACCAACTCTGTACTTAATTTACACATCAGATCTACCAACAACCAGAGGGGTGCTCTCTGCCACCTACGCGGATGACACAGCAGTCTTGTGCAATGACAGGGATCCTCTTAAAGCTTCAACAATGCTACAAAAACATCTGAACAGGGTGGATGCATGGATGAAAGCATGGAGAATAAAAGCCAGTGCTAACAAATCGACGCATATAACATTCTCATTGAGGAAACAAGACTGCCCTCCTGTCAGACTCGGGCAAGATACACTTCCACATGCTGTCACAGTTAAGTATCTGGGCATGCACCTTGACAGAACTCAAACATGGAGATATCACATCATGAAAAAGCGTGACAAGCTTAACATACAACTCGGTAAACTCAAGTGGCTCTTGGGAGGATCATCACCAGTATCCCTAGAAAACAAGCTGCTGATATATAAAGCAGTATTAAAGCCTGTTTGGTCGTACGGTATTGAACTGTGGGGCTCAGCAAAGAACTCAAATGTGGAAATCCTGCAACGGTTTCAAAATAAAGCCCTAAAAACCCTTTCAAACGCCCCGTGGTTTATCAAAATCTCGGAATTACATGAGCACCTACAGGTAAATACTGTAAAGGAAGAGATAGAGCACAGAATAAAGACTTACAGAAACCGAATTGAGGCACACGAAAACAGCTTAGCCTCAGCTTTAGGGAAACTACCACAAAAGAAAAGGCTCAAACGAAATCATATATGGGACCTTGTCGCAGTGACAAAATAGAAGGAAATAAATTAAAGAGAGGTAGATTCTTCATTGGAAGAACAAACTTCACCTGCCAAACCATCTTACAACAAATCTGCTAATGGTTTGTTAAACCGATCGCAAGATACGACGGAGAAAAAAAAAAAAAAAAAAAAAAAATTGGTGTAAAATGTTTGTATATAACAAACTATGGTTCCTAGAAAAGTGATTATATTTAAATGTAGGGAAATAATTATGAAGCAATCGAGATCCAAATTGTTTGTTTACTGCATTATTTGAATAAGTTGAAATACGGTATAGGTGGTTTCATGTACCTAATATTAAATTACTGTTTGTTATGGAATTAAAAAATATAATCTCGACTAACTTATAATTGTAAAACTCGATTCAACCACATCACTATTTATTTGTGACAAAAATCCCGCAACACTGAAAATGTCATTTTACTGACTCGAATTAAAAATCGTAGTATAAGTCTGTGCTAATTTCATATATTAACTGTCAAAAATTACTATGGAAAAATGAATTTCATTTAAGAACAATGCATATCTATTATATAAAAATAAGTCGGGTTTTCCTTCCTGACGCTATAACTTTAGAACGCACGAACCGATTTCCACGGTTTTGCATTCGTTGGAAAGGTCTCGGGCTCCGTGAGGTTTATAGCAAAGAAAATTCAGCAAAATTTCACATACAGCGCCATCGCGGGCGAAGCTGCGGGCATCAGCTAGTTTATTCATAAAACGTAGTTTTTATTTCATTACAAGCATCAAATAATTTTGACCGGTTTTTTTGATATAAATACTCCTACATGCATCGTCAGTAAACCGACTTTACAGACAAGACAACCGATTTTTTTTAGAGCATTTTAATTTTTGATGCCAAAATTGTTGGGAATTGTGTACCTATAGAACCTGCCAGCGAGAGGTGGTTGGTTGACAATTTAACAAGTAAATTATAATAAAACAATTTTTTATAACATTATGTATCCTATTGCAGTATCTCAATTGAGACGAATATAATGACACCTTATAATTCGCCAAGCCATGAGGCTGTAGGAAACGCCAAACATATGTACACACACTCGACAAACATTACCCTTCTTCTGGCGCAGTCGGGTAAAATTACCCTGTAGATAGATTTAATTACCAAACTGTGATTTTCTGTGATTATGCGACTTCGCTATTTGAATATTAATACTAAAATAAAAAACTGATCTGTGATTTAAATTAATAGGGGTATACTACGCCAAATCGAATGCCAAATACTCGAACGTTCAATATATCGAACGTTCAAAATATCGAAGATTACAATAACAATGTTCGATATATTAAACGTTCGATATTTTGAACGTTCGAGTATTTGGATGTTCGATTATTTGGCATTCGATTTGGCGTAGTATACCCGAACTACAGGTATACAAATAATTTATTTTTGTTTTAATATTTATAGGTAGGAAATTTGATCTGTGATTTGACGCCATAATTAGTTTAAGAGTCAACAATAAAAATAATAATTACATATCAACAAGGTCTTTCGTTTGATATGGTCATAATTAAGCTCTAAAATTAGGTTACAAACTTTTGAACGCGACTGTTTGGCCAACACTTTAGGCATACTTTAGGTTTAATCCGTTCAGTTAAGAAGGTCATCGATATGTATAAAACCGTCGCTTTTTTGTAGTCATTCGAATTTAGTCGGATAACCATCCGTTGTTACTATGATTTGTTTATTTCTTCTGAAATACGAAATATTTCACGCTGAATTTTCACCATATATTATTTGATAAGACGCACAAGTTTTTTATTTATACTCCCTTATCTTGCGTTGAGCCAGTTCCTTGAGTTGTATTAAGACAGTGATGGGAAAAGTACGGCCCGCGGGCCAACTCCGGCCCGCGAAAGAATTTAATCCGGCCCGCCGACGATCCTTCAACATGAATACCTACCTAGTATATGGCCCGCGATAAATTATATTTTGACGGTTCTGAAGTATTATGTAGATTCCACTTAGTAGAGCGATAGACGCGTAGGTGAAGTGAACAGACTGTTTGGACCATGAAATTGTAAAACAACTCAATCACACACCGATTTACGAACACCTATTCGCGCTGCTGAATGAAAGTTCCTTCGTCACAACTCGAACTTGCCTTCGAAATATGGCACATAAAGCAATTTCATACGTCCCACACGCCTACAAGTTTATGCTTGTGTGTAAGTACAGGTACAGGTACTTTACAGTAGGTCTGTACAGTTTTTTTTTATTAAAAGTTCCAGCACAAAATCTATTTTTCTATCATTCTGGCCCTCCCCTGAAATTTCCTAATTTTTAAAAATGTTTGCCCACCACTGTATTAAGATGTCAAAGTTTTGACACCGTTGTTTTTGAGTTATAGTAATATTAATCGATATTGCATGTATGTACAAACTTATGAAACTTTTTACGGTTATTGTAAGTGTCGAGCAGGATCGAATACAGTTTTTAGCGAGTTCATAGGTGTTTTCGTTTAGGTGGTGCAACTTTTTTTTTCAGGTTTTCAACAAAGCGTGATTACTTGAAAACTATGATCATTTTCGTGAATTCAATTACGGCACAAATCGGTACAAATTAAGAGCTACTCGTGTAAGTTTATTCTAGAGGTGCACATGTAGTGGTTTTCGAGATACAGCATTCCACAAAACGTTACTCCAGCAGGAAACTCAATATAACGAAAAACTTAGACGCACAAATTTTATTTTATGGGCACTTTGTACAAGCATGAGCCCTCGGTACATGCAAAATATATCTCTCTAAGATCATTCGTTTAGAATTTTCCTGCTGGAACAACGTTACTCCAGCAGAAATCGTTTTTTCCTTTTTTTTCCACAACGACATCACGCACAAATTTTTTGTGCGGCGCACATATATAGTAGACTAGCTGTTACCCGCAACTTCGTTCGCGTGGAAATTATGTTGTAAGCAAATTTTGAACTGTATTCTATCGAGCCTCTAGGATAAGTCGTAACCAAAATATGGGGACAAAGTTAGGACATCCTTCAACTTACCCGGGGAGCTATGCGCTACATGATTGTTTTTAATGTGAGGTAAATCCCACATGAATATACTATAACTCCTACTGACAAAAAACCACACGTATCCGGTAGGACTCCCAACCGTAGGCTGTTAGGTATAACAGCCCTCTAAAGGATACCCCAGGACTGCGCTAGATGGATGGGTAGAGACCTCATGGTTTTAGCGGGTCCAAGGCCGGTATGACGTACGTCTTTATTAATTGGCCCCTTTAATAATAAAAAGAGTAAGTAGTATGGGGAAGCGCGAATACGAAACGTTTGTTAGATTTGGGCCACAGACTGAAAACTTTAAGTACTTATAACCGAAGGATTTGAGACGATAACACTAACGCTAACTGTAGCCAGTAAATGGCAGTCGTTAAACCAAGTTATTAGCCTTATAGACTTAATAATTTTCAAAAGTAGAGAGAACTCTCCCACCCAAGTTCCAAGTACCCAAGTGCCGGCGAGTTGTCTTCGCCTAAGACTATCGGCCTACATGACCGGGGGCCTGAGGTCGATGAGGAGGCCGCTCACCGTCCTTACAGAAGCAGGCCCTAGACAACAGCGTGACGCGAGGGATTCACGCTTATATAAACCTATCCTCATATAAAAATTGAACTTGACCTATTTCGTAAGCATGTCATTTGCCCTATAGTATACCTACAGATTTTAATCCTTCTCTGTCAAGCCCCTAGGCTAAGTAGTGTGATTGAATATTTACAACTAAACTAAAATAGCTGTTCCCCGCGACTTCGACCGTGTAGAAGTCGTTATCGCGTGAAAGTCGTTATCACGTAAAATCATAACACTCCTTTTGCGCAGTCGGTTAAAAAGTAGCCTATGTCCTTCACAGGGCCTCGAACTATCGCCATACCCAATTTCATTTCAATCGCTCCAGCCGTTTAGCGTGAAAACGTAACAGACAGACAGACAGACAGACCGAGTTATGTAGGTACTTTCGCATTTATAATATTAGTAGGGATAGCTGTTCCCGCGACTTCGACCGTGTAGAAGTCGTTATCGCGTGAAAATCGTTATCACGTAAAATCATAACAATCCTTTTGCGCAGTCGGTTAAAAAGGAGCCTATGTCCTTCCCAGGGCCTTGAACTATCCATATACCAAATTTCATCTCAATCGCTCCAGCCGTTTAGGCGTGAAAGCGTCACAGCGTGAAAGTCGTTATCACGTAAAATCATAACACTCCTTTTGCGCAGTCGGTTAAAAAGTAGCCTATGTCCTTCCCAGGGCCTCGAACTATCCACATACCATATTTCATCTCAATCGCTCCAGCCGTTTAGGCGTGAAAGCGTAACAGCGTGAAAGTCGTTATCACGTAAAATCATAACACTCCTTTTGCGCAGTCGGTTTAAAAGTAGCCTATGTCCTTTCCAGGAACTCCAACTATCCACATACCAAATTTAATCTTAATCGCTTTAGCCGTTTAGGCGTGAAAGCGTAACAGCCTGAAAGTCGTTATCACGTAAAATCATAACACTCCTTATGCGCAGTCGGTTAAAAAGTAGCCTATGTCCTTCCCAGGGCCTTGAACTATCCACATACCATATTTCATCTCAATCGCTCCAGCCGTTTAGGCGTGAAAGCGTAACAGCGTGAAAGTCGTTATCACGTAAAATCATAACACTCCTTTTGCGCAGTCGGTTTAAAAGTAGCCTATGTCCTTTCCAGGAACTCGAACTATCCACATACCAAATTTCATCTTAATCGCTCCAGCCGTTTAGGCGTGAAAGCGTAACAGACAGACAGACAGACAGACAGACAGACAGACAGACAGAGTTACTTTCGCATTTATAATATTAGTAGGGATTAAGCACTAATAATAGGTTCCACTTAAATCAGTCTAGGAGCTACTTTCCTGCTGGGCTAACGTACACCTCGGAAGGATGTCCCAGGACTCCCAACATACCTACGGCTACCATTGCGTCCTCGCCTAGGGGGTGTTTCGGATGATATCCCGCGTCTTTGAGGGGGTTTCGGGTGTGATCCCGCTTCTAAGGTCATGGAGGCCGAAAGTCTTCGGCGAAAACACGTCGGCGTCGCACAGGCCGCTGACTGCGGAACTCGGGTGGGAGAGTTCTGTTCCGTTCCCGCCCCTACGCCTGTTTCACGAGCATGACCTGCTCGCAGAAAGAGGCGACGCAGTCCCACTTACTCCTGCTGGAGATCATGGCTCGTACCATGGTCTCGAGCGAGTGTCCACGTCCAAACACACGTTGCGTCCACGCCGTGCATTCCACCAGCGTGTGGAGCGCTGTGTCATCGCTGCGGTCCTCGCAGTGCTGACACGCGGCCGTGGTTTCCCGGTGTCTTCGCCACAGATACCTACCGAAGCTACCGTGCTCGGTAAGTATCTGCGACAACCGGTAGGAGAGAGCACCGTGTCTCCACTCCAGCCAATCGTCCATGACAGGTACCTAGTTTGGGTTACGGTGGGATCACAAGAATAAAACATATTCTATTTTACAGCGCTAATAATGTAGCTTCTTTTATAAAATTTTATATAATATTAGTATGATTGCTCAAGTTCTTATGATAAAATCTATTACACCCATAGGCGTCATCCGCATCAGATTGACATTTTATTTATGTCGATAGGCGTCCACCGCAACCAACGGGTTACATTGAATAATTTGTTTTGTAAACTGAGAAAGGCGCCATTTACTATTGTGTTACGAGACTACAGATAAATTCGTATCGTAACTCGTGTTATTTGTGGGCAGCAAAGCAATGTCTCAAGCATGACATGCTCGCAGAAAGAGGCAGAGCGGTCACACTTACTCCCGCTGGAGATCATGGCTCGCACCACTGCTCCAGCGAGAGTGTCCACGTCCAGACCTTTCATTTATTTGGCTCAAATAACACTTAACTCTGCCTGTGGCCTGTTAGTATAGATAACTGTCCGAGTAGAGCATCTATTCCTTGGTGAACAATGCAAACCCATTGGCATTTAGGGTTTGGATCTTTGACAAATATCTTAGTTTCAAGGTATGTATAAAGTATGTCTCACTGAGCAACTGAGGATCCAGACAAGATCTGCTGTATGGAGCACTAACCTACTTAGGAATCTTACACCATACATACCTGTTCAAGTTCCTTAACATTTGTGTTTTACTGCGTTCCAGCTAGTCTCTTGGTCATGTCCGATGCTGAGAGTCCTAACGCTGCTCTTGTACCCGCTACCACATCTGTAACAACACAAAAATGTGATACAGCCATTCTCGTGGGGTCCCTAAAACCATACACACATTATGGGTACAACATACCTCCTTCTTTAACTAAGTACAGGATCCTCTGTCCTTAGCTTCCTTCTTGTCTTTCTGAACGTTCTCCTTCTTCAGTGCTGTTTGGACATGGAGCACTTGACCGTTTAACTTCAATTGATGAGCTGGCAGAGACACAAATGTGTCTGCGTGTTCTAGATTTTATGTAAAAAAAGATATTTATGTTCAGTTTCAAATTATGGATAGCTTGCAAGATAGTGTAGTTTCTGATGTAAGACTAAGAAAAGAAAACAGTCAGACAGACAGACACAATATTAAGAAAATCAGTCAGTTCTGAAGAAAAGTTGTTTGTAACATTAAGGCTGGCGGCCAAGTGAGTGAGACTGCATACAGCGCCATGGTAATTAGTGGAGGCGCGACCAGCGTGGCGGCGCGACCAGTAACATTGTATGCGCGCGTCAGAGCTAGTCGCGCCACCAAATTGGTGGCGCAACCAAACGGACGCCAGGTGAGTATCGCTCTATAGAGCTTTTGAGAACATTTTGTTGGTCGCGGCGACTGGTTGCGCCTAAAGTACGTAAATATAGCCCTAAAGTACGTACAAAGATAAATTTTGACTCAGACACAGAACAAATCAATGTGCTCCTCACACAAAGTGATTTGTCCCAGATGGGAATCGAAGCCACGACCTCCGAATCCCAGTCAAGCACACTAACCAATGGACCACGAGGCCAAAATTATTTACGCCGGAATATAACTCATTATTGATTTCCCCCATTATACCCAGACAAATAATTATAATCGTTTCTCCAACATTCAAAAAATATTAACGACTTACGAGGTGTAGTGATCATCTTTTCATGAATGGCCTCGTCGCGTCGGTTGTTTACCAACGAATCACCCACGTGGTGATCGTTTCCAATAGGGTGGGAATCGAACCCACGACCTTCGAATCCCTTGTCATGCACACTAACCAATGGACCACGAGGCCAAAATTATTTACGCCGGAATATAACTCATTATTGATTTCCCCCATTATACCCAGACAAATAATTATAATCGTTTCTCCAACATTAAAAAAAATATTTACGACTAAATGGTGTGGTGATTATCTTTTTATGAATGGCCACGTCGCGACGCGTCGGCGGCGATTCAGCCACGTGGTTTGGTGTTCTTTTTGTTTAGTAAGGAGGAATGGCCCCGTCGATTAGTCAATATCATGGTAAAAGTAGATACACAAAGTTGGTACAAATACAAACTATTTGATTTATTAATAACACTACTGTCTTACCGTTAGCGTTAAGCCGTTGAACGAAATGATCAAAGAGCTTAGTATAACAAATAATATGCGGCTACGTTTCTTTGAAATCTAGCTAACGAACGACGACGTTGCCGGCTGCAGTGTGACCGATTTTAATTTTACGAAAATACCGTAGCTCCTTAAAAATATACTGAAATATACCAACTTGCACAGGGAAAATATACCGATAAAAATACCGATTTTCAAAATAAGTTTATTCTTTAATTACTACCTTATTTAGTTATTTTTATAAAAGAAGAACTTAGAATTGACATTTAAAAGTAACATTCTATTTCAAGGATTGAATAAAACCTACTTCACCTTCATCACGCTTCATACAAAAATAATTTTCCGAATATTATTGCAATACACAAAGAAAAAAATTGTTGCGATGAGGAATTAGGTTTTTTCAGGTCCTTAGCGCTTAACCTAACCTAACATCCCATCTTGCTCCGCCGAGGAGAGCTGCCAAACGGTTCCCGATGTGAAATTCTTTGGAAATTCTTTGTTTTTCGGCCGGCTATAGGGAGGAGGAATACCGCCCCTTTCCGGAACCAGGAGCCCCACACACAGCTGTCCCCGCGGGCTGGAATGACGGTGCCAACCGCATTCCCCACGTCAGCAAAACAAAAATGCTGAATATTTTTAAGGTTCGGTACCCAATGGTTCAAAACGGAACCCTATCTGAGATTTCGCTGTCTGTCTCCAGGCTGTATATCATGAAATGTAAGCAGGAGGATAAACCTTTTCACAGGTCATGTTTATTTATGTTGCCGTTAAGTATATGAAAATAATATTTAGGGAAGCTTTCATACATGTCATCAAACGTGATATATCTTAACATTTTTTGTTGGACGGAATTCTCCATGCGCGAGTCCGACTCGCACTTGGCCGGTTTTTTTTTATGTTTATCGTTACTGTCCACCTCGTAAAACAATAATTAAAAGTACCCGTATCTAGGTACTTTTTCAAGTATTTAATATTTAATTAGTAAGTACTCATCTATTACGTTAAACAATATGGCTTTTAAAACATTTAATAAATAATGTGAATGTGATGAGGACTTAAATTTCAACTGTCCCTGACATAATCTAATTATATCTTAATATTTTCAGGCACTTACAAATTCCATTAGCCTATATGTACTTTCATTCTTTTATTCAATATTTGTACCCCTTCTATTCCGTGGTCCCCATTGATGTGACAACGGAAAATATCATTTCACCGTGAATCCATTGGCTAATGGGACTACTGAACATAATATCCTTATAATATCTATGCTCCCGAATGAAATATTATGGACAAAATCCGGGAAATTCCCAGAACTTCGATGTTCGCTGAGACACGGAGGTGTAACCCTAACCTTTTATTCAAAATATACTCATAAATACTGACTTTTGCCAATATACCCATTAATATACTGATATCGAAAAAAGGCAATAAAATATACCGAAAAAGTATTAAAATACTGAAATCGGTCACACTGGCCGGCTGCCGTGCGCCGTGCGCGTGCCCCACCCCAACCAAAGAGAACAATGTTTTTTTTTAATGGGCCCCAGACACGGTCAATTGGGCTTGACAAGTCTACGTGCTTGAGTCAAGTTATTGACCGTTTACCACGTACACTTGACGCTATCATCAATAAATCTACGGTTTGATGAGAATTGAAGAAGAAAAAAACGGCACTTGATGCACTTTCGATTGATGTGAACTGACGGGACTTGACAAGTTTTAATTTATTTTGCAATCGGAAAACTTCAAAACGTCATTCAAAAAAGTTGCGGAAACGATCAGCGTCCAAGAAAAATAGAATAGAATAATCTTTATTTGTAGGTAAACCATTAATCTCCGGTGAAATATTCTAACATGTGTTATGTATTCAATATTATTTATATAATATTTTATATGTGACGACCTGTTTGGTTCGGAGGCAAAAATACTGTCTTTTAATCAAGAGGTCGCGGTTTTGATCACAAAATATCATGATGGGTATCGTTTTCCACAATTGTGCAAAATCAAACCAAAAACGTTGCTAAGAAAGTAATCCTCACCTTGGACAACTGCCTATTGCCGGAATCAGCATTTCAAAAAACACCTTCGCAAAGGGGATTTTTGGTAAACTGAGTACGAATCACTTGATAATTATGCATTTCAATATGGCCGCCGCACCGTCATCACAAAATATCAAGATGGGTATCGTTTAAGGGATTTTTTGGTATGCTGAGTACGAATCACATGATAATTTTGCAATCCAATATGGCCGCTGCGTCGTATTCACAAAATATCAAGATGGGTATCGTTTAAGGGATTTTTTGGTATGCTGAGTACGAATCACATGATAATTTTGCAATCCAATATGGCCGCCTCGCCATTATCACAAAATTTCATGATGGGTATCGTTTAAGAGGGTTTCTGGTATGCTGAGTATGAATTTCGGGTTAATTTTGCAATCCAAAATGGCCGCCACACCACCGTTGTAAATTTTCATGTTGGATATCGTTTATGGGGTTTTTTGGTATGCTGAGTACGAATTTCAGGTTAATATTGCAATCCAATATGGCCGCCGCACCACCATTGTAAAATTTCATGTTGGATACCGTATAAGGGGTTTTTTGGTATGCTGATTACGAATTTCGGGTTAATTTTGCAATCCAAAATGGCCGCCATGCCACTGATGTGAAATTTCATGTTGGATATCGTATAAAGGGTTTTTTGGTATGCTGAGTACGAATTTCAGGTTAATATTGCAATCCAATATGGCCGCCGCACCACCGTTGTAAAATTTCATGTTGGATACCGTATAAGGGGTTTTTTGCTATGCTGATTACGAATTTCGGGTTAATTTTGCAATCCAAAATGGCCGCCATGCCACTGTTGTGAAATTTCATGTTGGATATCGTATAAGGGGTTTTTTGGTATGCTGAGTACGAATTTTGGGTTAATTTTGCAATCCAATATGGCCGCTGCGTCGTATTCACAAAATATCAAGATGAGTATCGTTTAAGGGATTTTTTGGTATGCTGAGTACGAATCACATGATAATTTTGCAATCCAATATGGCCGCCTCGCCATTATCACAAAATTTCATGATGGGTATCGTTTAAGAGGGTTTCTTGGTATGCTGAGTATGAATTTCGGGTTAATTTTGCAATCCAAAATGGCCGCCACACCACCGTTGTAAATTTTCATGTTGGATATCGTTTATGGGGTTTTTTGGTATGCTGAGTACGAATTTCAGGTTAATATTGCAATCCAATATGGCCGCCGCACCACCATTGTAAAATTTCATGTTGGATACCGTATATGGGGTTTTTTGGTATGCTGATTACGAATTTCGGGTTAATTTTGCAATCCAAAATGGCCGCCATGCCACTGATGTGAAATTTCATGTTGGATATCGTATAAAGGGTTTTTTGGTATGCTGAGTACGAATTTCAGGTTAATATTGCAATCCAATATGGCCGCCGCACCACCGTTGTAAAATTTCATGTTGGATACCGTATAAGGGGTTTTTTGCTATGCTGATTACGAATTTCGGGTTAATTTTGCAATCCAAAATGGCCGCCATGCCACTGTTGTGAAATTTCATGTTGGATATCGTATAAGGGGTTTTTTGGTATGCTGAGTACGAATTTTGGGTTAATTTTGCAATCCAAAATGGCCACCGTGCCACTGTTGTGAAATTTCATGTTGGATATCGTTTAAGGGGTTTTTTGGTATGCTGAGTACGAATTTCAGGTTAATTTTGCAATCCAATATGGCCGCCGCGCCGTAATCACAAAATTTCATGATGGGTATCGTTTAAGAGCTTTTTTCGTAGGCTGAGTACCATTTTAATGTAATAAAGAGGAATAATAATAATCTGGTTTGCCTGTCAACATTTTTCTATGAATTTTATTTGCTTTTTCTATAGAACAAAGTATTTGTACCACACCAAACATTTATAAACAGAAATTAGAAGAGAAGTATTTATTAAACATGTATAAATTTCGAAGAAAAGCATAAAAATACTCGATGTACATAACAACAGAAGGTTTGCAAGTCTATGACAGATGATGTCAAGAATTGCGAAATACAATGTTTTCATTTTAGCATGAATTAGGAAATGTTGACCCATTCCAGAGCACAAAGAGCACGATCTACACCTCCGGACTCATCGCCCAGCTCCGCCTCTCTTCCATGTGCACCTGCACCACCAGAAATTGTAGAGGCGTCGAGCTCTAGCTCCAGCGATGAGATTTTCTCTCCACCGACGTCGCCAATACCAGTACGTCGGCTGGGGAGAGGCCGGCCACCGCTATGCTTTGGACCCCGACGCCCACCGGCTTCGAATAGGGCCCCTGCCACCGGTGGTGATGTGCGCCGCATGAGATGGAATGCTTTAATTAATGAGAGCGTCATGCGGGCATATTATGAGGCAACAGAGGGAGGAACAATTCGCACTGCGTATCGTGACCGTATGCTGCACTTGTTTCGCGAACTTGAACCGGCTGTCGACGTTTCGGCTCAAAGATTATCGGATCAGGTACGTGCTATTCAACGTAATCATATGTTGGATAGCAGCGTACTTGAGAGACTACGCTTAGAGTATCTGGGGAATGACCATGTCATCTACAATCCGCCACTAAGGAACGAAATAAGTACCACAATTATTGATTTTGAGGCTAATCAAAATATGGCAGTAGATGATATGGTTGTATCAACAGATACTAGGTACAATGAGGAGATACTGGTGGCTTTAGAGAGTGCGATTGCGGAATATCGGACTATGCCCACTAATATTAGGCCACGTCTACCTCGACTGCCCATGCATAGAAAGAACTTGGCACTGGTGAGTACCTACTGTTGATTCACTATTATTTATGTATTTAGAAAATAGTGAAAATCTTAGTGATACTCATTCAATTCTGTACTGTGCTGCTATGGCAACACATGTCGTGTAGCAGGTGTTCCACTTTTGGTGGAAAACCATGATACACGACCGACAAGACCTACCGTGGCGGGGTGGCAGCGCAGGATTGAACGACGTATCACTGAGACAAGAGTACTCATCAGCAAGTTATTTTGCTTCAGACCTGGTTATGATGTACGGATTGAGTATTGGAATAAAACACTAGCTTGGTTGAAACAAGACTGCTTTATTGCATGAATTGCATTCGGTTTTATAGATACATTGGTTACACATTAAATATAGGAGTAGCTAAAATAACACATCACACCTCCCTTTAAAAAAAAAATTAAAATAAAATGAGCATACAATTTATTTTATTTTCATAGATAATGTTATGATGAGTAACTGCATAATTGATAATAAAACTATTAGATATAGGTACCTACTCTAAATGATATAATCTGATACATGTGACATTAAGATAAGCGACGCACCGTAGTAATGGTGTACAGTTTCATAACAAGTCATATGTAATTATAATCAAGCATTTAAGGCTACTTACAATGATTTCATTACAAACATATCGCCCCTATATCCTCGATGGGATAGGTAGAGGTGCATTGCACACACACTTTATATGTATAAGTACGGTACATTCAAATTAGACAAAGGCATTGAAGTGAAGGTATAAAATTCATCCGTTAGGTATAAACAATTTTGTACGGTTTTTATGTACAATGTCTAGTTTACCGTCTTTTAATATTTCGACATTTGGTGAATTATCTTTTGTAACTATAAAAGGTACTGAATATATGCTTGATAATTTATTACCATTTTCATTACGGATCAAAATATAATCACCTGTTTGGTACAGAATAGGCTTACAAGTTTTATCATATTTTTCTTTACGTGCTAATTTTGAAGAAATTAAATTTTCTCGGGCTTCGTTTAAAGCGGCTTGTAAACGATATTTTAGTTCTAAAGGGTAGCTGTCGTGATTGTAAAGAGGTTCAACTGTTTTAGTTAGATTACTGGGTAAATTACATTTTTTGCCAAAGACCAGTTCGAAAGGTGTAAATTTGGTTTCGGTGTGAATTGTTGTATTATAGCTAAAAGACCAGTAAGGTAGCCAAGTGCTCCAAGATTCAGGATGGTTATCTGTGTATATACGTAGAAAGGCACCCAAATTTTTATGTGAATTTTCGAATGCACCTATGCTCTCGTGATGATAGGCAGTAGAATTTATTTTGTTTATATTAAGGAGTTTACATAACTCTTGCATTGTTGCTGACATGAACTCAGCTCCTCGGTCGGTGGCTATTTCTCTGGGTATTCCACAACGTAATATAAAGTTACTTACAAAACTACTGGCTATTTCAGGACTACTTTTGGTAATTAATGGGTAGCATTCTACATATTTGGTTAATTCCCATTGTAGCGTCAGAATGTACGAAAAATTATGATTATCCTTATCTAAAGGCCCTACAACATCTAAATATAGTTTTTCAAAGGCAGAATTAGCTGTAGGTACTTGTAATTATCATTGGTTCTTTAATATGCACTGAGTGTTTTTGTTTTTGACACTTTTCACATCTATTAACAAATTTAATGACGTCGCGCTCAAGGCCTGCCCAGAAATAATATTTTTTAATGTTATTGACCATTCTTCTGATACCGGCATGACCGCTTGTAGGTAACAGATGGAAGTCATTGAGGATAACTCTTTGTTCATCTTTATCATCTATTCTTTCCACATCTTTTAAAATACACAACCGCGGTCCGGTCCAACACGACAAGTTCTTTATATTTTGTGCTAGTGTGTCAATAAAAGTACCGTTTATCTTATTCTTGATAAAATATATTTCATTTATATGTAACTTCTTACAAAACGTTGCCAGCTCTCTCGCAAATGCGTCTGGGGCTATATGCGATCGAGTAGAGGGCTTAATGTATATTACCATATCGCTCGGTACGTAAAATAATGATTCACTACTATTCTCAACCTTATATTTGTTTCTAATTTTATTTATTTGTTTGTTGTTACTTAACCTTAGTTCTATGGACATCTTTGGCTTGCTATGAGTTTCAACGACCGTCGGCTGATCGGACAGACTCGGGTCGGAATCGTCGTTAGAAGCTACAATATCCGAATTGTCCTGTTTACCTTCTAATATTCTTTTTTGGGCACGCGTCATTACATTGGTATGCTGAGTACGAATCACATGATAATTTTGCAATCCAATATGGCCGCCTCGCCATTATCACAAAATTTCATGATGGGTATCGTTTAAGAGGGTTTCTGGTATGCTGAGTATGAATTTCGGGTTAATTTTGCAATCCAAAATGGCCGCCACACCACCGTTGTAAATTTTCATGTTGGATATCGTTTATGGGGTTTTTTGGTATGCTGAGTACGAATTTCAGGTTAATATTGCAATCCAATATGGCCGCCGCACCACCATTGTAAAATTTCATGTTGGATACCGTATAAGGGGTTTTTTGGTATGCTGATTACGAATTTCGGGTTAATTTTGCAATCCAAAATGGCCGCCATGCCACTGATGTGAAATTTCATGTTGGATATCGTATAAAGGGTTTTTTGGTATGCTGAGTACGAATTTCAGGTTAATATTGCAATCCAATATGGCCGCCGCACCACCGTTGTAAAATTTCATGTTGGATACCGTATAAGGGGTTTTTTGCTATGCTGATTACGAATTTCGGGTTAATTTTGCAATCCAAAATGGCCGCCATGCCACTGTTGTGAAATTTCATGTTGGATATCGTATAAGGGGTTTTTTGGTATGCTGAGTACGAATTTTGGGTTAATTTTGCAATCCAATATGGCCGCTGCGTCGTATTCACAAAATATCAAGATGAGTATCGTTTAAGGGATTTTTTGGTATGCTGAGTACGAATCACATGATAATTTTGCAATCCAATATGGCCGCCTCGCCATTATCACAAAATTTCATGATGGGTATCGTTTAAGAGGGTTTCTTGGTATGCTGAGTATGAATTTCGGGTTAATTTTGCAATCCAAAATGGCCGCCACACCACCGTTGTAAATTTTCATGTTGGATATCGTTTATGGGGTTTTTTGGTATGCTGAGTACGAATTTCAGGTTAATATTGCAATCCAATATGGCCGCCGCACCACCATTGTAAAATTTCATGTTGGATACCGTATATGGGGTTTTTTGGTATGCTGATTACGAATTTCGGGTTAATTTTGCAATCCAAAATGGCCGCCATGCCACTGATGTGAAATTTCATGTTGGATATCGTATAAAGGGTTTTTTGGTATGCTGAGTACGAATTTCAGGTTAATATTGCAATCCAATATGGCCGCCGCACCACCGTTGTAAAATTTCATGTTGGATACCGTATAAGGGGTTTTTTGCTATGCTGATTACGAATTTCGGGTTAATTTTGCAATCCAAAATGGCCGCCATGCCACTGTTGTGAAATTTCATGTTGGATATCGTATAAGGGGTTTTTTGGTATGCTGAGTACGAATTTTGGGTTAATTTTGCAATCCAAAATGGCCACCGTGCCACTGTTGTGAAATTTCATGTTGGATATCGTTTAAGGGGTTTTTTGGTATGCTGAGTACGAATTTCAGGTTAATTTTGCAATCCAATATGGCCGCCGCGCCGTAATCACAAAATTTCATGATGGGTATCGTTTAAGAGCTTTTTTCGTAGGCTGAGTACCATTTTAATGTAATAAAGAGGAATAATAATAATCTGGTTTGCCTGTCAACATTTTTCTATGAATTTTATTTGCTTTTTCTATAGAACAAAGTATTTGTACCACACCAAACATTTATAAACAGAAATTAGAAGAGAAGTATTTATTAAACATGTATAAATTTCGAAGAAAAGCATAAAAATACTCGATGTACATAACAACAGAAGGTTTGCAAGTCTATGACAGATGATGTCAAGAATTGCGAAATACAATGTTTTCATTTTAGCATGAATTAGGAAATGTTGACCCATTCCAGAGCACAAAGAGCACGATCTACACCTCCGGACTCATCGCCCAGCTCCGCCTCTCTTCCATGTGCACCTGCACCACCAGGAATTGTAGAGGCGTCGAGCTCTAGCTCCAGCGATGAGATTTTCTCTCCACCGACGTCGCCAATACCAGTACGTCGGCTGGGGAGAGGCCGGCCACCGCTATGCTTTGGACCCCGACGCCCACCGGCTTCGAATAGGGCCCCTGCCACCGGTGGTGATGTGCGCCGCATGAGATGGAATGCTTTAATTAATGAGAGCGTCATGCGGGCATATTATGAGGCAACAGAGGGAGGAACAATTCGCACTGCGTATCGTGACCGTATGCTGCACTTGTTTCGCGAACTTGAACCGGCTGTCGACGTTTCGGCTCAAAGATTATCGGATCAGGTACGTGCTATTCAACGTAATCATATGTTGGATAGCAGCGTACTTGAGAGACTACGCTTAGAGTATCTGGGGAATGACCATGTCATCTACAATCCGCCACTAAGGAACGAAATAAGTACCACAATTATTGATTTTGAGGCTAATCAAAATATGGCAGTAGATGATATGGTTGTATCAACAGATACTAGGTACAATGAGGAGATACTGGTGGCTTTAGAGAGTGCGATTGCGGAATATCGGACTATGCCCACTAATATTAGGCCACGTCTACCTCGACTGCCCATGCATAGAAAGAACTTGGCACTGGTGAGTACCTACTGTTGATTCACTATTATTTATGTATTTAGAAAATAGTGAAAATCTTAGTGATACTCATTCAATTCTGTACTGTGCTGCTATGGCAACACATGTCGTGTAGCAGGTGTTCCACTTTTGGTGGAAAACCATGATACACGACCGACAAGACCTACCGTGGCGGGGTGGCAGCGCAGGATTGAACGACGTATCACTGAGACAAGAGTACTCATCAGCAAGTTATTTTGCTTCAGACCTGGTTATGATGTACGGATTGAGTATTGGAATAAAACACTAGCTTGGTTGAAACAAGACTGCTTTATTGCATGAATTGCATTCGGTTTTATAGATACATTGGTTACACATTAAATATAGGAGTAGCTAAAATAACACATCACAGCTCCCTTTAAAAAAAAAATTAAAATAAAATGAGCATACAATTTATTTTATTTTCATAGATAATGTTATGATGAGTAACTGCATAATTGATAATAAAACTATTAGATATAGGTACCTACTCTAAATGATATAATCTGATACATGTGACATTAAGATAAGCGACGCACCGTAGTAATGGTGTACAGTTTCATAACAAGTCATATGTAATTATAATCAAGCATTTAAGGCTACTTACAATGATTTCATTACAAACATATCGCCCCTATATCCTCGATGGGATAGGTAGAGGTGCATTGCACACACACTTTATATGTATAAGTACGGTACATTCAAATTAGACAAAGGCATTGAAGTGAAGGTATAAAATTCATCCGTTAGGTATAAACAATTTTGTACGGTTTTTATGTACAATGTCTAGTTTACCGTCTTTTAATATTTCGACATTTGGTGAATTATCTATTGTAACTATAAAAGGTACTGAATATATGCTTGATAATTTATTACCATTTTCATTACGGATCAAAATATAATCACCTGTTTGGTACAGAATAGGCTTACAAGTTTTATCATATTTTTCTTTACGTGCTAATTTTGAAGAAATTAAATTTTCTCGGGCTTCGTTTAAAGCGGCTTGTAAACGATATTTTAGTTCTAAAGGGTAGCTGTCGTGATTGTAAAGAGGTTCAACTGTTTTAGTTAGATTACTGGGTAAATTACATTTTTTGCCAAAGACCAGTTCGAAAGGTGTAAATTTGGTTTCGGTGTGAATTGTTGTATTATAGCTAAAAGACCAGTAAGGTAGCCAAGTGCTCCAAGATTCAGGATGGTTATCTGTGTATATACGTAGAAAGGCACCCAAATTTTTATGTGAATTTTCGAATGCACCTATGCTCTCGTGATGATAGGCAGTAGAATTTATTTTGTTTATATTAAGGAGTTTACATAACTCTTGCATTGTTGCTGACATGAACTCAGCTCCTCGGTCGGTGGCTATTTCTCTGGGTATTCCATAACGTAATATAAAGTTACTTACAAAACTACTGGCTATTTCAGGACTACTTTTGGTAATTAATGGGTAGCATTCTACATATTTGGTTAATTCCCATTGTAGCGTCAGAATGTACGAAAAATTATGATTATCCTTATCTAAAGGCCCTACAACATCTAAATATAGTTTTTCAAAGGCAGAATTAGCTGTAGGTACTTGTAATTATCATTGGTTCTTTAATATGCACTGAGTGTTTTTGTTTTTGACACTTTTCACATCTATTAACAAATTTAATGACGTCGCGCTCAAGGCCTGCCCAGAAATAATATTTTTTAATGTTATTGACCATTCTTCTGATACCGGCATGACCGCTTGTAGGTAACAGATGGAAGTCATTGAGGATAACTCTTTGTTCATCTTTATCATCTATTCTTTCCACATCTTTTAAAATACACAACCGCGGTCCGGTCCAACACGACAAGTTCTTTATATTTTGTGCTAGTGTGTCAATAAAAGTACCGTTTATCTTATTCTTGATAAAATATATTTCATTTATATGTAACTTCTTACAAAACGTTGCCAGCTCTCTCGCAAATGCGTCTGGGGCTATATGCGATCGAGTAGAGGGCTTAATGTATATTACCATATCGCTCGGTACGTAAAATAATGATTCACTACTATTCTCAACCTTATATTTGTTTCTAATTTTATTTATTTGTTTGTTGTTACTTAACCTTAGTTCTATGGACATCTTTGGCTTGCTATGAGTTTCAACGACCGTCGGCTGATCGGACAGACTCGGGTCGGAATCGTCGTTAGAAGCTACAATATCCGAATTGTCCTGTTTACCTTCTAATATTCTTTTTTGGGCACGCGTCATTACATTCATCGTATTTTCATGCATGTCTTTCAAGTCCTTACATGTTAGGATAATCCGAGAAAGTGCGTCTGCAGCTGCATTGTCCGGGCCTTTAATATATTCCACCCGAAAATCGTATTCCTCTAATAACATTCTAAATTTTAATAACCTACTTGAAGGCTCCCTTATATTAAATAAGTAAACTAGTGGCTTATGGTCGGTCAATATTTTAAATTTGCGACCATAAAGGTAAGGCCTGAAATGTTTTACAGCCCAGACAATGGCTAGTAATTCTTTTTCAATTGTCGGATAGTGTACTTCCGCTTTATTTAAGACTCTACTAGCATAAGCTACTGGTTTGCAATTTTGGTTAGCTAAAATAGCTCCTATTGCTAAACCTGATGCGTCTGTTTGAAGAACGAACTCATTGTCGTTTGAAAAATTAGGATAGTCTAGTAAAGGTGGAGAAATTAATTTTTCTTTTAACAAATCAAATGATTTTTGGCAGTTTTCAGACCATATAAATTCAATATTTTTCCTGGACAAATAGTTTAAAGGTTGCGCAATGGCAGCAAAATTCCTAATAAATTTACGGTAATAATTGGCGAAGGCTACAAAGCGCTTTACCTCATCGGAATTACGTGGAGTGGGATAATTTTTTACCACGTCTAACTTTTGTGGGTCGGGTAAAACACCCTCTGATGATATCACATGGCCTAAATATAGAATCTCTTTCTTCAAAAAATCACATTTAATAGGATTGAGTTTTAGTTTAGTTTTACGCAATCGTTCAAATACGTCTAGCAAATTTTTCACGGCTGAATTTAAATTTTTGCCGTATACAATTAAATCATCTAGATAAATTAAGCATTTATCGTAAGTTAATCCAGCCATAGCCATATTCATCATCCTGGAGAAGGAATTCGGGCTTGACTTGAGGCCTTGGGGCATCCTGGTCATACGAAATTGCCCGGATGCAAAGGCTGTATACTTCCGGCTTTCTTGTTCTAAATTAACATTGTAAAACCCTTGATAAAGGTCAAGGTGCGTGAAGTATATACACCCTGAAAGTGAGTCTAGGATTTCCGTTATGTTTGGCAGTGGAAACCTGTCGTCCTTAATTTGGTTATTTAATTTCCTATAATCTATAAATAGACGCCACCTTTTATTTCCTGAAAGATCAGCCTTTTTAGGTACTAGGAGCACTGGACTTGACCATTCACTGGCACATGGTTCTATGATTCCCTGCGACAACATATTTTTTATCTGTCTATCTACTTCCGATTTTTGTGAATGAGGGAGTCTATATGGTTTAACATATACTGTATCCGCATTTTCTCTTAATTTTATTTTATGATTATATATAGGGGTGGTTGTTAAAGTGTCGCCTGGTAAATAAAAGATGTCTGAATATTTAGCGCAGATATTCCGAATAGCACTTTGCTCTTCTACGTTTAAGTGTTTTAAATTAAGCTGAGATAATAGACCTTTTACTCGATCGGCGTTATGTAAACAACTATTAAATGCGCATATATTATAATCATTCAACCTTTGTATAGTGGGTTTCATATCGTTTACAATAACTGAATTTTCAGTTGTGTTCAATATTCTAACTGGAATTTTTCCATTAACAGGTAGTCCTATACTACTGGCCATAAAGATACCTTCACGCAACTCTGACGCACAAACCACGCACTCTTCTGTCACACTAGTATCTATATAGTGTATTGACTCTGACCTCGCTGGTATATTATAAAATTTTGACTGTTGTTTACATAAATTTAAATATATTTTATCATTTGTCAAAGTGCATATAGTCATTTGTTTACATTCTAAATCGATACATGATTTAAACTTGTTTAAAAAGTCGTAACCTATTATGCCATCCGCCTTACAAGGCAAAGAATTAAAAACATAAAACTTATGATTGAAATAATATCCCTGAGTCTCTAACACTAAATAAACATATCCTATTGCATTGACTCTGCCTCCAATGCCATTTATAGTGGTACTCCATTTGTGTATTGGAATGTTATGTTCTAGAATCTTACTATGTGGAATGGCTGAAATTGAAGCTCCAGTGTCAATTAACCATAAATATTTTTTGTTGTTTATGGACAAGGTATAATGAATTATCGTAAGAAAAAACACTTTTAGTCACGAAAAAACTCTTCAACATTTTCTTCTACTGTAATATCGGTATTATTACTCGTATTATGGTCATTATCTGTCATCACTTGTACATTTTGGCTTTTCGGGGAACCTCTATTGTTAGAATAATAGCGATTATACTGACCTCGAAAGCCTTGTCCCGAACGGTTTCCTCGGGAGGTCTGTCTCCAATTTTGTGTTACTCCGCGTTGGTGATTGTAACTGTTAGAAAAATAGTTACCTCTTGGAGTCGAATAAAATCCCCTATAGTTACCTCTGAATTGTCCAAAATTTCGCGCATTAGACCTTCTCATTGACAAAATATTTGTCGAAGCATTTCCTGTCGAAGAAGTTTCTTCATCCACTGCAGCTTGTATAGCGTCGTTTAATGTGTTGAAATTCCTAGCAGCTATAATTGTGCTCAATCTACGATTTCGCAACCCATCTGAAAACCGTTTGATAGCTAGCTTTTCATTTACACATTTTAAAATATTATAAGATTCAGGATTTCCTTCGGCCTGCGAAATAGTAAGATCGACAAACAAACTTGACAATTCCTGACCGAAGTCTGAAATGGACTTTTCACTTTGCATAATATTCTGTAATTTACTCTGTAAAGCTGTAGATGACTTTTTAGGCAATAAGTGCAATTTCATGTCCTTCAGTAATTCAGAGACCTCTGTATATTTGACAGCTAACCTTAGTTTAGCAAATTGCGATAGTCGGGTTTTTAGAATAAATTCTATCAAGTAACTTGTTTGATCATCTCCTAGAACGGAATAATAATACTCAATGCCATCAATAAGTTGTTTAGTAACTGATTCTTGATCGTTCATAACGGGCAACAAGCTAAGGGCTACCTTTAATTCAAATTTAGCCATTGTAGGACAATCCGTTAAGCGGCAAGTTTCACACAATTCAGTTATTTCCGAACAGTCTGTTGTTTGGCAGTTTTTACACAAATCATCAATTTGGGTACAATTTGTTGATTGACAATCTTTACATAATTCAGTAATATCAGAGTATAAATTCTTTAGTTTTTCACAGTTTTTATCAAACTTCTCTATTTCAGGTAACTTCTTAAATTCTTTTATTCTTAAAATTTCATTTAAATAACTGTTAAATTGGTCATAAATACTATTAGCTTCATTTAATTTTTTAATGCATGTGTTAGATTCGTCTCGTAGAGGGTAGGTATATCAATACATACGGTCACGTCTTATATCCCCGAAGGGATAGCCAGAGGCATATTCTGTAAGGAGGGTATTAGCTAACAAGTTATGAAATGAAAAGAAATGAATACATACATACATACATATCATCACGCCTGTTTCCCATCGGGGTAGGCAGAGACTATGGCTTTCCACTTGCTACGATCCTGGCATACCACTTTCGCTTCTTCTACTTTCATAAGTGCTTTCATACACGCTCGCCGGTTAAGGGTACTCTTGACCTGGCCTTTTTCCAGCAGGTCATCAATTTGGTTACCATGCGTACGCCGAGGATGACCCCTACCAGCTTGCCCATTCATTCTCGCCTTATAGATCTGTTTAGTCAGTCTATTTTCATCCATCCTCTCAACATGTCCAAACCATCTCAGCATCCCTTTTTCTATCTTTGTCACTACATCTTCAGTTATACCACATTGTTTTCTAATCACGCTATTCCTTTTTTTGTCCATCAATTTCACTCCAGCTATACTTCGCAGACTTCTCATTTCCACTGCATTAATTTTACTTTCATGCTTCTTCTGCCACACCCAACTTTCACTACCATACATAAGTGTGGGGATAAGCACACCCCTATGCACAGCCACTCTTGCCTTCTTAGACACGTTTTGACTGCTCATAAAGGTATGCATCGCCCCATTCACTTGATTTCCTGCCAAAACCCTTCTCTCAATATCCTGGTCACACTTTCCATCCCTCGTAAATTTTGAACCCAGGTATACAAATTCTTTCACCTGTTCCACTCTTTGCCCTTCGATAATAATAGGGCAATTCGTCATACATTTCTCTCTTTCAAAAACCATTACTTTAGTCTTACTTACATTCACTTTCATTCCTCTACCTTTCAGCGCCTCATGCATAATATTAACCATCAACTGCAACTCCTCCGCCGATGCAGCTAAGATCACCTGATCGTCAGCATATAGGAGGCATTTGATGGTCAGCTCGTTCAGTTTTATACCACACGCACTCTCTTGCAATTCTTTCAAACAACTGTCCATGTACAGGTTAAACAGCCACGGTGACGCTACACAACCCTGTCTCACACCCCTTTCTATGTTAAAGAAGTCTGTGCAAGCTCCGTTGATCCTGACACAAGCACTCGAGCCCTCATAAAGAGATTTCAGTGCTCGTATCAAGCTGCTGCTCACCCCGTACAAAGACAATGTTGACCATAGTTCATTCCTCACCACTTTGTCATAGGCCTTCTCCAGATCTACGAATACGCAATATACCTTTTGGCTTTTCGCCAAAACTTTTTCTGCTATGCGTCGTAAGGAGAAGACCTGATCCGTGCACCCCCTTCCTTTCATAAATCCTGCTTGAACATCCCACATTTTTCCTTCACTTTCATTCATCACTCTTTTATTAACACTTTCGCATACAGTTTACCGACGATGCTGAGCAGGCTTATGCCGCGGTAATTTTTGCACTCTTGCTGCGACCCTTTTCCTTTGTACAGCGGCACAATGACGGCTTTGGACCATTCTTTTGGTACGCTGCCACTCCTCCAGCACAGATTAAAAAGGCGGTACAGCTGGTCAATTACCACGCCACGTCCTGCTTTCAGCATCTCAACGGAAACCCTGTCAATCCCAGCAGCCTTGCCTAGTTTCATACTATTTAATGCTTCCACTATTTCTTCCATACTAATGTCGTTTTCATTGCCAATTTCATTCATTTCACAAAAATGAGTTTGCACTTGCGTATCCTCTTTATCAAATAGACTTTCAAAATACTCCTTCCATATTTTTAGCACACACTCTTCTCCTCCCACAAAACTTCCATCCTGGTTTCTGATCTTATTAAGCGGTGATGTGGTCTGTGGACTCCTCACCGCTTTTATGGACTTCCAAAAGAATTTTATATTCTGTTGGAAGTCACCAGATAACCTTTTATCAAATTCATCTCTATCATTCTCCTTCTTTCTTACTAACACCTCTTTCGCCACACGCTTATACCTTTTATACTCATCGTTGGCCATTCGTACATCCTCATCCGTTGCCTTCTGCATTCTTTGATTGGCCTTTGTGGCCAGCCAGTCCAACCATGCTTTCTTCTTCTCAGACAACGCTTTCAGAACATCCGTAGTCATTCTTTTTAACTTACTTCCTTGGCTTCTCTTGCTCACACCACACACTTCAATCGCAACTTCCACGAGTCCTTCCTTAATCGGCTTCCATAATTCTTCAATCTCACATACTTCATCTAAATTATCAAACTTTTTGCTTAGTTTGCTCACAAATTCCTCTTTTATACCTATCTCTTGCAAATTCTCAACTTTTATGCGTTCTAGTACACTAACAGGTTCACGCACACGGTGCCTCCACCGCTGAAACAGACCCCTTACTCGGCTGACAACCAAGAAGTGGTCTGTGTCAATCCCAGCACCGCGGTAGGCTCGAGTGTCTAGTACTTTCTTTCTCATCCTTGCGTCAACAATCACAAAGTCAATCATGCTCCTCTTACTTCCTTCTTGTCTCGTAACCAAGTGGATATCTTTGTGGTGAAACATGGTGTTAGTCACCACAAGATTCTTCTCCAAACATACTTCAAGCAAACTTTCTCCATTTTCATTCACTCGCTCATCACCAAACTTTCCCAATACTCTTTCATACCCATCACGCTTGACTCCAACCCACCCATTAAAATCGCCTAACATTACTATCCTCTCATTTTGTTTGCACTTACTCAAAACATCACTCATGCTCTCCCAAAATGCCTGCCTCTCACTTTGGTCTCGTAAAGATCGGCGCCACCGCGCATCTTGTGGAGCATATACTCCTAAAACAAAGATGCGGGTAAGTCCAACCTTCAGCCTCAACCAAAGGAGTCTTGGACTTACACATTCATATTCTGTGACACATTCATTCATTCTCGCAGACAGTACTACACCAACGCCCTGACACGCTTTACTGGTTTTAGGCACACCCGACCAGTAGGCAGTGTAGGGTCCATGTGCGGTGGTGTCACATCCTTTCCTCTTTGTCTCATTCACGCATAGAATATCGAGTCGTCTCTCTTTCATCATCTTGCATACTTCCTCAATTTTGTCTATCATACCTCCTCTTACATTCAACGTAGCAAAGTGGCTATCACAAGTCCACTTTTCGCCTCGATGGGAAACGAGACGTGATGGGTTGCGAACCACATCGCCGCCATTTCGGATTTTGTTATTGGTTTTGTCCATTGCGTTCCCACGAGTAGCAAGGGAAAATAAAGTCCACCCAGACAGAGCCCCGCATGTCTAAGTAAGGCTAGCCTTCTTCTGGGGTCGCCCGGCCCCAGGGCAATTGGCACGCTAATACTAGGCTCGCCCCTAGTCACGCAGCACATACGCACGGCGACGTTGGCTTGGCGGAGAAAGGATGGAAAGAAGATGAGGTAGGAATAGGATTGGTGGATAGGAAAGGGTTGAGGTAGGAAAAGGACGGGGATAAGGTACATTCAAAGCCTTCTGTAATTCATTCCACAAAAAAATCAAGCAGCCAGGACAGTTGTTACCCACATTATAATCTCTGCAGTCCGAGCAATGAATATGAGATATGAGATACAAATATCTTTATTCTCGTTAAGATTTCCAATTCTACATTTACCGCCAGATTCGCAATAGGTAAAGCCTATGAGAAAGAACCTGGCAATAAAACTCACGGCCACTCTTTTCAAAGTCACATTAATTGCTATACATCTATTTCTACTATAATCTAATTCCATCAATAGTTGGTATACGTCATTCATTACAATTAATAGCAACACGGGTCATATCTTTACAAATAGTTCAGCAGGATAGAACCTATATACATTATCTTTTAAAGCAAGCCATGGGCAGTATAAAATAACTTTGAATACAATCAATCAAATCGGTCTATGGCAGTTCCGCACTGCTGGACGTAGACCTCTGCTAATTTCAACACATATTACACATCACATCAGATCAGATAAATTACATAAGTTATTAATGAGAAACGTACCCTTAAGACGGCTGCTCAGCGACTGACTCGCCCAACAATATAAATTCCAAGTAATACGTATCATAACGTATTGCTACTATACAGAAAGATATTTACTAATTCTATTAATTTTAATTAACTACTGAACCATATCTGTACCTACTTCAAAAGACAACTTGACGAACAATAATGGGCGTTGCTCTGTAAGTGCAGACATTTTTATATCTTCGCAATTGGTGGGGTAGGATATTACGTAATATTGTAGAAGTGGTCGAAAACCTATCTTCTCGATACTTAAATACTTTACACTAAATTTAGAAATAAATATTAAATTAAAATACTATTAAAATAAAAATATAACAAATAAAATATCAATCCAGTGGTTCACCACGTGTTAAATGAAAATTATAGTAACTTCCTTATTTATAATCATACCTTACACGGCCATACTGACAAGTACTTCGTTCTCGAAGTACAAATATGCATATTTATCTATACTAATATTATAAAGAGGAAGGAATTGTTTGTTTGTTTGCATCGAATAGGCTCCGAAACTATTTTCACTGTTGGGAACCGATTAGAAATATTCTTTCACTGTTGGGAAGCTACACTATCCGAACATAGGCTATATTTCATTCCCGTATTCCCAAGAGAATGGTAGCTACGCGAGTGAAACCGCGTAACGTCTGCTAGTTTTACATATTTTACTGACCAAACGAACAGCATTACAAAAATAACACTATAAATATTACATTTCAGCAATGCCAACACCGGGATTCTCTGAATTAACCAATAACAATACAATATACCTATTAACGAATTTACCGTAATATAAGTCCAATCCTGCCCGTACTGGCAATAATGTAAACATATCATGTTTTGACAATCGTTGTCTAAGACAGATGAGTAGAAAAATATAGTATGACACATCATTGAATTTTTTACTATCCCGAGTAGGTATTTTAAATGAAAATAAACAGTCATAAAGAAGTTATTTGGTGTCGAAATGATTGTAAGAACACTTGTATGACTCCTGAATACTGGAATTTATTCAGGGTAAATATTCAATTGCAAGTAACTATGGATATATTGGATAAAATGTGTTTGTTTACATTTTTGCACAAAGCTATTGAAATACAGTATACCTACTTAGTTAGATTATATAAATTCAACAATAAGGACAAGATTGATTCAATTTCTTTTCACTGTCAGCCTCGTTTTACATTAATAGTACCTAAGTACTACAGCTAATAGATCTTTCCATTTTTTCTTCACAACTAGCCTCTTTACATTGAAGACTACAGCTTTCTGCATATTACTTTAAACAATGACATCGTTTCATTGTCATAAGTCTCTTTTTAAATTAAGAGAACTAAATAACAACGGTCAATCGCTTTGCCAACAATAACCACTAGCTTCACACCTGCTGCACATGTGACAAGCTAGATCAAAGCAAAAGACTTCAGCAGTTCATCTCATTCAATCTTAGACCATATCATTCAATCAATATTCAATTGATTCTCAGAACATAAGATTAACTCCATTTATTTTACATACCCTACATAACTTAGGCTTAAATTACTTAGTATGGCACATAATATTACATGTATTGTCATAGTCATTCAGCAGTTCATCTCAGTCAATCAACATTCAATTGATTCTTAGAACATACTCCATTTATTTTACATATGTACCCACATTACCTAGGCTTATTTTACTCAGTAAAGCACATACTATTACATGTAGGTATATTCATTCAGCAGTTCATCTCAGTCAATCAACATTCAATTGATTTTTAGAACATACTCCATTTATTTTATATTACCTAGGCTTAAGGCTACGCACAGATTACACATGTAATCTGTGATGGAATAGACATCTATTCCATAATATTATTTTAATCATTGATGTGACCAGTAGCACCACCTAGGCTACACAATTTTTTTCAACCTATCTATTCACATGACCATAGCATACATTCTCTTTAGTTATAATAATGTTACTTGACTACTTATCTCTCTTAGGGAAAACCTAAAATTAAATGAACAGCATTTATTAGGGTTACGTAGACAAATGGCAAAAACGGAACCCTTGTAGTCCCGTCAAGTCCGTCAGTCAGTCCGTCCGTCCGTCCGTATGTCACAGCCCCCTCTCTCCGAAACTATAAGACCCATGCTATTGAACCTGGTAAGTAGGTGTATTCTATAAACCGCATCAATTTTCTTACACAAAACTAGGAAAAAGTGAGTAAATTTTTGAGGTCCCCATACTCAGAACAGACTCAAAAAAAAAATGTTTTTTTTTTCATACGTGTGGTATCTATAGATAGGTCTTCCAAAATACTAATGAGATTTCCAACACCATTTTTTTTTTCTAAACTGAATAGTTTGCCCAAGACACTCTTTCAAAGTGGAAAAATGTGTGTGTGTCCCCTCTATCTTCTAAACTAAGGGAATGATAAGTCCAAAAAAAATAAGATGTACGTTGCCATAAAAACCACCAACGATATTGGTCTGAACAAGATCTAGTAAGTAGTTTTTTTTTCATTCGTCATAAATCGCAATTTTTCGCCTAGCAAAATCGCTACCACAGCGAACGTGTTAAAACAGCAATCAAAGTTAAAACGAACTACAAGAACTTTTATTATTCTAACTTGTTGCTACGGAATCCTTCATGGGCGAGTCTGTCTCGCACTTGGCGGTTTTTTTTTTCATATTATGGTACCATAAATCTTGTACGGAAACAGACGTAATGACCCTGCTTACTTATTTCTAATATCAGATAATCTTTTGTCTTTTATTATTTTCCTGCATCTATTCTGCAATGAAATATTATCCATCACTACATAATCATAAGTAACTCTTTGATTTATACGTAGTAACTAGCATTCACAGCAAGAATAGTAGGTATAGACTACAAAAATTATGTAGGTAGTTATTGACACAGTTCATTCAACGCGATACCGAGTCACAAGATAAAAATCTTCTAGTACCCACATATTCCAAGAGCGGCGTATTGACGAAATATTTCATGCTAACTAATGTAGGTAACCTCCTATACAGAAAGTTAATGAAAAGAAATCAAGATTTGATATGGAAATCTAGTTGGTATTTAAAATAAACTCGAAAAAAAAAAACTAGCTTATTGACGCCAATTAGATAGATCCGAGAACTATCGTAAGAGAAAATAATGATATGAAGAAACAGTGCGTAGTTATGTATGTGTTGTGTACTTAGTGGTGATACGACTTACGAATTCCTGTTAACGTAGACAAGCGTTTAGTATCTTATTCATATTACCCAATGGAAAAAAAAATAGTTGTTTTGGTTTGCATTAAGTAAATAGATTCTGAAACTAATGAACCGATTTTTCTTTAAGTCTTTCACCAATAAAAGAAACAGCGAGTAGGTACAAACATAGGCTACATTTTATTCCTGTATTCCCACGGGAACGGAACGGTGCGGATTCAACTGCTTGATGTCCGCTAGTAGGTACTTATCTATTTAATACTCTGTACATTGACCTCTAAGTTTATTAATCATGAGTCTAATATACTACATGTTATTGGTAGTTCTGGAAATAGATGCCGATAGTAATGATGAGTTTATATGGCATCCTAGCCACAGTTCTACCTCAACGAATAATGCAAGGAAGAGAAAAGTGTAATTCTGTTTAATCGAGTCAATGATTTTTGAACCTTCTACAGAACGTTCGGCCAATCTGACATTTCATTACGCAAGGTACTAAGAATATGAGTTACGTGGACGTACAGTAGAGTGGATACGCAATGTTCTACTTGTTCGTAGGTACTTCTTGGTGTAGCCGTAAAGTGCAAATTTAACTACTGCGAAATTCTTTTGTTCTACTACTAGACTACGGCGTCAGATGGGAGTCCCAAACAGTGATGGGATAATATCAAACTCTCAGGAGATATCCTGAGAGGTTTAACGCGCCAAGCTTCGTCTTGCCTAAATGCGCCATGTGGCTAATTTCGAGAATGTTTCAATTTTCGGGTACCTAGGTAGGCCTTCAAAATAAAAGGGAGATCATGAATATGATGCCAGTAGGTAACGTATTAGGTACGTATTGAAAGAAAGAAGAAAAAAAATAAATTACTTCCTCGTTCCCTCAACCTCTTCGTTATAAGTCTACCTACCTAAGCAGTTACATGTTTAAATAGTGTAGGTAATAAAGCTGACATAATCCTGCAGCAACGTTATAAACTATACCTACTCATTCCAAGCTTAAAATATAGGTAGGTATATCTACATTTTATCAAAAAACTTCACTGGTATAACTTGCACAGTATATAAAATTCACACGTGTTTACAAAAAACACATCATACCACTGTTGCCACCGATGGCCGGGTCGAAGATCAAGAATACCACGTTGTCGTCATCAGAGCAGCGAACGTCCCGAGGCAGCAGCAAATTCCGTCGATTCTGAAACTTGTAATCAATGTATTAGCAAAGGTGGAATCTATCCCACTTCTGATGTTAGATTCGTCTCGTAGAGGGTAGGTATATCAATACATACGGTCACGTCTTATATCCCCGAAGGGATAGCCAGAGGCATATTCTGTAAGGAGGGTATTAGCTAACAAGTTATGAAATGAAAAGAAATGAATATGAGATACAAATATCTTTATTCTCGTTAAGATTTCCAATTCTACATTTACCGCCAGATTCGCAATAGGTAAAGCCTATGAGAAAGAACCTGGCAATAAAACTCACGGCCACTCTTTTCAAAGTCACATTAATTGCTATACATCTATTTCTACTATAATCTAATTCCATCAATAGTTGGTATACGTCATTCATTACAATTAATAGCAACACGGGTCATATCTTTACAAATAGTTCAGCAGGATAGAACCTATATACATTATCTTTTAAAGCAAGCCATGGGCAGTATAAAATAACTTTGAATACAATCAATCAAATCGGTCTATGGCAGTTCCGCACTGCTGGACGTAGACCTCTGCTAATTTCAACACATATTACACATCACATCAGATCAGATAAATTACATAAGTTATTAATGAGAAACGTACCCTTAAGACGGCTGCTCAGCGACTGACTCGCCCAACAATATAAATTCCAAGTAATACGTATCATAACGTATTGCTACTATACAGAAAGATATTTACTAATTCTATTAATTTTAATTAACTACTGAACCATATCTGTACCTACTTCAAAAGACAACTTGACGAACAATAATGGGCGTTGCTCTGTAAGTGCAGACATTTTTATATCTTCGCAATTGGTGGGGTAGGATATTACGTAATATTGTAGAAGTGGTCGAAAACCTATCTTCTCGATACTTAAATACTTTACACTAAATTTAGAAATAAATATTAAATTAAAATACTATTAAAATAAAAATATAACAAATAAAATATCAATCCAGTGGTTCACCACGTGTTAAATGAAAATTATAGTAACTTCCTTATTTATAATCATACCTTACACATGCACTACTATGTTGTCGTCTAGATGGGCCGATTTTTATTAAATATCTTTTAATTTTTATTAATTCATCGCATAACTCTGTAATAAATTCTGCCATTAATTCATATTATTGTATTAAAATCAGACCCATTACAATAAAAATCTAATCACAGGTATAATTAGTGCATGTAACGTTAAACGGTTTTAATACATATCAATAATGCATACATACCAATTTCTTCCGATTCACGACACTGTCACTATAGGCTACTTTCCACTTTGATTAGTGCGAGTGCAGGTGATTAATTGTGTAGTAGTAATCTCAATGATTAGTACAAGTGTCTGTTGAGAGTAGTGTCCAATTGTGTTTAGTTTCTGCGCTTAGTTAAAGTGCGATCAAGAAAAAATATTATCAAATAATAACAAGAGAACATCGAACTAAACAGTAGCTACTAAACAACGAGCATGTCCAATTGTGTTTAGTTGCAGGCACGCTGCGAGTGAAGGGGGTGGAGGGACGCGCGGGACGCGCGGGATGCGGCTACTTGCAAAAAAATAGAACGCTCTTCTATTCATTTTACTTCGCTGATTAGTAATCACCTGCACTAATCACTAGTGGGCCACACGGGATTAGTACTAATCATTAAACACCTGCATTAATCACCTGCACTCGCACTAATCAAAGTGGAAAGTAGGCTTATGGTAGGTACTTAAAGTCTCAAGTAGCAGTTCGATATCATGACGATGGCGATGCCGACCGTGACGGATTTACGAGTTACGATTTTACACTAAACTTTTTTTTTTTTTGCACTTTAACACTCACAGGAGACTTGTATGTATACACATTACCGCCGACGCCTTTACTTAAATATAATTCGCCATTAAATATTAACGGAAATTACGCGATATCATCTTGCACTTGTTTACGTTGCTGGTCGCGAAGAACACTAGCGTATCTTCTGAGTACTAGATCGTTGACATGATTCTCTACAATTCTGTGGTGGCACTTTTTATATACTTTGTATGCGATAAAGATACCTCCTATCCCCAACAATAAAACAATTACCAGCAGAATAATGTTACTAGTAGTCGCGTGGTGCAGAAGCTGTTCTGTCCACTGTCACAATATGGTACTATATTAAATTACACGCGCGAGGTTGGTTCATCCTGGCAGGGTCGCCATATGATGTACGGATTGAGTATTGGAATAAAACACTAGCTTGGTTGAAACAAGACTGCTTTATTGCATGAATTGCATTCGGTTTTATAGATACATTGGTTACACATTAAATATAGGAGTAGCTAAAATAACACATCACAAATACTAGACTGAAGGTGATGCGCTTTGTGAACCGAGCATTTTCAGGAACTGGTATCAGTTCAAATGAATATGTATCTCGTGTCACAGAGCGCATTGACTTCCTAAAGCAAAAAAAGTATATGCATGGGCACATCGAATACGTAGATACAAAAAACGCGTAGACCGATATACCATTAATCGCAGATTCGAAAGCGACCAGAGATGGGTCTATAGAAATTGGGAACGATCTGATAAAGGTGTGAGTGACGGACATCTACCGGATGCTGAAGATACAAATAAATTTTAGCAGAGTATCTGGTCGGTACCCGTCAGTCACACCGAGGGGGATTGGATGTGTGATGTCAAGCGCGCATGTGACCAAATTCCAAGCATGGAAGAAGTAATTATAGATAGCTCTGATGCAGCTAGTGCAGTCCGTCCGTTATCTAATTGGAAATTTTCAGGTCCGGACGAACTGCACAATTTTTGGCTTAAATGGCTACGCAGTTCACATGCTCGACTGGCATCTCATTTCCAATCTGCTCTTGAATCTGGATCGTTACCAATTTTTATGACAACTGGTGCGACTCATCTGCTCATCAGGAAGTACCTCAAACCCCAACAATTACAGACCTATCACGTGTCTGCCATCGATTTATAAACTTCTAACATCCATTTTGAGAGATAAGATAAATAAACATATTAATGTGAATAATATTATGAGCGGCTCTCAAAATGGATGTAGAAGTAGGGCTCGAGGTACTAAGGAGCTTCTCCTCATTGATATGACCATTAGCCAACAAGTTCGTCGTAACCGTAAGAATCTGTCGACATGCTGGAAAGATTATAAGAAGGCGTTTGATTCTGAACCTCATACGTGGCTCTTAAGGGTGCTGGAGTTGTACAAAGTTGATACAACTCTATGCACCTTTTTAAAGTCTGTATGGGGCAATGGAGGACTCTTCTTACCTATCCAGAATGTCGAGGGTTCTGCGGTGGCGGCGAGCTGATTAGGATCGAGCGGGGCATCTTTCAAGGTGAAAATTTGAGTCCTCTTTGGTTTTGCTTAGCACTGAACCCTGTTAGTACATTACTAGAGAGTTCAGGGCTAGGTTACAGACTAAGAGGAGGAGGTCAGGTCATATCTCACTTGCTTTTCATGGATGACTTAAAGCTATTTGCCACAACTAATTCTCATTTGATTGACTTACTAAAGATAACTGAAAACTTTAGTAATTCAATCAAAATGGAATTTGGTGTGAATAAATGTGCAGTTATGCATGTTAAGCGAGGACGGATGGTGGAATCGGAAGGTATTCAGCTTTCTGATTCCATTCACCTGACGTCGCTTCGCGTATCTGACACCTATAGGTACTTGGGTATGTCACAGGCGTTGGGCATCAATGAAGCTGACATGAAACAGTCGTTACGAGAGCGTTTCCTTTCTCGTCTGAGAAAAGTCCTAAATAGTCTTTTATCAGGCGGGAGCAAGGTGCGTGCTTATAACGGCTGGGTCATGCCACTCTTGATGTACTCCTTTGGCATACTCAAGTGGACTCAAACTGAACTAGATGCCTTGGACAGAAGAGTTCGTACACTATTGACATCATACCGAATGCATCATCCGCGTTCATCGGTGATGAGGATGTACATCCCGCGGAAATGTGGTGGTCGAGGCTTCCTGAATGCTAAAACCCTACATAACCGCGCGGTGTACAACCTTAGAGAATACTTTCTACACATGAATGCGGATGTGCATCGGGGAGTTTGTCAAAGTGGATACTGGACTCACCCCGCTTGCCTTGGCTAAAGAGAACTGGCACAAACCTGTAATAATGGGTATCGATGACCGGCAGGAGATATGGAAGAGCAAGGAGCTCCACGGTAGGTTCTATAAGGCTTTGCATGGATCTCATGTAGACCATATAGCCTCTGTGGCCTGGCTACGGTTCGGTGATCTCTCTGGAGAGACCGAGGGCTTTGTCTGTGCAATTGCAGATGAAGTTATCATGACGAATAACTACCGGAAATATATACTGAGGGATGGTACGATTGATGTATGTCGAGCGTGTCATCATCCTGGTCAGTTCCTCAGGCATATTATCTCTGGTAGTTCTCGTCTTGCTAACGGCGAGTACTTGCACAGACACAAGCTAGTAGCCAGGATCATCCATCAGCAACTTGCTCTGAAGTATCGCCTGGTGGATATCGAGGTTCCATATTACAGGTATGTAGCTGAGCCAGTTCTCGAAAATGGTCATATCACATTGTACTGGGATCGATCTATTATCACAGACAGGACAACAAACCTGACATTGTGGTCATAGATCGATCTGAGCGGCGAGCAATGATTATTATTAACATCACAATCCCACATGCCGAGAATCTTGTGAAAGCTGAGAGTGATAAAAAAATAAAATATATTGAGTTAGCTCGCGAGATTGTCGACATGTGGGAAGTTGATGCAGCAATCATTGTTCCTATAGTCATTTCCGTTAAGGTCTTATAGCTAAGAGCCTCGACCAACACCTTCAGAGGCTCGCGTTGGGCAGCTGGATCAAGGGCGTGATGCAGAAGGCAGTGCTACTGGACACGGCACGCATTGTGCGGAGGTTCCTGTCTCTGGAGCCCTGACCACCGGTAGCTTGGTCCCTGAACCCGATGCCGGTAGGATACTATATATTTTATATTTTTAAATGTATTTTCTTTTTATATCTATACTAGCTGTTACCCGCAACTTCGTTCGCGTGGAAATTATGTTGTAAGCAAATTTTGAACTGTATTCTATCGAGCCTCTAGGATAAGTCGTAACCAAAATATGGGGACAAAGTTAGGACATCCTTCAACTTACCCGGGGAGCTATGCGCTACATGATTGTTTTTAATGTGAGGTAAATCCCACATGAATATACTATAACTCCTACTGACAAAAAACCACACGTATCCGGTAGGACTCCCAACCGTAGGCTGTTAGGTATAACAGCCCTCTAAAGGATACCCCAGGACTGCGCTAGATGGATGGGTAGAGACCTCATGGTTTTAGCGGGTCCAAGGCCGGTATGACGTACGTCTTTATTAATTGGCCCCTTTAATAATAAAAAGAGTAAGTAGTATGGGGAAGCGCGAATACGAAACGTTTGTTAGATTTGGGCCACAGACTGAAAACTTTAAGTACTTATAACCGAAGGATTTGAGACGATAACACTAACGCTAACTGTAGCCAGTAAATGGCAGTCGTTAAACCAAGTTATTAGCCTTATAGACTTAATAATTTTCAAAAGTAGAGAGAACTCTCCCACCCAAGTTCCAAGTACCCAAGTGCCGGCGAGTTGTCTTCGCCTAAGACTATCGGCCTACATGACCGGGGGCCTGAGGTCGATGAGGAGGCCGCTCACCGTCCTTACAGAAGCAGGCCCTAGACAACAGCGTGACGCGAGGGATTCACGCTTATATAAACCTATCCTCATATAAAAATTGAACTTGACCTATTTCGTAAGCATGTCATTTGCCCTATAGTATACCTACAGATTTTAATCCTTCTCTGTCAAGCCCCTAGGCTAAGTAGTGTGATTGAATATTTACAACTAAACTAAAATAGCTGTTCCCCGCGACTTCGACCGTGTAGAAGTCGTTATCGCGTGAAAGTCGTTATCACGTAAAATCATAACACTCCTTTTGCGCAGTCGGTTAAAAAGTAGCCTATGTCCTTCACAGGGCCTCGAACTATCGCCATACCCAATTTCATTTCAATCGCTCCAGCCGTTTAGCGTGAAAACGTAACAGACAGACAGACAGACAGACCGAGTTATGTAGGTACTTTCGCATTTATAATATTAGTAGGGATAGCTGTTCCCGCGACTTCGACCGTGTAGAAGTCGTTATCGCGTGAAAATCGTTATCACGTAAAATCATAACAATCCTTTTGCGCAGTCGGTTAAAAAGGAGCCTATGTCCTTCCCAGGGCCTTGAACTATCCATATACCAAATTTCATCTCAATCGCTCCAGCCGTTTAGGCGTGAAAGCGTCACAGCGTGAAAGTCGTTATCACGTAAAATCATAACACTCCTTTTGCGCAGTCGGTTAAAAAGTAGCCTATGTCCTTCCCAGGGCCTCGAACTATCCACATACCATATTTCATCTCAATCGCTCCAGCCGTTTAGGCGTGAAAGCGTAACAGCGTGAAAGTCGTTATCACGTAAAATCATAACACTCCTTTTGCGCAGTCGGTTTAAAAGTAGCCTATGTCCTTTCCAGGAACTCCAACTATCCACATACCAAATTTAATCTTAATCGCTTTAGCCGTTTAGGCGTGAAAGCGTAACAGCCTGAAAGTCGTTATCACGTAAAATCATAACACTCCTTATGCGCAGTCGGTTAAAAAGTAGCCTATGTCCTTCCCAGGGCCTTGAACTATCCACATACCATATTTCATCTCAATCGCTCCAGCCGTTTAGGCGTGAAAGCGTAACAGCGTGAAAGTCGTTATCACGTAAAATCATAACACTCCTTTTGCGCAGTCGGTTTAAAAGTAGCCTATGTCCTTTCCAGGAACTCGAACTATCCACATACCAAATTTCATCTTAATCGCTCCAGCCGTTTAGGCGTGAAAGCGTAACAGACAGACAGACAGACAGACAGACAGACAGACAGACAGAGTTACTTTCGCATTTATAATATTAGTAGGGATTTCAAAATGTAATTTGTAAGGAAATTAATGAAATAAAGAGAATAATAATAATAATAACACCCCTCGTGGACAGTCGTTATGAGGGCATCCCTATGAGGGCATAGTAGAAATGCTTTTGGAGTCATCCACTTTTTGAAATCAACAAAAAATGTCTCACAAGGTTATAGAAAAGCACGCAGGGCAGCTTGTGGCGAGCTGAATGTGCGTGGCTACACATCGGTCCCGATTCCTCAGAGTTTTGTTGTGCTCGTCGACCAGTTAGCATTTAATAGGCTAACGGGAGACTGCACGATACTCCCGGGAGTGCAGCAAATCTCAACTCTGGCTTGCCTTAATTGGCTGGCCAGAGGGAGGAAGCCAGAGCTTTATGTTCGGGGGCGGAAGTGTCATTTTCAAGGGCATAACTACGGGGAAACCCGCTCCGGATCTGACCCGCGATGGTGAAACCGGCGCCGCACCGCTCGACACCCCTAGCCGCTCACACTGGTGTTGCCCTCTGTCGCCTCACAGGCCTACGGGCCTATGGCGATTGTATAGGGGGCCCATCTAGTGAGTTGGCGAGTCACCGTCGGCCAATATTTTGATAATGAGATATTGAAATGGCAGACGCCGTCTTAATCCATAGAACAAATCACCCAGTCCATTTAACCCCCAATCAATACCCCATTTTGTAGTTAGCATATTTTACAATATGCTAACTTACTGGTAATCTGTGTGACAGGACCTTCCTAGTACAGATACCAGTCTCTCACAAAGGTAAACAATTACACAACTTGTATTAGACTTACCTACTGTAAGCCTTTGTGAAAGAAAAATAAATAAATACAAAAAAAATTACAATAGTTTAGCTCCCATTGTAGGCAGTCCATTGCCGTTCTTCTACATAAGGCGGACGTGAATTGTCTGCAGTGGGGGTCCCATTTCCCATTACATTAAAACTCTCAAAGGGCCTCTGCATGTTGGACCATCATGTCCCCATGTAAGCCTATCAAAGGACCGGGTATCTTCGTTAAAATAAAAGAAGATACCCGAGCAAGAAAGAGACATAATAATCATAATAAATCTTTATTTTCAAGCAACATAAGAGACAGTTACAGATGTTTCTATCTTACTCTACGGCTCATAGATACATACCTTAATACTAAAAATACATATACATGTGACTTAACCTAATTGACACGCACTGACGTTAACGTGTGGCGGCGCGGGGTGTCCCGTGTCGGCAGACGTCCTCTGAAGCGCCGATACTTCACCCCTCTCGGCCAGAAGTCAGGAGCCATGAAGGTGGTGATGCGGTCTGAAGTAGGAAGGTTTAATGTAATAGACCTTAATTTTACAATAAGGACCTATTGTCATAGTATTTTCGCATTGCTAGTTTAGAAAGCCTAAACTTAATAAGCAAATCATTAAAATTTACTAGTTAAGCGAAAATGGTACTCAGCATTTCAAAAAATCCCTTTAACGATACTCATAATGAAATTTTGTGATTACGGCGCGGCGGCCATATTAGATTGCAAAATTAACCTGAAATTCGTACTCTGCATTCCAAAAAACCCCTAATACGATATCCAACATGAAATTTTACAACAGTGGCAAGGCGGCCATTTTGGATTGCAAAATTAACCCAAAATTCGTACTCAGCATACCAAAAAACCCCTTATACTATAGCCAACATGAAATTTTACAACAGTGGCAAGGCGGTCATTTTGGATTGCAGAATTAACCCAAAATTCGTGCTCAGCATACCAAAAAAACCCTTATACGATATCCAACATGAAATTTTACGGCAGTGGCACGGCGGCCATTTTGGATTGCAAAATTAACCCGAAATTCGTACTCAGCATACCAAAAAACCCCTTATACGATATCCAACATGAAATTTTACAACGGTGGTGTGGCGGCCATCTTGGATTGCAAAATTAACCCAAAATTCGTAATCAGCATACCAAAAAGTCTTAGAAAAATATCCAACATGACATTATATCTTTTACGACACATTTATCTTGGGATCCACAAATAACAGAGGTGAGTCGTAAGCTGTTCGCATCTGCGGGCTCTTTAAGGAAGCTTCAAAATCTGCTGCCAATGACTACCAAAATTGCGCTTGCGAATGCATTACTGTTATCCATACTTGATTATGCAGATGTCAGCTATACCGATCTCACCGAAAACCAGTTAGACAAACTTGAGCGTCTTCAAACATACATATAATCACGCTTGTCTCCCATCGGGGTAAGCAGAGACTATGGCTTTCCACTTGCTACGATCCTGACATACAACTTTCGCTTCTTCTACTTTCATAACTGTTTTCATACACGCTCGCCGGTTAAGGGTACTCTTGACCTTGCCTTTTTCCAGAAGGTCTCTGATTTGATCAGCATGCGTACGCCGAGGTCGACCCCTACCAGTTTGCCCATTCATTCTCGCCTCATAAATCTGCTTTGTCAGTCTATTCTCATCCATTCTTTCCACGTGTCCAAACCATCTAAGTATCCCTTTTTCGATCTTAGTCACTACATCTTCTGTTATACCACATTTTTCCCTTATCACGCTATTTCTTTTTTTGTCCATTAAAGTCACTCCAGCTATACTTCGCAGACTTCTCATTTCCACTGCATTAATTTTGCTTTCATGCTTCTTCTGCCATACCCAACTTTCACTACCATACATAAGTGTAGGGATGAGCACTCCCCTATGTACAGCCAACCTGGCCTTCTCAGACACATTTTGACTGCTCATAAAGGTGTACATAGCCCCATTCACTTGATTTCCTGCCAAAACTCTTCGCTCAATATCCTGGTCACACTTTCCATCCCTCACAAATTTGGAACCCAAGTAAACAAATTCTTTCACCTGTTCCACTCTTTGCCCTTCAATGAAGATTGAGCAATTCGTCATACTTTCTTCTCTTTCAAAAACCATAACTTTCGTCTTGTTTACATTAACTTTCATTCCTCTACTTTTTAGAGCCTCATTCATACTATTAACCATCAGCTGGAATTCCTCCGCTGATGATGCTAATATCACCTGATCATCAGCGTATAGGAGGCATTTGACGGTCAGTTCATTCATTTTTAAACCATACATACTCTCTTGCAGTTCTTTCAGACAACTGTCCATGTATAGATTAAAAAGCCACGGAGACGCTACACAGCCCTGTCTCACACCCTTTTCAATGTGAAAGAAGTCCGTGCAGGCCCCGTTGATCCTGACACAAGCACTAGAACCCTCATAGAGAGACCTCAGTGCCCGTATCAAGTTGCTGTTCACTTCATACATAGACAATATTGACCACAGTTCATTCCTCACCACTCTGTCATAGGCCTTTTCCAAGTCCACGAATATGCAATAGACCTTTTGACTTTTAGCCAAAACTTTCTCAGCTACGCATCGTAAGGAAAAGACCTGATCCGTACATCCCCTTCCTTTCACAAATCCTGCTTGCACATCCCAAATTTTTCCTTCAGTTTCATTCATCACTCTTTTTATCAACACTTTTGCATACAATTTGCCAACGATGCTGAGCAAGCTTATGCCGCGGTAGTTTTTGCACTCTTGCTGCGACCCTTTTCCTTTGTAAAGCGGCACAATGACAGCTTTACACCATTCTGCCGGTACTCTGCCACTTCGCCAGCAAAAGTTAAAAAGGCGGTACAGCTGGCAAGCTACCACGCCACGTTCAGCTTTCAGCATTTTGACAGAAATCCGATCTATTCCAGCAGCCTTTCCTACTTTCATACAATTCAACGCTTCCACTATTTCTCCCATACTTAACTCACTTTCATCGTCAAATTCATTCAGTTCTAAAACACGCGTATCGCCTTGTATATCTTCTTTTTCGAATAAACTCTCAAAATATTCCTTCCATCCCTTAGCACACATTCTTCTCCTCTTACAAAACTTCCATCCTGGTTTCTGATGTGATTGAGCGGTGACATTGTCTGCTGACTCCTCACTGTTCTTATTGACTTCCAAAAAAATTTAATATTCCGTTGGAAGTCTTCAGATAACCTTTTATCAAATTTTTCTCTATCATTCTCTTTCTTTCTCATCATCGTCTCTTTTGCAACACGTTTATACTTTTTATATTCATCCTTTGCCATTTTTACATCCTCATCCGTTGCCTTTTGCATTCTTTGATTGGCCTTTGTAGCCAACCAGTCCATCCATGCTTTCTTCTTGCCAGTCAACGCATTAAGAACTTCCGCATTCATTCCCTTTGCCATACATCCTTGTCGTCTTTTGCTAACCCCACACACTTCAATCGCAACTTCCACAAGTCCTTCCTTAAACGGCTTCCATAATTCTTGAATCTCACATATTTCATCTAGGTTTTAAAATTTTTCACTCAGTTTACTCACAAATTCCTCTTTTATGCCTAACTCTTGTAAATTCTCAACTTTTATTCGCTCTAGTACACTAACGGGTTCATGCACACGATGTCGCCACCGCTGAAACAGACCCCTTACCCGGCTAATTACCAAGAAGTGATCTGTGTCGATCCCGGTGCCACGGTACGCCCGTGTGCCCGAGCACTTTCTTTCTCAGTCTTGCGTCTACTATCACAAAGTCAATCATGCTTCTCTGATCTCTTTTCTCTCTTGTATACAAGTGGATATCCTTGTGGTTGAATATGGTATTAGTTACCACAAGATTCCTTTCCAAACATACTTCTAGCAAGCTTTCTCCATTTTCATTCACTCGTTCATCACCAAACTTTCCCAATACACTTTCGTATCCATCGCGCTTCACTCCCACCCAACCATTAAAATCACCTAACATCACTATTCTCTCGTTTCGTTTACATTTATCCAGAATATCACTCATACTCTCCCAAAATGCCTGCCTCTCGCTTTGGTCTTTTGAAGACCTGTGCCACCGCGCATCCTGCGGAGCATACACTCCCAAAACAAAGATGCGGGTAAGTCTAACCTTCAGTCTTAGCCAAAGGAGTCTTGGGCTCACACATTCATACTCTGTCACACACTCATTCATTCTCGCGGAAAGTAGTACACCGACCCCCTGGCATGCTGTGCTGGTTGTGGCTACACCTTAGGTTGTGGAATGATCTCCCTGCCTCGGTTTTCCCAAACGCCTACAGTATGGGGTTCTTCAAAAGGGGTCTTAGAAGGTTTTTACAGGGTCGGCAGCGCGAGTGTGGCGCCTCTGGTGTTGCAAACGTTCATAGGCTGCGGTGACCGCCGGTCCTTCTGGTGGGCCGTATGCTTGTCTGCCACCTTAGTGGTATAAAAAAAAAAAAAAAAAAAAACCTGACCAGTAGGCCGTATAGGCTCCGTGTGTCGTGGTGTCACATCCTTTCCGCTTTGTCTCATTCACACACAAAATATCCAGATGCCTCTCTTGCATCATCTTACATACCTCCTTAATACCTTGGGATCGTGCGAAGCATGGCCCTGTACGGGGCTCCCGTATGGGCGGAGACCCTGACGGCCAGCAATGAGGCTAGACTGATGAGCCCGCAGAGAGTGATGGCCGTCAGGGTGATAAGAGGATACCGCACGATCTCCGGTGAGGCGGCATGTCTCCTAGCCGGGACCCCTCCATGGGACCTGGAAGCGAGAGCCCTTGCGTCACTGTTCAGATGGCGCAAGGAGGCGCTGGAGCGGGGCCAAAGGCCTGCGTCTCGAGAAATCGAGGCCCAGCGGACCCTGCTCCACCAGGAAACCCTGGAGACATGGAAGATGCGACTTGAGCAACCAAAGGGGGGATTCGCCACAATCGCGGCCGTCAGACCGGTCATGGACGAGTGGCTGGAGAGAAGACACGGTGCTCTCTCCTACCGGTTGACACAGATGCTTGCCGGGCACGGTAGCTTCGGTAGGTATCTGTGGCGAAAACACCGGGAAACCACGGCCGAATGTCAGCACTGCGAGGACCGCAGCGATGACACAGCGCTCCACACGCTGGTGGAGTGCACGGCGTGGGCACAACAGCGACAGGTCCTCGTAGTGGGTCTGGGCGTGGACACTCTCTCGCTTGAGGCCATGGTGCGAGCCATGCTCTCCAGCGGGAGTAAGTGGGACTGCGCCGCCTCTTTCTGCGAGCAGGTCATGCTCGCGAAGGAGGCGGCGGGCCGGGTGCGGGAGAGAACTCTCCCACCCGAGTTCCGCTGTCGGCGCCCTGGGCGCCGCCGACGTGTCTTCGCTGAGGACTATCGGCCTCCATGACCGGGGGTCTGAGGACGGTGAGAGGGCCGCTCACCGTCCTTACAGAAGCAGGCCCATGACGGCAGCGTGACGTGAGCACTCACGCACGCCCCCCCTTAGAAGCGGGGTCACACCCGAAACCCCCCATAGACGCGGGATTGCACCCGAACCACCCCCTGGGCGAGGCCGCATTGGCGGCCGTAGGTCTGTTGGGAGTCACGGGACATCCTTCCTGAGGGCTTACCCGGGGCTCTCAACCATAGGCTGTTGGGCGTTACGTGAGGTTTTTTAGTCGGTAAGAGTCCGGCATAGCATCCTACGAGGATTTTCCCTCACGTTAAAAAAAAAAAAAAAAAAAAAACATACCTCCTTAATTTTATCTTTCATTCCACCTCTCACATTTAATGTAGCAAAGTGGCTAACCCCAGCCCACTTTTCGCCTCGATGGGAAACGAGACGTGATGGGTGGCGAACCACATCGCCGCCTACCATAGCGTTCCCACGAGAAGCTAGGGAATTAAATTGGTCCACCTGAACAGGGCTCCGCTTGTCCAGGTAAGGCTAGCCTTGTTCTGGGTTCGCCCGGGCCCAGGGCATTTAGGCACGCTTAAGACTACGCTCGCCCGTAGCCACGCAGTTCATCGGCACGGCGACCTTGGCTTTTCGGATAGTGGAGCGGATCAGGATGGGGTAGGAAGGGATTCACGGACAAGAAAATGGATAAGGTAGGATGGGACGGGGTAAAAAAGGATCCAAAACCATCTGTAATTCAAACCAAAAAATTCCAACAGCCAGGACAGATCTTACATACAAAATACAATCTCTGCAGTCCGAGCATCTTCAAAATGTCTGTATAAGGTTCATTTTTGGCTTACGCAAATATGACCATGTTTTACAGTTCAGAACACAGCTCGGATGGTTATCAATAAGACTTCGCCGGGATGCTCACGTTCTTTCGCTACTATATAATATACACTCATTTGCAAAAAAAAACGGGCACCTAAGCAATGAACCATTTCAAATGTTAATATTGCTTTGTTTGATAATTATAGGTAGTTTTATCCTCACAATTTGGTAAATTAATAAGAAAATAATCGTTTTCATCAGTATTTCATAAAATTTTGTTACAATTTATGGGAAATAATGCTAAACCTCGCTAGTAGTGTATGTTCGCTAGTAGTGCATATGCTCATGAAGTAAATATAAAAAAGTTTTTTGTTTGTTTTTCTTTAATAAAGTAAAAGCAGATTAATGTTTAGTATCGAGTGTGACCCCCTCTAGCTAAAATCACAGCTTGAATTCGTCTGGGCATGCTAGCGTGTATATCCCGGATACTTGCTTGCGGAATACGTTCCCACTCCGCAGTAATCTCATTCTTCAGCTCTCTGATGGTCTGCGGAGCCGGGTGTACTGATCTCACACGCCGTTTTAGAACGTCCCAGATATGTTCTATGGGATTGACGTCGAGACTTCAAGCTGGCCAATCCAAACGACGAATGCCGACCTCTTGCACATACGCATTAACATCGCGGGATCGGTGGGCGCGAGCATTGTCGTCCATAAAAATCGAGTCTTGACCTAGAGCGGCCAAGGCGGGTTGTGCATGAGGAATTAGAACTTCCGTTATGTATCGATGCCAAGTCAGTGAGCCGTTTTCAATGAAGACTAACTCTGTACGTTCCATTGAATTTATTCCTGCCCAAAACATAACAGACCCCCACCATAAGGTGTGATTTCTTCGAAACATGCATCTGCAAAGCGCTCTCCTTGTCTTCTTAGCACTCACCGACGTCGATCTTCACCGAACAGAGATATCCTGGCTTCATCGGAGAACAAAACCCTATTCCAATCTTCTTGAGTCCATGATTCACAATTTCTAGCGAACCTAAGCCTGTGAACTCTGTGCTCACGGAGTAATTTGGGGCAGCGGGCCGGGCGGTGACTGCGTATATTGGCAGCGAGAAGCCTCCTCCTGACCGTCCATAGACTAATATGCACATTTCTTACTTCTTGGAGGTTGTTCTTAAGATCCACATACGAAGATTTGCGATTTCTCAATGCGCGACTCACAAGAAAACCATCATCCCGTGGTTGGGTACATGGTTTTCTTCCAGAACCAGGCCTTCTCTCGACGGAACCAGTCTCCTGATATCGCTGCCAGGTTCTTTGGACCGTCGAGCGACTAACATTTAGCCTCCTAGCCACGAAACATTGGCTGCAACCCTCTTCAAGCAGCACGATAATTTTGGTAGCTTTTACCACTTTATCTACCATTTTTGATACAGCCAAACAGCAATAAATAAAGCTTTGACAGTAAAGGATATTAAATTAATCGATAAAAATTAAATAAAAGTTGTGAAAGTCGATGTTAACTTCTGGAACTTCGCGCCAAAAATGTAGGATAAAAAGGGGTTTTCGGTAAAATTGAGCATCAAATGAAAATTTGAATTTAGAACGTACTTTTTTAAATACCACGGCATTTTTAAAACCGGCCAGTAACGTGTACAAGCGATTGAAACCTTTTTGGTATTGTATCTTTTTAAAGATGAATGAAAATCAAAACCGCCCGTTTTTTTTGCAAATGAGTGTATTATTTAGCCCTTCTTCTCCTTCCTATCTTAAGGGACGGTTTGAGTTCCTTCATGACACGCATTCGAAATGTCTAAGGTCGTCAAAAAACCTGAGGTTAAAGATGCCATATCACTCTTCCATGTTCTATGATAAATCGTTTACGGTCACTGCAATCCGACTATGGAATCAACTTCCTGTCAAGATAAGACAAGCACAGACTTTAGCCAAATTTAAAACTATGGTAAAGGAACACTATTTATCTATGTAGCATACTTTTAATGTACGAGTGTGCGTTATTTAGGTAGGTATGTATGTCTATATGTGTGTAGGTATGTGTATATGTATGTATGCATATATGTAGGTATGTATGTATATATGTATGTATGTGTCTTATGGTTATGTATGTTTAGGTAGTACAATCACTTGATAAATTGTATCTATGGTATGTAAGTAAAGTATAGCAGATCTATAAGTACGCCAAACAACTACCACTCTTTACCTTACCAACTTCTCCATCCAAAGGTTGCCTGGTAGATATCGCTTTTAGGGATAAGGCCGCCCATTGTATTGCTATCAGTATATAATATATGTCATCTTAAGTTATTGAACTGGCGTACAATAAAGTGTATAATAAATAAATTAATAAATATATCTGCTAAGTCACTAGGTCATGTGGATCGTTTGTTCAAAGTTAGAAATAAAACAAAAATGACAACGTCAATCGAATTGAATACTTTAAACGTTTTAGAGAGGGGCCGTCGGGTTAGACCGGCTCACGGCTTCTACCTATCCAAAAAAAATGATCCCAATAGCATTTGACATCTTAGGTCGTATGTCGACCTATTATAAAATCCGGACCAGTGTGCGGCCGGCCAGCCGCAACAGAAAAGCGCATTGATGTTACAAGTTGTATCAAAACATTATGCTTCCTCCACATTACTCGCTAAGTTGAACGAAGTTGGACGAGTACGGTATTGTAGAGCCTACTTCGTCAAAAATTTTCTTTGACTCTGGCAACAACACCGACTAACTTTGTTGAACTTCGCGAGTAATGTGGAGGAAGCATTACACAATGTATCATTACAAGGCGCGCATTGTAATGCTCGGTTCTCCTCCTTCACTGATGTAACCTCGTCTTGTATCATTACAAGGTGCGCATTGCAATTGCAATGCTCGGTTCTCCTCCTTCACTGCTGTAATAGGCTCCCGAGACGATCATGCCTTGCAATTGTCAATCACGTTAAATATGAATGGAAGTTGCTTCAATGTGCGTGATTGCTGTGCATGCGTGTGTGCATCGACGTATACGTACACATGAAATTCTACGTGCTTGACAATTGCCAATTGACCATGTCGGGACCCCATAATGCTCGACTCTGTAATGTTACGTTACACGCGAATGCTCCCGGTGAGGGAGCACCTTTAGACAATATTTTAAGGCATCAAATACTATGTACATAAAAACACGATGCTCCGGAGATCTCCGGAGAATCACCGGAGATCGCAAAATCACCGGTGAATTTCACCGGAGCTCAAGATTCCGCTCCGGTGTAAACTACTAGCGAATAGGGCCAAAAGGCAACTGTGCGTGCACACTTGACGGCACCTTCAATGGGCGTCAAGTATCGTCAATTCATCCTTCAAGTGAGATCTTCAATCACGTAAGGCATGAATTGCCAATTGATCGTGTCAGGACACTATAAAGGGGTCCCGACACGATCAATTGGCAATTGTTAAGCACGTAGAATTTCAGGTGCACGTATACGTCGATGCCACTGACCTGTAATATTATCTGGACTGGTGATCGGTTTCATAAAAGTGTGCCTAATTGAAAATCGCCATTTGGCGCTGACGGCAGCTAGCGAATGCACTTGGAACTAATACTAGTGATGGACAACACCTGTCTTGGTGTCGATAAAAACTTTACCAGATATCGACTACAATGTTAATTTTATTTTTGTACCAATGATGTATACATAATATGAATGACTACTTTAAAGTACCTAAGTAGGCTAACCATCAGGCTCGCGAATTCAGTTTGGCGAGCTTAATACAAAAAAAAAGTGTTTGCTTAAACAGTGGTCGCAGGTATGTTGCCAAAGTAGTGTTACTATATTAAATCGGCTGAAAAATGACACCGACACACACAGTCATTGGTTGTCTTTAATCATAATTGGGTCATGTTAGAACTTAAAGCTAGGCGTCCAATAGGCGGATGGGCCGGGCCGGGCCGCAACGCAAAAATTCGCATGCCATACGTTTTTAATGAAACTGCGTTTCGTTGCGGCCCGCCTCTAGTAAAGGCAGATGCTACACAATTTCATATGAAACGTACGGCACGCGAATTTTTGCTCTGCGCTGCGGCCCGGTCCGCCTGGTGGACGCCTCGCTTAACGTGAGCCGTGCGAGCGTGCTCCCCGAAGCAGCCAATGCCAACTTGCTATTCCGCCTCAATGGCAGTTGCCATTGAGGCGGAATGCCATTTCCCATTTACTTCCCGAAGCAGCGGTGCCCAGAGAGGAATTTTGTTAAGTGACAGGTTAATTAGGATTAGGATTTATTGTAGTTTTGTTTGTTTGCAGTAGGTAAGTACAGAGGAGGGTAGGTATTTAAAAAAAATATGAAATCACACATTTATTACAGTATATTTTTAAATGCACATCTGTATAATTTTTAAAAGGAAATTATCTATATAAATATATCACATATTTTAAAAAGATTGAAAAACAAAGTAGATTCTCTTAAAATAGGCTTGTGTCCACTAAGAATAAATCTGATTGATGTGTGTTTCTAACGACTATGTCCAATATATAAATAGCAAAAAGTAATATAAATTGGTACACAAATTAAGGATTAGGTACTATTATTTTTAGAAAATAAGATTGGAATAAATAGGCATTCCGTCACGTCACATCAAATACCTCTATCAGAAAGTGTGACGTAACAGTTTGCTACTTTGACGTTTGACGCACTCTGGCAGTCTTGAGTCTTGACATCTTATGTCACAAGTCGTGTCATCTTGTGTAATTGCTTAGATTCTCACGTTTTCATAAAATACAACAGATTTCAACAGTAAAAGTTCACCCCTAAACGTTTCTTTTTAGTACTAAAACTTTTTAAAAATCTAAATCACAAAACAAATCATTGAAAGGACTCATAAAAAAATAAAGAGCATTGTTGACTTGGCATGAATAGGCCATTCAACTTGGAAACTACTACCTAGTGTTGACTCTTGTTACAAATGACTATGGTCATGGTAACTGTTTACTATCAGGCGGGCTGTATACTTGTTTGGAAATTTTGTGGTATTATAAAAAGAAATACCTGCTTCCTCTGGATTCATTTGGCTATGCTGAGAATCATCAGTTGGTAACTGGACTTGCATATGTACTACAGGTGAATTAGATTTAGGTAAGTTGATTGGACTATCACGGGAGCATGGGTCATCATATGTAGATGAATCAGTTTCTGCAGTGACCAACGATGAATCAGTTTCTGAAAAATATTGAGTGTTGGTTATTTATATTCAATTATATTTCTTAAATACCAAAGAAGTATTCACTAACTAATTTACACCTACCAAGAAATATTGTAGGTATACTGCACTTTTTTAAAGCAGTCCGTGACCCCTGTTTTAATAAACAGTCATCAGTAAAATGTTTTGAACAAAGATAATCTGATGTTTTCGGAGTCCAATTGACAAGCTTCATTTTTTTTAGCCACAGTTTTAAACTGTAATCGGAGGGAAACCTGTAATAAAAGGAACATTTAAATATTATGAACAAGAGTAAATAATTAATTATTAACAAAAAATAGTCTCACTAAGTGTTATAATTCAATGTTAGTGCTAGAAAGTTATATTTCACACGCTAGTTAGTTACTGTTTCGATTATCTACTACAATTTTAAGTGTTTCCTAATAATTTTAATATGTTCATTAAATTATTAAAGAACTTTTACCATACCTCTTGTTTTTTAAACTACGAATTTTGGCATTGGACAGAAAATTATCGATATACATTTTGACATCCCTATTAATCATTATAGGTTATAAAAATATTCGTAAAATCCCCGAAACTCGAAGGGTATTCGCTTATGATAGTAAAAAAAACCTAAATTATGGTTTTATAATAATTGTTTAAGAATTAGATTCTTAGATTTACTTACTTGTGAAAAGAGACGCCACAGCCCTTCTCGTATCTTGTTTTACAATATACAAACGATCTCATGCTAAATATCTACTTAATTACACTATGCACTAAATTTATACATCAAAACACTTCAAATCTATACCAATCACAGTAATAACTTAAAAATATTCGAAATTTCACACATAAACTCCTTCTGAAATAAACAAACAACGGCCATTTGCAAACTAATTTAGTTCTCAGTGCACTCGACAGAGGCGCTTTGAATCGGCCCAAAAAAGTAGCTGTCATTTTGTATGGAATAGCCAGTCCAGCGATTATTATTACAGGTCAGTGGTCGATGCACACACACATGCAAAGCAATCACGCACACTGAAGCAACTTCAATTCATATTTAACGTGATTGACAATTGCAAGGCATGATCGTGTCGAATCTCTATGTGTTACAGATTTGCGGCAAACGCAACGCACCGGAACGCAAAGCGGTGGGCGCTTGCCCTTAGGGCAAGCGCCCACCGCTGCTGCTAGAGATTCATAGAAGTGCGCACACTGCTGATAAAAATCGTACGACTGCCGCAAATTTTTGCGGCGGCTGGCTGCGGCGACTTTTTTTTTTAATAATTCGCTTTGACGTAGCAATGTCCATGTCTGCAAACAGTTTATTTAGTTAGTTTAATTTGATTTCAAGGATTTTATATTACAAATACTTATACAGCGAGGAAATTATTTTGTATGATTGGTAAGTTTAGAAAAAAAAATGTATATCAACTATGAAAAAATTTATATATTATTTTTATTATAATTAAAACTTTTTTAACCAGCTTTTAGTTAACTTGCTATGTATGTGTGTAGGTATGTAGGGTACAAATTTCGCAAGTAAGATTTGACCCACTTCTCATGCTCCGAATGAGCTGAAATTTAAAATACATCTGTAGTTTCGGGGAGAGTACAATATGATGGTATTTTAGACCTGGTGTAAAGGCGAACCCTGAAGGTCGCCATAGTACCAACTTCTCAACGAAACAAGATAATCCCATAGCGTTTTGACGTTTAGACAGGTGTATTTGTGTACTTGGCAAATAAATAATAGGGGTCATCTGGTGAAGGTCGTCATACTAACTAAAAAAGATAAACCCATAGCGTTTGGGCTTTTGCATGGTCTAGATGCGTACATGGTAAAAAGATCACGGAGGATAGTAAACCAAGTGTGATGATGGAGCCAAATCAAAGTGAAGGTCATGAAAATAACTATAAATATAGACATATAAGTGTTTGGGCTCTTTAGAATCGTGTTGATGCGTACAAGGCAAAATATAAAATTTAGTAAACCAAGTCTGATGATGGCGCCAAGTCCTAATGAAGGTCACAATAGTAATTAAAAAAGATAAGCGGTATTTGGGCTTTAGAATGGTCGTACGGAACGGAACCGCCTGTGCGCGGGTCCGACTCACACTTAGCCGGTTTTAATTTTTTTAAATACTACTAAAATCGCAGACAAGCATATAGATGTAGCGGAAATTTACAGGTGAAGGTTGATAGGTAATGGATGATCATCTGATGGGTCATCTGATGGGTGACGGGTGATGGGTAATGGACGATGGCTAATGGGTCATTTAAGAGTTTTTTCGTATGCTGAGTACCAATTACGAGCATAATAACTTGTAATCCAATATGGCCGCCGCGCCGTAATTACAAAACTTCATGATGGGTTTCGTTTAAGGGTTTTTTTTTGGTATGCTGTGTACGAATCACGTGTCAATTTTGCAATCCAATATGACCGCTGCGCCGTAATCACAAAAATTCATGATGGGTATCGTTTAAGGGGTTTTTTGGTATGCCGTGTACGAATCACAAGTCAATTTTGCAATCCAATGTGGCCGCTGCGCCGTAATCACAAAATTTCATGATGGGTATCGTTTAAGAGGTTTTTTGGTATGCCGTGTACGAATCACGTGTCAATTTTGCAATCCAATGTGGCCGCTGGGCCGTAATCACAAAATTTCATGATGGGTATCGTTTAAGGGGTTTTTTGGTATGCTGTGTACGAATCACGTCTCAATTTTGCAATCCAATATGGCCGCTGCGCCGTAATTACAAAAATTCATGATGGGTATCGTTTAAGGGGTTTTTTGGTATGCCGTGTACGAATCACAAGTCAATTTTGCAATCCAATGTGGCCGCTGCGCCGTAATCACAAAATTTCATGATGGGTATCGTTTAAGAGGTTTTTTGGTATGCCGTGTACGAATCACGTGTCAATTTTGCAATCCAATGTGGCCGCTGGGCCGTAATCACAAAATTTCATGATGGGTATCGTTTAAGGGGTTTTTTGGTATGCTGTGTACGAATCACGTCTCAATTTTGCAATCCAATATGGCCGCTGCGCCGTAATTACAAAAATTCATGATGGGTATCGTTTAAGAGGTTTTTTGGTATGTTGTGTACGAATCACAAGTCATTTTTGCAATCCAATATGGCCGCTGCGCCGTAATCACAAAAATTCATGATGGGTATCGTTTAAGGGGTTTTTTGGTATGCTGTGTAAGAATCACGTGTCAATTTTGCAATCCAATATGGCCGCTGCGCCGTAATTGCAAAAATTCATGATGGGTATCGTTTAAGAGGTTTTTTGGTATGCCGTGTACGAATTACAAGTCATTTTTGCAATCCAATATGGCCGCTGCGCCGTAATAACAAAAATTCATGATGGGTATCGTTTAAGGGGATTTTTGGTATGCCGTGTACGAATCACAAGTCAATTTTGCAATCCAATATGGCCGCTGCGCCCTAATCACAAAATTTCATGATGGGTATCGTTTAAGGGGTTTTTTGGTATGCTAATTACAAATTCAATGGTAGTTTAGCTATCCAATATGGCCGCCGCGCCGTAATATAAAAAAATCATAATGGGTATCGTTTAAGGGTTTTTTCGTATGCTGAGTACGAATTACATAATAGTTTTGATATTCAAAAGTAGCCGACGCGCCGTAATTACAAAATTTCATGATGGGTATCGTTTAAGGCGAATTTCGAACAGTGGCTCCAGGGCCACATCTGGCCTTTGGATTGCTAGCGCACTGAGACTTATTGTGAACATATTCCCAAGGTCTTCTACATTGTAATGCTTATTTAGTATTTTGTAGGTCTCTATGAGGTCACCTCTATTCCTTCTCTGTTCCAATATTGATAAGTTTAGTTCTAAAAGGCGTCTGAACTTTTTCTAACATTAGAATATCTTTTTTTGAAATATGGACTCCATATCCGGAAGGCATATTCAAGGAGAGGTCGTACGTACTACGTATGCCTTATAAATGTAGATAAATAGGTACCTGGTAATAACATAGAATGCTTTTCTAATCATGTATTATACTGAATTTGCCCTTTTAGTTATATTTATTATGTGTTCATCCCATTTCAGGTTGCTGGTTATTGTAACTCCAAGATCTCTCTGGGAGTTCACTGCTTGCAATGGTACAGACTCAATTGTTATATTTGTTATGCTGACAGATTGTCCATGGTGGATGGAACTACGACTTACTGGCTATAAGCGGGAACCTTACACAACAGAGTCTACAGACCATAGTTTTGGCTATGGTCAATAGTGCAATAGGTGGAACTCCGCCGACTTGTTTTGTAAAGAGGTAATGTGTGCAAAAAAGGCGGAGATGGAACGGAAGAAAAATAATACTTTCTTATGCCACAAAAGACGTACTGGGCAGCGAAAATACCATTTCAATCTTCATTTTCTTACAATCATAACCTGGGAGGTGACAATAAGTGCGAACTATTATCTAAGCAGAGCTCGATTCAAGTTGGTTATTTCGTTATATTTTAGAACATGTACTTGAATTACCCGTAAGCAATATAAAAAAAAATATAAATATTCACGGACATCTCACACAACGCTATCTGACCCCAAAGTAAGCTAGGAATAACCTGCTTGTGTTATGGGTATCAGACCACGGATATTAATACTTATATACTTTTAAATACTTACATATTATACATAGAAACACCCAGACTATTGAGACAAACATTTATGGGTCACACAAATATTTGCTATGGTAATGGGTCACCAAGGGTTGGCGATCATAGCTAGTTAGGGCCCTGGAATATCCATTTCAGGGTTCACGTGGTTTCCTGGCTACATACGATTGTATGTAGAATAAAAAGAATCTTAGTTCGACATGCCCATCTTGGCAATGTCTCGGGTGGGTTAAGCTTATGATCCGATCCACGCGCAAAAAAACAGAGTTGTACAGACATTAGTGGAAACTTGCATATCAGATTGCAAGTTAAGGATTTTTTCTTAAGTTTTGCCTAGAATCTGTGCAAAGTAGTCACCTTTTATTGATTTTGTGTAATAAATAACGGAAGATTTTTCTACAGAAACGCGAAATATACCTAATAGATATTAACAAATATACTAAATACCTATGTGTTCTTCATACACGGCATAATATATTCAAGGCATATCAAAACAATTAATTACACTGTAAAGGTTGAAAAAAATTTTGCACCAGCAATTCTGAAAATCATCGCGGGTGCATCCAACCCCTATTCATTTAACATTAATTTCCATTTTAATAACATTATACTTAAAGAAAAGATTATTTATGTCAGCCTTTAATATCTATTTATTTTCCGACGTTTAAAAACGTTAGACCTTTATTTCGGTGTAATAGACAAAATTTTATCTTTTTCATTGCGGGTGCAACAAAGTAGTACACTGTTTCTTGCGGTCTGCAACAAAGTAATACCCTGTTTCTTGCGGTCAATGATGCTTACAAAATGAAAACATACTTAAATTTATTGACAAATATGAGATAAGAAAATACTGACAGTACATGTTTAATAATCTCGATACTCATAATGAAGTTTTATAATTACAGCGCGGCGGCCATTTCGGATTGCTAGATTATGATCAAAGTACTCAGCATACGGAAATACCCCTTAAACGATACCCATAACGATATTTTGTTATTACGGCGCGGCGGCCATGTTGGATTGCTAAATTCTCATGTGATTCGTACTCAGCATACCAAAAAACATCTTAAACGATTTACAGAGTGAAATTTTGTAATTTCGGCGAGGCGGCCATTTTGGATTGCTAAATCATCATGTAATTCGTACTCAGCATATGAAAATACCCCCTAAACGATACCCATCATGAAATTTTGTGTTAACGGCACGCTGACCATATTGGATTGCAAAATTATTATGTGATTCGTAGTCAGCATACCAAAAAACCCCTTAAACTATACCCATCATGAAATTTGGTAATATCGGCGCGGCAGCCATTTTGGATTTCTAAATTGTCATGTGATTCGTACTCAGCATACCAAAAAAACCCGTAAACGATATCCATCATGAAATTTAGTAATTACGGCGTGGCGGCCATTTTGGATTTCTAAATTATCATGTGATTTGTACTCAGCATACCAAAAAACCCCGTAAACGATACGTATCATGAAATTTTGTAATTACGACGGGATTAATATTGGATTGCAAAGCTATCATGTAATTCGTACTCAGCATACGAGAAAACCCCTTAAACGATACCCATCATGAATTTTTGTAATTTCAGCCCGTTGGTCATATTGGATTGCAAAATAATCATGTAATTCGCACTCAGCGTACAAAAAAACCCCTAAAACGATACCCATCATGAAATTTTGTATTTACAGGCCGGCGGCCATATTGTAATGCTAAATTATCATGTAATTCTTACTCAGCGTACTAAAAAACCCCTAAAACGATACCCTTCATGAAATTTTGTAATTACAGCGCTTTAGCCATATTGGATTGCCAAATTTTCATGTAATTCGTACTCAGTAAATGGAAAAACCCCTTAGAGGCTTGGACTTTTTTTTTTGTTGAGAAGTTGATACTGTGACGACCTTGAGATTTTACCTTCACACCAGGTCCAGCATACCATCTTATAGTATTGTCATTGCAGTTAAATAAGTATTCCATGTTTAAGCTCAATCGGAGCATGAGAAGTGGTTTAAATCTTACTTGAGTTCCGATCCAAAAAAACGTCAAAAATCATGTTTGCTTTATTGGAGACTGGAGACCTTAAATATTAATATTAATAGTTTATTTTTATTATTTTTTATTGTTTAGCGCCAAAAGAAACACATAATCTGTAAAAAAAATCCGCTCTCTAGCTATCTAAGTTCATGAGATACAGCCTCGTGATGGACAGACAGACAGATGGACGGCGAAGTCTCATAAATAGCGTTAAACATCGATTAAAAAGTTGAAATTCCTATAACCAATCGATTCCTATCAAAACATTTTCGGGTCTATGTAACCAAGCCACAAAACAATTTAAAAAAAAAAAGTGCTGGCAAACTGTGGGCAAAACGTGCGATTCTTTTGCAGCAGTGTGCGCACCCATACTTGCGTTTGCGTTGCGGCACGGCAAACGGATCGGAACGCATCGGATCGCAAAGCGGTGGGCGCTCGCCCTAAGGGCGAGCGCCCACCGCTTTGCGTTCCGGTGCGTTGCGTTTGCCGCAAATCTGTAACACATAGAGATTCATAGAAGTGCGCACACTGCTGATAAAAAATCGTACGACTGCCGCAAATTTTTGCGGCGGCTGGCTGCGGCGACTTTTTTTTTTTAATAATTCGCTTTGACGTAGCAATGTTCATGTCTGCAAACAGTATAGTTAGTTAGTTTAATTTGATTTTAAGGATTTTATATTACAAATACTAATACAGCGAGGAAATTATTTTATATGATTGGTAAGTTCAGAAAAAAAAATGTATATCAACTATGAAAATTATTTTAATTATAATTAAAACTTTTTTAACCAGCTTTTAGTTAACTTGCTATGTATGTGTGTAGGTATGTAGGTACGTAGTTTCGGGGAGAGTACAATACGATGGTATTTTAGACCTGGTGTAAAGGCGAACCCTGAAGGTCGCCATAGTACCAACTTCTCAACGAAACAAGATAATCCCATAGCGTTTTGACGTTTAGACAGGTGTATTTGTGTACTTGGCAAATAAATCATAGGGGTCATCTGGTGAAGGTCGCCAAACTAATTAAAAAAGATAAACCCATAGTGTTTGGGCTTTTGAATGGTCTAGATGCGTACATGGTAAAAAGATCACGGAGGATAGTAAACCAAGTGTGATGATGGAGCCAAATCAAAGTGAAGGTCATGAAAATAACTATATATATAGACATATAAGTGTTTGGGCTCTATAGAATGGTCTTGATGCGTACATCGCAAAAACATCATATTTAGTGAACCAAGTCCGATGATGGAGCCAAGTCCTGGTGAAGTTCACCATACTAATTATAAAAATAAATCCGCAGTGGTTGGGCTCTTTAGAATCGTGTTGATGCGTACAAGGCAATATATAAAATTTGGTAAACCAAGCCTGATGATGGCGCCAAGTCCTAATAAAGGTCACAATAGTAATTAAAAAAGATAAGCGGTATTTGGGCTTTAGAATGGTCGTACGGAACGGAACCGCCTGTGCACGGGTCCGACTCACACTTTGCTGGTTTTAATTTTTTTTAATACTACTAAAATCGCAGACAAGCATATAGATGTAGCGGAAATTTACTGGTGAAGGTTGATAGGTAATGGATGATCATCTAATGGGTCATCTGATGGGTGACGGGTTATGGGTAATGGACGATGGCTAATGGGTCATTTAAGAGTTTTTTCGTATGCTGAGTACCAATTACGAACATAATAATTTGTAATTCAATATGGCCGCCGCGCCGTTTACTTACCGTTTATTACAAAATTTCATGATGGGCATCGTTTTAGGGGTTTTTCGTATGCTGAGTACGAATTACATGATAATTTTGCAGTCCAATATGGCCGCTGCGCCGTAATCACAAAACTTCATGATGGGTATCATTTAAGGGGTTTTTTGGTATGCCGACTACGAATCACATGATAATTTTGCAATCCAATATGGTCAGCGTAACGTAATCACAAAATTTCATGAAGGGTATCGTTTAAGGGGTTTTTTGGTATGCTAATTACAAATTAAATGGTAATTTAGCGATCCAATATGGCCGCCGCACTGTAATTAGAAAATTTCATGATGGATATGGTTTAAAGGGTTTTTTAGTGTGCTGAGTACAAATTACATTATAAAATTGCAATCCAATATGGCCGTGGCGCCGTAATAACAAAATTTCATGATGCATATCGTTTTAGGGGTTTTTTAGTATGCTGAGTAGGAATTACATGACAATTTTGTAATCCAATATGGCCGCCGCACTGTAATTACAAAATTTCATGATGGGTATGGTTTAAAGGGTTTTTTAATATGCTGAGTACGAATTACATGATAATTTTGCAATTCAATATGGCCGCTGCGCCGTAATCACAAAACTTCATGATGGGTATCGTTTAAGGGTTTTTTTGGTATGCTGTGTACGAATCATGTGTCAATTTTGCAATCCAATGTGGCCGCTGCGCCGTAATCACAAAATTTCATGATGGGTATCGTTTAAGGGGTTTTTTGGTATGCTGTGTACGAATCACGTGTCAATTTTGCAATCCAATATGGCCACTGCGCCGTAATCACAAAAATTCATGATGGGTATCGTTTAAGGGGTTTTTTGGTATGCCGTGTACGAATCACAAGTCAATTTTGCAATCCAATATGGCCGCTGCGCCGTAATCACAAAATTTCATGATGGGTATCGTTTAAGGGGTTTTTTGGTATGCTAATTACAAATTCAATGTTAGTTTAGCTATCCAATATGGCCGCCGCGCCGTAATATAAAAAAATCATAATGGGTATCATTTAAGGGTTTTTTTCGTATGCTGAGTACGAATTACATAATAGTTTTGATACTCAAAAGTAGCCGACGCGCCGTAATTACAAAATTTCATGATGGGTATCGTTTAAGGCGAATTTCGAACAGTGGCCCCAGGGCCACATCTGGCCTTTGGATTGCTAGCGCACTGAGACTTATTGAGTTTCATAGTGTGACCTCTGAGATGTTTATTTGGGTTCATTCAATTGTGAACATATCCCGAAGGTCTTCTACATTGTAATGCTTATTTAGTATTTTGTAGGTCTCTATGAGGTCACCTCAGTATTCAGTATTTTATTTGCCATTCCACAGTACATACATGGTGATAGATGTCAATTTAAGTTACAATTTGTTCAGTGTGGACCCTGTTAGGGCGCAGCAATATAATATAAAATTAAATTTAATATACATATAACAAATTCGAATTGTCAAATAAAATATAGTCATAAACAAATTTAACAATTCAAATTTAGATTAGGCAGTCAGTAACATAAAGATTAATGCTGTCAATCATTTAAATAAGTAAATACATTTTGCATACATCATAAATCTCCCAATGTTTTTATATTGTCATAATAAATTAAAATTAATACAATTTAATAAGTATTTTAAATTGTACACTATATTCACACTATCATCTTTCTTCTAATAAGTAAATAAATTCAAATTATCACATCTTAATATTTTACATTAAGTGCACAATAAATTCAATTCTTAGAATCTCAACACTTTATATGAAAAGCATTAATTCAGGCAGTCAATAATATAGAATCATTGCTGTTATTTACAAAAAATTGCATTGCATGTACATACCTATATTACATTATTCTAATACCCATTTTATCTCCATTTACTTAACATAAAAAGCATTAATTCAGGCAGTCAATAATATAGAATCATTGCTAATATTTATAAATTGCATTGCATGTTCATACCTACTTTACTTTATTCTATATACCCATTTTTACCTCCATTCACTTTATATAAAAAAAGAATTAATTCAGGCAGTCAATAATATAGAATCATTGCTGTTATTTATAAAATTGTGTTGCATGTACATACCTACATTACATTATTCTATATACCCATTTTTATCTCCATTCACTTTACATAAGAAGCATTAATTCAGGCAGTCAATTATATAGAATTATTACTGTTATTTATAAGTTGCGTTGCATGTACATGCCTACTTTACATTCTTTCTCTGTTCCAATATTGATAAGTTTAGTTCTAAAAGGCGTCTGAACTTTTTCTAACATTAGAATATCTTTTTTGAAATATGGACTCCATATCTGGAAGGCATATTCAAGGAGAGGTCGTACGTACTACGTATGTCTTATAAATGTAGATAAATAGGTCCCTGGTAATAACATAGAATGCTTTTCTAATCATGGATTATACTGAATTTGCCCTTTTAGTTATATTTATTATGTGTTCATCCCATTTCGGGTTGCTGGTTATTGTAACTCCAAGATCTCTCTGGGAGTTCACTGCTTGCAATGGTACAGACTCAATTGTTATGCTGACAGATTGTCCATGGTGGATGGAACTACGACTTACTGGCGGGAACCTTACACAACAGAGTCTACAGACCATAGTTTTGGCTATGGTCAATAGTGTAATAGGTGGAACTCCGCCGCCTTGTTTTGTAAAGAGGTAATGTGTGCAAAAAAGGCGGAGATGTAACGGAAGAAAAATAATACTTTCTTATGCCACAAAAGACGTACTGGGCAGCGAAAATACCATTTCAATCTTCATTTTCTTACCATCATAACCTGGGAGGTGACCATACGTGCGAACTATTATCTAAGCAGAGCTCGATTCAAGTTGGTTATTTCGTTATATTTTAGAACATGTACTTGAATTACCCGTAAGCAATGGTAATGGGTCACCAAGGGTTGGCGACCAGAGCTAGTTAGGGCCCTGGAATATCCATTTCAGGGTTCACGTGGTTTCCAGGCTACATACGATTGTATGTAGAATAAAAAGAATCTTAGTTCAACATGTCCATCTTGGCGATGTCTCGGGTGGGTTAAGCTTATGATCCGATCCACGCGCAAAAAAAACAGAGTTGTATAGACATTAGTGGAAACTTGCATATCAGATTGCAAGTTAAGGATTTTTCTTAAGTTTTGCCTAGAATCTGTGCAAAGTAGTCACCTTCTATTGATTTTGTGTAATAAATAACGGCCACATACATAACTGTTCGTTATAAAAGCATAGGTTCCAAGTACATTTTACCATTTTACATAATTTTGTTCTGTCGGTACTTAAAATAGGATATACCTGTGCTATAAAGTAAAATAATATATATATATATTAACAAATATACTAAATATGTGTTCTTCATACACGGCATAATATATTCAAGGCATATCAAAACAATTAATTACACTGTAAAGGTTGAAAAAAATTTTGCACCAGCAATTCTGAAAATCATCGCGGGTGCAACCAACCCCTATTCATTTAACATTAATTTCCATTTTAATAACATTATACTTTAAGAAAAGATTATTTATGTCAGCCTTTAATATCTATTTATTTTCCGACGTTTAAAAACGTTAGACCTTTATTTCGGTGTAATAGACAAAATTTTATCTTTTTCATTGCGGGTGCAACAAAGTAGTACACTGTTTCTTGCGGTCTGCAACAAAGTAATACCCTGTTTCTTGCGGTCAATGATGCTTACAAAATGAAAACATACTTAAATTTATTGACAAACTAGCTGACCCGCGCAACTTCGTTTGCGCCACATATTACCTGTTTCCCTCGTCTCCCGTTTTTGAAACATTTACTATTACTGCTCCGCTCCTATTAGTTGTAGCGTGATGCTATATAGCCTATGACACTCCACAATAACGTAGCTTTCTATTGGTGAAACAATTTTAACTTAAAATCGGTTCAGTAGATCCCGAGATTACCCCTTACAATTTAACAAGCACACAAACTTTACTTCTTTATAATATTATAAGTATAAGTATAGAAGTATAGATATGAGATAAGAAAATACTGCCAGTACATGTTTAATAATCTCGATACTCATGATGAAGTTTTATAATTACGGCGCGGCGGCCATTTCGGATTGCTAGATTATCATCAAAGTAGGTACTCAGCATACGGAAATACCCCTTAAACGATAGCCATAACGAAATTTTGTTATTACGGCGCGGCGGTCATGTTGGATTGCTAAATTCTCATGTGATTCGTACTCAGCATACCAAAAAACCCCTTAAACGATTAACAGAGTGAAATTTTGTAATTACGGCGAGGCGGCCATTTTGGATTGCTAAATCATCATGTAATTCGTACTCAGCATATGAAAATACCCCTTAAACGATTCCCATCATGAAGTTTTGTGATACCGGCACGGTGACCATATTGGATTGCAAAATTATCATGTGATTCGTAGTCGGCATACCAAAACACCCCTTAAACGATACCCATCATGAAATTTGGTAATTACGGCGCGGCGGCATTTTGGATTGCTAAATTATCAAGTGATTCGTACTCAGCATACCAAAAACCCCCTTAAACGATACCCATCATGAAATTTTGTTATTACGGCGCGGCGGACATTTTGGATTGCTGAATTATCAAGTAATTTGTACTCAGCATACGAAAATACCCCCTAAACGATACCCATCACGAAATTTTGTGTTAACGGCACGCTGACCATATTGGATTGCAAAATTATCATGTGATTCGTAGTCAGCATACCAAAGAACCGCTTAAACGATACCCATCATGAAATTTGGTAATTACGGCGCGGCGGCATTTTGGATTGCTAAATTATCAACTGATTCGTACTCAGCATACCAAAAAACCCCTTAAACGTTACCCATCATAAAATTTTGTTATTACGGCGCGGCGGACATTTTGGATTGCTGAATTATCAAGTCATTTGTACTCAGCATACGAAAATACCCCCTAAACGATACCCATCACGAAATTTTGTGTTAACGGCACGCTGACCATGTTGGATTGCAAAATTATCATGTGATTCGTAGTCAGCATACCAAAAAACCGCTTAAACTATACCCATCGTGAAATTTGGTAATTACGGCGCGGCGGCCATTTTGGATTGCTAAATTATCAAGTGATTCGTACTCAGCGTACGAAAATACCCCTTAAACGATAACCATCATAAAATTTTGTGTTCACGGCACGGTGACCATATTGGATGGCAAAATTATTATGTGATTCGTACTCAGCATACCAAAAAACCCCTTAAACGATACCCATCATGAAATTTGGTAATTACGGCGCGGCGGCCATTTTGGATTGCTAAATTATCAAGTGATTCGTACTCAGCATACCAAAAAACCCCTTAAACGATACCCATCATGAAATTTTGTTATTATGGCGCGGCGGCCATTTTGGATTGCTGAATTATCAAGTGATTAGTACTCAGCATACGAAAATACCCCTTACACGATATCCATCATGAAATTTAGTAATTACGGCGTGGCGGCCATTTTGGATTTCTAAATTGTCATGTGATTCGTACTCAGCATACCAAAAAAACCCGTAAACAATATCCATCATGAAATTTAGTAATTACGGCGTGGCGGCCATTTTGGATTTCTAAATTATCATGTGATTCGTACTCAGCATACCAAAAAATTCCGTAAACGATACGTATCATGAAATTTTGTAATTACGACGGGATGACCATATTGGATTGCAAAGCTATCATTGAATTCATACTCAGCATACTAAAAAACCCCTAAAACGATACTCATCATGAAATTTGGTAATTACAGCGCTTCGGCCATATTGGATTGCACGATTATCATGTAATTCGTACTCAGCATACGAGAAAACCCCTTAAACGATACCCATCATGAATTTTTGTAATTTCAGCCCGGTGGTCATATTGGATTGCAAAATTATCATGTAATTCGCACTCAGCGTACAAAAAAACCCCTAAAACGATACCCATCATGAAATTTTGTATTTACAGCCCGGCGGCCATATTGTAATGCTAAATTATCATGTAATTCGTACTCAGCGTACTAAAAAACCCCTAAAACGATACCCTTCATGAAATTTTGTAATTACAGCGCTTCAGCCATATTGGATTGCCAAATTTTCATGTAATTCGTACTCAGTATATGGAAAAACCCCTTAGAGGCTTGGACTTTTTTGTTGAGAAGTTGATACTGTGACGACCTTGAGATTTTACCTTCACACCAGGTCCAGCATACCATCTTATAGTATTGTCATTACAGTTAAATAAGTATTTCAAGTTTAAGCTCAATCGGAGCATGAGAAGTGGTTTAAATCTTACTTGAGTTCCGTTCCAAAAAAAACGTCAAAAATCATGTTTGCTGTATTGGAGATTGGAGACCTTTAATATTAATATTAATAGTCTATTTTTAGTATTTTTTATTGTTTAGCGCCAAAAGAAACACATAATCTGTAAAAAAAATTCCCTCTCTAGCTATCTAAGTTCATGAGATACAGCCTCGTGATGGACAGACAGACAGATGGACGGCGAAGTCTCATAAATAGCGTTAAACATCGATTAAAAAGTTGAAATTCCTATAACCAATCGATTCCTATCAAAACATTTTCGGGTCTATGTAACCAAGCCACAAAACAATTTAAAAAAAAAAATGCTGGCAAACTGTGGGCAAAACGTGCGATTCTTTTGCAGCAGTGTGCGCACCCATACTTGCGTTTGCGTTGCGGCGCGGCAAACGGATCGGAACGCATCGGATCGCAAAGCAGTGGGCGCTCGCCCTAAGGGCGAGCGCCCACTGCTTTGCGATCCGGTGCGTTTGTTGTATTTGACAGCTTTTTCTTTTTTAATTTGGCATGGCTTCAAATTTTGAGAACATTGGTGAATGAACTAAAAACTGGATTCATAAAGGTCGCCTCACACGCTTATTTAGCCGGATCACGAGGACCACGAGGGACAACTGACTGTTTCTCGTGGTCCTATTACGAAAACGGATGTCAATATTTTAATCTTGATGTTTTTGCTTATATACACTTTTTCAATAGGTATAACATTAAATTTTAAAATAAAACAAATAAGGAAGTCAGTCTTCATTTAATTTATCGATTTTAATTTTTTGTCAATCTTCATTTGTTTTTCCAATTTTCACATGTTTCACTGATCTTGATTTGTTTTGAAAATTAGCGCATACCTAGTTATATACAAAATGTAGATAAAAAGTAGGGACCACGAGGGAGAACTGCTTTCTCGTGGTCCCACTATTTCGTCACACTAATGGTACCAAGAGAAAACGTGGGTAAATGTGTGTGCAACTGTACAAGGTTCGTGGTATGATCGTGAAGTTAGAGCCGGAGGTGGTTTTTGGACGCGAACTCGAAGACATGAATTTGGTGTATAAGTTGTGTGCATTAAGTTGCTCTGGCTATCAACTTAATGCATATTTAGCCACCAGATGACATTATTTTATCTACAGACTGTCGGATATGGTCTGGAAGCGAACCAAATCCGTGAGTCGCTCGAACCAAATCCAAAAAGTATTGTGTTACAGATACAGGTTTTTGTGACGAGTATTGAATTTGTCTCTTCTATTAAGTAAGTACCAACCAATTCCTACCCTCTGTTCAGGACCTTACGGTTCCACTAAAGCATAACCTGGACAGGACACCCTTGGCATGAGCTCAATATGAGCGTAGGCTCAATTGTAAAAAACTATTTTGAGAGATTGCGGAAGCCTAATGCTCGCCTTGCGGAAATTAGGGTTTAAGGGGCCCCACTAACAACAAGACTCAGGGGCCCTAGTGACCTCACCGGCACGCGGTGCACCTTCCGAACAACGGACGACGCTCCGCGTATTTAGGTACCCACATGGTGGCCTAGGCTCCCATGTGGTACAAGGTGGTACAATATTGGTCCGGGGGGTACCACCGTGCAGTTGTGAAAAGCCCCCCAAGTAACCCAGCCCCGGTTGGGTTGCGTTCAGGGTTCAGCAGCTGCACAGCCTGGCCCGGGGCGATGTTTGATGCAGCAGGGGGGGACCAGTAGGCGGTACGTGGTGCTTAGTGTGGCTGACGGATGTTGACCCCCCGGCCAGGGAGACCCGTAGAAACGGTCTTGCCGCTGGCTGCCCGTAGCATATTATAGGGGCCTAACAGGGACTAACCACTCTGGGAGGCTGCCCTACCAGGCCACGCATTATCCCGATGTGGTCCGTCGTGCGGGATGGTGACCGGAAGGGGACCCGGCGGCCATACCCTTCCGTCCGGCGGGTCGACTTCCTTCTAAACACACAGTCATAGATAAAGCTAAGCCCCTACGACTTGTCACTCACTGCTGCAGCAAATGTCGCTCCGTCTTCACGTCTCCCTTTAACCCAATCATGGCAGCGCAAAATAAAAAAAAAGGTTTCACAGCGGCCGCTGCGACCATTCCCCAAAACGCACTATTCGAGGTGGAATTCGCCAAACTGTGAAGGTCGCCAAACTAATTAAAAAAGATAAACCCATAGTGTTTGGGCTTTTGAATGGTCTAGATGCGTACATGGTAAAAAGATCACGGAGGATAGTAAACCAAGTGTGATGATGGAGCCAAATCAAAGTGAAGGTCATGAAAATAACTATATATATAGACATATAAGTGTTTGGGCTCTATAGAATGGTCTTGATGCGTACATCGCAAAAACATCATATTTAGTGAACCAAGTCCGATGATGGAGCCAAGTCCTGGTGAAGTTCACCATACTAATTATAAAAATAAATCCGCAGTGGTTGGGCTCTTTAGAATCGTGTTGATGCGTACAAGGCAATATATAAAATTTGGTAAACCAAGCCTGATGATGGCGCCAAGTCCTAATAAAGGTCACAATAGTAATTAAAAAAGATAAGCGGTATTTGGGCTTTAGAATGGTCGTACGGAACGGAACCGCCTGTGCACGGGTCCGACTCACACTTTGCTGGTTTTAATTTTTTTTAATACTACTAAAATCGCAGACAAGCATATAGATGTAGCGGAAATTTACTGGTGAAGGTTGATAGGTAATGGATGATCATCTAATGGGTCATCTGATGGGTGACGGGTTATGGGTAATGGACGATGGCTAATGGGTCATTTAAGAGTTTTTTCGTATGCTGAGTACCAATTACGAACATAATAATTTGTAATTCAATATGGCCGCCGCGCCGTTTACTTACCGTTTATTACAAAATTTCATGATGGGCATCGTTTTAGGGGTTTTTCGTATGCTGAGTACGAATTACATGATAATTTTGCAGTCCAATATGGCCGCTGCGCCGTAATCACAAAACTTCATGATGGGTATCATTTAAGGGGTTTTTTGGTATGCCGACTACGAATCACATGATAATTTTGCAATCCAATATGGTCAGCGTAACGTAATCACAAAATTTCATGAAGGGTATCGTTTAAGGGGTTTTTTGGTATGCTAATTACAAATTAAATGGTAATTTAGCGATCCAATATGGCCGCCGCACTGTAATTAGAAAATTTCATGATGGATATGGTTTAAAGGGTTTTTTAGTGTGCTGAGTACAAATTACATTATAAAATTGCAATCCAATATGGCCGTGGCGCCGTAATAACAAAATTTCATGATGCATATCGTTTTAGGGGTTTTTTAGTATGCTGAGTAGGAATTACATGACAATTTTGTAATCCAATATGGCCGCCGCACTGTAATTACAAAATTTCATGATGGGTATGGTTTAAAGGGTTTTTTAATATGCTGAGTACGAATTACATGATAATTTTGCAATTCAATATGGCCGCTGCGCCGTAATCACAAAACTTCATGATGGGTATCGTTTAAGGGTTTTTTTGGTATGCTGTGTACGAATCATGTGTCAATTTTGCAATCCAATGTGGCCGCTGCGCCGTAATCACAAAATTTCATGATGGGTATCGTTTAAGGGGTTTTTTGGTATGCTGTGTACGAATCACGTGTCAATTTTGCAATCCAATATGGCCACTGCGCCGTAATCACAAAAATTCATGATGGGTATCGTTTAAGGGGTTTTTTGGTATGCCGTGTACGAATCACAAGTCAATTTTGCAATCCAATATGGCCGCTGCGCCGTAATCACAAAATTTCATGATGGGTATCGTTTAAGGGGTTTTTTGGTATGCTAATTACAAATTCAATGTTAGTTTAGCTATCCAATATGGCCGCCGCGCCGTAATATAAAAAAATCATAATGGGTATCATTTAAGGGTTTTTTTCGTATGCTGAGTACGAATTACATAATAGTTTTGATACTCAAAAGTAGCCGACGCGCCGTAATTACAAAATTTCATGATGGGTATCGTTTAAGGCGAATTTCGAACAGTGGCCCCAGGGCCACATCTGGCCTTTGGATTGCTAGCGCACTGAGACTTATTGAGTTTCATAGTGTGACCTCTGAGATGTTTATTTGGGTTCATTCAATTGTGAACATATCCCGAAGGTCTTCTACATTGTAATGCTTATTTAGTATTTTGTAGGTCTCTATGAGGTCACCTCAGTATTCAGTATTTTATTTGCCATTCCACAGTACATACATGGTGATAGATGTCAATTTAAGTTACAATTTGTTCAGTGTGGACCCTGTTAGGGCGCAGCAATATAATATAAAATTAAATTTAATATACATATAACAAATTCGAATTGTCAAATAAAATATAGTCATAAACAAATTTAACAATTCAAATTTAGATTAGGCAGTCAGTAACATAAAGATTAATGCTGTCAATCATTTAAATAAGTAAATACATTTTGCATACATCATAAATCTCCCAATGTTTTTATATTGTCATAATAAATTAAAATTAATACAATTTAATAAGTATTTTAAATTGTACACTATATTCACACTATCATCTTTCTTCTAATAAGTAAATAAATTCAAATTATCACATCTTAATATTTTACATTAAGTGCACAATAAATTCAATTCTTAGAATCTCAACACTTTATATGAAAAGCATTAATTCAGGCAGTCAATAATATAGAATCATTGCTGTTATTTACAAAAAATTGCATTGCATGTACATACCTATATTACATTATTCTAATACCCATTTTATCTCCATTTACTTAACATAAAAAGCATTAATTCAGGCAGTCAATAATATAGAATCATTGCTAATATTTATAAATTGCATTGCATGTTCATACCTACTTTACTTTATTCTATATACCCATTTTTACCTCCATTCACTTTATATAAAAAAAGAATTAATTCAGGCAGTCAATAATATAGAATCATTGCTGTTATTTATAAAATTGTGTTGCATGTACATACCTACATTACATTATTCTATATACCCATTTTTATCTCCATTCACTTTACATAAGAAGCATTAATTCAGGCAGTCAATTATATAGAATTATTACTGTTATTTATAAGTTGCGTTGCATGTACATGCCTACTTTACATTCTTTCTCTGTTCCAATATTGATAAGTTTAGTTCTAAAAGGCGTCTGAACTTTTTCTAACATTAGAATATCTTTTTTGAAATATGGACTCCATATCTGGAAGGCATATTCAAGGAGAGGTCGTACGTACTACGTATGTCTTATAAATGTAGATAAATAGGTCCCTGGTAATAACATAGAATGCTTTTCTAATCATGGATTATACTGAATTTGCCCTTTTAGTTATATTTATTATGTGTTCATCCCATTTCGGGTTGCTGGTTATTGTAACTCCAAGATCTCTCTGGGAGTTCACTGCTTGCAATGGTACAGACTCAATTGTTATGCTGACAGATTGTCCATGGTGGATGGAACTACGACTTACTGGCGGGAACCTTACACAACAGAGTCTACAGACCATAGTTTTGGCTATGGTCAATAGTGTAATAGGTGGAACTCCGCCGCCTTGTTTTGTAAAGAGGTAATGTGTGCAAAAAAGGCGGAGATGTAACGGAAGAAAAATAATACTTTCTTATGCCACAAAAGACGTACTGGGCAGCGAAAATACCATTTCAATCTTCATTTTCTTACCATCATAACCTGGGAGGTGACCATACGTGCGAACTATTATCTAAGCAGAGCTCGATTCAAGTTGGTTATTTCGTTATATTTTAGAACATGTACTTGAATTACCCGTAAGCAATGGTAATGGGTCACCAAGGGTTGGCGACCAGAGCTAGTTAGGGCCCTGGAATATCCATTTCAGGGTTCACGTGGTTTCCAGGCTACATACGATTGTATGTAGAATAAAAAGAATCTTAGTTCAACATGTCCATCTTGGCGATGTCTCGGGTGGGTTAAGCTTATGATCCGATCCACGCGCAAAAAAAACAGAGTTGTATAGACATTAGTGGAAACTTGCATATCAGATTGCAAGTTAAGGATTTTTCTTAAGTTTTGCCTAGAATCTGTGCAAAGTAGTCACCTTCTATTGATTTTGTGTAATAAATAACGGCCACATACATAACTGTTCGTTATAAAAGCATAGGTTCCAAGTACATTTTACCATTTTACATAATTTTGTTCTGTCGGTACTTAAAATAGGATATACCTGTGCTATAAAGTAAAATAATATATATATATATTAACAAATATACTAAATATGTGTTCTTCATACACGGCATAATATATTCAAGGCATATCAAAACAATTAATTACACTGTAAAGGTTGAAAAAAATTTTGCACCAGCAATTCTGAAAATCATCGCGGGTGCAACCAACCCCTATTCATTTAACATTAATTTCCATTTTAATAACATTATACTTTAAGAAAAGATTATTTATGTCAGCCTTTAATATCTATTTATTTTCCGACGTTTAAAAACGTTAGACCTTTATTTCGGTGTAATAGACAAAATTTTATCTTTTTCATTGCGGGTGCAACAAAGTAGTACACTGTTTCTTGCGGTCTGCAACAAAGTAATACCCTGTTTCTTGCGGTCAATGATGCTTACAAAATGAAAACATACTTAAATTTATTGACAAACTAGCTGACCCGCGCAACTTCGTTTGCGCCACATATTACCTGTTTCCCTCGTCTCCCGTTTTTGAAACATTTACTATTACTGCTCCGCTCCTATTAGTTGTAGCGTGATGCTATATAGCCTATGACACTCCACAATAACGTAGCTTTCTATTGGTGAAACAATTTTAACTTAAAATCGGTTCAGTAGATCCCGAGATTACCCCTTACAATTTAACAAGCACACAAACTTTACTTCTTTATAATATTATAAGTATAAGTATAGAAGTATAGATATGAGATAAGAAAATACTGCCAGTACATGTTTAATAATCTCGATACTCATGATGAAGTTTTATAATTACGGCGCGGCGGCCATTTCGGATTGCTAGATTATCATCAAAGTAGGTACTCAGCATACGGAAATACCCCTTAAACGATAGCCATAACGAAATTTTGTTATTACGGCGCGGCGGTCATGTTGGATTGCTAAATTCTCATGTGATTCGTACTCAGCATACCAAAAAACCCCTTAAACGATTAACAGAGTGAAATTTTGTAATTACGGCGAGGCGGCCATTTTGGATTGCTAAATCATCATGTAATTCGTACTCAGCATATGAAAATACCCCTTAAACGATTCCCATCATGAAGTTTTGTGATACCGGCACGGTGACCATATTGGATTGCAAAATTATCATGTGATTCGTAGTCGGCATACCAAAACACCCCTTAAACGATACCCATCATGAAATTTGGTAATTACGGCGCGGCGGCATTTTGGATTGCTAAATTATCAAGTGATTCGTACTCAGCATACCAAAAACCCCCTTAAACGATACCCATCATGAAATTTTGTTATTACGGCGCGGCGGACATTTTGGATTGCTGAATTATCAAGTAATTTGTACTCAGCATACGAAAATACCCCCTAAACGATACCCATCACGAAATTTTGTGTTAACGGCACGCTGACCATATTGGATTGCAAAATTATCATGTGATTCGTAGTCAGCATACCAAAGAACCGCTTAAACGATACCCATCATGAAATTTGGTAATTACGGCGCGGCGGCATTTTGGATTGCTAAATTATCAACTGATTCGTACTCAGCATACCAAAAAACCCCTTAAACGTTACCCATCATAAAATTTTGTTATTACGGCGCGGCGGACATTTTGGATTGCTGAATTATCAAGTCATTTGTACTCAGCATACGAAAATACCCCCTAAACGATACCCATCACGAAATTTTGTGTTAACGGCACGCTGACCATGTTGGATTGCAAAATTATCATGTGATTCGTAGTCAGCATACCAAAAAACCGCTTAAACTATACCCATCGTGAAATTTGGTAATTACGGCGCGGCGGCCATTTTGGATTGCTAAATTATCAAGTGATTCGTACTCAGCGTACGAAAATACCCCTTAAACGATAACCATCATAAAATTTTGTGTTCACGGCACGGTGACCATATTGGATGGCAAAATTATTATGTGATTCGTACTCAGCATACCAAAAAACCCCTTAAACGATACCCATCATGAAATTTGGTAATTACGGCGCGGCGGCCATTTTGGATTGCTAAATTATCAAGTGATTCGTACTCAGCATACCAAAAAACCCCTTAAACGATACCCATCATGAAATTTTGTTATTATGGCGCGGCGGCCATTTTGGATTGCTGAATTATCAAGTGATTAGTACTCAGCATACGAAAATACCCCTTACACGATATCCATCATGAAATTTAGTAATTACGGCGTGGCGGCCATTTTGGATTTCTAAATTGTCATGTGATTCGTACTCAGCATACCAAAAAAACCCGTAAACAATATCCATCATGAAATTTAGTAATTACGGCGTGGCGGCCATTTTGGATTTCTAAATTATCATGTGATTCGTACTCAGCATACCAAAAAATTCCGTAAACGATACGTATCATGAAATTTTGTAATTACGACGGGATGACCATATTGGATTGCAAAGCTATCATTGAATTCATACTCAGCATACTAAAAAACCCCTAAAACGATACTCATCATGAAATTTGGTAATTACAGCGCTTCGGCCATATTGGATTGCACGATTATCATGTAATTCGTACTCAGCATACGAGAAAACCCCTTAAACGATACCCATCATGAATTTTTGTAATTTCAGCCCGGTGGTCATATTGGATTGCAAAATTATCATGTAATTCGCACTCAGCGTACAAAAAAACCCCTAAAACGATACCCATCATGAAATTTTGTATTTACAGCCCGGCGGCCATATTGTAATGCTAAATTATCATGTAATTCGTACTCAGCGTACTAAAAAACCCCTAAAACGATACCCTTCATGAAATTTTGTAATTACAGCGCTTCAGCCATATTGGATTGCCAAATTTTCATGTAATTCGTACTCAGTATATGGAAAAACCCCTTAGAGGCTTGGACTTTTTTGTTGAGAAGTTGATACTGTGACGACCTTGAGATTTTACCTTCACACCAGGTCCAGCATACCATCTTATAGTATTGTCATTACAGTTAAATAAGTATTTCAAGTTTAAGCTCAATCGGAGCATGAGAAGTGGTTTAAATCTTACTTGAGTTCCGTTCCAAAAAAAACGTCAAAAATCATGTTTGCTGTATTGGAGATTGGAGACCTTTAATATTAATATTAATAGTCTATTTTTAGTATTTTTTATTGTTTAGCGCCAAAAGAAACACATAATCTGTAAAAAAAATTCCCTCTCTAGCTATCTAAGTTCATGAGATACAGCCTCGTGATGGACAGACAGACAGATGGACGGCGAAGTCTCATAAATAGCGTTAAACATCGATTAAAAAGTTGAAATTCCTATAACCAATCGATTCCTATCAAAACATTTTCGGGTCTATGTAACCAAGCCACAAAACAATTTAAAAAAAAAAATGCTGGCAAACTGTGGGCAAAACGTGCGATTCTTTTGCAGCAGTGTGCGCACCCATACTTGCGTTTGCGTTGCGGCGCGGCAAACGGATCGGAACGCATCGGATCGCAAAGCAGTGGGCGCTCGCCCTAAGGGCGAGCGCCCACTGCTTTGCGATCCGGTGCGTTTGTTGTATTTGACAGCTTTTTCTTTTTTAATTTGGCATGGCTTCAAATTTTGAGAACATTGGTGAATGAACTAAAAACTGGATTCATAAAGGTCGCCTCACACGCTTATTTAGCCGGATCACGAGGACCACGAGGGACAACTGACTGTTTCTCGTGGTCCTATTACGAAAACGGATGTCAATATTTTAATCTTGATGTTTTTGCTTATATACACTTTTTCAATAGGTATAACATTAAATTTTAAAATAAAACAAATAAGGAAGTCAGTCTTCATTTAATTTATCGATTTTAATTTTTTGTCAATCTTCATTTGTTTTTCCAATTTTCACATGTTTCACTGATCTTGATTTGTTTTGAAAATTAGCGCATACCTAGTTATATACAAAATGTAGATAAAAAGTAGGGACCACGAGGGAGAACTGCTTTCTCGTGGTCCCACTATTTCGTCACACTAATGGTACCAAGAGAAAACGTGGGTAAATGTGTGTGCAACTGTACAAGGTTCGTGGTATGATCGTGAAGTTAGAGCCGGAGGTGGTTTTTGGACGCGAACTCGAAGACATGAATTTGGTGTATAAGTTGTGTGCATTAAGTTGCTCTGGCTATCAACTTAATGCATATTTAGCCACCAGATGACATTATTTTATCTACAGACTGTCGGATATGGTCTGGAAGCGAACCAAATCCGTGAGTCGCTCGAACCAAATCCAAAAAGTATTGTGTTACAGATACAGGTTTTTGTGACGAGTATTGAATTTGTCTCTTCTATTAAGTAAGTACCAACCAATTCCTACCCTCTGTTCAGGACCTTACGGTTCCACTAAAGCATAACCTGGACAGGACACCCTTGGCATGAGCTCAATATGAGCGTAGGCTCAATTGTAAAAAACTATTTTGAGAGATTGCGGAAGCCTAATGCTCGCCTTGCGGAAATTAGGGTTTAAGGGGCCCCACTAACAACAAGACTCAGGGGCCCTAGTGACCTCACCGGCACGCGGTGCACCTTCCGAACAACGGACGACGCTCCGCGTATTTAGGTACCCACATGGTGGCCTAGGCTCCCATGTGGTACAAGGTGGTACAATATTGGTCCGGGGGGTACCACCGTGCAGTTGTGAAAAGCCCCCCAAGTAACCCAGCCCCGGTTGGGTTGCGTTCAGGGTTCAGCAGCTGCACAGCCTGGCCCGGGGCGATGTTTGATGCAGCAGGGGGGGACCAGTAGGCGGTACGTGGTGCTTAGTGTGGCTGACGGATGTTGACCCCCCGGCCAGGGAGACCCGTAGAAACGGTCTTGCCGCTGGCTGCCCGTAGCATATTATAGGGGCCTAACAGGGACTAACCACTCTGGGAGGCTGCCCTACCAGGCCACGCATTATCCCGATGTGGTCCGTCGTGCGGGATGGTGACCGGAAGGGGACCCGGCGGCCATACCCTTCCGTCCGGCGGGTCGACTTCCTTCTAAACACACAGTCATAGATAAAGCTAAGCCCCTACGACTTGTCACTCACTGCTGCAGCAAATGTCGCTCCGTCTTCACGTCTCCCTTTAACCCAATCATGGCAGCGCAAAATAAAAAAAAAGGTTTCACAGCGGCCGCTGCGACCATTCCCCAAAACGCACTATTCGAGGTGGAATTCGCTAACATCCGCGGACTCCAAGCCAACCTCGACACCGTCTTTCACCATCAAGAGACGGCACGGCCTGCTGTGATGTTCCTAACGGAGACGCAAACACGCCGCCCTGCCGATCAGTCGTACCTTTGTTACCGGCTATATCATCGAGGAACTATTTCGAGATAAAGCCGGGGTGTGCGCGTTCGTTAGGGCGGATGTTTGCTGTCACCGGCTGCACTGCCTTGAGAACCCTTCCTTCTCCGTCTTTTGGCTGCACGTAGATCACGGCTCTATGAGTCAGATCTACGTCTGTTTCTATCGACCCCACACAGGGACAGCTGAGATAACGAGGCTGTATCAGCACCTCAGCGAGGGGGCTGATAGCGCGAGTTGGTTTTTCTGGGGGACTTCAATGGTCACCACACTGAGTAGCTGGGGTCCCTCAAGACTGATCCTGCGGGACAGGCCGCCCACGCGTTCGCTCTCTCCCATGGTCTGACCCAAAAACTGCTGACGAGTAATCCAGTACGAGAATACTTTGCAACAATCCCGTGGATTTAGCGCTGCTTTGCAGAGAGGGCTTCATCGGAAAGCGCCTCTGCTGTTGCTGGTGAGATAACATTAGGTATGGAATACTACATTTCATACACTGATGTCGCCAGCATCCGCAAAGCCCGCCCCTGGTTCGCGGGTGAGTGTGCCGTAGCCTTTCAGCCAACACAGGCGGCTTACCGCACCTGGATCAGGGCTCGGGCTGTGCGCAACCCGAATGTGGCTCACCTCATGGCAGCGTACAACATAGCCACTCGGTCGAGTAAGAGAGCTATCAGGAGAGCGGACGCCCAGCGCGTCACGCGGCTTGGTCAGGAGCTCACGTCACATCCGACGGGCAGCCGTGGATACTGGTAACTGGCCAAAGCCGTGCAGGCCAACTTTTGCAAGCCCTCGCTGCCGCCGCTGCGCTATCCTGACGGATCAGTGGCTCACAAAGCCCAAGAGAAAGCTGAAATGCTGGCCAATCTCTTTTCGGCTAGCTCCCGGGTCGATGACTGTGGCAAGCAACCTCTCACTTTCGCAGACTGTGGAACCACGATGCCGGATATTCATATCCAGCAATGCGATGTGCGGGGTGCGCGGCAGCAGAGATGCCACTCATACACAGTGGAGAGAATTTTCGCTAGAACCCAGCGTTTTAAAAGACGTTCCTCTGTCGCAGAAAGCAGTGGGCGCTCGCCCTTATTAGGGCGAGCGCCCACTGCTTTGCGATCCGGTGCGTTTGCGTTTTTTCTTTTTTAATTTGGCCTGGCTATAAACTGAGATCATTGGTGAATGAACTAAAAACTGGATTCATTAAGGTCGCTTTACACGCTTATTTAGCCGGCATAATGCCGTTTCACACTTTCGTGAGAATCGCGAGGTGGATATCGAATAAATGTCGGTGTTTTGCGTGGTCCCACTATTTTGAACCACTAGTGGGACCACGAGGGAGAACTGTTTCTCGTGTCGTGGTCTCACTACGATATCGGATGTCAACTGTTTGGTCCTGATGTTACCTGCTTATATACTCCTTTTAGATAGGTATAACATTTAATTTAAATTTTAAAATTTAATATTAAATAACTAAAAAAGTCGGTGTTCATTATTTTATTGATATAAATTTAATTCTTAATTTTTTTTCTCTGATCTTCACATGTTCCACTGATCTTGATTTGTTTTGTCATTCTTTGTTTAAAGATCTTCATTTGTTTTGTCGATCGTCATTTGTTTTGAAAACAGGACATACTTAGTAGAACAGAAAACTGCTTTCTCGTGGTCCCACTATTTTGTCACACTAGTGGTACCACGAGAAAACACCGGGTAAATGTGTGTAAAAGTGTTCGTGGGGCTTTTACATCACATCAGGACCATCAATCGTATTGGACAGCACATCTCTGCATAGCACCGTGACGAGTAAGTACCTCGCGGTGTCATTCCAAAGGTGAAAACATTTTCCGACGCAGGCAAATATCTCTGATGCGGCGCGTAGAACCGCCTCACCTTAATTAAGATTCCTTTTTTTTTTATTTAGCTCGCCAAATTGACGTCGCCACCAACCTGATGGTAAGCCGTGGTGCATCTAGCGATTGGGGGCCAGTGTCACAGTCCTTAAGACTTTAGACAGTGGCCCTCAAGTTGGCTGCCCTGTGATGTGCGTCTTCACGTTCCTCTTCAAGAACCCGGGATTGTAAGATGAGGGAAAAACGTGAGCGGGCAGGTCGTTCCATGTTTTTATAGTTCGACAGAGGAACGTCTTTTAAAACGCTGGGTTCTAGCGAAAATTCTCTCCACTGTGTATGAGTGGCATCTCTGCTGCCGCGCACCCCGCACATCGCATTGCTGGATATGAATATCCGGCATCGTGGTTCCACAGTCTGCGAAAGTGAGAGGTTGCTTGCCACAGTCATCGACCCGGGAGCTAGCCGAAAAGAGATTGGCCAGCATTTCAGCTTTCTCTTGGGCTTTGTGAGCCACTGATCCGTCAGGATAGCGCAGCGGCGGCAGCGAGGGCTTGCAAAAGTTGGCCTGCACGGCTTTGGCCAGTTACCAGTATCCACGGCTGCCCGTCGGATGTGACGTGAGCTCCTGACCAAGCCGCGTGACGCGCTGGGCGTCCGCTCTCCTGATAGCTCTCTTACTCGACCGAGTGGCTATGTTGTACGCTGCCATGAGGTGAGCCACATTCGGGTTGCGCACAGCCCGAGCCCTGATCCAGGTGCGGTAAGCCGCCTGTGTTGGCTGAAAGGCTACGGCACACTCACCCGCGAACCAGGGGCGGGCTTTGCGGATGCTGGCGACATCAGTGTATGGAATGTAATATTCCATACCTAATGTTATCTTACCAGCAACAGCAGAGGCGCTTTCCGATGAAGTCCTCTCTGCAAAGCAGCGCTAAATCCACGGGACGGTTGCAAAGTATTCTCGTACTGGATTACTCGTCAGCAGTAAGTCCAGAAGGGCGGGTCCATGGTCTGACCTGTCCGGTATGCGCGTAATCCCGAGTACCATTTGGGTCAGACCATGGGAGAGAGCGAACGCGTGGGCGGCCTGTCCCGCAGGATCAGTCTTGAGGGACCCCAGCTACTCAGTGTGGTGACCATTGAAGTCACGACAAAGGTACGACTGATCGGCAGGGCGGCGTGTTTGCGTCTCCGTTAGGAACATCACAGCAGGCCGTGCCGTCTCTTGATGGTGAAAGACGGCGTCGAGGTTGGCTTGGAGTCCGCGGATGTTAGCGAATTCCACCTCGAATAGTGCGTTTTGGGGAATGGTCGCAGCGGCCGCTGTGAAACCTCTATTTTTATATTGCGCTGCCATGATTGGGTTAAAGGGAGACGTGAAGACGGAGCGACATTTGCTGCAGCAGTGAGTGACAAGTCGTAGGGGCTTAGCTTTATCTATGACTGTGTGTTTAGAAGGAAGTCGACCCACCGGACGGAAGGGTATGGCCGCCGGGTCCCCTTCCGGTCACCATCCCGCACGACAGACCACATCGGGATAATGCGTGGCCTGGTAGGGCAGCCTCCCAGGGTGGTTAGTCCCTGTTAGGCCCCTATAATATGCCACGGGCAGCCAGCGGCAAGACCGTTTCTACGGGTCCCCCTGGCCGGGGGGTCAACATCCGTCAGCCACACTAGGCACCACGTACCGCCTACTGGTCCCCCCCTGCTGCATCAAACATCGCCCCGGGCCAGGCTGTGCAGCTGCTGAACCCCGAACGCAACCCAACCGGGGCTGGGTTACTTGGGGGGCTTTTCACAACTGCACGGTGGTACCCCCCGGACCAATATTGTACCACCTTGTACCACATGGGAGCCTAGGCCACCATGTGGGTACCTAAATACGCGGAGCGTCGTCCGTTTTTCGGAAGGTGCACCGCGTGCTGGTGAGGTCACTAGGGCCCCTGAGTCTTGTTGTTAGTGGGGCCCCTTAAATCCTAATTTCCGCAAGGCTAGCATTAGGCTCGCGTTCCGCAATCTCTCAATATAGTTTTTTTACAATTCGCACCTTGATTTCGAAACCGTTACTAAACGAATTTTTTACGAAATTGAGTTAATAACGCCATCTTTTTTAAATCGTCAGGAACTACAGAATGAATTTGACAGTTTATTTAATACCTCAATATTACGGTAGATAGCTCTAAACTAAAACGTTACTAAACGAAAATTTTAAACAAACGCTAATGACATAACCGTTATTAAACCAGTTGTCACCGGTCATTTGAGGAGTCGACGTACAAGTTTATAATAAAAGTGTAACTATTGATATAAGAACGGTTGACTTTCTCGTTAAGCTATATTATTTACTTATTTTTATTCTATAAAGTGTGTTTTTTTGTTTAGTCACAGTTTTTAACTTTAAATGTGTATTTTATTTTTTTCAAATTTAAAACTAAAACCGTTACCTTTTGTATAATCCTTATAATAAAGATTCTAGATAAAAGTATGACATAAATATTTAGTTTCAAATTGTGATTATTGGTTTAGTATAGTTCTTGACTAGCTTGATTCTTGTTTACGGTTAGGATTATAACAATAAGTATATAAATATTGTGTTATATTATTTTTACTTAGCTAGAGCCCCGGGTAAGCCCTCGGAAGGCCACCACTGCGGCCTCGCCCAAGGGGCGGTTCGGGTGCTATCCCGCGTCTTTGGGGGGTTTCGGGTGTGATCCCGCTTCTAAGGGGCGGTGTGCGGGAATCCCTCACGTCACGCTGCCGTCATTGGCCTGCTTCTGTTAGGACGGGGAGTAGCCCTCTCACCGTCCTCAGGCCCCAAGTCATGGAGGCCGATAGTCTTCGGTGAAGACACGACGACGGCGCCCAGGCCGCCGACTGCGGAACTCGAGTGGGAGAGTTCTCTCCCGTTCCCGCCCCGCCGCCTCTTTCACGAGCATGAACTGCTCGCAGAAAGAGGCGGCGCAATCCCACTTACTCCCGCTGAAGATCATGGCTCACATTATGGTCTTGAGTGAGAGATTGTCCACGTCTAGACCTACTACGAGGACCTGGTGCTGTTGCGCCCACGCAGTGCACTCCACCAGCGTGTGGAGCGCTGTGTCATCGCTGCTATCCTCGCAGTGCTGACACTCGGCTGTGGTTTCCTGTTGTCTTCCCCACTGATACATACCGAAACTACCGTGCCCGGCAAGCATCTGTGACAACCAGTAGGAGTAGCAGTAGAGCACCGTGTCTCCTCTCTAGCCACTCTTCCATGATTGTCTGACGGCCGCAATTGTAGCGAATTCGACCTTTGGTTGCTCAAGTCACACCTTCCATGTCTCCACAGTTTCCTGGTGGAGCTGGGACCGCTGGGGCTTGGTTTCTCGAGACGTAGGCATATGACTCCACTCCAGCGCCTCCTTGCGCCATCTAAATAGTGACGCAAGAGCTCTCGCTTCCAGGTCCCATGGAGTGGGAGAGTTCTCTCCCGTTCCCGCCCCGCCGCCTCTTTCACGAGCATGAACTGCTCGCAGAAAGAGGCGGCGCAATCCCACTTACTCCCGCTGAAGATCATGGCTCACATTATGGTCTTGAGTGAGAGATTGTCCACGTCTAGACCTACTACGAGGACCTGGTGCTGTTGCGCCCACGCAGTGCACTCCACCAGCGTGTGGAGCGCTGTGTCATCGCTGCTATCCTCGCAGTGCTGACACTCGGCTGTGGTTTCCTGTTGTCTTCCCCACTGATACATACCGAAACTACCGTGCCCGGCAAGCATCTGTGACAACCAGTAGGAGTAGCAGTAGAGCACCGTGTCTCCTCTCTAGCCACTCTTCCATGATTGTCTGACGGCCGCAATTGTAGCGAATTCGACCTTTGGTTGCTCAAGTCACACCTTCCATGTCTCCACAGTTTCCTGGTGGAGCTGGGACCGCTGGGGCTTGGTTTCTCGAGACGTAGGCATATGACTCCACTCCAGCGCCTCCTTGCGCCATCTAAATAGTGACGCAAGAGCTCTCGCTTCCAGGTCCCATGGAGGGGTTCCGGCTAGGAGACATGCCGCTTCACCGGAGATCGTGCGGTATCCCCTTATCACCCTGACGGCCATCGCCCTCTGCGGGCTCAGCAATCTAGCCACGTTGCTGACCGTCAGGGTCTCCGCCCATCCGGGGGCCCCTAGGGCCATACTTCGCACGATCCCCAGGTACAGTCTCCTTGTAGGGAGCGAAGGGTCCCCTGATGTTGGGCATCAATGCACCCATCAGTTTTGGGACCAAACTTCGGAAGTGACATCCACCGGCCATCGAGTACGAGTCCCAGATACTTCAAAGAGGACTCGATGCTGATGCTGACGCCCCCTACCTGTAGGCTGGATCCCGCAGGTGGTCCCATCTGAATAGGAATTAGTTTTCTGTTGATATTATTATTCAAAATAAGTAAATACGGTGACTGTAAGCTTCAATTAAATGATAATTATTAAAAGAAGAATAAAGAGTTATTTGCTATTTATAATTGTACTTCATACGTTCGTTTAATAAATAGTGATTTTAACTATTACCTTTTATTTTATCTGTGTCTTTAAATATATTTCACACTCATTATTCTGTCATTTAAAATAGCTAGAATTTTATTTTTTACATAGTAACATTCAATTCATACTAACATTACAATATTCAATGATAATTGAAAAAAAAGTTATTGCAAAAGTGTTACTATAAAAATTAAAATTATTATAAATCAGTAATTATTTAAATTATCTAATTATGTGCCTTCACATCTTGAAAAGGAACTAATAATTTAATAAGTAATCTAAGACATACCTCATAAAAGTTCATAAGTTTTTCATTATGAGGTATTTAATAGGCCAAAAATCTTAAATTGCTTCTCCTGTAAAATTTAGTTATTTTGTTTAGTAACGGTTTCAAAATGAAGGTGCGAATTGAGCCTACGCTCATATTGAGCTCATGCCAAGGGTGTCCTGTCCAGGTTATGCTTTAGTGGAACCGTAAGGTCCTGAACAGAGGGTAGGAATTGGTTGGTACTTACTTAATAGAAGAGACAAATTCAATACTCGTCAACATCGGTAGCTTTATTTGTCACAAGAACCTGTATCTGTAACACAATACTTTTTGGATTTGGTTCGAGCGACTCACGGATTTGGTTCGCTTCCAGACCATATCCGACAGTCTGTAGATAAAATAATGTCATCTGGGGGCTAAATATGCATTAAGTTGATAGCTAGAGCAACTTAATGCACACAACTTATACACCAAATTCATGTCTTCGAGTTCGCGTCCAAAAACCACCTCCGGCTCTAACTTCACGATTACACACATTTACCCATTTTTTCTCGTGGTACCATTAGTGTGACGAAATAGTGGGACCACGAGAAAGCAGTTCTCCCTCGTGGTCCCTACTTTTTATCTACATTCTGTATATAACTAGGTATGCGCTAATTTTCAAAACAAATGAAGATCAGTGAAACATGTGAAAATTGGAAAAACAAATGAAGATTGACAAAAAATTAAAATCGATAAATTAAATGAAGACTGACTTCCTTATTTGTTTTATTTTAAAATTTAATGTTATACCTATTGAAAAAGTGTATATAAGCAAAAACATCAAGATTAAAATATTGACATCCGTTTTCGTAATAGGACCACGAGAAACAGTCAGTTGTCCCTCGTGGTCCTCGTGATCCGGCTAAATAAGCGTGTAAGGCGACCTTTATGAATCCAGTTTTTAGTTCATTCACCAATGTTCTCAATTTTTAAGCCATGCCAAATTAAAAAAGAAAAAGCTGTCAAATACAACAAACGCACCGGATCGCAAAGCAGTGGGCGCTCGCCCTAAAGCGACCTTAATGAATCCAGTTTTTAGTTCATTCGCCCTATTAGAACATTGAAAATTTTCATAGACGACAGTGACCTCTGGTGAATTTTTCGCGGCAAAAAACGGCGCCATTTTCTACTAACTTCATGTATGTGTCAAGTGTCAACCAAGGAACTTATACTTGTCAACTCCATGTACTGTGGCTCACTTCACTGACGTTCGGTCGGATGTTGATGAGATGAGATAAGCTTTTCGAAGTTATCTCTTGTTATTTTATAATTGTTTTGATTTTATTGTTACTTTGTTTTACTGTTTCCGTTTGTGATTATTGTCAAGTTTTGTTTTCTTTAAGTTGTCTTGGCTTAACTTTAGATTGTCCTCCCACGAGTTTGGGGTTCATATTTTTTTAACACAAAGCTAATATTATTAGAAGCCGCCACACGAAGTTTTAACTTGCGGAGATTCATGGTTAACGAGAAAAAAAATAATGAAAATCATAAAAATTCACCAAAAATTGTCACTTTTGACCACAGAATACCTACACTCTCAATGCTTTTGACATTCGGCTCGTCATTACACGTTTCGTTTTACATATGGTTTACGCACTAAAATGTTTAACTTCATTTAATAATGAAATAAATAGGTATATTCAGTGACTACGTAAAATTTTATGCATATTTTATTAGAATACATATATTTCGTTGACATAAATTAATGCTATTACTTAAATGTATTCTGACAATAATTTACCGACTATTGCCGCTATGTAAAATTAAACGTAAAACGCCGTCGACGCGCTGTCACTGTCACTGTCTGACAGTTATATTTTTTTTGTCATACTTATTTTATGGCCTTTAACTTCAGCCTTTTAGCCAAACTATTGTTGATTATCCAACTACTGTTGGTTAGGTTAGGTTGGAACTGTGACCATTGACGCGCGACGGCGAGCGAGCGAAGCGAGCGTGCCGCGGCAGCGGCCGCCGAGCGCCAGAGGTGTCCTTTATAATATTATTATAACAATTTCAGACCAAGAAAATGCGAAAGTTAGGTTATAATATAAAAAAAATCGTAACTCAAAAAGGGGGGGCGTCCGCAACTTTTCCTTCAAGGGGGGGGTTCTACACCCCCTCCCCCCTCCCCCCCACCATCTCCCAGCCCTTAAATCGTGGGAGGACAATCCGAAGTCCTACCGTTGTCTTTTCACTTAATTTGTTCTTTAAATGTAAATTTTGTTTTGGTTTAATAAACTTATAACATCATGAGTCTGATAGGTACCGAAGAGATGTTGTTTTTAGCTGCAACCCTCTGGGTAAGTGGTTTCTGTTTATATTTAAACACAAAATAATATGTACCAATTAGATTATTCGCAGTTGTAATCGATTTACTTTGTTACCTACCTATTTACGCGTTATACTTTTGGAACTTTGTTTACTCGGCCACAGTAGGTATGTATTAGAAATATACTTACAAAATTACTGTACGCATTCAGTATTGTGCAATATCTAACTTTTTAATTAACTCTCTCGTTCCATGATATGTAGGTACACAATATTGTTTACGGGAATTAACGCGATCATGGTATAGGTACAAACATACCTTTGATTTGCTTGACGTTTCGACCAGTTATCACCGGCTGTGGTCACGGCCTGTGTAACCTGGTACCTATACCATCATCGTGTTTCACTATCTTTTTCGTTTCAATATCTTCTTCCTCTAAGCGTTGATCCCAGTCGCCTCATAATCTTTCACCTCGGGACCTGGGTACGCTTTACCAGTCTAACTGCGGATTTGACTAAACTTCAATATTTTCTGTGAAGCGACTGCCATCTGACCACCACAACCCAAAGGCGGTATTGAAGCATTGCAGCTAGACTAGTTGTTGAAATTTTTAGGGCTACAAGTACTACAGGTACTTGTAGCTACTGCCATAGATGTTGTTATAGCTACTAGAACCAACTAAATATGAGCATATTATTTAGTCGACAAATGGCTTGTACAATATCTATCAAGTATAATATAAATGTTACTGATATAGATTTCTCTTCGAGCTGCAGCCAAATATGAAAAATAAAAATAACTTGTGATTTTTTATCTTTCAGACACTCATACATCGGTTCCCGCATCCTGATAAACACCCTGATTAATTATCATCTTGGAAATCAGTAGTAGAAGATTACCTGAATGAAATTGATCCAATGAAAATATACAAGAATAAAAGAATATGTGATTGCCATTTTGATTCCATGGACAAGATATCAGGAAGATGTTAAGTATTAAAAGTACTTGACCGTAATTCGAAGCTTATATAATGAGATAGGCATATCCGTTACCCGTAGGCTTATCTTACTCATGTTTGATGACGTATTTCCGTCGACTCACCAGCAGGGGGCGCCACCTGTGAACTTATAAATGCAGATGGCGTCCATCTTGTCCTCATTGGCGTTTTGATTCCCGTAGCAAAAGGTTATAGCAGGAACACCTGCTAGTGCATTTTTTTTTCTTCTAGTTACTAGTTATATACCTAGTAAAGTTATAAAAAGTGACTTGGGATGAAGTAAGTGAATTTACAGAAATAATTATTTAACGGCTTTGCCGTTCGTTTGAATATACAGTGAATCTAAAACAAGTGACTTGTGATTGAAGTAAGTGAACCTACAGACATATTTAACGGTTTGACCGTTCGTTTAAGTCTCAGGTATGTTTTTACTTCATATTTTTACGATCACATATGAGTGTGATACGTCATAACGTGAAATAACCTATTATTTTAAAATAGCACGTAAACCTTTCGAGGTTGCAGTTTCTTTTATTTAATATCTTTAGTTACAGCTAATATTAAACTGTTTTATAGATTGTATTCTTAGGTACTAATATTTTTTTTTTAGATATTTATTGCTTCGTGTATGTACAGCGTCAGTACCGCCGAATATAGAAAATATTTTCAAAATATTTTTATACCTACCCACATAAAGGCACATTAATTACTAGATGTTCCTATACATGTAAAAATATGGCCTATTATGGGTAAAATCGTAATCATTAGTTTCTGAATACGTACGAGTGTGTCACAGTAATAACTAAATGTTCACCATGAAAGTAGTACTTAAATTTTAGGTACCTAACATAATACTATTTCTTTTAGTTTGGTTTCTTGATAGAAATGAATCCTCCATCCTTAGGAAGTGAGCTAATTCCAAGTGGAGTATTTCAGAAGCGCGCTCTGAGCTCCAGTTACTGTATTAGGTACGTGAAATAGCTACAGTTCCAGCTCATTTAGCTCGAACTTCAAATAAGGGCGATCGCGACGGCATTGTCGTAAGTGGAGTAAAAGAAGCCGACTTCCACTAAACCAGATAAGGATGATGGAAATAGGTGAGTTATTTCTCATTTACCTAACACTGGTCCTGACCAAGTGTAAATTTCTTCACAGATCAGAGGTTAATTTACGAGGATGATAGAAACAGCCAATCATCCTTGCTTCGTATTTTATATAGGGACAGCATTAAGAGATTTCGGTTACCCAAGATCCTAAGACACAGTATAACCTAAGAGGTTAATAGACACTTTTTGGCGACAAATTGCCTAGATAAGATAATATGCTGATACCCACTATTGTAAAATCATAGTCTTGGGTTCGTCAACCTAGACAAAAACCGGAAGATCCGACAATTCGAATCCCTGCTACATTTTGAAAAAGCTGACAAGGCTCTTTCTGCCAAAAGGCTTTTGCTGCCAAAACCTGTTGTATTTTGAAACAAAGAGAATCTTTTGAAAAACTTAAGTTTCTTCGAAAATATTTATGACAAAATTGAAGACCTACTTTAATAATAAGATTTCCATAAATCTTTTATCAATTTATTACAAATGGCCTGCGGCCATAGATCTGATTTCATATATATTCTCAGAATTGTCAAAGACCCAATTCTTAAAAATGAACCTTGATAAAATATCGCCTTCAAACAAAAACGGCACTCGGGAAGGCATGCATTTTGGTCTTCGATCTCCAAAAAGGATGACCCCGAAAAAAGTTCATCCAAATCATTACGCCAGCCTTCGAGAGGATCAGGCGTCAAGATCAGATCTCCATCGAATGGAGTCCAGATTCCATTGTACCAAGAGCCTTTTCAGGCCTGTATTACAGTTACTACTCTCGAGGGGTGTGTACAATATCTATAATAATTGGGCATACGACAGTAAATGTCCCTTCAATTAAGAAATTTCTGAGTTTAAGGCTCTCAAAGAGACTGAGAAGTTTAACATCCTCTGCCCATACCAGCAAAGGAAACACTAACCAGTTACCACCCTCGAGGGGTATGTAGGTACAATATCTATAATAATTGGGTATACGATAGTAACCAGGCGTACGATAACATACTAAGTAACCATGCAAGGATGTCCCTTCAATTACGAAATTTCCGAGCTCGAGGCTCTCAAAGAGACGAGGAGAGGTCATCCTCTGCCCAGCAAAGGAAACACTAAATGATATGACCCTTTCATTCTATGTCGGTCAGTTAACTCTGTACAAAATACGTTGGTAAGGAACGAGAGTACCAAAAAGTTTTAAATTTATAAAAGGGTACCGCATTCCCTTTATCCAGAAACTCCAATCCGTCCTGCACGGTATTCGAGAGGATGCAGGTTCGAATCCTGCTCAAAACTGATAACCTTCCCACATTTAAATTTACACCGAACTCTGTTCAAGTCCCGTCCTGACAAAGTTGTAATTTTTCCCTTTATGTTGAAATGCTTTGGAAAACTTGGCTAAGGTGGGAATACTAATTGCTTTAAATACTTAAGTATCCATACAACGAACTCTTTTTAAAAAGGTTTCCTTTTTAACTGAAATGACCACATTGTGCAATGGTTCAAAAGATGAATGCTCAAGGCACTCTAAAACTAGTTCCTTTGTCACCAAGTTTGGTTTCTCCACTTTTCCTAACTTCAAATAGCGATGGTTCATCCGCCCAGAATTCAGTTTTAGGACAATGTACGCCTTTGTGAAGCCAGAATAATTCTATCTTTCAGCATGTTCCGTTTACCAGATTTCCTCCAACCACGAGATTGGATGTGCAAAATACATCTCAGTCAAGTTTATTTTCATGGTAAAGCTGATGTAGTGTACATTATTCTTTCTCAGAGCACATTCTTGTCTTCCGCTCGGGTAAGCCGCACCCAAAACATTTTCGTTTCTCACCATCTGGGTGCCTCGATTTCTATAGAATAAGAGTATTCAAATTCTCGTCTACCTACACAAAATCTCATTTTGCGCATCAAAATCCTGTTACTCTTAACAAACACGTACAAATAGCCTTGAAAACTCTTCAAACCCAGGGATGGTTAGACAATTAGAGAAAACAATAATAGGTTCCCAAAGAAACCTCTCATATCGTTATGCGATAGACGTAGAACTACCTGAAAGTCCAATACCAAAAGAAAAGATATTAGACATAAAAGGAAGATTTATTTAATTCCAAATCAAAGAAACTTCGTTCTTTTAAAGAAAATTCAAACTTGGTGGGTCTTTTGAATTTTTACCACTTTCGCAGTGCCTAGAGGTAGCTTTACCTCAGCGTCACATTCGGTCAATCCCCTAACCGACAACCCACTGAAGAAAATAGTAGTGCACGGAGTGGTACAAGTGGAACTCCAATAGTGGGTCCGCAATTACCGGTTCTCGACAATTTTACAAGCTTTCCATCCGAGATGCTTTCTTACCACGGACGCGTCAGATTTCGCTTGGGAGCCCAGCTAGAAAACATTTCTCTAACAGGCTCGAGGGCCCAGAATAACAAAGATTGCACTGCATCAAAGAGAGATGTTGACAATCTTACACATGATTCGAAATCATATACCGGTACTGTGTTACAGTCTGTACTCATTCAAAGCAGTTGTAGTCCATCCCCCCAGAGGGACGAGACCAAATCAATTGCCTTGACGAACTAACTCGTCAGCCTCAGCTTGCGTGAAATGGTCCGACATTAAATTGACTTCACCATACACTGCATTCCGAGCCGATACATGTATCAGCTCCTCCGGGTATTTTTTGTGAGCATCCTTGCTTCAAACACCACTAAGGCAAGATTGCCTACAAACAATATTCCTATTATGAAAAGGAGAACACTACATGATAGGCCTGTTTGTAATGTGTGGATATTACTTCCACCACCATTTTTAATAACCAAGATGCTGTCACACCTCAATCGGTCAACAGGATTGTTTGTGTTGGTGGTGCCGCGATGGCACAAGGTATTAATAGAGGGCAGATCTCAAAGAGAGAGCTCTGTAAGTTCCATTCTTTCTGCAGAACCTGCAAAAGAACCTAATAAACATTATTTCTTTCCTTCTAATAAACACCTCGACAGGTCTCCCACCACCTCACATAGAGAATCTGTGGAGTAGTGAAATGTGGGGGGGGGGGGGGAAGAGGTCAGATATATAATGAAAAGCTTCTACTATTGAGCTCCTGGAGACCTACCTTTTAAGATACTTATAAATTATACAGTTTTAACCGACTTGCATTTTATTCATGATTATTATATAATACGATTCTGTTACATAAATCTGTTGTTGCTGTACTTGATAATACAGAAACCGCTAGTCAACCTTACATAGTTCGCATGTTTTGGTTAAACATATCTTGGTCGATCTCTTTGAAAAATGTAAAGAAAATTAAGTCACATATTGATTGATATTGGGATTGATGACTTAGTTAAATATTACCAAGTATTGATACACAGAGAACATTTTTCAAGTATCTCGTCATAGTGATTTTATGCTTAGGTCGCCGCATCCACGATCTAACTTTGCTCGATTGTTTTAACTCACGTCATATGTACTACTTTATGCCCGAATCAGAGTCCGAAACTGATCATTTTCATTTCAGACAATCTGGTTGGAAAACTATTGTAAACAAAGATAATACCTACGACTAATCAATTGAATCCTTTATTCTAGATAGAAATTAGGTTAATCAGAGTAACCGATATGAGACTACACAGTCAAATAGTTTACTTATGACTGTGAGAGGTACTCCAACAATTCTAGCCCCGGCACTACCCGGTCAGCAGCAGCTTCTAAGAATTGGTGGTGGTGGTAAGATTAAATTAATCCTAACACGAAGTAATTGACGATGGGTTGGTAATAATGTCAGCAACTACCACCAATCAAATATAATAATAATACGCAATTATTTAATCCTGTCAATAGAAGGAAACTTACTACTCCTTATATAAGATTCCTTATTTAGTCTATTTAAGATAACATATTAAGTTGTTCAATGTGGTAAAGATTATAAATCTAGATACCATACGTACAACATCCTGTAATATTATTTTCCTAAAAATAAATTAGAATCACATTGGCGTTTCCGTCACTCACCAGGCGAAAACAAACATTTCTCATTATATAAGCTTCGAATTACGGTCAAGTACTTTTAATAGAGGCGTTTTCCCTGAAAGAAAACGCATATTAAAATACTTACCTAATTCGAAGCTTACTTTTTAAATCTGCCTGGTGAATAAAAGCCAATGAGGACAAGATGGACGCCATCTGCATTTATAAGTTCACCGGTGGCGCCCCCTGCTGGTGAGTCGACGGAAATACGTCATCAAACATGAGTAAGATAAGCCTACGGGTAACGGATATGCCTATCTCATTATATAAGCTTCGAATTAGGTAAGTATTTTAATATGAGTTTTCTTTCAGGGAAAACGCCTCTATTAAAACGAGCATAAAATAATGTAAAAAAGCAGCACAAACATATGCACCCATATCAATAAAAAATAGATACAATAACTTAAATATTTTATTTATTACCATGTATTCCTAATTGACCTACTTAATTACAAATTTCTCAATGTACTTTGTATTAAGTTTAACTTAAGTATATATTTATGTCAAATTTCTTATAAAGTATAAATTCTTCTATAAAGTCAACAATATTCCCCGGAATACGGTAATAGGCTCATCCTATAGTACATGGGACCAATAGGATGGGATATGTGAACTTCCTAATGTGGTTTTCCCAAGCGACTACAGTACGGAGTTCTACAAGGGCACTAGGTTTATTCAGAGTCGGCAGGAAACACCTCTGGTGTTGCATACATCCATGGGCCACTATAGCCACTTTCCATTGGGTGGACCATGTGTGTGACTGCCACCTAAGGTATAAAAAGTGTGTGTTAATTCATAAAGGCGTGATTATTATGTATGTATGCTGTAATTATTCATGAATTCATGCAGTACATAGGTACATTGAGAAATCTGTAACATATCTGTCTATATCTATAGCATAAACTTAATATAAAGCAAGCTTGTGGTTTATAGATATGAATCTATGAATATACTACACAAACTATAAACACTATCCCTCAAAGCTTAGATCATCTAACCACAGGATGCGCCTTACTTAAGCATTGTTTTCTGCCATTGCACATGACCATTTGGTCTTTTGGCTTTATGAAAAGCCTGTACATCAGTACATCATTTTATATGATTAAACTAGTACATTACATTGTAGTTGACTGTACAATAACAATTAACACACAACATCCATTACGCGTTTGTCGATTAATACATTTTTAAATGCAATGAAATTTTATATGTCTTTGTGTTTCCCCCTTCACTTGTATGAAAACTGGCAGAATATTTTTGTATGCGGTGGTTTGCAAAGGCTAGTCCCGTGTTATATGGTCTAAGCCTCAAAGCTATGAACTCTTAAAACAGGTTGATAATTTAACGATTGTCATACTACCAACTGCAAATATATCTTTGTAATCCTATAAATTTTTAAGGGATTACAAAGTTATTTATGCAGTTGGTAGTATGACAGCCGTTCAATTATTAACCTGTGTTTATGAGTACGTTTGTATACATAAATGTACCTACCTATGTATACAGCTGTTATCGTGCTTAGTTCATCCAACAATCACGCGGCGGCAGCACTTTCCATACATGCATATTTAAGCATAGAGTAGCCACTCTTCTCCTATTATATTACTATACTCTTTGGCTGAATGTCAAAAGCATTGAGAGTGTTTGTCACAGAGTACATTTAATACACTGAGATAGAGGCGTCACTTAGGTGGTATTGACACCAGCGCCGACTGGTGAAATCATACGGCAACTTTCGTGCTATATATATAACTACAATAGCACGCGAAATGCTATACTATTTCCATTTCTTTATTTTCTCGATGACAGTTCTAATTTGATAGTTTTAGTGTTGTGACCAAATAAGTAATGATATCGATCGAATATTGTAAATTGATCGAATATCGTATCATTGCCAGTACAATTTATATAGAACTAATATGGGCACAAATCATAGGACGCCGCACAGTGATCAATTTTCAACTTTTAGGTGTACGAAAATATTGGAAGCCAGAAATGTATTATTTTCAGTATAAAATTAATTTATTAGACTGAATTTGTTATTTATCATGCATTATTATGTATTTTAAAACACAAAGTAAATTATTAAATAAAAAACAGACATATATTCATTCTTGATTTTCTTCGTCAACTATACAAGGTTCGTCTGGTAATGCTATTGCATCGCAGGAAAGAGCACCTTTTTAGGGTTTCGTAGCCAAATGGCAAAAACGGAACCCTTATAGATTCGTCATGTCTGTCTGTCTATCTGTCCGTCCGTGTGTCACAGCCACTTTTCTCTGAAACTATAAGGTCTATGCTATTGAAACTTGGTAACTAGATGTATTCTGTGAACCGCATTAAGAATCTTATATAAAACTAGAAAAAGAGCAGTCAATTTTGGGGGTCCCCATACTCAGAACTGAAACTCAAAATTTTATTTTTCTTCGACCCCATAGGTGTGGGAATCTATAGATAGGTCTTCAAAAATGCTATTGAGGTTCCTAGAATCATTTTTTTCTAAAGTGAATAGTTTGCTCAAGAGACACTTCCAAAGTGGAAAAATGTGGGTCCCCCCCTCTAACTTCTAAACTAAGAGAATCATAAATTTAAAAAAAATATATGATGTACATTGCCATAAAAACTACCAACGAAAATTAGTTTGAACGAGATAGAGCTGGTAGTTTTTCTTTAATACGTCATAAACCGCAATTTTCGGTTAGAAAAATCACTACCACTGCGAACGTGTTAAAACATCAATCAAAGTTACAACGAACTATAAGAACTTTTATATTATGTTACTTGCTGCTACGAAACCCTTCATGGGCGAGTCCAACTCGCACTTGGCCGGTTTTTTTCTGAACGTTACTGAATGAGGACTTGAGATTTGGGGATCCGATATAGGTACTAGTAAAATTTTAAAGAAGTCTTCATTTTGTAGCTTTTCGGGATATTTTTCTGGTATTATGTTCCCTATAATATTTTACCTCTTTATGTCCACATTCCTGTGCATCTTCACCTAGTTGGCCGATAGGCAATAAAAAATTGATCAATGATATCCTTGCCATGGAGCAAAATCTTATGAACTGTGGGTGGCATAGGATCATTTAACCTTCGTCGTTTTGTTCTATTACAAACATTCGAAAAGACATGTTTTGGCCGCCCTTTACGTGTATTCTGTGATGTAGAAGGTTCACTTGTTTGTGTATCGGAGATAATACTGCATTTATTAAGCCAATTCTGGTACTTTTTCGCAAACTTAGTGACGTCCCGGCTAGTTGCTATCCAATTTCAAGCGGCTGAAGTACAAAAGCTATGAATGGTATTACGCAAGTTGTTTCTCTCTGTAACGTCAAAATTTGGTACTCCAATGGTATCCAATACGAAGCTAAGTACAGTTTGTCTATAAAGTCGTGAAATTAAATGAGGGCGCTGCTGAATGCATGTATGCAACCCTATATAGTACGACCAAAATGATTTTGATACGAGGAGTTCGTTCCGAGTAAAATCTTACTAATATTATAAATGCGACAGTTTGTGAGTGTGGATGTTTATTACTCTTACACGCTCGAACGGTTAAAGGGATCTGGCTGAAATTTGGTACAGGGATACATTATAATCTGGAATAAACATGGCTACTTTTTATTCCGGGAATAAGTTCTTACGGGAAGCGGGAACGGGAACAATACAAATATTATAAATGCGAAAGCTTATGAGTGTGGATGTGAGACTCTTTCACGCTCGAACAGTTGAACTGATCTGGCTGAAATTTGGTACAGGGATACATTATAGTCTGGAATAACACACAAGCTACTTTTCATCCCGGTAATAAGTTCCTAACGAGAACAAATTCGACACGGGCGAAGCTGCGGGCATCAGCTAGTGAGTTAATAAATAAAACACATTATACATTTTTAATTTTGTTTCTGTTTTATTGAATCAGATCCAGAATAAAGTTATTGAACCAGATCCAGAAGCCCCGGTCTAATAGCGTCTTACAACCCACCAGCAGGTGCCTAGAAGTCCCAATTGCTTTGCCACAATCATGTATTTACATGTTTTATCTGTAACTTTCCCCCATCTGACAAGGATTTTTTTGGCGCAGTGCTCAAATATTAAAATCGTCTATTTCTTTCTTTGCCGACCTTTTCTGTGTTTACCAGGAGTTTCAAACTTTGCTTCATTATTAAAACCTTCGTTAACTATTCGCCTAACTGTACTCTCTGATTTTCCTGAAAAGAGTAAAAAAAGAAAATTAATTACATATTGGAAACCAACTATTGACATAAAGCAATTAATTCAAAATAAAAATTGGTAGAAAACCAGATTGAACTGAGTATCAAAAATGTAGGTCGTACTATAAAATAACCATGTTGTTCTAACCACTGACTTACATCATAGGTAGATTGTAAGTTTAAGATTCTAACCTAAAAATATGTAAACAATGCCTTTTTTTGTCTCCAAATCGTAAATTCAGTGAATTTGTAACTTCAGACAGATTCAAAACAAACAATAACACGATTACATACCCACCAAAGATGCTTTTCGCTCATAAACATCCTCAAAATCGCACAACAATTGTCTAGCTTAGTACTCCGCGAAACATCACTGGAAAACTTTAAAAATCACTTCCTGCGCACCACTCCGATTTTCTTTACTCATTTCTCAAACCTTTATGCGTAGTTTGATCTCAATTTGTTGCAGTTTAATCCAAACATTAAAGTTACGTAAGAGAGTAAACGAAATTCGACGATAGCATTGACAACTGACGTACATATGTTTCGTGTTGCCAGTGTTGCCACACACATAACTATTTTTAGTTGCTCAAACATTCATGTCACGACTTTATAGACAAACTGTAGCATGTCTTTTGATTGCTTAGCCGTAGGTTTCATTGGAGGATGTTACTTGAGCACATTGAACAAATATTGATTTTTTAGTGTAGTACCGTTACCTAAAAAATCATAAACTTTGTTCAAGAAGTGCAAAAATGAGCAAAAAAGTCTCATTGAATATAAAAGCTAAGGGCTTAATACTCCTAAATAACCTTAATATTTAATGTTTCTTTATGTTTCTTTAAAGATATGTTTCTCAGAAGCCCAACAAATAGGGTAAAATTTTCTATGTGAATTATTAATTTTTTTTCTGAACAATAAGAACTATGATGCATAAACTAACACTTAGAACAAATCATAAATACCTTTAAGAATATGCACCATTTTTTTTCAATGCCACAGTAAACAACTTACACTACAAAATATAACTGACTTTACTAAATAAGTAAACAGCAATTATCAATGCAATTTGCGGAGTCGACATCTTTGAGCATTAATATCTAATGACACAAACATACATATCAAAAAAATATTGTAGCACGAAGTGTACACAATACTCATAAGCACGTAGCGACTATTTTTTCGAACTACCTTCATGTTGAGAATAATGAATTTCGTCCAGCTAAAATTCAATAATTGATCATTGTGCGCCGTTCGAAACAATAACCATCCCCCTTTTACGGCAAACAAGATATTAGATTTATTAAAAAATGCATGTGCGGATGTTACTGCCGAAAACTGGGAAAAAATCGTTAGAAGAAGCTAAAACATTATAGCGTCGGATTGAGAAATACATGTGGCGTTCGATAATGTCGATGCACAGGAACTTATAATATCAAAATGTTGGAGAGAGCTCATCGAGTGAAAGTGACGATTCGTCAGATTTTGATTAAAATAAATAAATAAAGATTACCTGTCATTATAATTATTTTGTTGCATTGTCGAGTACCTACCTACCTATATCTACTTATTTTACAAACGCTTCGAAAATTTTAGAGAAGTTGGCATTATCAGTCAAAAATTTACACTTGTGACGTCTTGTACTGAAATATAATATCTACTAAGTAATTCATAAATTTGTACAAAAGTATTCGGCAGTAGGTAAGTAGTTTAGTTACTTACATTTGGTAAAAAAATATCGAATCTGTTATCGTGTTATGTTTATCGATAGCTCAATCCCTATCAGTTTCTTAAGAGTCAGGTATAACCTTGTACCTGCGTAAATGTCATATTTTTATAAAATAATGCATATACGTAATGTAAAAAAGACGCTCTTACAAGTTTTCACAGGAACTGTCATCGAGAAAATAAAGAAATGGAAATAGTATAGTGCCTGCTATAGTTTCATTTTTTTATAGTAATTCTACGCACCATAAAAAGGAGTTCATATATTTTTTTACAGCAAGGTCAAGTATTAATCATAAAAATATAGAGAACTGTCTAAATAAAACTAGAGAATTTTTTAAAATGCTTTATTTACTTTGTTCTTTTCTTCCTGTAATGCAATGCCATTTTCTGAACAGCGTCTTCACTGTCATAATCAGTTCGAGATCCCGATAATATTTTGTTCGTATCTGTTCGATAACTCAGTGTAGTTAGTGGACTGTCTTTCTGGTAGTTCCTGCAGGCACATAAGACGACACAAGAAGTTCGGAAATCGGACCGCCACCAAGAATGATTCGCCACTTACCCTGATTCCCGGTCTTCCTGAGGTTGCTCCGAGGCCTTGATATTCCCTTGAGGTTGTTTTCGAGTTGCCGTGTCGACCGAGGCGCTGACGTGTGGATGGGTTGCCGGCAATCCACCACAGGCGCACACACAATATGTTCGAACCGCGTCCGAGATTTGACTGGGCGGTCGATGCGAAACCGGCCGCCCGCCCGACAAGGAAGCGGGGAGGGGCGGGGGATAGCCAGCCGAGTGACGAATTCTCCCGATAGCCGACCGTTCGCCGAAACATCCTGCCGCCTAACCAAGGTTCTACCTTGGTTACCCACTAAACCACCGAAGGCAATCCACAAAGCTTAGAGACAGGTCGTAAGATGTTCCCTTGCTGAGTCCTGACCTCTACAACTCTGACAATTCCGTCCCTACCCGGAAGTAACCTAACGATCCGACCGCGTTTCCATTGGAGAGGGGGTAAATTATCCTCCTTTATCAATATCAGGTCATCGACCTTGGGAGCCTCGTTATGAGAAGTCCACTTATGCCTTTGTTGGAGTGTGTGAAGATATTCACATCTCCACCGAGACCAGAAATGCTGGGATATCTTTTGAATAAGTTGGTACCGAGACAACCGGTGCTCCGGAGTTTCCGTGTAGGGATACTCAGGAAGTGCAACGAGAGGTTGCCCTATTAGGAAATGACCGGGGGTCAATACATCAAGGTCTTCCGAGTCCGTACTAAGGGGGCAAAGCGGCCGAGAATTCATTACCGCTTCTACCTTGGTAAAAAAGGTGGTCAGCTCTTCGAAAGTGAGCTTGGCTTCTCCGAGAACCCGTTTCGCATGTGTCTTGGCACCCTTCACTGCCGACTCGAATATCCCACCGCTTGAAGGGTTTGAAGGGCAATTGAAGAGCCAAGTTATGTTTTGAGCCGTCAGCTTCCGATCAATTTCCTGGTGATGGTTCCGTAAGAATATGTATAACTCCTTTAAATATTTATCGGTTCCCGTGAAGTTTGTACCGCAGTCTGATCGGATCAAGGACGGTACACCTCTCCTAGATACGAACCTAGTCAAGGCTGCCACGAAGGCTTCAACTGATAAGTTTGATACAATTTCTAGATGTACCGCCTTAACCGACAAGCAAATGAAAACGCATAAGTAACACTTTTGAACCCTTGCATTACGCAACGAGCTCGTTTTAACGTAAAAAGGTCCAGCGAAATCCGTGCCGACCCCGACGAAAGGTCTGACTCCGGTAACACGATCGGCAGGCAAATCCGCCATATATGGCTGTTTAGGCCGAGCCCGGTGTCGAAAACATTGAACGCATTTAAACGTTATGTGTCGCGTGATACGCCGCGCCGAGATAATCCAGTAGCGTCGTGAGAGAATCGCACTCAACGCGTTAGCTCCGACGTGACAGTAGACCTTATGATAATGATTGACTAGCAGGTCTGTGAAACTACCCCTCGCCGGTATTAATATAGGGTGCCGTGACTCATATGGAAGGGTAGAGGCGCCGATTCTGCCGCCGACACGAATAATATCATCCCTGTCCAAAAATAAATTCAACCGTCGCAATGAATTTTTAATTTCAGTACCCGTTCGAAGGTTTGTCAATTCATCGGAGAAATTTTTTGACTGCACAATACGAATTAAGCACAGATTGGCGAGTCTACGTTCCGACACCGTTAAACTACCGTAAACCTTCTCAGAGTTAATTTTTGAATTGTTTTTAAAGCGTAGTAAGTATGTAGTAACGTTTAGCAACTTTTCATATGAACTAAAACGATCTAATAAATTAAAATCCGATATCAATTCGTTCACATTAGCAACCCTAACGGCCGGCCTCAGGCCAGGTAACAAATCTGGCGGGAACTCTGGGCCCCCGGACGGCCACGTATGGGGCGGCCGCTCCAGCCAACTCGATCCCCACCACAAGGGATGGTTCAAGAGTTCTGCCGCCGAGCAATCGCGTGACGCAACGTCCGCACAATTCATCTCGCCGGGTACGTGACGCCAGTCGATGTTGGTCTTAGAGGTTATTATATCCGAAACCCGGTTTCCTTCAAAGACTTGTAATTTATGAGGTGGTGTCCGTAACCACGCCAAAACGATAGTGCTGTCGCACCAGCCTACAATTTGGTCTAATCGAACCTTATCCTCCATTGACTCGACCGTGTGATTAACCAACGTTGACAGCAACTTAGCACCATTCAACTCCAGTTTCGGTATGGTTAACTTAACCCTTAATGGCGTTATACGTGACTTAGCAATAAGTAGGCGTACGTGAGTCCGTCCGTCTGCGCCCTCCGCGCGCAAGTAGACTGCTGCAGCGTAACCGACGCTGGAGCCATCACAAAACCCGTGAAGAGTATATTTAGTCGGTCCTTCCAACTTGACACACCGGGGAATGGAGATACGTTGCAGATGCGGTAAGTCAGAGATGATATCCCTCCATTGTCGCACTAAATCTATGGGGGCCGGGGCATCCCAAGCTACCCCCTTTGAGTTATCAGAAGTCGCCAATAGGGACTGTAATAAAAGTTTTATTTTAAAAACTACTGGACAGATCCACCCAAGTGAGTCGTAAAGTCTAGCCACTATTGACAAAATACTACGACGTGTGACGTCACTATCTGTGGGCAGATTTACATGGTAAGTGAAATTGTCACATTTGGGGTCCCACTGAATACCTAAAATCTTGACAAAACCCGTTCCATCCGAATCGCGATCATCGAAACGCCGCGGTGACTCCAAGTGTTCCGTGGGTAAGTCATTCAGTAATGCTGTCATATTACTGGACCATTTCCGTAACTCATAGCCGGCCGAATTCATCAATGAGATTAACTCATCGCGAAGCTCACGCGCCTCAATCAGCGAGTCTGCGCCGCCATTCAAATCGTCAACGTATGTGTTGTCTATGAGTAACTTAGCGGCACGGGTTTTATCAACCTCGTCCCGGGCGAGCTGGTGTAAGCAGCGTATGGCTATGAAAGAGCTCGACTTCAAACCGTATGTATTTGTGTTTAATTGATAGGTAAGTAGGGGCTCCGTGGGCGACGCTCGCCAGAGAATCAACTGATATCTCCGATCGTCCGGGTGAATCCACGTCTGCCTAAACATCATTTTAATATCCGTAGTAAATACAATTTGTGGAACCCTAAATTTCATTATAATATTAGTGATATCGTTTTGCAATCGTTCTCCCGAAAACAGACAGTCGTTTAATGACACTCCCGAACTTGTTTTCTGACTGCCATTGAATACAACGCGAATTTTATTTACATCGCCCGATTTTTTAAATACTCCGTGATGTGGGAGAAAGTAATGTTCTTGCCCCGAATTAATATCAAATTGCGATACACTCATGTGTCCCAGCCTAATATATTCATTAATAAATTCAATGTATTTCTCCCGAAATTCCGGATTCCGTTGCATCCGCCTCTCAAGCGACATAAATTGCTTATAAGCGGGCTGGCGTGAGTCTCCTAACAGACGTCTATTACCTGCCGAGATAAGAGGTAAGCGCGAGATATATTTACCGTCCGGGCCTCGCGATACCGTTGAAACAAATAATTGTTCGCATTCCAAGTCCTCGGGACTTTTAATTTTATTAAGAGGGGGTTCCTCAGATCGCCAAAACCTTTCCACCGTTTCCTTGAGTGTCAACTGGTTAACCGACGATTCGGCCAGCTCCCGCGTCTCAGGCGAAACTGGTCCGAATACCGCGAAATTAAATACCGTGCCCAACGCGTAGGGCCCACCCTGACACAAAGTAATCTTTTCCCCATTTAAGATTTGACCGAGTATATCACATCCAAAAATTACGTCTATCTCTGAAGAATTCAATGAGCCGTTATCTGCGAGTTTCAACTCTTTAAAAACCAAATTCGTTCTGTTAACCGAATAAGACGTAAGCCTTCTTAAAACTGCCGCCGTTACCGCTAGTACTGGGTGTTCTGAATGTTCTGGTCTGAAATATATAACAACAACGTGTTGATATGTATTGGCTTGAATGCCACCGATACCCGTGATTTGTACATTACTATAAGACCGTTTCAATCCGAGGGTAGATACCAAATCCCCCTTTATTACCGACATTTGAGCCCCTAAATCTAAGAGAGCCCGTGCTTTAACGAATTCACCATTTTTATTCTTAATTTCAATAATAGCTGTGGGTAGAATAACATTATACGGGTTTCGATGCAAAGACGTTGAAGATGAGTCATCATGTAACCTTAATTGCTATGCTGAATATTGCTTTTGAGAATTATTACGTGACTGACCGCGCGATTCGTGCGATTCCCGCCGTTCGCATGCCTGATAGCCGTTGCGCGAGCTGACCTGAACCACACGCTCAACTGATGAGCGTGACGGTACCTCTCTTCTTTCGCGAGGAGAGGCCGTGCGCGTGCGACGACGCGGACGGTGGCTGCGGTAGCCAGGTCCCTCCGAAGGCGAGCAAGCGCGAGACGCAGTATAGTTGTGCATGCATATTAAGTCGTTGTGACCCCGATGTCCACAGCGTTTACATGCTGTCTTTTTATCGCACGTAGATGCCGAATGCTTACCAAAACATTTAAAGCATTAATTTTCAGCTCGCACCCAGTCTTTACGCTGACCCGCGGTTAATTTTTTAAATTTAAAACACTCCGAAATCATGTGGCCGCTTATTTCACAGTATAAACAGCGCCTAGCGATTATTCGTTCATTCCTGTAAGATTCACTTTCGTTTTCGATGATGTGTATGGTGCGGCGGGTACGATTGTCCTTCAAGGTCGCGCCGTCAGCTGTTGTCGAGTCTATAAGCCGACATTCATTTTGCAAAAACTCCACAAGTTGATTGAATGTGGGTAGGGTGATTATATTTCCGCCGTACTTCTGTTCAAACCGAGTTTTAACGTCTAACGGAATTTTATTTAAGCTAATGAATAATAAAATATAAGACCATTGATCTATAGGAAGGCCTAAATTATTCAAGGCGCGAGTGGACTCCAACAGTGGGTTTAGAATTTTAGAACGCAGATCATAGGGTTTATTTAATGTGGGTAGCTGTAGGATTCTAGAAATGTGACTATCTGCTAGCATTCTGATATTTTCATATCTACCCTTAAGAATTTCTAAGCCTATGTCTAGGGATTCGTCTACCATAGGTAAATGCCGTATTAAGGTATGCGGTTCATTTAACACATGAGAAACTAAGTAATGAAATTTTTCCGTCTTTGATATATCTTTCCGTGTTAGTACTAACGAACTGAATAGGCTTATAAAACTTGTCCACTGAAAAACGTCACCATCAAATTTGCATAAATCGATTCTGGGAAGTCTTGCCGTATTTGAACTCTCGGACGGTCTATGAACCCCGTCCAAACCCGGGTAAGCCGACGAGACCGCTTCCAGTTGATTATAAGCCAACTCCGCCTCATTATAATCAGCCGTATAGATTTTAATCATTTCCGAATCTACGGTATTATCCAGCAATAACTCGTACTGTTCCGACAAAAGTGCGTATCGTTCATCGAGTTTACGCAATCTCGCCGAAATAACTGCATTGGTTTGAGTTTTTCCCGCGATCATTTCTAACGTGCTTCTAAGCCATTCGACTTGAATTTTAAATTTAGTTGATGATACCTTAGCCATTTTAAATCGTTAAGACTCAAATCGTGATGCACCCACCCCCGGGTGAGAGAAAAAAAATATATAACGGAACCCTACAATAAATCAAATAAATTGTTCTAATAACTGAGGATAATTTCACAAATATCGCATACCGCACAATGTAATACAATAACCGAACCGCAAATGACAAACAAACTTAACGACTTTAATTTGAATTGTATCCGACCGAATCGAGACTTGTGTCAGAGCTGTAAGTGGCGGTTAGGAATTTCAATTTTTAAATCTACAACCGACTTATGATTTGAAAAAATACCAACAATTATACCGAAATCCGGCTGAAATCCGCTCGTATGGACCATAAATATGTTCGATAACTCAGTGTAGTTAGTGGACTGTCTTTCTGGTAGTTCCTGCAGGCACATAAGACGACACAAGAAGTTCGGAAATCGGACCGCCACCAAGAATGATTCGCCACTTACCCTGATTCCCGGTCTTCCTGAGGTTGCTCCGAGGCCTTGATATTCCCTTGAGGTTGTTTTCGAGTTGCCGTGTCGACCGAGGCGCTGACGTGTGGATGGGTTGCCGGCAATCCACCACAGGCGCACACACAATATGTTCGAACCGCGTCCGAGATTTGACTGGGCGGTCGATGCGAAACCGGCCGCCCGCCCGACAAGGAAGCGGGGAGGGGCGGGGGATAGCCAGCCGAGTGACGAATTCTCCCGATAGCCGACCGTTCGCCGAAACAGTATCTTTACACCAATTATATAAAAAAAAAAAAATTGCGTGTACTTAGTGTACACACGTAAGAAGTGAAACTTCTTCATAAACTTAATTTTCCCCTCACCTTAAATTAAGTCAAAAAGTACAAAAGTCCAAAAGTCCAAAAGTCCAAAAGTCCAAAAGTCCAAAGTCCAAAGTCCAAAGTCCAACGTCCAAAAGTCCAAAATGCCAAAAGTCCAAAAGTCCCAAAGTCCCAAAGTCCCAAAGTCCCAAAGTCCCAAAGTCCCAAAGTCCCAAAGTCCCAAGGTCCCAAGGTCCCAAAGTCCCAAAGTCCCAAAGTCCCAAAGTCCCAAAGTCCCAAAGTCCCAAAGTCCCAAAGTCCCAAAGTCCCAAAGGCCAAAAGTCCCAAAGTCCCAAAGTCCCAAAGTCCCAAAGTCTAAAAGTCTAAAAGTCTAAAAGTCTAAAAGTCTAAAAGTCTAAAAGTCTAAAAGTCTAAAAGTCTAAAAGTCTTAAAGTCTTAAAGTCTAAAAGTCTAAAAGTCTAAAAGTCTAAAAGTCTAAAAGTCTAAAAGTCTAAAAGTCTAAAAGTCTAAAAGTCTAAAAGTCTAAAAGTCTAAAAGTCTAAAAGTCTAAAAGTCTAAAAGTCTAAAAGTCTAAAAGTCTAAAAGTCTAAAAGTCTAAAAGTCTAAAAGTCTAAAAGTCTAAAAGTCTAAAAGTCTAAAAGTCTAAAAGTCTAAAAGTCTAAAAGTCTAAAAGTCTAAAAGTCTAAAAGTCTAAAAGTCTAAAAGTCTAAAAGTCTAAAAGTCTAAAAGTCCAAAACTCCAAAAGTCCAAAAGTCCAAAGTACCAAGGTCCCATCCAAAAGTCCAAAAGCCCAAAAGTCCCAAAGTCCCAAAGTTTCAAAGTCCCAAAGACCCAAAGTACCAAGATCCCATCCAAAAGTCCAAAAGTCCCAAAGGCCAAAAGTCCAAAAGTCCCAAAGTCCCAAAGTCCCAAAGTCCCAAAGTCCCAAAGTCCCAAAATTCCAAAGTCCCAAAGACCCAAAGTACCAAGGTCCCATCCAAAAGTCCAAAAGTCCAAAAGTTCAAAAGTTCAAAAGTCCCAAAGTCTCAAAGTTCCAAAGTCCCAAAGACCCAAAGTACCAATGTCCCATCCAAAAGTTCAAAAGTCCAAAAGCCCAAAAGTCCAAAAACCCTTAAATGACATGCTATCCCTGGATAAAGTACTCTTAATTCGAATCCACCGTGGTGGGGAACAGAACAAAGATGGCGCGTAACCAAAAATCGTGACGTGACGTGACGCAAATTTTTTTCCAACGCCGATAAAGAAGTTTCACTTCAATATCTTAGTTGAGGTATCCTCAATATTTTTTATTATATCTCTTTTATGTGTTTCACATTTAATAAAATTGTAATCTACGACTACAGAAAATATTGTTTTTATATATTGCCTGATGTTTTTTTTCTTACTGTCTTTTTTTATTATGTTGGTGACAATATCTTGTAGACTTGAAAAACATTTCAATAAGGCTATGGCGGGATACGTTAAACTTGTTTTTTTTTTATTATATTCGCGATATCCTATTGCAAATTCGTTGCAATTTTCTGTGTACAAACATGCTTTGCAATTTTTACATTTTAATTTTAATTTCTTTAAAACGTATCCCGCCACGTACTCTAATTGTGCCCGTATTTTGGGATTACTCCTTTTAATTTCCAAATCTACAAAGACATTGTCACTGATGTCGTCGAAATCGATTTCTAAAGTATAACTTGACGCCTCTGGTGTGTCAAAAAATAGCCCTCTTAATGATTTGAAATTTCGGCAGTCATCTGCTTCACAATTTGCCCCTGGAGAGTGAAGACTGCTTAGATTGTTAATTAATAAGGAAGCGAAGGCTGATTCGAAGCCACGAAGGAGACGTGTTTCGGTAACCATGGCTTCGAATACAGCCGAAAATTTTTTCCAAGGGGTCTTGGTTGAAGTGTCTCATCCATACAGACGTCAAGTTATACTTTTTAGCCAAAACATCTACAAGATATTCAATATTTTCTATAGTTTTTATCCAATTGGTAATTGATGGGACCACAACTGATTGTCTGCTGGCAGAAAATGACATCGATTTTAAAATCGTTTTCGCCTCTCTCCACACATTTTTGTGGAGAGATTTTGGGGTCACAGGTCCTAATAAAGGTTTGCCCTTCCTTTTGCTGGTGTAGCTACCATTGACAGAGTCGAATAAATCGTCAAAAAAAATAAGTAGGTCAGCTGTGTCTTGACTTTCAGCAGGCAAAATTCCCAAATCTAAAACAAAATAAAAGTAATTGTAATGATACATTTTACATGTTTATGATTACTGTGTTAATTAAATGTAGGTGTTTTGTGTATCAAAATTACAACTTCAATAGTCTATACTAATATTATAAAGAGAAAAGATTTGATTGCTTGCTTGTTTGTTTGTTTGTTAGCATCGAATAGGATCCGGAACTACTGGACCGATTTGAAAAATTCTTTCACTATTGGGAAGCTACACTCTTCTCAGTGAACATAGGCTATATTTTATTCCCGTATTTTCACGGGAACTGGAGCGACGCGGGTGAAAAGTGTGATGTCCGCTACTCATTCATAAATATTACTTTATTTTTATATCACTAAGGTAGCAGACAAGCATACGGCCCACCAGAAGAACTGGCAGTCACCGCAGCCTATGAACGTTTGCAACACCAGAGGTGCCACACTCGCGCTGCTGACCCTGTAAAAACCTCCTAAGACCCCTTTCAAAGAACCCCAACTGTACTTACTATTACTTGTGTAGCTATAAGTATAGAGTATTAATATAATGACTAAAACCTTTCGAGGAACCCCATACTGTACTTACTAGAATTACTGTAACCCCATACCGTAATTACTGTACTTGTGAAGCTATAAGTATAGAATATTAATATAATGACTAAAACCTTTAAGTATCTATGACATCGTTATTTGATGCGTTGGTAGACCCGAGAAAGTGACTATGTGGTCTATAAACGATCACTGCAGTAAGCATGATTCGCTATGGCTGATTCTCAGATGGGTCGCCATTTGGTAACATTTCATTTGCGAACATTTCCTGCGTTAGAAGGCACGCTAAGCCTAGCCGTTGTTCCCGGTTATCAGTCTTAATGCTAAGTTGAAAGCTTTACAGGTGGTTTGAAAATTTCAACAATATAACTTACTTGACAAATATCCCATGTTGGCGGCGACTGTCTTACTAAAAACTTGTGTTGCACACTTGACCTTCATTTTTGGAATTTTGTTTGGTATAATATGGGTTTCTGTCAATTTTGGCATAAGTCTTATACCTTTGTATGCAGGATTTTCGGCATATAATAGTGTTAGGTGCTCCCATTTTGCAACCTTGGCCACATTCTGTGACATGTAATTTAAATTTTTCGTCAACAAATTGTTCCTAATGCCTTTAATAAGGTGTGGTGGGTCGTATAACGGCACAATTTCGGCATAATTTACAATGAACGTATTTCTGTTCAAAACTGCACCTTGGCGAAGATATTCTTCCTTAGACCTTTTAACCAGCCAATTTATGGCACTAACATTAGAAGAGCCCTGGTCACAAATAGTGGCCACATGTTTGTAATTCCATTATCATAGTTTTTATTTGTGATGCTAATTCATAGCTCTGGGTGCTACTGGAGCAAAATGTGTAGGCTATGGGCTGTTTATAATTTTTATGAACGCCCCTCACCATAAAAACTAGGGCATGGTCAGCAATTTTGCTACTAGTTCTAGAACCATTGTTGACGAAACCGCTCACACAGTCAGTCCTCATATTGTAATCAAAATGAGGACTTATTGCGACTTCGTCAAAGAGAAGTATGCACAGTTTATCTAATGTCTTCATGTTTAGGACTTTCTTTTTTAATTCTTTAAATAAATTTTCATTTATTCCTGGCCGTAACGATGCTCGAGATATCATCCTACTCAAAGTGAGAGGAGAAGGAAGAACAAAAAATTTTTGCAGCCATTTGTACGCCCTCGGCCCCTGTTTATATAATGCTAATGCCATTACTTTTTCGTCTTTGTTAAATCTGCAGCCCAATTTGTGTTTGCCTGCTTCTCGAAATTGTAAATTAGTAAATGTGGCGGCAGCCGGAGAAAATTATCCCATTGCCTTTTGGAAGGCTGGATTTTCCGTAAGATTTAGCGCTTTTTTATATTTCATTTTCAGTGACTCCTTATGCTTGAGCAGGTTTTTCAATTTGGTTCTTAGAATAACAGTGTCATGATCAAAAATACCAGCTGATTTGGGTTTGTCTGTAAAGAAATAAAAAAACTTTTAATTCGGTTTGTAAAAGTGTACAAAATCTACATTGTCCATATAGTTGGTGTTGGCTGTTTAGGTGGATACCACTTTAGCACTTTCATCTATACTAATATTATAAAGAGGAAAGATTTGTTTTTTTTTTGTTTTTTGTTTGTTTGTTTGTAAGGAATAGGCTCCAAAACTACTGAACCGACTTGAAAAATTCTTCCACTGTTGGGAAGCTACACTCTTTGCGGTGAACATAGGCTATATTTTATTCCCGTATTCCCACGGGAACGGGAACTACGCGGGTGAAACCGCGTGACGTCCGCTAGTTACTAAAGGAATTGTAACAAATAACTGTTCTAATATGCAAGGGGCATGTCATGTGCGGATACTCCACTTACCCGCCTTGGAAGAGCTGAGCAAATAGATATTTAGGCCTAAAACTGCATGTCAGCGGATGGCGGGGCGGGAGCGGGAGCGGGGCGGGAGCGGGGCGATGTAACGTATGGAGTCCCATAGAAGTGAACTGCATGTCAGCGGGGCGACGGCGGGGCGGGCAGCGGTGCACGAGCGGGGAGCGCCAGTCGCGCGATATCGCTGCGATTGAGCTGACGTAGTGCCGTTCCTCTATGTGTTTTATCGTATGATGTAAGCGGAAAAATTAATTGGTATATTTTTGATAGATTGCCAATTTGGCCAAGGAAACATATTACTCATAAAAATACATACATAATATGATCACGCCTATTATCCCCGAAGGGGTAGGCAAACGCATTTTTCTTTCTTTCTGTATTTCTAGACATCAAAAAGTGATTTTATAATAAAAAACCGGTCAAGTGCGAGTCGGACTCCATACGTACCATAATAATAAAAGGTCTTGTAGTTCGTTGTAACTTTGATTGATGTTTTAACACTTTCGCTGTGGTAGTAATTATCAGAGCGAAAATCGCGCTTTATTATGACGTTTAAAAAAAAACTACTAACTAGATCTCGTTCAAACCAATTTTCGTTGGAAGTTTTTATGGCAATGTAATTTTTTTTTTCGATTTATCATTCTCTTAGTTTAGAAGTTAGAGGGGGGGGGGGGGGGAGGGGACAGACACATTTTTCCACTTTGGAAGTGTCTCTTGCGCAAAATATTTAGCTTAGAAAAAAAATGATGTTAAAAACCTCAATAGCATTTTTGAAGACCTATTTAAAGATACCCCACTCGTATCGTATGGGTTTAATGAAAATCAAAATGACTTTCAGTTCTTTTGAGTATAGGGACCCCCAAAACTTTCTGCTTTTTTCTAATTTTATGTAGAAGTCTTAATGCGGTTCACAGAATACATCTACTTACCAATTTTCAATAGCATAGGTCTTATAGTTTCAGAGAAAAGTGGCTGTGACATACGAATGGACAGACAGACATGACGAATCTATAGGGGTTCCGTTTCTTGCCATTTGGCTACGTAACCCTAAAAACGTTGGCATGTATGGCAGCCCCTTTTATATTAGATATACAGTCTCGTGACGAACATTCAGATAGATGGACGGCGAAATCTCATGAATATAGTCCAGTTTTTACCAATGGGTATTTAACAATGGGTAATGGTCCATCACCCAATGGGGTGATGGACGAAATGGGCGGCAATATAGGCGGTCGGATCGTCCGCCCGGCGATGCCGGCGTCCCCACAAGAAGATACCCATTGGGTACGGAATCCTAAAAAGTACATAATCACAAGTTGATAGGTCATTGGGAACACATATTGGGATAATGTTGCTTCCCAACAATAGTGTGAGAATTATTGAAATCGGTTCAGTACCTAGTAGTTTCGGACCTATTAGATGCCAAACAAACAATCAAATCTTTTCTTTTTATAATATTAGTATAAAATCGCGTTTTTGTTTTCTTTGTTTATTGTAAAGATCAATAATCTTTTTTTGCCTACAATAAATCATACGAGACAAAAGCACTCCGTCCCGAAAGATGTGGTTGCCGGGTTACCGCCAAACCCAACACTTCGTCGCCGCGACACGAGCGATCCGGCCGCTGAGATCAAGTTCGGTCAAGATCCGCCCCGCCCCGCCCCGCTGTCGCCGCCGCTCCCGCTCCGCTGTCGCTGACATGCAGTTTTCGGCCTTATGAGTTTGAGACAGTCCAAAATAATAATAACAAGAATAGGTTAAATCTTTTCATAAAAAGTAAGATTTGCTCTTTAGACCTTAATGAGATGGTTTTTGCTAATTAAATATTTTCGCACTATAAATTACCTTTCTGGGCTTGCAGAGATGCAGAAGAAGACTGATACAAATTTGAAGATTCTTGCGACATGGTTGTAGTGTCTGGAATTTAAAAACATTCTTACGTCAATATTTTTATCCGCTGCCGAAAGATATGCTCAAAAGGTGAATTAAGAATGACGCTCAATGCCCTGGTATTTTGTATGCAAGGTTGATACCAGTTTGAGGTATACGAAACCCCTTGTAGGATCTTAAACATACATACCATCACGGCTGTTTATCCAACATGAAATTTTATAAAAGAGTTGCAACAAATATTGAATTTAAAAATTAACTTGTAATTTGTACTAATCATATGAAAAAACCCCTTATACGACCTCTCATGAAACTTAGTAATTACGGTGCGGCGGCCATATTGAATTGCAAAATTATCATATACGAGACCCATCTTGAAATTTTGTAATTACGGCGCGGCGGCCATATTTGATTGCAGATTTAACATGTCATATCGTTTTCATTATTTTTTATACACTAATATTAAAAAGAGGAAAGATTTGATTGTTTGTTTGTTTCTTTGCATTGAACAGGCTCCTAAACTACTGGACCGATATGAAAAATTCTTTCAGTGTTGGGAAGGTACACTCTTCCCGGTGAACATAGGCTATATTTTATTTCTGTATTCCCACGGGAACGGGTTATTAATAAAAGATAGCAAGCAGTCGTGGAGCGCCAGCCCTGAAAGTCTTTTCCGAACCACTAACAAAATGTTGTTCGCAGTTCGGAAAATGCCCTCCCGCGTCTCATCCCTTACACCCCCCCCCCCACGATTGACCTGCTTCCTCGAACGACTTTAGTAAAATCGTAGATCACAACTATTGTGAACCTCCACAGAAAGCAGAAATTTTAACAACCTATGTAATTGGTACAATTATTGATCCCGTTGTAACAAGTGTGTCATCGGCAAGAAGACGCTTAAAAATTCACAGGGTCTACGGTTATCTATCAGTTGGGCATTGGTGGATAAAGGAGCTACCCCGCCTTAAGGGGCGGTTATTGCGCACAAGTAGGCATTTGGCGCTCCCCTCGCCCCGGGCGCAAGACACACCGCGCGCCGGCAGCGGCAGTGAACTCTCATGCCACAGTATACAGTAGAGTCGAAAGAACCAGCATGGTAACTTTGTTTGACGAATAGAATAGATTTATTTGCTTATAAACATGGTAACAAAGATCTTACAATTTATTATACCAGTACATCATGTTTAGCCGCACTGCAGCATGCAAATGTTTTCATAATGTAACATGCAAATGTTTTCATTTTGTAACACAGCTCAATGTCAATAGATTAAATTATATAAACTAAGGTATCTATGGTCTAGTCTAGTGCAGTCACTTTAATAAATATTACATTAAATTTAATTAAGCAATACAAATTTCCCATTTTATACAAATTATTTATGTCATAAATTATTATGGTCTGTAATGTTCTATAGTTAAAAAACTTCTCAATATAATACAGATAAAATTATACGAACCAAAGTATACTTGGACGTAGTAAATGCATCTAACTTTATTAAGTGTAGTGATTTATTCGAGTTTCCTAAATAAACGAGTTAATTATATATATTATACTATTATTTTTAAGCTAAAGAGTTTGTTTGTTTGTTTAGTTGTTTGAACTCTAGAGTCTAAGAGACTGCTAGTTGAATTTCAAAAGTTCCTTAACAGAATGTCCATTTTTGAAAAATACCAAAATATATAACATCACGCTAAGGCGAATAAGAGCTGAGCAGCAACGAAACATTTTTCGAAAACTAGGATATTTCATTTCTTTTGAGAGTTTCCGTTGCGTAAGTTTCCTAGATGGTTACAGTTGCGTAAAAAATGTAAATTTCATTATAACTGGTCATAAAAATTTCTAAAGTTGGTATGCTAAGTATGAATCACGTGATCATTTTGCAATCCAAAATGGCCGCCGCGGTGTAATCACAAAATTTCATGATGGGTATCATTTAAAGGGTTTTTTGGTATGCTGAGTATGAATCACGTACTAATTTTGCAATCCAAAATGGGCGCCGCGCCGTAATCACAAAATTTCATGATGTGTATCGTTTAAGGGGTTTCTTGGTATGCTGAGTACGAATCACGTGAAAATTTTGCCATCCAATATGGGCGCCGCGACATAATCACAAAATTTCATGATGGGTATCGTTTAAGGGGTTTCTTGGTATGCTGAGTACGAATCACGTGATAATTTTGCAATCCAAAATGGCCGCCGCGGTGTAATCACAAAATTTCATGATGGGTATCGTTTAAAGGGTTTTTTGGTATGCTGAGTACGAATCACGTACTAATTTTGCAATCCAATATGGCCGCCGCGCCGTAATCGCAAAAATCCATGATGGTTATCGTTTAAGGGGTTTTTTGGTATGCTGAGTACGAATCACGTACTAATTTTGCAATCCAATATGGGCGCCGCGCCGTAATCACAAAATTTCATGATGGGTATCGTTTATAGGGTTTTGGTATGCTGAGTACGAATCACATGATAATTTTGCAATCCAAAATGGCCACCGCGCCGTAATCACATAATTTCGTGATGGATATCGTTTAATGGGTTTTTTCGAATGCTGAGTACGTAGATATAACATGATAATTTTGGAATTCAATTTGGCCGCCTAAGCTATTAACAGTAGTAAACTAAAAAGATTTGCTTATTAAGTTAAACGATACCCATCATGAAATTTTGTGATTACACCGCGGCGGCCATTTTGGATTGCAAAATTATCACGTGATTCGTACTCAGCACACCAAGAAACCCCTTAATCAATACCCATCATGAAATTTTGTGATTACGGCGCAGCGGCCGTGTTGGATTGCAAAATTATCACGTGATTCGTACTCAGCATTCCAAAAAACCCCTTAAACGATATCCATCATAGAATTTTGTGATTATGGCGCAGCGGCCATATTGGATTGCAAAATTATCACCTGATTCGTACTCAGCATACTAAAAAACCCCTTAAACGATACCCATCATGAAATTTTGTGATTACGGCGTGGCGGCCATTTTAAATTGCAAAATTATCACGTGATTCGTACTCAGCATAGCAAAAAACCCCTTAAACGATACCCATCATGAAATTTTGTGATTACGGCACGGCGGCCATATTGGATTGCAGAATTATCACGTAATGCGTACTCAGCATACCAAAAACCCCTTAAACTATACCCATCATGAAATTTTGTGATTACGGCGCGGCGGCCATATTGGATTGCAAAATTATCACGTGATTCGTACTCAGCATACTAAAAACACCTTAAACGATACCCATCATGAAATTTTGTGATAACGGCGCGGCGGGCATATTGGATTGCAAAATTATCACGTGATTCGTACTCAGCATACCAAAAAACCCCTTTAAACGATACCCATCATGAAATTTTGTGATTACGGCGCGGCGGCCATATTGGATTGCAAAATTATCACGTGATTCGTACTCAGCACACCAAAAAACCCCTTAAACGATACCCATCATGAAATTTTGTGATTACGGCGTGGCCGCCATGTTGGATTGCAAAATTATCATGTAATTCGTAGACATTTTAATGCATTAGGTAGATGGTTACCATGTCGTGAAAACACTTAAAAAGTAAAAGATCACCACATTTACCATGAGTCGCGTATGGGAATTTTAGTGTAATCCCTTCATCACTCAGGAATTAAGCTGATGGTCTTCAAAATGTATAGCTAAGTACCATCATGGATACATTGACTTACGATCAAAAAACCGCATCAGAATCGATCCACCCCTTAGGCCGTGACGAATTCACAGGACACAGTTGTTAATTATGAGAGTTCGTTAATTGAATTAATAAGTAAGTAGTTACAATGTAATTAGATTAACGTGTAATTCCATTACTCAGTAATTAGTTACTGCTAGTACTCATTGTAATTAATTTCTCAAGTAATCTGTTACAGAGTAATTGAATTAAGCATAACAAAGTATTGTAATTTGTAACGGTTAATCTAAATACATTTTGCCCATTACTGATATTTTTATACTGTGGTGCGATTTCAACGTAATTTGGCATAATAATTACGAAATAGTTACGAAAAAAACTGACACAGGGCCTGCCTCCACAAGCGCTAGCGCGAGATTGATCGGCCGTCAGCGGCGCAATTCTATTGCGTTTGGTAGATATTCGTACATGATAACTATGTAAATACTTGTGTATAAAAAAACGTTCGGAAAATGTGTATAAAAACTCAATAGCTTTAATTGAGTGCAAATAAAATATATAAAATGTTAATAGTTTAGCCACAGTATTGAAAAAACTTTTCTGAGAGAGTCAACTTTGGGATTTTTTTCTATCTAGTGAAATTTATTGGATCGTGTAACGGGCTTGGAATATGTTTAGCTTATATCCTTAACTATTATATATATATTTATCAGAATTATAAACCCTTTACTTTTTGACTAGGATTGTTTCAAAAAACTCAAAATCTGACCCACGCGGCCTTAACCAATATACACACGGGTAAATGGCCATCGGTTAGTTATTAATATAGATAGATATTATGAATGTGTAAAGCTGTTCCATTCCATAGTAAAAAATAAGATAAATATATTTATACCTCTTGATGTTGAGGCCACAGGTTCATCTATAGATGGTAGCGCAGTGTCTATTACTGTTGGTTCCTTGAGCACATTCAATATTTCTTTTAAAGCTGGGCGTGAAGCTGTAATAACAATGAATTTATAAATAAATATTATGGGACATTCTCACACAACATCATCATTAGCAGAAATAATGCTAATATAAGCTTATGCTATAGGATCGTACTCAGCATACCAAAAAACCCCTTATACGATATCCAACATGAAATTTTATAAAGGTGGCGCGGCGGCCATATTGGATTGCAAAATTAACCCCTAATTCGTACTCAGCATACCAAAAAACCCCTTATACAATATCCAACATGAAATTTTATGAAGGTGGTGCGGCGGCCATTTTGGATTGCAAAATAAACCCGAAATTCGTACTCGGCATAACATAAAACCCCTTATACAATATCCAACATGAAATTTTATAAAAGTGGCGCGGGGGCCATATTGGATTGCAAAATAAACCCGAAATTCGTACTCAGCATACCATAAAACCCCTTATATGATATCCAACACGAAATTTTATAAATTTGGCGCGGTGAACATATTGGATTGCAAAATTAACCCGAAATTCGTACTCAGGATACCAAAAAACCCCTTACACGATATCCAACATGAAATTTTATAAAGGTGGCGCGGGGGCCATATTGGATTGCAAAATTAACCTGAAATTCGTACTCAGCATACCATAAAACCCCTTATATGATATAAATCACAAAAATTTATAAAGGTGGCGCGGCGGCCATATTGGATTGCAAAATTAACCCCAAATTCGTACTCAGCATACCAAAAACCCCTTATACGATATCCAACATGAAATTTTATAAATTTGGCGCGGTGAACATATTGGATTGCAAAATTAACCCGAAATACTTACTTAGGATACCATAAAACCTCTTATACGATATCCAACATGAAATTTTATAAAGGTAGTGCGGCGGCCTTATTGGATTGCAAAATAAATACGAAATTCGTACTCGGCATAACATAAAACCCCTTATACAATATTCAACACGAAATTTTATAAAGGTGGCGCGGCGGCCATATTGGAATGCAAAATTAACCCCAAATTTGTACTCAGCATACCAAAAAACCCCTTATACGAAATCCAACACGAAATTTTATAAAGGTGGCGCGGCGGCCATATTGGAATGCAAAATTATCATGTAATTCGTATTCATATGTATTATTTTAAATTAAATTAATTGAAGAAATCGGTATAAAATAATTATAGCAAATCGTGAATTGCCTTAAAAGCCCTGAGGGTCTAAAAAGGCAACATTGTATGTTTCATATTATGAAACGTAAAATGTTTGGTATGCTCTGTATGTTCTGTATTCAAATTATTTGAATTTTATGTTTCAAATAATGAAACATACAATGTTGTCTTTTTAGGCCCGCTGAAGGCTGTCCCGAACTACTATCGAAATTTTGTTCGCAGTTGGGGACATCCCTCCCCCCACTCGTTCATTGTCCCCCTCACGATTAACCTGTCTAGACGGCTTCCTCGTTCGCCCCACTTGGCTAAAAAAGTTTGACAACTACTGTTTTCTTTGTTTATGTTATGTCTCACGGCCAAATAAATTCAGTATAGACAACTGATAACAGTCTTAAATATTGTTAAATATGAATTGAACATATTAAACATAGAAACACTCAAACTTCAAGATTGTGGAGACACATCATTATCTAGCCCAAATTAAGTTAATATAAAGCTTGTGCTATAGGATCTAGACGACTGATAGATAAATGCCCAAGCCCAAACTCCGAAGCAAACATTTGTGGATCATACAAATATTTGGACTGAATCAAATCGAAACCAGGACTTCAGTGCGCCAGTCAGTTACACTATTGAGATGAGATATACCTAATAATAAAAAGTGCTTGTAACCCCACGGAGTCAATGTTCTGTAATCAATCACTGCAATTTCCACTGTGGTTGGTCCTCAGATGGGTGACCACTTCATGACATTAGTAATATATATCAAATTATAAAATAAATAACTTGCATTACCTTTTAGAAGCAAAGTTGGAATTGCATTCTTGCTCAGTCGGTTACTTCCAAAATGGTACTTAGATTGAAAATGTAAGTGACAAACTCTTGCATGTTTATAAACTTGCTGAGGATCAAGTACCAAAACATTTCCACCAACGGCATAAATCCACTGGTTGAATCTGTCTTCTTCAGTACTTGGGTTAGGAAATAAATGCAGAATAGCATTTTCTGCACCTGGAAAAAATTATGAAATAAATGTCAAAGAAACCACAAAAATGACTCTTAAACCTGCAAGTAATTACTTAGGAGATATTTTTAAATGCACATCTCTATAATTTTTCTGCAGACTAGGTAACTCCACTAATTAACTGAATGCATACCAGAAATCTGAATGCTGTGCAAAAAAACCAATTGATTAACTAAACATTTACTGCTTAAAAAAACTAAAATTTGACACAAAACGAGATGACCTTTTTTATCGAATTTAAACAAAAAATGTGGGTCGTACACTGGAATCCAGATATATGATTTACTAAACAAAAAAACGAATTGCTAATCAAAAATACTACCTTGCACTCTAAATTGTACAATCTTATAACAGGATAGGTTAAGTTAGGTCAGTTTGTTATTTTTTTGATTAATAAAATTTAATTTCGTAAAGATTACTGATTAAATTGGGTTTTTAATTAGAATAAAAGATGTTCCTAAAGTAAATTAGGCGATGGTTTTCCTTAAAAAAGTTTTAATATGTTAGTTAAGCTAAGGTATTTTTAGATAAACTATTTTGATAATAGTGATATGTTCAGTAAAATAGTTTTGCATTTACCATTAAACAGTAGGTACCTATATTGAATTTGATTTATTTAGAGTGGATAATTAGTGTGCAAGTCAGTATTTTTGGTTTAACTTTGAAATATGTTGTATGAAAAAAAGGAAATAAACAGATATCGATTCAAATACATGCCATTACTTAGCTGCAAATCATTTGTAGAATTAGTTCATGTAGGTAACAATAATTGTTATTGTAGGTTATCAAGAAACTATTGTGAACATCAAGTAAATAATAAGATAGAAAGGTGATATAATTGTGGAGTCCCGAGTTACATGTTTGGTTAGATAGCATAGAATTCAACCCTCCTTTGTAAAAACAATAATATTAAAATTTGTGTAGGTAGGTTTAATACGATCAAAATAAACCGATGTGTTTTATTATTATAAGCTATGAAGTAATAAAGCAGTCGGTAAATCAAGAATGATACTTACGTGACTTTCGGCAGCTCAGCACAGAACATTTATTTGCATTCATTGTTAAATGCAACAAGTCCGAATCGAAGAAGGTAATCAGGGTCCGGTAACAATGCAAGGGTCAGTCAATTAAAATCAGTGTCGGTGTCCAAAATTTGCCAGGTCAATGTTAAGAGAGGAATCTTCCAGGTCCAGTAAGCAAGCCGAGTAATTACTAATGCAAATAAACAAGAAAGTGGGAACGAAAAACGATAAAATATGTGTAGCTGCCGTCTAAAATTTAGAGGAACTGAACCAAAGAGAATACAATACTACGTAAGAAGAGACGGGACTTCCATAGTGCGAAATAGTCTTACGAAATGTCAAACCATGATCAACTGACAGTAGCCAGTGTAAATAAGTTAAAGCAAAATAACAAAACGTGTGAGTGACAGTGACTCATTGTATTCTATTTTCGGTATTTTAAATTAAGGATATTTAAAAATTTGTATTTTGAATTCTGATATAATAATTATTTGTATTTTAAATTTAGACATTTTACGGTAAGGTGTACTGAAATAAGGTATTTTGAATGTTAAGGTATTTCGAATTCGGGTATTTTGGTCTAATGCATTTTAAGTAAAGGCATTTTGATTTCTGGTATTTTAATATATAACCGCAGAGACTACTTTTGCAAATACTGCATTATTTAAACTTGATTTATAGTTATATTTAGTGATATTTTAAACATATTTTATTATTATATATTATATATACCTAATTATGTACCTAGGTATTCTGATAGTGATGAATTGTACTGTTCTGCCAACGACTTATCTGTATTTTTCAGCGATGACGGTTTTGAGTCGCATAATGGTACACTTGGTGACTGGGTGAGGAAAACGTTCGACAAACAGTTACGACATCTTATGAACATATGTCATATTAACGCACAGAGTGTGCCTTTTCACTATAGCGAGTTTAGTGAAGCATTCGCGGGCGCAGACCTGCACGCTGTACTTGTCTCGGAGAGCTGGTTTAAACCGCATCATCTCAGTACTACATACCCTCTCCCGGGGTTTGTTCTGATACGTAATGACCGCGTGGACGAGGATGAGAGAAGAGGGGGTGGCGTGGCGATATACCTGCGCTCAGATTTCCCTTACAAAGTGCTGACAATTTCCCCTTCCAGCTTGGCAACTACGGTGGAGTTTATCTTCTTGGAGGTTATTGTCAAGGGAATTAAAACTGTTCTAGGGGTAGTCTACTCTCCGCCTGATAAAAGTTGCTTCGCCTGTCTTGAGCCTATTTTAGAATCTTTTTTTTTTTTTTTTTTTTTTATTGTGTTTATCTGCAATCAGTACATAACTATAAGCAGATGGGCTGTGTGCTTATGCTGTCTGTCGAATGCATCCTCCACTGAGATCGCCATTCAGTAGGTATACCGCGCTATCACAGAATATCTTTTCTTTTCAAGCGTTTTTGATAGCTGCGCTTGGTCAGATTTGCAGCAAGTACATTCGGGTGCTTTTCAAGTCTTCTCCGATATTTTTGTTTGCAGGCCAGGATTTCCTCTCTCACAGTGCTGATATTAAGGTGTGAGTGGATCTCGGTGTTGGTAATAAACCAAGGAACGTTCGCTATGGTTCTCAATATTGCGTTTTGCACTCTTTGTAGTTTCATAGTACTAGAATTGCTTGCGCTGCCCCAAAGCTGAATGCCATACATCCAGGTGGGTTTTAATATGGACTTGTAGATAAGTAATTTGTTATCTAATGATAACCTGCTATTCCGACCCAGCATCCAATAAAGGTTCCTTTGTCGGATGATCAGTTCACCTCTTTTACTTGTGATGTGCTTGTTCCAGGTCAAACGACGGTCCAGATGTAAGCCCAGGTACCTTACGCTGTCTTGGTGAGGTAGGATGGAGTTTTCAAGGTGCACAGGAGGGCAGTTCCCTTTCCGGAGCGCAAAAGTGACGTGTACCGATTTAGTCGTACTGGCTTTGATTCTCCATTTTGTTAACCATCTAGTGATGGCGTCAAGTCCTTGTTGGAGTTGTGCTGTGGCAACATCAGCGTGTTCACTACTAGCCATTATTGCAGTATCGTCAGCATATGTGGCAGTCATGACTCCTTCCATCTGGGGCAGATCAGCAGTGTACAAGGCGTATAGGGTTGGTCCCAATACAGAGCCCTGCGGCACCCCCGCTTTCACCGGATAAAATTCAGAGCTTGCTTGACCTGAAAGATTCTCTCTGTGAGATATGATTCCAATAAGATATAGTAAGAGTGTGGAAGACTTGTTTTTATCTTACAGAGAAGACCCTTATGCCAGACTCGGTCAAAAGCCTGCTGAATATCTAGGAATGCTGATGAGCAGTACTTCTTTTCTTCAAGAGATTTTCTTATTTTCTCTACCACCCTATGCACTTGTTCAATGGTAGAATGTTCCTGCCTGAAGCCAAATTGATGGTTAGGAATGGTGTTATTTTTCTCTAATATGGGCATAATGCGGTGCAAGATTATTTTTTCGCAGACTTTCGACAATATGGGCAGCAGGCTGATAGGTCTGTATGAGGTGGTTTCGATTGCGGGTTTTCCTACCTTGTGTATCATCAATATTTGTGATACCTTCCAAACATCCGGGAAGCACTGGGTTCTCAAAATCCCATTGTACAGCATCGTCAGGAAAACCAACGCTTTTCTGGGCAATTCCTTTAGGATCTCCTTTGTTATGAGGTCATAACCAGGTGCCTTTTTGTCTTTGAGGTTCTTAATTGTTCTCCATACCTCTCGAACAGTGACTGGTATCGGTGGGAGCGACAATTGCAAAGGCTGATCAAGAACATTTTGCACATCAGGATCCGAACTGCTTCCGTGATTTGGTGTGAAGACAGTTGACAAATGTTTTGCAAATAGGTCTGCCTTTTCTTTTGGCGTGCGGGCCCAGCCATTGCTTGTTCGAAGCGGTGAGTTTATTACCTGTGGCCTGTCATAAGACTTCGTGAATTTCCACAATGAATAGTCAGTGGCTGCCGTGGGTGTTAGGCTTTCCAATTGATTCTGGAGAGTTTCGTTATTCCAGTTCTTCAGCATTTCCTTCAGTTGTGACGCTTGTCGGTTGAAATCAGCGTCGTCGCATGAAAGTCTGCTCAGTTGCCACACACGGCGCAACCTTCGCTTCTCCAAGATTGCCCTTTTTATGTCAAGAGGGTAGTTATGTACATGGGTCTTTTGGGGTAATAAGGGTGTGCTCCTCCAGCAGGCCTCTTGGATGAGGTTTGTTATATATTTGCATGCGATGTCAATCTCACCAGGAGTTTTGAGGGCAACTTTTAGATTAATGTTCTCCTCGATAAACTCCCTAAATGAACACCAGTCTGTCCTTCCATTATATAATCTTTCAGGACTTTCATGCTCAATGATTTTTGTGCTTAATGTGAACAGTACTGGCGTATGATCCGAAGAGCCGTCGTAACAAGGATCGCACTTCAATAGTGAGAGGAGAAACCCTTAATCACGAAAAAGGTCCACCAGGTCTGGTTTTCTGTCAATATCTTTGGGCCAGTATGTGGGTTCGCATGTCGAGGCTGTTATTAAATTATTACCATCCAGGCTAATCTTGAGCTGTCTGCCTCTCGTGGTAGTCAGTCTAGATCCCCAAAGTGTATTCTTGGCATTCCAGTCTCCGCCCGCCAACAATCGTGATCCAAGGGTCTCAAAAAATTCTGTAAACTTCTCATTGGATATTTTATGTTTGGGAGGACAGTACACCGACGATACATTGAAGTAACCGTTTTTATTCTCCACTGCTATTGTGGTAGCCTGGATGTGGCATGTTCTATATTCAGGCATTATGTGATGCTTCAGCGATTTCCTGATAATAATGGCGGTGCCTGCGTGTCCTGTTCCATCTGGGTGTGAAGTGGTATAGCATTCATAGCTCCTAAACTTGATATTTGTGGCAGAGGTGGTGTGAGCTTCAGATATTAAAAGCAAATCCAAGTTGTGCTGTATCATGAGTGTTTCTGCATCTTCTTTATTTGGAGTTAATCCATTTATGTTCCAAGTCGCCATTCGTAGTGCAGTCATTTTGACAGTTTATCTACAAGTTGTGTTATGAGCATCATCAGTGTACTCATGTGTTGTAAGATAGTGTCGAATTTCTCAGACTGTTTGATTAACATCTGTTCTAATTTCAGAAGTGGTTGTGAGTGTGGAGCAGCTGGATGTGGTTCGGGTTTGCTGCGTGTGACCTCAGCGTAGTTTTCTCTCTTCCCAGATTTGAATGGTGGAACAGCAGTATTTGGGACTGGTATATCTATTGGCGCTCTCGTAGTAAATATTCGCCGATCGCTTTTTGGGTGTGCAGTCTTTGTGCGCCTTGAAAGAATTTCTTTGTACACTTTGCATCCCTTATAATTTGCCGGGTGGGGGCCATTGCAAAGTGCACATTCGGCAGGGGTAGTGCGGTCTATTTTTTGACAGTCCGAAGTTTTATGAGACTGTCCACATTTGACGCAGCGATATGGGCGCATACAATAGTTTTTCGAGTGCCCATACTGCTGGCACCTTTGGCATTGGACTACTGAGCTACGTTTTCTCGGGTCCTCAATTATGATAGACTGGTGGTATATGTATTTTAGGTCCTTTACAGACTTGTTGTTTGGTCCTGGTGCAATGTTAACAAAGAATGTTGAAGTAGGTCTTTTGTCAGGTCCAAACCTTGCATTTATGATCTCACCCGATATTGTGTTTCCGGTAGCTTCTATTTCTTCTTTTATTGCAGACTAGCTGTTACCCGCGACTTCGTTCGCGTGGAAATTATGTTATAAGCAAAATTTGAACTGTATTCTATCGAGCCTCTAGGATAAGTCGTAACCAAAATGTGGGGACAAATTTAGGACATCCTCCAACTTACCCGGGGAGCTATGCGCTAGATGGATTTTTTTTTTTAACGTGAGGAAAGTCATACATAATATTGTAGGCGCAATACAACATTAGGTGTCGTGATATTTTCATGCTTTGCTTAAAAAACTGGCGATTTAAGAGAAGATACACGCTGACAGAGGGTTTCAAATTGTTATAATTCGAAATAGAAACGATTTTTGCATTGCTGGGTTCTGGCGATGAGTCTTTTCACTGCATGCGAGTGGTATCTGGGCCCGTGTTATTTAAGATCGAAAGGAGAAGGTGGAGTTAAGTTGAAGAACTCTTTACCTCACCTTGGTAGATTTGGTTTATTAAATGAATTTAAGTCTTACGGACAGTGAAAGTGGCCCCCAATCGCTAGATGGGCCACGGCTTTCCATAATTGGCGACGTCAATATGGCGAGCTTAATATATTAAAAAAAACATTTTTCTACACTGCACCAGTGATTCAAGGCTGTGAGTAACCTCAGGACAGTATTTATTGTGAATACCACATCGCTGCATGTAAAAGTAAAAGTATTATTTTGTTATTGAATTCATATATGATCAAAATTGTTGATGAATTACTAAACAAACAAACAGAGATGTTGAGATTGCCTTTCATTGGTATTAAAGTTACCAAAAGACGGCCGAGTGCCAGCACTGCGAGTAGTGCAGCGAGGACACAGCGCTCCACACATTGGTGCAAGGCGTGGGCGCAATAGCGCCAGGCCCTCGGGCAGTTCTAGACGTGGACACTCTCTCGCTGGAGACCATGATCTCCAGCGGGAGTAAGTGGGTCTGCGCTGCCTCTTTCTGCGAGCAGGACATGCTCGTGAAAGAGGCGGCGGGAGGTGGCGGGAGAGAACTCTCCCACCCGATTTCCGCAATCGGCGGCGGGAGCGCCGGCGAGTCGGCGACATGTCTTCGCCTAAGACTATCGGCCTACATGACCGGGGGCCTGAGATCGATGAGGAGGTCGCTCACCGTCCTTACAGAAGCAGGCCCTAGACGACAGCGTGACGCGAGGGGTTCACGCCCCCCCCCCCCCCCCTAAGTGGATAGTCGTAAGTCTGATGGGAGTCCTGGGGTAGCCTTCCGATAGCTTACTTAGGGCTCCCAAACGTAGGCTGTTAGGCAGGATACGTGAGATTTTTGAGTCTTTAGGATCCGGCATAGCATCCGTGCAAGAAAAAAAAGCTAGCAGAAGAGAGGGTTGCCTTGCCACCAGGAAACAGTGAGACAATTATTTGATTTTCAAACAGTTACTGAATATAATGGCAGCGAAATCGCGAAATGAAACCCGGTTGTCAGTAAAATGACAATCGTTAAAAGTCAAGTTGGCCTCATGGGCGGCTTGAAAAAAATATTAATTTTAAAACGGCATTTGGCTCACCACCTATTACGTGAGACGTAAAACTATAAGGTCAAATGTGGGCGTATACTATGCCTCTGCCTACCCCTTTTGGGATAACGACGTGACTATAATATGTATGCTACTAAATAAGATCTAGACGCTTTTGAGTTTTTACTCCCACATACATACAGAATTCAATTGTTCTCTGCCAAAAATAATTATAATTATCACGCTACTACTAAGTCTAGGGGAGACTTAGTAGTAGCGTGATAATTATAATTATGAAGCTTATATAAAACTATCCGCATGTAAAAATTTAACTAAACCTATTTCGTAAGCATGTCTTTTGCCCATAATATAGTATACCTATAGATTTTATCCTTCTCTGCCAAGCCTCTAGGCTAAGTAGCGTGATTAAATATTTACAATAGACTTTAATCTTTAAGCTTATCTACATTAAATAGCTGTTCACGCGACTTCAGCCAAGTAGAAGTCGTTATCGCGTGAAAGTCGTTATCGCATAAAATCATAACACTCCTTTTGCGCAGTTGGTTTAAAAGTAGCCCATGTCCTTCTCAGGGCCTCGAACTATCCCCATGCCAAATTTCATCTCAATCGCTCCAGCCGTTTAGGCGTGAAAGTAGTTATCGCGTGAAAGTCGTTATCGTATAAAATCATAACACTCCTTTTGCGCAGTCGGTTAAAAAGTAGCCTATGTCCTTCTCAGGGCCTCGAACTAACCCCATACCAAATTTCATCTCAATCGCTCCAGCCGTTTAGGCGTGAAAGCGTAACAGACAGACAGACAGACGACAGACAGACAGACAGACAGACAGACAGACAGAGTTACTTTCGCATTTATAATATTAGTAAGGATATTGGTGTTGTATGGTGAAGATTTCTAATCACTACCCTGTAGCATCTCTGGTCCTTGCGGTTAAACGTGTGACCTATCAGTCCATTTTTCCGAACTAAGCTTATAATTTGTTTGTAAGTGTCGATGTTTAGGCTACTTATTCTTAGCTGGCTTCTATTCACTATTTTGAAGGTGAAGTTGTCTTTATCGACTACAGTGTGGAGCAGCTCAACTAGCTTGTTGACATCTTCTATACCGTAGAGTACTATTGGCGGCGGTTTAGAAGAGCGCTTAGATTTGACTAGGGCATCACCCTCTGTGAGATCAACTGTCAAGCCTGTAAACCTGTTTGAAGTTGTGAGAGGTTCAGGGGAGGGACTATTAGATGTTTTCTTCATTTTAGCGTTTCTACTCTCAGGCACCCGCTGCCATGGCGGAGGACAAATGTCTTTGGGACCCTTAGACATTTCAGTGTTCGAAGTATGGTCCTCAGGGGTTGGAAGAGTTCCCACTGAAGAAGATCTTGTTCTTGTAAATAGTGATGGATGAAAGGCTTGCTGAACAAACCGTTTGCTGCCGCTGGTGCTGCCAGGCACATTTACCAACACAGGGGCCTGGTCGCCCACCCCTGTGCGGTCATCGGTAACAGATTTCACACTCACAGGCCCGGATACCTGTGAGCGCCGGGGGTTAGCCGGATCGCATGACATCGCATTTTCGTTATCAGACATTTTCATAAAAGGGGTTGGGAGCATAAGCGTGATACTTTCCCAAGGCATCACGACCACACTTTTAGAGGTGATTTAGTCTCTCAAGGCCAGTGGTAGCCTAAGAACGGGTTATTTGACCGCCGCCCGTGGCTCGGCGTTGCTGCTCGTTTAGCACCACCCGGGGGGCACGTGTAGGGTGGGTTAGGAGAAGATGGTAAATCCTACGGACGCGAGCAGCTACACCCCCCAAAAGAATATCTAGGGGCTGAATATGAACATCACATTATTATGGGTGATCTCAATACAAATCTCCTTATTCCTTCTCTCGCCCGTAAACTCCTTCAAGTTGTGGAATCAGCTAGCTTACATGTCCTTCCTCTTCAAGCTACACATCATAACATAGATACTGATGATACCTGGCTTTGATACTAACATCTGCCCCGATGCTTGTGTCGCACCATGGTCAGTGCCCTGCGCCAGCATTTTCTCGTCATGATTTGATTTTTCTTAGATATTCTCTCAAACCACCTAAATTGCCACCTCGATTTAGGCTTATGCGTAACTTTGGATGTCTGAATGTTTAAAACTTATGTAGGGATGCGTCGGTATTGAGTTGGGATTCCTTAATTGAGGCTCCGTCCGTAGATGATAAACTCCGCATCTTTAATGAATCTGTCATACGACTTTACCACTTACATGCGCCAATTAAGAGAGTTAAATTACCTAAAGCGTCCTCCCGCGCCTTAGATTACTGAGGGGGTTAGATTGGCAATGAGAAATAGAGATAGGGCCTTTCGCAGATTTCAGAGGGCCAGAGGGGAGGATACGTGGTCCCACTTTAAGACGGCTAGAAATAGGTGTAACCAAGTGATACGCAACGGAAAACGCCGTCATATCCTAGATAACATTTCTGCTTCCTCTTCTGCTAATATCTGGAAGTTCTTAGGCACTCTAGGTATTGGCAAACAGCGTTGCTCTGAGTTTCGTGCAACAATTGGTTTGGATGACATCAATAAGCATTTCACCACTATTACTCATCTGAATCACCAGACCAAGTGTTGTACTCTGGAACACATTGCTAATTTGCCTCGTCCTGATATTGAAACATTCACCTTTTCTCCGGTTACTCCGCCTGAGATCAAAAAGATAATCCTCTCCATAAAGTCTAACGCTGTGGGATATGACAATATTAGTCGCCGTATGGTTGTAATGATTTTGGATCATTTGTTGATAGCAATTACTCACATAATTAATGCCTCCTTCGCTTTAGGACAATTTTCATCTCAGTGTCGCAAAGCTTACGTTATTCCTCTCCCTAAAAGTACCAATCCTTCCTTGCCCAATCATTTTCGTCCAATTAGTATTTTACATTTCATATCAAAAGTGCTCGAGTCTTGTGTGCATAGACAGTTATCCCTTTTTATTACCCAAAATAAATTATTAAGTTCTCTGCAGTCAGGGTTTAGACCCGGTCATAGCACTATATCGGCACTCCTTAAAGTCACTGGAGACATTAGAGCCGGCATGCATGAAACTAAACTTACTGTTTTAGCATTAATAGACTTCTCCAATGCTTTTAATACTGTCAGTCACGACATCCTTTTGGCTCTCCTATCTCACTTCGGGATCTCACCGGTCGCGCTGGAATGGTTCTCTAGTTATCTTCAGGGGCGTCAGCAGGCCGTTCGTGTCGATGAGATGTTATCGAGTTGGCGCGATATGGATGCTGGTGTCCCTCAGGGCGGTATTTTATCTCCATTACTCTTCTCTATATTTATTAATCTTGTTACACAAAATATCTTATGTGCGTATCACTTGTATGCCGACGATCTGCAGCTGTACGCTCAGGCGCGGGTGGAAGATTTCGCTGATGCGGTGGATAGGGTAAATGGTGATTTGGTCAGTATTTACGAATGGTCCAGTGGATTTGGTTTGTCCGTGAATCCTGATAAGTGTCAAGCGGTTATAGTGAGTAGCCAGCGTTTGATGGGACGGGTGGATAGGGCGATTCTTCCCCCTTTGACTTTTAATGGAACGATCATACCTTTCTGTTCCACTGTTAAAAATCTTGGTCTAATGGTGGATTCTACATTAAGTTGGAAAGACCAGGTGGTTCATGTTGGCCAGAGAATAACCGGCTCTTTAAAGGCCTTGTACCGACTAAGAAACCTTCTCCCTACGGATACGAAAAAAATGCTCATTGAGACCCTACTGTTTCCTATTTTTGATTATGGTGATGTTTGCTACTTAGATCTGAATGCAGAACATCTTAATAAGTATGACCGTCTCTTAAATAACTGCATTAGGTTTGTATTTAGCCTTCGTAAGTTTGATCATGTGTCTGAATATCGAACTCAACTGAAATGGTTACCCATTCGCCAACGACGTGATCTGCGTGCACGTACTACGCTCTTTTCCATTCTTTCATCCCCCTATTCTCCTACCTATCTCTCTTCTCAATTTGAGTACCTATGCAGTAACCACAACAGAAACCTTCGATCTCAAAATAACTTGCTCCTACGCTGTCCTTCTCATAGCTCCGATTTCGTCCACTCTTCATTTTTTGTTCAGTCTGTATTACTCTGGAATGCGCCGCCACTCGAAGTCAGGAGGGTCACTCGCCGTTTTGCGTTTAAGTATAGGGTTCGCAGACTATTGCAGAACGGATTGGCAGAAACATAACAATTTCACTTAATTAATATAATATATTTTTAAAACTTGAACTTTCCCCATATTAGGTATAGATATTAGGTATATTCATTATTATTTAGGTATATCATATTACTAGCTGACCCCCGCAACTTCGTATGCGTCACATGAGAGTGAGAAAGAGAGTGGTATAGTATTAATATTTTAAGTAATATAATCCCGTCGCGCTTACTCCCGTCGCGTGTCTTTTTTTTTTATTTATAAGAGTGTGGTAGGTATTAATATTTAAGGCCATACCCAGGGCTAACGACCTTGAGCATATGGGCGATATGACTCGCAACTACAGAGACATCAGAGTAAAAGAACCACGGAAGAAGAAGAAAATAGTAGCGGAAATGCGTTCCTCGCTTCACCAAATAAACAAGAAGCCGTGAGACGGTCTCACCCGACTTACCCTCTCTAAAACATTTATTGTGAAAGTTCAATCCGATTGCCGTTGTCATTTTTGTTTAATTTCAAACTTTGAACAGATGATCCACGTAACCTAGTGACGTAGTTTAATGCAACAGAGTCACAGACAAAGTCTCGTCGGGAATTCACAAAGACGAATGTTCATTATATTCTTTGTTTTGTACTTAAATTATTACAAATCCAGACAAGAGGGGTCTTCCACTCGCTTGAAATTTGATTAATACAAACAAACAAAAATATGTACGTACCTACGTAAGCGTCGTAAACGCAGTTGCGAGGGTTAGCTAGTTATGTATAAATAAGAAGCGCTGGTGGCACTGCAGACAGACTCATTGTTCTGTAAACGGTCACTGTTGTAAGCAACTTTCTCTATGGCCAGTCCTTGGATGGGTGACCATCCATGTGACCACTTAGTGACAGTTATTTGAGCGTTACCGTGCTTCAAAAGGCCGTTTAATGATAAGTCGTTGGTCCCAGTAGCCAGTAAAATGACGACCTGCGCCTGTCCATTTCAACACGGCAATACGGCTCACCACCTATTACGTAGGACAAATTCTAAAAAGGTGAAATGTAGGAGCATAATAATATGCCTTTGCCTATCCCTTCGGGGATAAAGGCGTGACCATAATCCATACTAATAGTATAAAGCTGAAGAGTTTGTTTGTTTGGTTGAACGCTAGGATCTAAGGAACTACCGGTTCGATTTCAAAAATAATTTCAGAGTTTTAAAGTACATTTATTGAGGATGGCTAATGGCTAATAACATTACGTTAAGACAAATAGGAGCGGAGCAGCCAATAATGTTTTCTGAACGGGGAAAATTTATTTCTTTTGAGAGCTTCCATTGAGTACTTTGCTTAAATGGTTAAAGTTACGTAAAAATAGTGTACTACAATTTTTTCCTTTTCAAAAAATTTAAAAAGAGACCTGCACAGCATATGCCTATCTTTTAAGGTTCACTTACAATAACCCTCTAAATTATTATTAAAACATGAGCGACGCAACTCGACGCGACGATGGAAGTAAACGTTTTCTGCAGTAGTAGCCAGTCAACTAATGAAAGATAATACCGGCCAAGTGCGAGTCGGACTCGCACACGATGTCAACTGATGAAAGATAATACCGGCCAAGTGCGAGTCGGACTCGCACACGATGAGTTCCGTACCAAAAAACGGACAAAAATAAATGCGACGGGAAACATTATATCACTTTAACAAAGTTGTGGGGGTCAACTCTAATGGATGAATATAAGCGACGTGAGAAAATTATATCACTTTAAATATTATTATCTACCTCTCTAATAAATATAAGACACGCGACGGGAGTAAGCGCGACGGGAATAAATGCGACGGGACTATATTACTTAAAGTATTAATACAATAGGTACCACTCTCTTACTCACTCTCATGTGACGCAAACGAAGTTGTGTGGGTCAGCTATTGTATGTATATATGTAACTATCTGACCCTCACAACTTCGTTTACGAGGCTTAAGGTGTATGAAAGGGGAGGTATTTCTTCATCAGACTCATCAAGCGGCGGGTGAAACTGCCCTGTTTGCTTAATCATAGAAGAACTTAAAGATTAAGCATATTGTAAAATAAATCAGGCCGCGCCGAGGGCGTGGATTGAATTGTTTTAGAATCAATTCTAAATAATTAATTTTAGTCCACGTCTTCGGCGCGGTTGAAATATTTAACCCTAGCCTTAATCATTAAGCTCTTATATGATAAATTCTCTCTTAATTGCTCTTAAATGATTTTCATAGCAGATTGCACAAAACCAGCAATTCTTTCATGGGTAACTGTATACGCTTTTATAACAGGCTACCAGACGAAATTAAAAGTGCAGGGGCTACTATACAATCAATGATTATTTGTTGGATAAGGAAGCCTGGAAATGACCTGCTCTCCTGGATTCTCAAAAAAATTGTTAATATGCATAGTTTTTAGATTCTTTAAAATTGTAAATAGAGCAAAATAAAGAACAACCCGCTGAGTTTCTTGCCAGTTCTTCTCAGGTGGGTCGCGTTGTGAACTGGTGGTAGAGTTTTGTTTTATATTCTGGACGTTTTACAAGCGCATCTGTATAATGCCTATGTGAAATAAATATAATTTTGATTTTTTGAATAAAGCCAACACACAGGTTTAGATTTACCCTCACATTCAAAGGAACTCTTGAATTCGAAGTTTTGAGAAAGTTGAAATGTCTCTAACTACTGAACCACAAAACCCTCAACATTGTAACTTGTGTGACGCATCCTTAAAGTACTCCTGTAAAGTACTACTGAAAAAGAAATTGGAATCGGACCACGCATTGAGACGTTATAATAAAAAAACCGTTTTGTCTTTCATCCCCTCTCCCAAAGGAACCGTGCCAAATATCGAGATCAAAAGTATTCTTAAACCTTCCTCGGATCATAACCTCAACTTGTATCAATTTTCATTCAAATCAGTAGTTTCGGCGTGATACGTATTCGGAATACAGACGGACATGAAAATTTTAAATTTCATTTTGGCTTCAGTATCGATTAGAGAACGCGTACATTTTTTTTTTAAATAGCTTCCATGTTCAGACTCTCGACCCTCAACAGTTTTATTATTATGTATAGACATAGACTAGCAAGAAACTCGGCGGGCTATTCTTTTTAGTGATCTACTACCTATAGACTTAAAAAATAATAACACATTGTTTGAGAATCCAACTGAGCCAGCAGATCATTTCCAGACTTCCTAGACAAGGAAGTCTGGAAATATTCTTTGGCTGCTGGAAAATAATTGTATACAATTTTTGGTCCCGAGCAGGATTCGAACCAGCGTCTTCTGGTTTGTGAGAATGTCCACAAATATTTCGTCATTTATTTATTTTGAAATGATTAAGTACCGCTTACAATATTAGCATGACTACCTTTCGAAGTAATTTAATAAAACAATACATAAAATAAGTTGAAATGCATTATATTTTCATGCAATGCAGTATGCATTGTGTAACTCGGACTCTGTTACACGCATTACTCTGTAAATGAATGAAAATATAACATTTTACGAGAATATTTTGCAGACCAAAACGACACACGTCCGTCTAGCAACACGACTCCCCCCGCACTAGATTTTCAGGCGAGCGCGGGGATGCAAGCAACTTGAAGTATTCGTTGAATGCATTATTAGTCATAATTAGTTTAAATTTACACTTATTCCAAATTGAAGAAAACCATTTTAGAGGTCTATGTTTTCTTTAGTCTTTGATATAAATTTTATTATCATTCATTAATAACTAGACGTCATAAAACGTCTTTATATAAAAAATTCTAGGCGATTTCAATGATGTTTTACTAATTTTTTATAATAAATACACAATTTCTGACAAAACCATTTTTTGACACACATCTTGTAGATTTTAAATCTACTTTTGGCTATCATTTTTCGTTTACTAATACCGACAACAATGTCTTCATTTGCACCTCTTTTTCGCAAACTTTGTCGACTAGTCCCCTTAAGGTGATTTTATTTTTTCCGTCGCGTCACGTCGCTTATATTCATTACCGTTAGAGTTGACCCGCACAACTTTGTTGAAGTGATATAATGTTTCCCGTCGCATTTATTTATGTCCGGTTTTTGGTACGGAACTCATCGTGTGCGAGTCCGACTCGCACTTGGCCGGTATTATCTTTCAGTTGACTGAATCGACTATCGTCGAGTTGCCTCGCTCATGTTTAAAAAAATATTTAGAGGGCTATTGTAAGTGAACAATAAAAGATAGGCCTATGCTGTTTAGGACTTTTATTTTGTAACTGTTTAAAAGGAAAATATTGTAGTACACAATTTTTACGTAACTTTAACCATTTACACAACGTACGCAATGGAAGCTCTCAAAAGAAATAAATTTTCCCCGTTCTCAAAACATTATTCATGGCTGCTCCGCTCGTATTTGTCTTAGCGTGATGTTATAGAGCCATTAGCCATCCTCAATAAATGGACTATAAAACTGTGAAATTATTTTTGAAATGCAACCAGTAGTTTCTGAGATCCTAGCACAAACAAACTCTTCAGTTTGATAATATTGTGAGCTAACCTTAAAAGAAAGACAAATTAGATTATTGTGAGCGAACCTTTAAAGATAGACATATGCTGTTGCGGACTTTTCTATAGAACTTTTTAAGAGCAACAATTTTTTAATACACAACTTTTACGTAACTTTAACCATTTAGGCAGCGTAGGTACGCATCGGAAGCTCTCAGACCGTAAAAATAATTCCCCGTTTTCGAAATATTCTTCGTTGCTGCTCCGCTCCTATTCACCTTAGCGTGATGTTACATAGCCTATAGCCATCCTCAATAAATGAACTATCTAACTGTAAAAGAAGTTTTGAAATCGAACCGGTAGTTCCTGAGATCCTAGCGTTCAAACAAACAAACAAACAAACAAACTCTTCAGCTTTATAATATTAGTATGGATATTTTTTTTTTTTATTTTTTTTTTTTTTTTTTTTTCTCCCATGTACATTTTTTATTGTGTGCATTTTATGAACATTATTGTTGTCATATACAGGGTCATTTGTAAAACACCAGCAACCTGCCAGGGTTGCATTGTTAACACCATTAGCAACAACATTTGGTCTACCACTTCCAAGATGCCCCAATACCATAGTAGAATTATATATAGTAGGGTATCTCCGACCCCGACCGCACGATACTTACCTATAGTATCAGGGCTGTCACTTTTAGTTAATTCAATCGTCGTAAATGACAGGTTAGGTTAAACAATTTGATTTTCTCACACAACATCATCTAGTCCAAATTAGGCCAGTTTAAGCTTATGCTATGGGATCTAGACAACTGATAGACATATATGTTTTTATATATTTCTAAATACATACATAGTAGATATACAAAAACATCAAAACTCTGATACAAAACTTTGAGGAACACACAATTTTTTCGATTCCACCCAAATCCGACCTGGGACCTCAGCACAGCATTCTCATATTAATGATGGCAATAATTTTAAGGATTGATTTTCGGACGGACAGACAAAGTTCAAAGTTCTAAGACAGACAGACGGACAACGTAATCTCATAAATAGACTCCCGTTTTTATCCTTTGGGTAGGGAATCTTAAAAACGACCGAAATTCTAGAATATTTTAGCTTTCCTTAATTCATACACTAAACACTATTTGCATTCTTTTGAAGGTTCTATATTCGTTTGAAGCGCCATAAAGTTTCAATTATCAGTCAGTCAGTGTTCATTCACTGCATACATACATATAGTCACGCCTTTATCCCAAAAGGGGTAGTCAGAGGCGTAGTATACGCCCACAGCTCACCTTATAGTTTTATGTCCCACGAAATAGGTGGTGAGCCTATTGCCGTGTTGAAATGGACGGGTAGTGTTCTGCTGAAAGATACTAAAGATACTTCAAACTTCTAGTTTTATCCACAAAGAAATTATAAGGGGTCGAAAATGAATTGAGTGGGTTCGAAGCAGTGGGAGTAGAACTCGCGCACCGAGGGTTCCGTACCAAAAAACGGCAAAATTCATGTTTGTTGTATCCCATGCAACTAACGTTCCCCTAACACAATATTATCTTTTTGATTTTAGTATTTGTTGTTATAGCGGCAACAGAAATACATCATCTGTAAAAATTCAGCTCTCTAGCTATCACGGTTCCTAGAGATACAGACCTTTTGTGGGATAGACAGACAGACGTACAGCGGAGGGTCATGTATAGGGTCCCGTTTTTTACTCTTTGGGTACGGAACCCTAATAAATACGAAGTCTAGTAGGTATTGAACGAATTCGTACGTAAGCATTAAACTAATAATACTGCGTCCATAATAATCTCAAGGTAGGCAGGAACGTAAGTGAATTATTCAAACTCACCTTTCTTCTTCTTTTGTCGCCCCATGTCACCCATCGTGAATTCGTGAATAACGACAGATTCGTGAATAGCTACTAAGGGAACACCTTCGCAAAAAGATCCATTGCGTAGAGAAGGAAAACTCCAAATGACACCCGGTTGTCAGTAAAATGACAATCGTTAAGCCAAGTTGAAAACCTTATGCTTGGCGTGAAAATTTTCAACTGCGGGTCGTGGCGACCTGCGCCTGTCCATTGCAACACGGCAATAGGCTCACCACCTATTACGTGGGACATAAAACTAAAATGTGAAATGGGGGCGTATACTATGCCTCTGTCTACTTCTTCGGGGATAAAGGCGTGATTATATGTATGTATGTAAGTAAAGATAGCGGGCATATGACACATACATTTTACCATAGAATTATAACGCAAAGAAACCCAATACGCGCGAGCGACGTGAAGCCATTTCAAGGCAGCTGATACCAGCTGCCTACATCAATCGGCGCTTTAGTACCGGACATCTAGTGTCAGTGCAAAGAGCTCGCGTAATTTTCGTCTAAAAATGACGTATTCTGCAGTGAAAGGATGCCACAATTTATCTGAAAATTGTTCCAAACGCCTAAAGATCACATTGCATAGGTTAGTACTGCAAAATTTGTTACATTTTTGTTAAAAACACCTCATTTAAAGAAACAAAAATCGTACATTTTAGTGACGTCATTTTCATAGACGATGTTGCAAGCAATGAGAATAAAATTTTCCCACATTTTCTCTTATTTGCTTCAATATCGGTTTTAGGAACTGTTATTGTTATAAAAATACTCTTATCACATACATACATATGCTTACGCCTTTACTCCCGAAGAGGTAGGCAGAGGCATTGTATACGCCCACATTTCACCTTTTTAGAATTTGTTCCACGTAATAGGGGCTGAGCCGTAATGCCATGTTGAGATGACGCAGGTTGTGACTGCCTGCTGTTGAAATTTTTCAAGCCGCCTCAAAAGGCCTTCAACTTTGCTTCATGACTGCCATTTTACTGGAAACCGGAAACAACAGCTTAACGGCCTTCTGAAGCACAGAAACGCTCAAATAAATGTCACAAAGTGGTCACATGAATGGTCACCCATCCAAGGACTGGCCATAGTGAAAGTTGCTTACTGCAGTGATCGTTTACAGATCAGATCGTTTATAGATCACTGAGTACGCGGGGCCACAAGCGCTTCATATCTACTTAAATAATTTTATTTGCAAAATTTTGTAGGTGGGTACCACATAATTTAGTAAAATATTGTAATTAAAACAAGTTTATTAATTTAATAAGTAAGGTAAGCCTTCGGAAGGATGTCCCAGGGCTCCCGGCAGACCTAGGCAACCACCTTGGCCTCGCTTAGAGGGTTCGGGTGCTATCCCGCCACTTGGGGAAGGGGGTAGAGTTAGTTACTATTCCACCACCATGAATGCTTCTGGAAAAACGTCGAGTAGCCAACTCGTCCTTCTCAGGCCCTCGGTCAGGGAGGCCGGTAGTAATAATATATTACTTACTACAACAGTTTGTAATACAAATTATTACTGATTTTAGAATTTGTTGGTATAGTGCCAGCAGAAATACATCATCTCGGAAAATTTCAGCTCTATGGCTATTACGGTTTCTGAGATGGAACCTCGAAATAGACAGACAGACAGCGAGACGGACGGCTGAACCTCATAAATAGGGTTCCTTATTTACCTTTTGGCTACGGAACTCTAGAAGTATATATAGGTATGCCTACTAGTAAAAACTTAAACTGTTTATTATACTGGTTAGTAGGTAAGTCGTTTTACACTTACCCCCTTATTCATAATCGTTTATTAAACCTATTTTAGTTAAAACACACTTTAAGTATATTGCTATCTCTAACCAATGACAGAGTATGGTTAGAGACAGCAATAGACTTAAAGTGTGTTTTAACTAAAATAGGTTTAATAAACGATTATGAATATGGGGGTTAGTGTTTAATTTAGCTTTTTTTAAACTACATATTAATAAAATATGGGAGACCATTCTGCCTACCCCGCGAAGAGTATAGCATATAGATAAATAGAGTTAAATGTTAAATTAAATGTATACAAACAATTATATTTTTTTCCCATTTATAGGGTAAATTTTATTTCCTGGCAACATTTTCTGTAAGCTTGTGTGAGTGTCACCGAGTATAAAGACGAGTAGTTTACACCACATTAATATTGGTTCGGCTTCGCGGGCGCGTACGTTTAATTGAGCGACTCTCAGTCTATGTGTTATAAGTCTATGCATTTTACGTAATCACGCGCACGCGGTTCGCGGCAACACTGATTGAACGCATGGTTTACCAGCTGGGAGCTTACCGACTAGTACTGATTTTTAAATGTGTGCATGACGCGCGGCTCGTTCCGACGCGACGCGCCCGTAGGCACTGCGCACGCACACAAGTATACCGCGCTCGGTACCTTTGATATAATTTTGTTTGAAGATGCCTAACTCTATTAAACTCTGCCAATACACTGAACACAAAAACACAAAAAGCATTTTTCAACTTTGTATTATTATTTCCATACTGTCGTGATATTCATAGTCTATGTTTCATTCATAAATGAAAGATAGCGCTGCACCAACCTACACGCTCACGTCTTTCAATAATACCTACAAATGGACTCCGGCATAAAATAACCATCAATAACTTGACATCAATAAATGTGTACCTACGTGTCGATAGCTACTTTCATTCATGTTTGGTTAAAACATGAATGACTGGCCGTCTCCTGAGCCCACAATAGGCTACGGAGACGTTCAAGCGACTTGAGTCAAATCATGTGTACGTACACGTCGATGTACACACACGTGCAAAGAAAGCATGCACTCTGAAGTTACTTTCATTCATATTTCAACAGACTTGACTCATGCCACTTGACCGTCTTAAGAGCACATTATGCCAACTTCAGATGTACTTACACCTCACACGTTTTATGTTCTCCGACGTTTTGTTTTCCACCTATTGTTCGATAACGTTCAAACCAAGTAATGTAACTCTTTTTATTTAGTTACTAGGTACCTACACCAAATAATTTGCTGGTTTATTCAATTGCTGCCGTGTCCTGTAGGCAGTTTACAATGTAGGTAGGTAATCCACAATCCCTTCAAACGTTATAAGGTTTAGGACTAGCTACATTAAATGATTAAAATGAATATTTACGTATCTAAAACTTTGTGACATACCTATGTAATAATTCAGTAACGTAGTGGAACATTGACCGGTTCATGCTGTATCATACAGTTTGTCTATAAAGTCGTGAAATTAAATGAGGGCGCTGCTGAATGCATGTATGCAACCCTATATAGTACGACCAAAATGATTTTGATACGAGGAGTTCGTTCCGAGTAAAATCTTACTAATATTATAAATGCGACAGTTTGTGAGTGTGGATGTTTATTACTCTTACACGCTCGAACGGTTATAGGGATCTGGCTGAAATTTGGTACAGGGATACATTATAATCTGGAATAACCATGGCTACTTTTTATTCCGGGAAAAAGTTCTTACGGGAAGCGGGAACGGGAACAATACAAATATTATTAATGCGAAAGCTTATGAGTGTGGATGTGAGACTCTTTCACGCTCGAACAGTTGAACTGATCTGGCTGAAATTTGGTACAGGGATACATTATAGTCTGGAATAACACATAGGCTACTTTTCATCCCGGGAATAAGTTCCTACGGGAAGCGCAAACGAGAACAAATTCGACACGGGCGAAGCTGCGGGCATCAGCTAGTGAGTTAATAAATAAAACACATTACACATTTTTAATTTTGTTTCTGTTTTATTGAATCAGATCCAGAACAAAGTTATTGAACCAGATCCAGAAGCCCCGGTCTAATAGCGTCTTACAACCCACTAGCAGGTGCCTAGCAGTCCCAATTGCTTTGCCACAATCATGTAATTACATGTTTTATCTGTAACTTTCCCCCATCTGACAAGGATTTTTTTGGCGCAGTGCTCAAATATTAAAATCGTCTATTTCTTTCTTTGCCGACCTTTTCTGTGTTTACCAGGAGTTTCAAACTTTCCTTCATTATTAAAACCTACGTTAACTATTCGCCTAACTGTACTCTCTGATTTTCCTGAAAAGAGTAAAAAAAGAAAATTAATTACATATTGGAAACAAACTATTGACATGAAGCAATTAATTCAAAATAAAAATTGGTAGAAAACCAGATTGAACTGAGTATCAAAAATGTAGGTCGTACTATAAAATAACCATGTTGTTCTAACCAATGACTTACATTATAGGTAGATTGTAAGTTTAAGATTCTAACCTAAAAATATGCAAACAATGCCTTTTTTTTGTCTCCAAATCGTAAATTCAGTAAATTTGTAACTTCAGACAGATTCAAAACAAACAATAACATGATTACATACCCACCAAAGATGCTGTTCGCTCATAAACATCCTCAAAATCCCACAACAATTGTCCAGCTTGGTACTCCGCGAAACATCACTGGAAAACTTTAAAAATCACTTCCTGCGCACCACTCCGATTTTCTTTACTCATTTCTCAAACCTTTATGCATAGTTTGGTCTCAATTTGTTGCAGTTTAATCCAAACATTAAAGTTACGTGAGAGAGTAAACGAAATTCGACGATAGCATTGACAACTGACGTACTAATGTTTCGTGTTGCCAGTGTTGCCACACACAACTATTTTTAGTTCCTCAAACATTCATGTCACGACTTTATAGACAAACTGTACGTGTTGCCCGTTTGCTCTAAGTTTGCCGCTGTCCTAGAGGCGGGTGTAGAGGAGTAGTATGGGAGGTGACCGGCAAACTTAGAGCAAACGGGTAGTACTTGCTGCTGGATTCACTTCAAGAACTGGAGCGTTTCTGTGGACGACCACTAAGCACATAATACTAATATCGTGATCAGGTCATCACTAACGAATTGTCCGTTATCTCGTAGTCACTGTTTAGCGAATAACATCGTGTCACAGCTTGGTGTACGTAAATTCGGAAACCTTATTTCATATTGGCGGTAAGTTTCCGTCACATAGTTATCACTCCAAGCAAACATTCTCACTATTTTCGTGTACTGAAATACTATTACACTGTTACATGCATAAAGTTACGTACGATACATCGATCGATCGACGCGGCGGGTAGGTATGCCGGCACCGGGCGGTGGCGATCAAGAAACATAGATGACGTATGTCGCGCGCGCATGCTCACGGCCGACTGAGTGGCGCAATTAGGTCAAGCAAGTCCTTGAAGTTCGCATCCCCCGCGGCCCTGCCCCACACCTTGCACTTACAAATTTGTACGAGTTTGTTTACGTCGCAATCTTTGGGAAGGGCATAGTATAAAATATTTAACCACTACATTAGATTAATATTTTTTTTTGTATGAAAAAAACATGATACGAATTATCAATAATGGTGTATCAGATGTTGTTGTTTATGATGGTAGCTGTCTGGTCCTGGGAGGTTGCTGGTGTTTTACAAATAACCCTGTATAAGGTAACTGGGAGACTGGTTTCCAAACTAGGTAAAGAACCTGTGATATGGATAACCAGGCTTCCATTCCACCGAAGTGTCTTACTCTGAGACAGTACAATAATTGCGCATTAACAAAGGAGTAGGCAAACAACTGGTAATATAAAAAGAATAAAAACAGTTAATATAAAAGGCAAGGTAATTAAAATTTAGGCGTGAATGCGTACGTTTGCGTGCGTGCGTGTGTGTTTGTGTGTCTGATGTGTGTGTGAGTGTTTGTTTGAGTGTGAGTTTATGTAGTTGGTGTAGGTTTATGTGTATCTGTGTGGTTTGAAAGTGTGGTTGTATAGGCAATTATTTTAGTACTTCCAGCAACTTTTCCGTTTCATTATAGTCTAGATTATGTAGAAACTCACAAACAACTTGTTTCACGCGATTCCTTGTCTTTGGATATATATTGAGAGCCCTGTTAACTTTATTGTATAAGTAGCCACCCAAAAATAAAAAGGATCTCTGTGAAAAGGCTGAGCAGGACGGTACTTTACAGACGTTATAGTCACGTCGTTTGGCTAATTTTGTGGTATCATAGCCCAATAATGAATGCTGTTTAAGAACGTTGTAAAGGATGTATAGTTGGCGGACCGAAAGCAGAGAACTACTCCGATAGAGATCTACAGTAGGAAAGCGATAGGGCAGAGATAATGAAGTTTTCAATACTGCCCGCTGCGCTCGCTCTAATTGCAGCAGCGAGGTTTTGTAAGTGCCTCCCCATACTGTTATGCAATATATTATTAATGATTGGCAAAGTGACATATACACCGTTTTTATGGTTGTGGAGTCAGCAACCCCTCGGAGGTTCTTAAATACGTACATGAGTTTACGCAGGCGGCCCGAAAGTAATTCTATGTGAACATTGAAGCTTAAATTGTGATCGATAATAACGCCGAGGTACTTTATTTGGCTGACATTTCGAAGTTCAGGACAGCTGCACAATCGTTCCTCGTTTCGCGGATGGGGACAAAAATGAGTCACAATCTTCAAGGGATTAAGTTGTGGCGATCCTCGTTTAGAAAATGTCATGTATTTGGTTTTTGAGGCATTAAGGGTCAAGCCATTCTCTCCAAGCCAATCAGTGACCCTGTTGAGGCCACTTTGGGCGTAAGCAAAAACCTCCTCCCATGTCGGTGCACTAAATAACAGAGCTGTGTCATCCGCAAAGGTAACGATGGAACCACTTTTGAGTTGGAGGTTGCAGAGCTTATCGATATATACCAAGAAGAGGGTGGGGCCTAACACGCTACCCTGCGGAACACCGTATTCAACAGGAAGAGCCTGGCTCACGCTATGGCCAACTTTTGTGCGTTGAGTTCTATTGCTCAAGTAGTCGTGGAACAGCTGTAGTTGGATTCCCCTCACACCAGAATGCTCAAGTTTCCCCAGAAGTGTCTCTATAGAGACCGTGTCAAAGGCCTTTGCCAGATCCAAGAATATTGCTGCACACTTCATCCCCCCTTCCAGATTTCTATAGACGTAGTCGGTAAGGGCATGAACTGCATCCACAGTGGATCTCCCAGCTCGAAACCCGTACTGGCATGCAGACAACTGCTTATTTTCCTCTAGATAATTCACTAGTCTGCCGTTCATTATCTTTTCCAGAACCTTTGACATAGCAGGTAAAATAGATATTGGTCGGTAACTGTTGACACGGTCCCTAGCGAGGCCCCCTTTGAGTACTGGAAGTATCAATGCCTCTTTAAAAGCAGATGGAAAAGTACCATTACTGAGAGCCAAATTACATACATGCGTAAGAGGAGGCACAACAATTCTTTATATTTTCTTAAAATTTTTGCGCTAATACCGTCAGTTCCAGTAGCATCACTTTTGAGGGACATTACCAGCCTTTCCACTTCAACCTCATCAGTGGGTAGCAGCACGAAAGATTTTCCCGTGTTAGCACCGGTAAGTCCGCAGTCAGGAATGGGTCTAGGGTTGCCATTTCTTATTATATTTTCAGCCAGATTCTTTCCCACATTCACAAAGAACTCATTGATATTATCTACCGCCGATTGATTATTTGTGTAGTTTTTTAATAATTCGTTGGCAGTGGCTGGTGGTTTTTGCCTATTTGTTATGTTGTTGATTGTTTTCCAGAGTAGTTTAGGGTTATGTTTGGCCCTATTAAGTGCATTATTTTCGTAGTTGCGTTTCATTTTTTTCAACAAATTATTACAAAAATTTCGGTAACGCTTGTAGATAATCATCAAAGTATCGTCATCAGGATGTTTCTTAGCTTTTTTGTGCAAATTGTCCCTGTTACGCATGCATTTTAGTAGTCCAGGAGTAATCCAGGGCTTCACGATAGAATTCCTTTTTGAGCGAGTAAGCTGTTTAGAATTTGACTTAATGGCATCAGTGATAAATTTGATTAACAAGTTGGCGGCAACATTCGTATCAGCAGTGTTAAAAACCGGACCCAAATCGACATTACAAAGGCTCCGTTCAAGGCTCCTATGATCAATAGTGTAGGATCCATCTAACTGTAGGGTAATTCACAGACTCGTCACGCACTTAACGGACAGACTTGCCGAACACGTGCGCTCTCGCGTAATGGCGCGACTAGTATGCACTGTGTACGCTAGAGGCTGTGCTATGTCTGTAGGTACGGTAGAGGGGATTCATGACTGCATACACTACATCCCTTCCTTATTACAATTTTTAATGGTGATAACTGTTAAACAATGTACCGAACAAAATCACCAAATACTATTATTTTAACTTCACATTTTTGTGTACTTGCTTAACACAACCAATTTAGGAAATAAAAGATAAAACGGAACAGCTAATACCTATAATTGAGCTTTCTCCCACTTCCTCGTCTTCTTATCCTGATATTACAGCTTCCCATTCTCTTTTCACCTTATCAAATTAACGATAATTTCTCTCATGAGATTGTCCCGATTAAATATTCTTGACAGCACAATATCTCTCAATATCAAACGTGTCCGCGGATACGGTCAGCGTTGTGTGCCGTGTGTATCCACAAATTGATAATTTCGGGGGTAGGTACATAAAACTAGCGGACTCTCCAACCTACCTGCATCCGTTACCTCGGGACCACGATAGGTGTGACCCTTAGACCATATATCACGGGACTAGCCTTTGCGAACCACCGCATACAAAAATATTCTGCCAGTTTTCATACAAGTGAAGGGGGAAACACAAAGACATATAAAATTTCATTGCATTTAAAAATGTATTAATCGACAAACGCGTAATGGCTGTTGTGTGTTAATTGTTATTGTACAGTCAACTACAATGTAATGTACTAGTTTAATCATATAAAATGATGTACTGATGTACAGGCTTTTCATAAAGCCAAAAGACCAAATGGTCATGTGCAATGGCAGAAAACAATGCTTAAGTAAGGCGCATCCTGTGGTTAGATGATCTAAGGTGTGACCCTATCGAAACGTTCACACGAAATACCATTCTGTACAAAATTATGTGTTCAACGCGTATTAGTTCAAAACAAACAATATTTTGCATTGATACTTTCCACAGTATACTGGGTTGGATTAAAATTCAGCATCAATTTAGTGTTTTACATTAACTTTTTCATTCCCATTTATCCCGCACACAACCGCTTTCCATTTTCTATTTCACTTGTCTTCACCTCTGATTTTTTAAATATTTTTATTTATATACAAGGATATTTAATGATACTACTAAAATGAATACCTTAATAAGTATACGAGTCAGTATTGAAGGCGTTCATGACGCAAAAAGCATTTCTGAGTTTTCAGTTCCAGATGTATGGAGGCTCCTCAAGGGGCTTTGAACAGTGGTGTTTTTTTTTAGTGACAAAATTAGAGCAGTTGATTTTAGTTGTCACGCTACAACATCAACTGATTTTACTGAGAACTATTACTGGGAAAGTACTGGAGAACTAGATATCCCGTTCTTAAAAGTGAACTTGTTTTAGACAATGCTTAGATCGATTTTCATTCTATACTCTCTGCGGATGCAGCCATACTCTGTTCGAGAAGTATAGTCAACAATTATTTGAGGAGACGATATAGACAAGCATTAATGTTTCCAGATCTCAGCAGTGCCTTTGACTTTCTCCATCTAAATTTACATTTGCACTATACACAACCTTTAACACCTTTCAGCTTTGAAGAAAACAGAATGTGCGCGCGATCAGTACCGCCGACCTAATGATGCCTTTTGTATTACAATCTCTTACCTATTGTGAAGGCCTTCAACTTCCTCGTTATAACAAGATCACGTGTAGCATCATTCTGAAGTTGTACGGTATTCTCTGTACGCTGTGTGGGTGCATGGATAATTTCCTTTCCAAACTTTGCATTCAGCACATCACGAGCAAAATATGAAGAGGTATTATGATATACATTTCACATCATTAGTTTAATCTCATAAAATTATTTATTTGTATTGCATTTTAAACAAATTTTATCGAATGAGATTCCATTATTTGAGATTTTAACTGTCAAACACCCGTCAATAACATAGTGTAGTGTTACAGAATTATTAGCATATGTAAGGCCCGGCTACTTTCTGCAGTGGCAACACTAAATAATGACCGGGTGGGGAATGTTACGCCATATTGTGGGGCTCAGTCTTAAACTAGACGTCGGTAGATAAAGTATAATAATACGGGCAATGGGGAGCATTGTTAGCAGTGGAAGGTGAGCGTTATGCGCATTGTAAAAGGTGGCCACCTCAAACCTACAGATTGGGTTGCAAGTCCCAGACGCTGTTGCAATGTTCCTCCTTGTGCCACGCGGTATTTGGTTTCCTAGTTTTTAAATTGATGAATTGTATAGTTGAGAATAAACGAGTGTGCTGCCATCTTCGTGTTTTCTTCTGAGGTTTAACATCTCAGAAGTGGCATTATAACCCACGCCATGTAAGTACACGCATAATTTCGTATAAAATGGTTACTTTAGCTAGTAGGATAAAACTATGTAGGTATCTGCCTCGCCATAACCTGGATTTGGTTAAAAGGATAGATATTGCTGGTTAAGATTTAATAATGAAGGATAGATAATGCTGGTTAACGATTAGTAAGACAAAAGATATGCTGGTTAATTCAATTAGTACTTTTCATCTAACAGTATGCTGAGTTTTGCCAAGTGATGGGAAAGTGGGCCGTTAGGTTTTACCTACATGGTAGCACAAATTTCACAGACATGAAGTCAAAGAATTTGCAAAGTAATTTCGATACTGGTTTGTACGCCAGTGCGCGTAGCCGAGGGTAGGTTTGGAAAAGGTAAGAAACGGTACATACATGAGTTTGCGTTCTGTACATTGTTGTTTTATGCTAGTAGTTTAAAAAAAAAAGTGTCGCGATCCTGTTAATAAAAGAAAAAAAGGAACAGGTGGGTAAAAAAAAAGTGTAAGTTTAGTGATTAGGTTTATTGTGTAGATTCGGTACTAATGAAATTGAATACATTATCGAATCATGAAGTGAATATTCAGATCCTTAATTGGTTTGTGTTGGGTGTTTGGTGTAAAAGTTCGGTTCTACAATGGATTTCGCAGTTAACATGCGCTGGTCGCCTAGTACTCGGTCACACTTTCACGATTTTTTTTTTGTAATAGTGTTGTTTAAGAGTGTATTGGGTGTATGAAGGTCAAGCGTTATAGTATCGGGAGGGAGTGTGAAAACAACTTGTGGTACCTACTGCGTTGAGAGGCTAACAAATACGTATCTTATTGATAATGTGACTGGTTAAAAGTAGGCATCCGCCCTATTAAGGTTGTGTGTATTGGAATCCAAGGTTCAGGGGGCCAGCCAGCCGTGTTATACGACGACATTGAGAGGCTCCTCTTGTACAGTATGATACAGGGTTCATAGGTGATCCTGGTTAGCTAGCGCCATGTCGTTGAATGGTCGTATAGTGAGTAATACAACGGCGTGCCAGGTTTTCCTACTTCGTTATATTGGGTTCTATTGTAGTTGTGCTTTTGGTGTGACTGTTAAGGCGTGAGCGTGACCGTGACCCACGTGTTTATATTTCTCACTGTGGTGTTTCATTGAGCTGTTGGTGTAGATGGTTGACAAGATTGTGGCTATGGCAAAATAAATAGCTCTGAACGCTAGTACCTACTGTTCGAAATCATAATGAGATTTTTCTAGTTTAGCTTTGTCAGACCTATTGGGATACTGATGGCAGTCGTTAGAAAGATTTGTAATATAAAAGAAAAGAGGGTTAGCTTAGTTGGTATGAATGCTTATAGGGGAAAGTGAAAGCTCAGTTACAGGTTATTTATATATATTAAATAAACGGATCCCGTGTAGTTTATGAGGGTTTCCGATGCTGTTAGCCCCTGAAATGTTTCATAGTGAAAATTTTCAATATCTCAGTTACAGATGTTTAACGAAGAACTACGTTTTTGTATAGGTGTGATAATAATATTAAATCGAAACCAGTTAGAATTAGTATGATCTACAATGTAGATGAGTGTTCTAGAACGGGTGCATCCAAGTCCGGGTTCTAAGTATAGGTTTGCAACAGATTAAGAGATCCAGCCAGAGGTCTAGATCTATGGTTCGGTTAAAGGTTTTGGTTAAAAGAATATATATCTACCTACGTATGTTGGTTGGGGATATGAAAAGGTCCGTTAGTTACCCTGGACTACACTGATATGAAAGTGGTTCTGGTTGTGTCAGCTTAAACATTTTCAGGTTCAAACGATCAGGAGGTAATTCGATGCGATAACTAAACTCGGCTGTGATGAGTGTGTCTGTGTGAATGTGATCATATTTCGTGAGAATTGTTGAATTTCAGTTAAGTTGGAAGTAAAAGTGAATTTTTCAAATTTACCTATCGACGGAATCTTCGTTGATACCTGCGTGATGTTATTTTTTTGTTAACATTGGGTGGCCTTCGATGGTTTGAATCAGTCTCAGCCCGGCGGATGGTGCTGCAGTCGGTATTTAGGTTGTCTATTGATGTAGACGAGGTTGATCAGGTTAACTAGAGTTTTCTAATTGTGGTTACATTTTTATTGACCGAACGTGATTGGGATGGACTCCAGAAGGCAATCCTCAAATGACTGATGTTATCTAATCGTAATTCCCTTAGAAAATTATAATATAATTCATTAGGTTAGAAGATATCAGACTAAGTAGTGATTAGAGTTGTAACGTTGTTGGGTATAGATAGGAAATGTAGGTATGAGCCACCGTCGCTTAAATCATGGACGGGATTAATCTGTTCAGGGAATGGTGTGGCCACTGCCATGCCATTCCTCATAACGTTTTTGTGAAAGACATGTACAGTAACTGGCTACCGGTGTACTTTAACTCTGAATTTTGTAAACTTTCATGCGACGAGTTCCGGAAAATGATCTGCAGAGTGCCGAGGCCTCGGTAACCTTCACCGTGAGCGGTTGTGCTGTAGCCGCTGTGGGTACTCCATCGCCGGCGTAGTGGAGAAGCAGAGCGCGGGTCGACGGCGGCTTGCGCGGGCGCTGTGGACACACAGCGTGAGCACAAGCGGCGCCGGCGTGGTCACGCGTTGTGTCGGAGCTACGAGAGGAGTAGCGTCATTGAGCTGCTGAGTAGTTATGAAAATCGACGTGCTACGGTGATGGACATTGGACATTACAGGTCACGTAGTCTTTTTCCATTAAGTAGGATACTCAAATGATGAAGTTCCTAGACCCTTTACCATCTCAGCTATTAAGTTTCAAAAGATTTGTATTAGTTTGGAACAAATTTGATTTCTACTAGACGGATTATTGTGTCCAAACGTTTAAGAATAGACTAACGCTATCACGGATTACTTTGTGGAGCTTTTCGGGTGAACAATTTCATCACACATGATTGTTGCGGGTAGAGCGTAGCTCGCTTTCTGTTACTGAGTTAGTCTGTTAGTAGTAACGGAGTGTTTGGAACAAGATTCCTAACACCATGGGCTAAGCACGTGGATAAATTTGTTCTCATGCTTGAAAATTTGATAGGGAGACTGAAATTTCACACGGATGCGAGATTTGATTTGACTTTGCTACAATTCAAGGATTTCATCGCGTCCAGTGGCGTCTTACCTTCAATGGATTAAAGAAACTTGCTGTAAATTGGTTACTTCGTGGAAAATGGTTTAAAATGGTACTACCTCCAATAAGCTGCATTACATTTGTTTCAAAAATACCTACTAATTTTTACTCTGATAGAATCGCGAGATAGTAGTTTTAACCATAGATTTAGAATTTTTCGCTAGTTTGAACAGAAGTTTGACGGTTAGGTAAACTGGTTGGGTCTAAAGGTGTCATGTCGGTTATTTAGCGGATTTGTCTATTGTGTCGGATGTATTTTTGTCTGTGATATTAGTATTTATCACACCTCGTAAAGGTAAAGAAAAAAAAAACAAATTTCGTTTTTGCTAGTAAATTATACCCTCGAAGTTAGCGTACACATAAAGCAACATTTTATGAGTTAATAATCGAGTTATTCGGTAAATTTTGGACGAGTACCTAGATCCAAATTGATGAATGATATGATGGCTTTTGGTTTATCTTTTGATTTCAGGTCAAGACATTACATGAAACGGTGTCACGCCTGACAAGACTTGGTTGACATTAAACCACCCTGAGAAACGGATTGGTTTTTTGGACGGAAATGGAAACGGATTGGATGAGATCCCTGGATGATAGATACGAGTAATAGGCAGTTTTAGTTAAGTTGCTTTAAAATTATGTTCCTCAACGTCGATAGATAGCGTTGTACGGCTTTGTGAACCGCGACATGGTTTCGTTCACACATTTGCGTAACTGTTTGGCGAGTTACTAAATAGTTGCAGTTCTTCTATAGTACATACATTAGTTGAGTTTAAATAAGCATATATTCCATGGATATTGGTTAAGTTTGAGCAATCTGTCGACGGGTTTCTAGATGATAATCGTTTTGTGTATTTACTGGTTATTATGTCGATGTTTAGTGTGACAATGTTATAATGTTGAGTGGTTCGGCAGTACTGTTGGTTGTTAAATACATAATGGTTACCGTTGTTAAGATTGATACCTGGTTACCACGCGTAGTCAAGCGAAAGTTAAGATTTCCCACTGGTCAGATACCTAAATAGTTTGGTATTGTTTAAGCGAATTGTTTAAAAGATTTGCCATTGTTCAGATATAATTTGTTTTGCCACTGTCCAGATAGATAGTTTGATCGAATAGTTACAGATTTAGGACGGCAAACATTTAAGATTGTAAAACGTAGTTTTTAGTGATTTAAGTATAGCGATGTATTAGGTAGGCTGTGAAAAATGATTGTAAATTATTGAGTACATAGGTACGTATGCGTGTGTATTAGTGATTGATGAGGGATTTAAATCATAAAATTGAATTGAGCCTGAATAATGTATCTACCTATTAGCTAATTTCGGCGAAGACACTGCTACTTGCTCTTCAACTGTAAACAGTGTCAATGAGTAATTGTAATTTAATGATATGAGATTGAATAGTTACAGATTTAGGACGACAAACATTAATGATTGTAAAACGGAGTGAATGCATAATTTTAGTGATTTAAGTACGAGTATAGTGATGTATGTAGGCAGGATGTGAAAAATGATTGTAAATTATCGAGTACATACGTATGCGTGTGTATAAGTGATTGATGAGGGATTTAAATCATAAAATTGAATTGAGCCTGAGTAATTTACTTATCATCTAATTTTGACGAAGACACTGCTACTTGCTCTTCAACTGTAAACAGTGTCAATGAGTAATTGTAATTTGATAATATGAGATTGAATAGTTACAGATTTAGGACGACAAACATTAATGATTGTAAAACGGAGTGAACGCATAATTTTAGAGTGATTGAAATATAGTTATAGTGAGGGTGCTCTCGAGCCGGGCAAGATTGGCGTAAACGACCTCGCCGCCCACGATTGGTAAGAGACATCGCAGTTGTGTGTCGTTCTGGTGAAAGAAGTAACCTTTGCGGCATGCAGCTATACCATAGTAATGACGGGTGTTCTCGAGCCGGGCAAGATTGGCGTAAACGACCTCGCCGCCCACGATTGGTAAGAGACATCGCAGTTGTGTGTCGTTCTGGTGAAAGAAGTAACCTTTGCGGCATGCAGCTATACCATAGTAGTGACGGGTGTTCTCGAGCCGGGCAAGATTGGCGTAAACGACCTCGCCACCCACGATTGGTAAGAGACATCGCAGTTGTGTGTCGTTCTGGTGAAAGAAGTAACCTTTGCGGCCGGCTATACCATAGTAGTGACGGGTGTTCTCGAGCCGGGCAAGATTGGCGTAAACGACCTCGCCGCCCACGATTGGTAAGAGACATCGCAGTTGTGTGTCGTTCTGGTGAAAGAAGTAACCTTTGCGGCATGCAGCTATACCATAGTAATGACGGGTGTTCTCGAGCCGGGCAAGATTGGCGTAAACGACCTCGCCGCCCACGATTGGTAAGAGACATCGCAGTTGTGTGTCGTTCTGGTGAAAGAAGTAACCTTTGCGGCCGGCTATACCATAGTAGTGACGGGTGTTCTCGAGCCGGGCAAGATTGGCGTAAACGACCTCGCCGCCCAAGATTGGTAAGAGACATCGCAGTTGTGTGACTTACTGGTGAAAGAAGTAACCTTTAAGCCACGCAGCTATACCATAGTCGAAGAATCTGTAGTAGTTTAAGTGTATGTAATTATACACGTACAGTAAAAATCTTAATATAGATGATTAGAAGAGTGATGCGATTGATACGTTCAATTATTTAACAAAACAATGTTTAATAGAAATATAAATTATAGTTAATTAGAACGAAGGGACTCGTTCCCATAGGATGGCCGACTGTTACAGAATTATTAGCATATGTAAGGCCCGGCTACTTTCTGCAGTGGCAACACTAAATAATGACCGGGTGGGGAATGTTACGCCATATTGTGGGGCTCAGTCTTAAACTAGACGTCGGTAGATAAAGTATAATAATACGGGCAATGGGGAGCATTGTTAGCAGTGGAAGGTGAGCGTTATGCGCATTGTAAAAGGTGGCCACCTCAAACCTACAGATTGGGTTGCAAGTCCCAGACGCTGTTGCAATGTTCCTCCTTGTGCCACGCGGTATTTGGTTTCCTAGTTTTTAAATTGATGAATTGTATAGTTGAGAATAAACGAGTGTGCTGCCATCTTCGTGTTTTCTTCTGAGGTTTAACATCAGGTACCTCCATTCAAGCTGTAGTCGACAGCAGTTGCATCGCCCTCCGCATCGAGTTGTATAATTCAGGCATGAAATTCGAAATCACCTATTTTCTCTTTTCAATTTGATGGGTTATCACAACAATGATCACTTAATGGGATGACTTTATGTAGCTAAAAACTTTTTACCACCTCTTATTACATGAAAAATGTATTAACAAACCTACCAACTTTATGGCGGCAACCTTACAATTTAATAGCAACAACCTACGAATTTAATGGTAGCAACCTTTCAATTTAAACAATTTTATTCGAAGCAACCTACCAATTTAACGGCAGTCTCCTACCAATTTAATGGCAGCAACCTTCCAATTTAATGGAACCACCTACCAATTTACTGGCAGCAACCTTCCAATTTAATGGAACCACCTACCAATTTAATGGTAGCAACCTTCCAATTTAATGGATCCACCTACCAATTTAATGGCAGCAACCTTCCAATTTAATGGAACCACCTACCAATTTAATGGTAGCAACCTACCAATTCAATAGAACCACCTACCAATTTAATGGCAGCAACCTTCCAATTTAATGGAACCACCTACCAATTCAATGGCAGCAACCTTCCAATTTAATGAAACCACCTACCAATTTAATGGTAGCAACCTTCCTATTTAATGGAACCTAGTTAATAGCGAAATCTACTTAACAGAACCCACTTAATAGCTCAACCTACTTAATAGCGGAACCTACTTAATATCTGAACAAATTGATATTTAAGTAAAGATAAACTACCTTCATACAAAACAGCGTTCAGTTATTGTTAAGTTATAATTGCACGTACTTACCTATCGGTACCTAATACATTTAATCTATGAATGCAATAGAGAATACCAAACAAATAATACAGAAAAAGATAGCTATCAGTGTCGTTTTGCACACGGCAGCAAACCACAGCACGACTTGTTTTGCTCGCAGTTATTAGCCGACGCGACGTAATGGAATTACAACAATTGTATGAATTTGTCTGCAACAGTTCGCGCGCGCTAATGCGATATCTACCTCTTTTTTACTATTACATCATCGACCGAACCTACCAAAATCGCCAGATACCTTCGCAGGACACCGATCAGGTACTTGCTAATCTGTATATTTCACACTATTATGTTATTTATTACCTAATTAAGTACATTTGTACCTATAGCCCCATGAAAAATAAAGACTAAGTAGATTCTCACAACTTACTTAGGCTGTTACCAAACAAACCGTATGAACGCTGAGTACAGAGCATTCATTAACAACTAACAGTAAAGAACAGTCTGAGTAGTTTTACTTTTATAGGTATACATAGGTACATCATATTAATTTACTTACCAAATTTTATAAAACCGATGAATATTGATAATCATTAGTCTCGCCAACATCGAAATGGCAACGCCGATTTGACTGAATGTTTTCTTTTTGATTATAATGTGTGCTTCATTAAAATAATCACACATATTTAGAAAACATTATTTCATATATTTAGAAAACCTAAAGCGAAAAAAAAGACAACTTTGCCCCGACGGGACCTGAACCCGTAACCCTTACCTAAACCAAGGCAATGCTCTATTCCTTATAGTAAAAATATTATGAAGAAGTTAGCATACTACCTAACTTCTTAAAGTATGTTACCGAATTATGTTGAATTTATTGCAAACTTATTTAGTGTGACATTTATTTATTATTGTAACAAATAATTATTATTCAGGTTTAAAGATTTTATTTTCAAAAAGACAATTACATTGCCACTTACATGAAAACATAAATTATAGTACAATAAATAGGCGATGTGATGTAGAACAATATTGAAGAATATAATATAACTTTACAAAGAAAGAAACATTGGTATAACAATTCTGTTATCAAGTTAATCATTATCGGTTACATAAAGTGCTAGTTGTGACTTAAAAATATTAAAAGAGTTAATTTTTTTGATGAATGGTGGCAATTTATTGTAAAGCTGTGCTCCTTCAAAGGTGATGCTTTTCTTTCCATAGCCGGTTCGCACTTTAGGTAATACCAATAAACTGGGTCGTCGAAGGCTTCGTTTGCAGATCTGAGATTTTTTTATAAACGTCAGGTCGGTATGTATGGTTTTGTCTAAAATTTTCCTCATGATGAGACAAGTAGTGTATTTATATAGTTGCTTAATGTTCATTACTTTAGTTTCCTTGTATATTTTATAGGTTGGTGTTAGGCGCGGGTATCCAAAAAGCATTTTTATAATTTTATTCTGTAGTCTTTGTAGTTTTTGTAATTTAGTCTTAGCTGCATTACCCCAGATTTCAATTAAATACAGCAAGTGGGATTTGACTAATGAGTTATATATAGTGTAGCGCAACCTTCTGGGTATACAAGGTGAAATGTTTCGAAGAGATCCAGAAAGTGACGAGAGTTTATTTTGTATGTGGTCGATTTGTTTAGTCCATGTTAAATAGTTGTCTATTCTTAAGCCAAGGTATTTTTCAGAGGTTTTCTGTTCCAGAGGGATGTTGTCAATTGTTAGTGGGTCGTGAGATGGTATAATTTTGTTTTTTGCCTTAAATACAACGTAGCTTGTTTTAGAGGGATTCACAGTAAGTAGGTTATGTTTAAACCATTCTGAGACTAGGTTTAGATCTTCTTGTGCTTTGGATATAATATCATGTATATTAGCCCCGAAGTAAAACAGACATGTATCGTCTGCATACAATGTTATGTGGCCGTGTAGTGTAAGTTCTGTGATGTTATTCAAGTTAATTATCATGATAATACCTACCTGTTCAACATATTTACATGCCTTCGGGTGGAATATGACTTGTGTGTGTGAAACAATCTATTATTACTTTATTGTAACACCTTTTTGTACACATATTTGCAAAATTAAGAAATTGAATGGAATTGAATAAATCATAAATCTAATTCGAATTATTATTTTATGTTGTATTCTTACTGTGTTTCTTGGATTTCGACGTTATGCATTATATAAGGACACGCACTTGGATTAGGAAGAAATAATTAAATATTTTTTATACCGTTTGTACCTATAGTATTCGTTTAGGCTATTCTGCAGGGAAATAGATTCTGTGCTACACCATTTCATCGCTGTTGACTTCCCAATTGAATCCCTAGGATAATAATGAAATATCCACATTGAAAGGCTAACTTCCGAGTCAAATCAAACCTATATTACGGGAGTTATAATCATTCCGGACACAAGCTTGACGTCCACGCATGGACAGGACACAATGATGTTAGAAAAGCAAAACGCGCACTAAGCACCCAATCTTCACAGCTATGGTCACTGTTAGTTTAACCATTGTCCTAGTTTTCCTTTTATGTTATGTGTTATGGAGGATCAACCCTTGGTCTATACGGTATTATAAAACTATCATAACACTGCACGCAGAATGTCAAATACTGAAACGATTGAATAATTTTAGATTCGACACGCCTGCGCAGCGCAGGTCCTTAGAAGGTGTAAAAGGTGACAAACTATACACAACACAACTTACAACTTTCCATACAGAACGTCTTGCCAGTACGGTAAACTCGGGATATCCTATTCCTTCTTTTTTATATAAATCAAGACAGCGTCGCTTTCATATATTTTTGTTTGACATGTGTACCCAACACACTATAGGTCTTATTACATGAGGTAGGATTTCTTTGTTTGTTTTGTTGGAATACAAAACTGTAAGAAATAAACTGAGTAAAAATCTTAACACCATAAAAAAAATTGGGATGGCCACAACCCCTTAAAATGACTCAAGAATCGGCAGGTCAATCCCTTCGATACTTGACACTTGGTCCCCGTATTCACTATCTACAACGATACGAAATTCACCGGGACTAACAGTATGTATTATAGGATATGACAATGGTAAACAATTCTTCAACAGTTACCACAACATGGTTGTTACTACCCAGTGACCTCGCATTATTCCCATACCATGAGAAAACAACAATGTAATTAAGTTATGTGGGTAGCATAGCAATCAATATTATGTTTGTTGTTTAATTTTTGTTAATATAATTGGTTTCATTTTCTATTACTTTTTCAGAGATACAATATTTATGAGGTGAGAGAATAGACCTGTAACAACATGTGTGACTAATTCTACACATTAATAAAAATGTTTGATGTTTTGTTTGATCTATTTGTTTGCAAAAATGTAATAACATGGTTTATTTAACCACAGTGACATTCTCGACAGTAAACAATAACCTTCCGTATTTTGTAGTTTAGTTGACCTATGATATAAAAAATCTATTGCAACAAAACAATGTAAATATTACCCGTCTTTTATTCTGATGTAAGCAAAACGTCAGGAGCTTATATAACGACCATGAAAGTAATATTTGATTTGTGAGGCTTTCTGTATCATTTTATTCTCAGACAAAAATGCAGCCCCCCAAAGTCCCTTTTTTAAAACTCACACTCATTGGAAACCGAAGAAAACCCAACCACATGAAGGCTTTCCTCTGAGACTGATACTTCTCCTCTTCATCTAACAAATTTTGAAGTAATAAAAACACCAACCCAGTACCTATGTAGAATCAGTATACAATTATTTATAAAAAGAAAGGCATATTTTGCATCTTACAGATCAAAACGCATCGTTTCTATCCTCCAAACGTCAGCAGCAAAATGATATCCTTTGCAATTCCCTCTCGTCACTTTTTGAAACAAAGGCCTAAATTAAATACCAACAATGATAATAATTTTAACAAAAGCGGTTGACATTTAAGTTAGTTTATTACGTTACCTAGAAGGCCAATATTGTAATAAATCTATTCTGTAGCATATGCGAGTAGAATAATACTAATTATCATGCATTTCATAACTCCACTGTACATCCTAACCTATAAGATTCAAAACATTGTTTACTCCTTATATATCTCCTTTTTTTTTCATAAAAGAACTAACCTTGTTTCCTCGTCGCCAGTTGTAGGATCCATCTAACTGTAGGGTAATTCACAGACTCGTCACGCACTTAACGGACAGTCGCACAGTGGGCTGAAATTAGCGTTTCATAGACATTCAAATTTTATTTTTTAAGTGCCGCTTTTTTTGCTTGGAAACGATTAACAATACCTATTTTATGCTTTATGTAATTAAGTTTCAGGTTTAAAATCGTAAACGGCTCACTTAGAATTTTTTTTCAAAAATTTTGTATGGAGTTAACATAATAAATGATTATAACTCCGTTATCGCACAATTGCGCCTAATATCCTCTTAGGTTATTAATATATCAATTATTTTGGATTCTTTGACATACTCCATGATAAGGTCAAACTTGCGCTTTTTTTTTTAAATCTTTGAAAATATTAAAATTTTATTTTCTTTATTTTCGTTTTTAACTAACAATATCAAGCTTAACATGGATGTATATAACCTAGAAATTTACGAAAATCAATTACTTGCTATATAAGAAAATGATATTCTTTAATCTATACTAATATTATAAAGAGGAAAGATTAGTTTTTTTGTTTGTTTGCAACGAATAGGCTCGGAACAAGGCGACGTGCCAGTGTTTATCAAATGATTCAAAAAATCATTTAAAGAAGTGAATGTGTGTGTGGGTTTGTGTGTATAAAATTTGTTATGAAATATATTACAATCTTGGTAAGTACTAAAACTTGAGGAGCGATAGTTTGAATGAGTATGTAGGTACTGTAGAATATACATTTGTGTTAGGTAACAGTCAATAATACTGCTTAAACTAATAGTGTAGATAAAGATATAAATGGTAACCAGTCATGCTTCTTGTTCTTCCTTTTTCAGGCTCAAGATGCAGTGTTCGGATCGTATATGTATCGGTTTTTCTTCAGGTGACCTCTTCATTAATATTTTCCCATTAAATTGCCAGCAAATAAATTTCCGTGCCTTGGCGAACATCGTAAAATAGTTTCTTGACGGCAGGTTGCAAATAGTCATCCACGTATATTGGTACACAATTATTACTGATCTCGATGATTTTCGTGTTCAGTTTATCGGGAACAGATCGTTTTTTGTTAAATTGCCGTACGCGGGAAAGAAAATCATTCCTCATCGCGACTGAGTGAAATTCCACGACTATAGGTCTATCCTTTTCGAATTTACCCGGTAAACGGTATATATCTCGCAGGGAATTGCTTTGTAGATTTAGGTCTACCAGGTTACCAATTTTGTGTACAATCAATGAGAGATCCGCGAGGGTCTCGTTTTCCCCAGTAGGGACATTGCGTATTTCCAACGTTGTGTATGTATATTTATATATATTGTATCTTAATTATATATGTATTTGTTTATATTATTTTTATATGTTTGTATTATTATTCAGTGTTATTATATGTGTAGGATTGAGTGGTGTCAGGTGACTCAGGTGGCACGTTGCTACATTCCGATGTAACCATCACTTTGTAGGTAGTTCGGCGAGGAAACCAGGAATCGTGGTATAAAGAAATAATGCGTGGTTTAGTTAACACTCATTTAGTCAATCTTATAACTAACACTAAACACAAAGAACCTCCTAGGACTAACTAAATCTACACTGTTATAACATTCCACCAGAGCACGTGGGCGCGTGCGCACCGGTCGATCGTTGCACCAATAATGACCAAGACTTGACTGACGACGTCCTGATACGTCGTGCGTGGCCGCCCCTCCAGCGCTCGGTGTTATGTCACCTGTCAATGTCACTTGTCATTAGGATCACATTTGAAGTGTGCCGTCACGGCCAACCCTGACTATCGCACGTCCTCGGGCGAAACACCTGTAGAAATTTAAGAATGCGTTAATGATCGCTCGTCCATTCCTGACAGAAATTGTGAACTTAACTTCCTTTCCCAGTAAGCCGGGCGTACTAAGCCCTTTAAACCAAATAGTACTTGAAATGGGTTGAGGCATCCGAGGCCTCTTAAACTAGCTAGCGCAACACACAGACATGGCTCAGGCATACGAGACCTTCCCAACCAGTCCAACCTTCAACAAAGACGTGGCCCAGGCGTACGTACCTCTTTTAACTAGTCTAAGTAGACGTGGCCTAGGTATACGCAGCCTCTTCAACCAGCCCTACCAACATAGACGTGGCTCGGACGCACGTACACGTTACAAGCGTACGCGGCCCCTTCAACCAGTCCGACCAACACAGACGTGGCCCGGGCGCACGTACACATTTCAAGCGTACGCGGCCCCTTCAACCAGTCCGACCAACACAGACGTGGCCCGGGCGCACGTACACATTTCAAGCGTACGCGGCCCCTTCAACCAGTCCGAACAACACAGACGTGGCCCGGGCGCACGTACACATTTCAAGCGTACGCGGCCCCTTCAACCAGTCCAAACAACAGAGACGTGGCCCGGGCGCACGTACACATTTCAAGCGTACGTGGCCCCTTCAACCAGTCCAACCAACAGAGACGTGGCCCGGGCGCACGTACACATTTAAAGCGTACGTGGCCCCTTCAACCAGTCCAACCAACAGAGACGTGGCCCGGGCGCACATACACATTTCAAGCGTACGTGGCCCCTTCAACCAGTCCAACCAACACAGACGTGGCCCGGGCGCACGTACACATTTCAAGCGTACGTGGCCCCTTCAACCAGTCCGACCAACACGGACGTGGCCCGGGCGCACGTACACATTTCAAGCGTACGCGGCCCCTTCAACCAGTCCGACCAACACAGACGTGGCCCGGGCGCACGTACACATTTCAAGCGTACGTGGCCCCTTCAACCAGTCTAACCAACACAGACGTGGCCCAGGCGCACGTAACCTTTTCAACCAGTCCAACCAGACGTGGTCTAGGCTTACGCGGCCTCTCCAACCAGTCTGACCAACAAAGACGTGGCCCAGGCGCACGTATCCTTTTGAACCAGCCTAAACAGACGTGGCTCAGGCATACGTGACCTCTTCAACCAGTCTTCCCCATAACAAAAGCGTGACTTTGTATAGCGGCAGAGTTTCATACATAAATCGACTCACGAATCTGTAGAACGTGAAAGAGGCACACAAAGGTCGCAAATCCAGGCGATTCGCTTCAGAAAGAAAAGGAACAGTCTCACCGGATGACGTCAGCAGTGCACCTCCAGCTGTGATGTTAGTTCTGCGACACGGCCATCACGACGACTCACACGTCCTCGTGTGAAGCATCGCAAACATTTACAGCATCTGAAACAACAGTTTATCCAAAGTACAGAATCTTTTGCTCGACCTTCCTGACCGAAGAGTCGGGCATCAGCTAAATAAACTCGACATATTAAGTCTGCATTATTTTATTCTAAACAGTTCGCAACGCTTATTAAATCTGATCACAATACATACATACAAACACATACACACAGTCACGCTCCCATAGGCGGAGGCACAGTATACGCCCACATTTCACCGTATGGTTTTATGTCCCACGCAATAGGTGGTGAGCCTATTGCTGTGTTTCTGCTATTTTTTACTCTTGATTATTTTGATCTCTTGAGTATTGCTGATCACAATAGGTACTCAATTAAATCGAAATCGGCGAGTTCAGTATGCAATACTCTTAACTCAACCTAAAGCCTCCATCCGGCCAGGTAGTGGGACTTCCATCCTGTACCCACTTCAGATAATGGTATGAATTGAACCAGAAAATGCCTACCTTCGGCACTTTTTTTTTATACCACTAAGGTGGCAGACAAGGACCGGTGGTCACCGCAGCATACGAACGCCTGCAACACCAGAGGCGCCACCACTCCCGTGCTGCCGACCCTGTAAAAACCTTCAAAGACCCCTTTCAAAGAACCCCATGCTGTAGGCTTTTCCTTACGGCTTGACGACGTAGGTCACTATAAAGACCCATGGCTAGCATGAATCTGCGCGCGGCCAGAGTAATTCGCATACTACACTCACTCACTCACGTGAAGGTCTTACTCCTTCATCATCATTTGTCAGGTAAGTCTTTAAAGAATCTACTCACATGAAGGTCTAACCCCTTCGTCATCTCAACGACCTACTTAATGGAAAAAGAAAAGGACTACGTGACCTGTAATTTGCAAGGTCCATCCTCGTAGCACGTCGATCTTCATAACTACCCAGCAGCTCGATGAGGATACGCCTCCCGTAGCTCCGGCACAACATAATCTGCTAGTGACCGCGCCGCCCGTGCCGCACGCTGTTAGTTTTCACACGAGTGCTCGCGCAAGCCGCTGTCGACCCGCGCTCTGCTTCTCCGCTGCGCTGGCGATGGAGCACCCACAGCGGCCACAGCGCAACCGTTCACGAAGAAGTTACATGAAAATTAACAAAATTTAGAGTTAAAGTACACCGGTAACAAGTTACTGTACATGTCTTCCGCCAAAACGTTATGAGGGATGACATAATATTGGTTCCATTCCCTGAATAGATTATTTTTTGCCCATTATATAAGCGGCGGTTGCTCATAGCTACATTTCATTATTTATAACCAATATTTTGAGGAAAGATTATGTCATATGTTATTCTCCGCTGCGCTGGCGATGGAGCACCCACAGCGGCCACAGCGCAACCGTTCACGAAGAAGTTACATGAAAATTAACAAAATTTAGAGTTAAAGTACACCGGTAACAAGTTACTGTACATGTCTTCCGCCAAAACGTTATGAGGGATGACATAATATTGGTTCCATTCCCTGAATAGATTATTTTTTGCCCATTATATAAGCGGCGGTTGCTCATAGCTACATTTCATTATTTATAACCAATATTTTGAGGAAAGATTATGTCACATTGGAATAATCAAACCATTCGAACTTTGTCACATTGGAATAATCAAACCATTCGAACTTGTATCACTCCTGGTCAACACTCATTGGGCAACTATTAAACCATCTTGTAGCCGGTACCGTCAGTTACAACTAAAATCACTGGTCTGATAATTACACTAAGAAATTACGATCAGATAACACAGGAGTCATAACTTGTAAGCGAATTTTATTCACAGCTTGTAATCTATCAAAAATTTAAACCTTACAATCTTACCTATTAAAAGTTCTAAGGGACTAGCCTGCGTGACCTAATTCATGGTGCAATTGAGAGAGAGCTGTACGTTTGAACAGAGCACCCCGTCACGAGCGACTACTTAGTTCCATATATGTTCATACATGGAGTTCATCTTCAGTATCTCGGATTCCCTCTTCCTGGTTGTGGGCTTTCGAATTACATGTTGCTATTAAATAAAGCTTGATAATAACGGACTCACAAAATTCCTTGAAGTCTCTGCTGGCGGAGTACCGTCCTTGATCGCCAATCATGTAGATAAGTATGCCGAATAACGAACACTATAATTCAGTGTCTTATACTGCTGCTTATATCGATGCTAAGTGTAGGATGAAATGATGCATACTTAGTACCTGGTATAATGACAGCCATTTCATCGACAACCGGGACCTTACCGCTAACCTCCGATGCCCGAAAGTGCTTGTACATGAAAGAGTCACAAAGTGGTTACCCATCCAAGGACTGCCACAGTAAAAGCTGCTTACGACAAAATGAATTTACAGAACACCAAGACCGCAGGACTACAAGCGTTTCTATTGAACTGATAACTTCCTTTTGGTTGTTCATACACTAAGTTTTCTGGTCGCATCAATGTGTGTGGTGTGTCAGGGTAGTGCCACCCTGGTATTGGTGTTCGTTTTAACCTGTACTTTACCTGATAAATGATATCGCGCGGCTGTCTGTAAATTTATTTAAAATTTCTTATAACCCTCGGCATGTTCTTGAAGCAATAGAGTTCATAAGCGTGAACGCAGTAACCTCTCGTGGACATCGTTGATGACAGAACATCAGAACGATCTAAGGACCATTTGCAAACAAAGAGTTTTACCAAATCGCTAGATTTCCGGTGTAGCACATCTGATCCTGGCCCTTTGGGTCCTGAGTGATCCCCGAGGAAGCTTTCCATTATTCAGGTAGGATACGAGTTTTAAGAGCTCTCCATCCTTCTGCTGTTCCGCAATCAGCTATTGGTCAGCAAATTCCGCTGATTGATCAATACACTCTCTTTGCAGTACTGTAGGGGATTATTTTCTGAAAAGAAGTGTGCATGTAATATTTCCTAGCCAATGCCTTCCTAACCAATTCGACATCACCATATGAAATTCAAATGAGACAAGCGGCACTATGTCCGCTTTCGCCCATGTGGACTGCATGAATGCAGTCTTTGACCACACCAAACTTGCTGTTATGCAAATGATGATAACATAATTTCCAACTGCATGAGTGAGAGCTTCGAACCTTTTCTGACGCTAAATCTAAGATCGTAGAGAGATCGACCTCCATGTAACCTTACTAATTGTTCCGAGAAGCAACAAAAAAAATATAACGGTTTAGGACTGTGTGTCCTCAATCGCAGTAGTCTACACACATCCTGTCCGTACAGTCTTGTTTCATTTTAAACTACAGAATGGAACTTGCAAATAATGATCAACTACAGCGAATTATATTGGCTCTTAAGTATGTACGAGAACCGACTGGTGTGCTCCTCCAGGGTCAAACTGCAAGGGTATCACCGATAATAAACGTGTGATTGAAGAATTCAAGTTTCTGATTTCAGTTTCCTTATAGGAGGGATGTTATTGTCTCACGTACTGGTCAATCTAATTTCTATTTCTTATGAAGGGCGCCATGTGATACGGTTGGACGTAAAATTACGTCAAATCATGATCGTTTCTAGCCAGCCTAGTGGCCTAGTAAAACAAAAAAAAAGGGATTTCAAAAGTTACGCCATCAGTATCAGTGGTCAGAATTTCTACAGGCGATCTCACGAAAGTTAATCCAGTATCTGTTGCAGTCACACTATAACAAAGTCTTTAATTCTTAAATTTACAGAAGATAGATTCTTCCACTGCCGAATATTCGGTATCAGAATAGAAATAAACATGAAACTGCTCACCAAAGTAATCCTGAAGGTGCGTGCGTACTTTCTGTGACAGAAATTACCGCGTTACTGCTGCTTCAACAGAAAATGCCATATTTTCGTTTCTGTATCGCCATAAAAATGCATACTCTATCGCCACGTGGGCGACTGAGTTTCATCCCACTTCTGATGTAGGATTGAGTGGTGTCAGGTGACTCAGGTGGCACGTTGCTACATTCCGATGTAACCATCACTTTGTAGGTAGTTCGGCGAGGAAACCAGGAATCGTGGTATAAAGAAATAATGCGTGGTTTAGTTAACACTCATTTAGTCAATCTTATAACTAACACTAAACACAAAGAACCTCCTAGGACTAACTAAATCTACACTGTTATAACATTCCACCAGAGCACGTGGGCGCGTGCGCACCGGTCGATCGTTGCACCAATAATGACCAAGACTCGACTGACGACGTCCTGATACGTCGTGCGTGGCCGCCCCTCCAGCGCTCGGTGTTATGTCACCTGTCAATGTCACTTGTCATTAGGATCACATTTGAAGTGTGCCGTCATATGTAATTTCTCTTGTACAGAATAATGTACCTACTTTGTTTAACATGGTTCATCTCTGCATCACCTATGGTTGACTGGTAGAGAATGCCAATGGCATTAAGTCCGCCTATGTACATTGTGCATGAAGCTTAAATAAAAATAAAATAAACATTCCACAAAACGTTACCCCAGCAGGAAACTTAATATAACGAAAACCTTAAGACGCAAAATTTTTATTTTATGGGCACAAATTTGTACAAGTATGAGCCCTCGGTACATGCAAAATATTTCTCTCTAAGATTATTCGTTTAGAATTTTCCTGCTGGAACAGCGTTACTCCAGCAGAAATCGTTTATTCCTTTTTTTTCCACAACGACAACACGCACTAATTTTTTGTGCGGCGCACATATACAGTAGATTAAGCACTAATAATAGGTTCCACTCAAATCAGTCTAGGAGATACTTTCCTGCTGGGGTAACGTACACCGACTCAAGGGCGGCACGGACAGCGGTGTGGAGTGACGAACTCAGAAACGAAGAATAATAGTAGTTGCACAGATAATTAATTATTAAATCGCGTACGCGCATCCCTAAGCGGCGGATGTGTTATTGTGCGGTTGCGAAAATGTCGAAAGTGTCGAGTTTAGTGAAGTGTAATAATTGTAATATCGTTATAGACGAGCTTTTGTGTTATATACAAAATAAAATTTCGATAGCGGACGAGGAAAGTTTGGTGCGAATATGTGCCTCGACTTTTAAACCGGATCAAATAGAAAAGTCACACAAATTACTTTTTGATTCAGTGCCCCACGATTTACGAAGAATTGTGCGCAAAGGCAAGGGCAAAGAAAACCGTGGGCTGCAGGATATTATCAGCTTCTTTAAAGTATGTGACCCTGATGTGGTGCCGGTTTTTGTTGCCCGGGAGCTGGAAAAATTACCGCCTATAACCTTTGACCACCTCGATGTTTCAAAACTATTGAAAGATTTAGTACAGTTACAATATGAAGTGAATGTTATTAAATCGTCCTATGTAACTGTTGATGAACTGCAGAAAATAAAAAGCGAGTGTCTGAATGTGAAGCAGTCTACCTCAGTTTCGCCGCCGTTCTCGGGGGCAAAAGTAAACATGAAAAGGGGTACATATCGCGGAACAGCGACATTGTCGAACATGGATCAGTCGTTTATAATAAGCGATAATGATGAATGTAACAATGATTTGATACATAGGAAAAATAACAATATACAAGAGGGTACATGCAAGTCAGGCCAAGTTTCAAACGAAACCGTTGTCGATAATACGAGTTGCGGCGAACATTGCCGACCAGCTGATCGGACGGGCTCGCTCCATACAGAGGAATGCGCTTATGTAAACAAACCGAGTGAGACATTGGGTACAGTCAGCGCACGGGAAAACGAATCTTATGCGGACACGTTAAAGGTGACTGATGAATGGACTGTTGTGCAGAGGAAAACACGAAGAATAAAAAACCGTTTTGCTGGTAAGACGGGTATAGTCGCTGTGGAAACTGAGGAGAAGTTTAAAGCAGCAGATCGTCAAATGCCTATGTTTATTACGAATGTGGATAAAACCACTTTGGAGTCGGACATAGCGAACTACATTCAGAGGAAAACTGAGGAGAAAGTAAACCTTGAAAAAATATCCATTAAACGCCAGTGTGACTATAATGCGTTTAAGTTTTTTGTGTCACAGAGTAAGATACATCTGTTTTTGAATGAGAACCTTTGGCCAAGGGGGATTATTTTTCGACGGTTTATAAATTTTAAACAAAAACGATCTGATAAGGTATTATCGGATAGCGGCACTCAAAATATTAGATAATGGATGAAAACAATTACAAATTTGTGACTTTTAATTGTAAAAATGTCAAAAGATGTGTAGAAACAATTAGTGATCTCTGTGAGATTTCGGATATAATAGCTCTGCAAGAAACTTGGCTATTGACAGAGGAGTTACCTCTCCTTGACAGTATACACAGTGAGTTCCGCGGTACAGGGGTGTCAGCAATGGACACCGCGGCCAGTTTATTAAGTGGAAGACCATATGGAGGGGTAGCACTGTTATGGAGGAGTAGTTTATTTAACCAAGTGGAGGTTATTGAATGTAATAACCCGCGTCTTTGTGCGATTAAGGTTGTGTTAAACGATAAATCTTTGTTAGTGATAAGTGTTTACATGCCAACGGATGCAGTGTTAAATGTACCGGAATTCACAGATGTACTAGGCTCGGTGAGTGCGATAATTGATAGTTGCAGTATAGATTGTGCATATATCTTGGGTGATCTCAATGCACACCCAATGACATTGTTCTACAATGAAATGTTAAATTTTTGTAAAAATCAAGAGTGGCAATGTAGGGACATTGAAATATTGGGTGTGCACTCGGGAACATACACATTTATTAGTGACGTGTATGGGACAGAAAGTTGGCTTGACCACTGCATTACCACCAAAGCTGCAGCTTCTTCTATAGTGGCAACACGTGTCTTATACAATGTGTCATGGTCCGATCATTTTCCTGTAGTATTTGAGTGTAAGTTAAATGTTATTTTGTCTAAGAAAAATCAAAGAGATGTGTGGAATCATAGTAATATTATATGGGGGGAAAGAAACCAAGAGGAAATAGAAATGTATAAAAGTGAATGTTGCAATAGACTGAGTTTAATTGACTTTCCGGAGGAACTTAGTAGCTGTTGTGACGGTATGTGTTTTGATGAGAAACATAAATGTTATATTGACAGCTTATACGACAATATTGTTGATGCGTTGAGTAAATCGGCGATGGTGGGACGTGTAAGTAGGAAACGGGGAAAAAAGACTGTGATAGGGTGGAATAGACACGTAGCTGAGGCTCACGGGGAGGCTCAACTTAAATTTCGCCTCTGGGTGGGGTGCGGTAAACCGACAGCAGGTAGTGTTTATGATGAGATGCGGGTGGCCAGACGTTGCTTTAAGTCTAGATTAAAATGGTGCCAGGACCATCAGCACCAAATAAAAATGGACATGCTGGCCTCTCATCACTCAAAGAACGATTTTCGGTCATTTTGGAAAAGCACCAACAAGCTACAATGCAAGCCGGGTGTCCCCGTGAGTATCAGTGGCGAAGTTAATTCTGCAAAAATTGCTGATCTTTTTAAAGATCATTTTTTTGTGCAGTCCCCTTTAGGACCATCTTTGTCGTTGCTCGATACTGAGTCTGGTGTGAAAAGGGACACGATAGTCTCAATAAGAGATATATCGAATACTATTAAATATATGTTTAGAGGTAAGTCGCCAGGTCACGACGGGCTCAGTATTGAGCACTTAAAGTTTGCAGGCCCTCATTTGGCCAGAGTTCTTTTTATGCTGTACAATTTATGTTTGGGACATAGTTACTTGCCATTTAAGATGATACAGACAACAGTAGTGCCTATTGTAAAAAATAAGACTGGGGATCTGTCTGACAAGAATAATTATAGGCCCATATCATTGGCAACCGTAATATCAAAGGTATTTGATAGTGTGCTTAATTCACAGATTAATAAGTTTATTAAACACCATGATAACCAATTTGGATTCAGATCTGGTCTATCCACGGAAACGGCTATACTGTCGGTTAAGCACACTGTCAACTACTATAATGAGAGGCACACACCAGTGATTGCTTGTTTCCTTGACCTCTCCAGAGCTTTCGACCTGGTTTCCTATAACTTACTGTGGGAGAAGCTAGAGAGAGCTGGCATACCCAAAGAACTTTTGAATATACTCAAATATTGGTATGGACACCAGGTCAACTCTGTGAGATGGGACGGGTCATTTTCTCAGCCATATAGGTTGGAGTGTGGGGTGAGACAGGGCGGCCTGACCTCGCCAACACTCTTTAACTTATATATGAACGAGCTGGTAGATGAACTAAGCAGCACCAGACTTGGTTGCTACATAGATGGTGTCAATGTCAACAATATTAGCTACGCGGACGATATGGTGCTGCTTAGTGCATCTATATGTGGTATGCGAAAGCTTGTTGCTATATGTGAAAGATATGCTGTGCTTCATGGGCTGTCTTATAATACCCAAAAAAGCCAGATCATGGTCTTTGAGGCAGGTCACAAGAGGTTAGAACAGCTCCCGGCAGTCTTGTTGAATGCGTGTCAGTTACAAAGAGTACGCAAATTTAAATACCTAGGACATATTTTAACGGCTGATCTCAAAGATGATGAGGATGTTGAGCGGGAGCGTAGGGCGCTGTCGGTACGGGCGAACATGTTGGCTCGCAGGTTTGCGCGTTGCACTGATAGTGTAAAAATTACTCTGTTTAGAGCGTACTGCACAACATTTTACACCTGCAGCTTGTGGGCGAACTATACTCGCCGGGCCTACAGCGCGCTGCGTGTCCAATTCAACAATGCGTTTAGGTTGCTGTTGGGGCTGCCTGGCCACTGTAGTGCGTCAGGGATGTTTGCAGACGCGCGGGTTGACTGCTTTTACGCAACAATGCGAAAGAGGTGCGCGTCCCTGGTGCGCAGGGTGAGGGGCAGCGCCAACAGCATCCTAAGGATGATTGCTAGTAGACTTGACTGTCGATATATCGGTCATTGTAGCGTAACATCTGCTGGGGTGGTGCGTGGGTGACTGATGTATGGATAGATCAGGTTTGCGGAAACATGTTGGTACTAACATAGGTTAAGAATATAGTACTAACATTTTTCTAGTTACTAACATAGGCTAAGCAAAATACTGTTACTAACAAAATGAGTTTTGTGACTTGAAATTAAATATATTATTATTATTTCCTTTATTAACATTTAATACACATATTTGATACATTTTTAAATAAATTTACAAAATAAAAATCTATTTAAAAATATATAAAACAGCAACCCACCGGCATCGGATACAGGGACCAAGATACCGGTGGTTAGGACTCCAGAGACAGAAACCTCCTCACAATACGTGCCGTATCGAGGAGTACTGCTTTCTGCATCTGGCCCTTGACCCAGCTACCTAACGAGAGCCTCTTAAGATGTTGGTCGAGGCTCTTGGCTATAAGTCCGTTTACTGAGACAACTATCGGGACAATGATTGCCGAGTCCACCTCCCACATGTCGACAATCTCGCGAGCTAAGTCCAAATATTTAATTTCCTTATCTTTTTCAGCTTTCACGAGATTGCCATCATGAGGGATTGTGATATCGACAATCATTACCTTGCGCTCGGACCTGTCTATCACCACAATATCAGGTTTGTTTGCAACAACAGTCCTGTCTGTGATGATAGACCGGTCCCAGTACAATGTGATAGGACCATCTTCAAGAACTGGCTCAGCAACATACTTATAGTACGGAACCTCTGCGTCCACCAGATGGTATTTCAGAGCAAGCTGTTGGTGAATAATCCTGGCTACTTGATTGTGCCTGTGCAAGTACTCGCTGTTGGCAAGACGAGGACAACCGGAAACTATATGTCTGAGGGACTCACCTGGTTGGTGACACGCTCGACAAATATCGATCGTGCCGTCCCTCATAATATACCTCCTATAGTTGTTCGTCTTGACAACTTCATCTGCAATTGCACAGACAAAACCTTCGGTTTCTCCGAAGAGATCGCCGAAACGTAACCAGGCCACGGAAGCTAAAAAGTCCACATCAGACCCATGTAAGGCCTGATAGAACCTACCGTGAAGCTCTTTACTCTGCCATACCCTCTGACGGTCACCGAGGCTAAGCACTGTATGCCTGCGCCAGTTCTCTTTAGCCAAACCAAGTGGGGTGAGACCAGCGTCCACCGCAACTACATCACGATGCATATCCACATTCATATCAAGAAAATACTGTCTAAGGCTGTACACCTCGCGGTTATGAAGGGTTTTAGCGTTTAAAAAGCCTCGTCCTCCACATCTTCGTGGGATGTACAGCCTCATCAGAGATGAACGTGGATGATGCATACGGTATGCCGTTAACAATGTACGTACTCTCCGGTCCAAAGCTTCCAATTCGGTTTGAGTCCACTTGAGTATACCAAAGGAGTACATCAGAAGTGGCATGACCCATCCATTATAAGCGCGCACCTTGCTGCCACCTGACAAAAGACTATTTAGTACTTTTTTCAGGCGACCAAAGAAACGCTCTCGTAATGAATGTTTCACGTCAGCTTCATTGATGCACAAAGCCTGCGATATACCCAAGTACTTATAGGTATCAGTTACTAGGAGTGACGTCAGATGAATGGAATCAGAGAGCTGAATACCATCTGATTCCACTATCTTCCCTCGCTTGATATGCATGACTGCACATTTGTCCACACCAAACTCCATTTTGATAGAATTACTAAATTTTTCAGTAACCTTTAGTAAATCTATCAATTGTGAGTTCGTTGTGGCAAACAGCTTCAAATCATCCATATAAAGTAGGTGAGATATTACCTGACCTCCTCTTCGCAACTTATAACCTAGTCCTGAACCCTCAAGTAGAGTACTTAAAGGGTTCAGTGCTAGACAAAACCAAAGAGGACTCAAACCGTCACCTTGGAATATTCCCCGCTCGATTTTTACAGGTTCACCATCACCGCATGTCCTTCGATATCCTGGATAGCTAAGAAAAGTTCTCCATTGACTCATGCATGACTTTAAAAAGGTGCATAGAGTTGCATCGACTTTATACAACTCCAACACCCTCAAAAGCCATGAATGAGGAACGGAATCGAACGCTTTCTTATAATCTATCCAACATACGGAAAGATCTTTACGGTTGCGGCGAACCTGTTGGCTGATGGCCATATCAATGAGGAGGAGTTCTTTAGTACCTCGACCGCCACTTCTACATCCATTCTGAGAGGCACTTATTACCGTATTAAAGCTAATATGCTTGGCAATTTTGTCTCTCAAAATGGATGTGAGAAGCTTATAGACTGATGGTAAGCAAGTGATCGGCCTATAATTGCTGGGGTTCGAGGTACTTCCTGTCTTATGAAGCAGGTGAGTAACTCCTGTTGTCATAAAAATTGGCAGCGAGCCAGAGTCAATAGCTGCCTGGAACTGAGATGCCAAAAAAGCATGTGAACTACGGAACCATTTCATCCAAAAGTTTTGCAGTCCGTCCGCTCCTGGAGCTTTCCAATTCGATAACGAACGGACTGCATTACTCACATCTAAATGGTCTATTTTTACAGGTTCCATATCTACAATGCCTTCACATGCCTTCTCGACATCGCACATCCAGTCACCTTCGGTATGATTTACCGGTGCCGACCAGATGCTGCGCCAAAACATGTTCGTTACGTCAGCATCCGGTAGGCTACCAGTACTCACACCTTTATCTGGTCGCTCCCAATTCCTATAAACACACCTCTGGTCTCTTTGGAATGAGCAATTGATGTTATATCGGTCCACACGTTTCCTATATCGACGAATACGGTGTGCCCATGCATAGATTTTTTGCTTCCAGAAATCAATGCGCTCCGTGACACGAGCGCTATATTCCTGAGGACTAATGTCAGTCCCAGAAAACGCTCGCTTCACGAAGCGCATCACTTTTGGCCGAGTGTTACCTGATTTAAAACAAGTTAGTTTGCCAATGAGTCCCCTTGCCTCAGTGATACGTCGTTCGATTCTGGATTGCCAGACAGGAACAATAGGCTTTGGCCGTGTAACAAGGTCAGGTGATGGTTTTTTAACTCTTGCTACACGGCAAATCGTAATAGCTGCACAATACAGAATCGAATGGGTATCACCGAGAGACCCACTATTATCTAAATATGTAGATAACAATGAGTCAACAGCACTCACGAGCATAAGGTTTTTTCTATGCATGGGCAACCGTGGTAAACGTGGTCTTAAATTATTAGGCATGAACCTATATTCACGAATCGCACATTCCAAAGTTACCCTAGCCTCTTCATTGTACTGCGTATCTACAGGAATAAACGTGTCATCCACTACAGTATTTTCCATATTTTCATTTACAGTTGTATTGTTTTCTTGCACTATGGCATTTTAATAATTAGTAGTACTTACTGTTTGTTGCGGAGGGATAACACGCATATTCTGTAAACACTCTGAGCGTAAACGGTCAAGTACTACGTCATCCAACATACGATTACGCTGAATGACACGTACCTGGTCCGATAGTCGTTGAGCCGATACGTTGATAGCTGGTTCAAGCTCCTGAAACAGAGGCAATATACGATGACGGTACGCAGTGAGGTTGGTTTCAACCTCTGTAGCCACAAAATATGCCCGCATGACATTCTCATTTATTGATGTGGTCCATTTCATGCGGTGCACATTACCACCGGTAGCGGGGGCCCTATTCGAAGCCGGAGGGCCTCGGGGTCCCAAGCAGGCCGGCGGCCGGCCTCTCCCCGGCCGACGTACAGGTATTGGCGACGCCGGGGGGGAGAAGAACTCGTCACTAGTGCTTGAGCTCGACGCTTCGACATCCTGTACCTTGACTTGCGAAGCGGAGCTAAGGGACGAGTCCGGAGGTGTATTTTGTGCATTTCTGCTTCTGGCTCGTGTCAGCATCACAGTTTCTTTGCATTTTCTGCATTATAATTGGTGTTCAAAGAGAATACAATACTACGTAAGAAGAGACGGGACTTCCATAGTGCGAAATAGTCTTACAAAATGTCAAACTATGATCAACTGACAGTAGCCAACCTAACAACTTTAACACATACAGTTGCCAACATTAGGGAAAAATAGTGATGTATACTATATTTATCGATATCGATACTATATTTATCGATATCGATAAATGCAGTGGTCTTTACTTCTAGTATAGGCTATAGTATAGGCTCAGTTTTGGTTGTGAAATGATAAGTTCATAAAATATTATTATATTTATTTAAAAAAACAGTATATTTTGTAATTTCAGCGCCTTATTTCTTATTCTGACTTCTGACTGTGTATCATAATAACCCTTTTTAATTACCAAATATTAGGACGCTTGCTTCATTATTGCCTTCGTCTTTAATCACTAAAGTACAGTAATTAGCTCAAACAAAATAATGAGATAATTACAATATTTTTGTGTTATTTTTAATATTTTTTATCGTACGAGTTATAGATATGTAGCCATGATTTCTGAAGTGGCACCAACCTTTTGTTATGGTGATTATTTAGCTGAATCCATTAATCAAGCAATTTTATTTTGAATTAAATTTGTCTGTTCAATCAATTCTGCAGCTCGCTGTAGTGACTGTATATAATATTGACCCTTTTGAATACTAAATATTAGGATGCTTGCTTCATTATTGCCTTCGTCTTTAATCACTTTGTACCACTCACTTTATACACATGGTAATTGGCTGAAACAAAAATAATGACAATTATTCTTGTGTTTTTTAACATATTTTTGTGTTAAGTGGCTTGGCAGTGAGTCTTATTGATGGAACTGCAAATTTCTTTAACTGCGTCGTTTTTTTCCTAAAATCTTTGTCAGTAAAATGTTTTCCGCAAACAAATTTTAACTGGTGGAGTTTCTCTATGGGTATATATATGCTAAATCCTCGTTTCCTGTGTTCTTCACCCATTCCTTCAAACTAAAATTAAACATCGATATATAAGTAATTGCAAAACTACTACCACACTATTTTCCTAACGATTATACAATATATAATTTTTATTGTTTTCACCCATATAACCTATGAACCATTGATAGATTTACTAATATACTACTCACCGAAGCTCATCCATAGGAAATCTGGCCATGAAAAACCGTTTTGTGCCGTCTTTTCTTCCAGATTTTAAACCGCATATTTCACACTTTTTATAATGCATAATTCGATAAACTATGTAGAACAAACACAAGAGAATATAATATAGAGAACGAATTGATAGCAAAAATAAGCTATTATCTCAATTATTTCAATAATATCTTTCAGAGAAAAATAAATTGAAAATAACGAATAACAACTTGACATCTACAGTGACAGACAGATGACATTTCCTCAAGGAACGAGCGAGGCAGATAGAGTAATTGAGTGAGACACATGTAGTCGCCATTACAATTTGGTCAATTTTCATACATTTTTTTGCTTGTACGTAGTTGCGACAGACTGTTGGTGTTTTTCAGCTTTCTTTGACATGACGTGTGATGTCATGTCAAATCCATAAATAAATCTTGTAAAAATATTAAATCTCCTGTAATTTTTCAATTTATATATTTCCATTTCGTTGTATTAGTATGTAGTAGCTGCTCAATATATCATAATTATGTAAAATTAATAAATTTATAATATTTGGAATTTTATAGATGCAAATGCGACTGTCAGCAGATAGAGTTGCCAGTTTTTATTATTATTATTATTATTAATTATCTGTGCAACTGTTGTTTGCAAATAGTCTTAGAAAAAGAAACTGAGACATTATATTACATAGGTACTGTGTTATGAATTTATAATTGTTATGAAATGGTTCTGGGAAGAAATGAAATAATGTTTCCCAGAATATGGTCATAAACTTTACTACTTTTTTTTTTGGGTGTAAGGGGCCCCACCACCACCTAATTTTGGGGGCCCAAGCGACCTCACCTGCACGTGGTGCACCTGCCGAAAAACTAACGAGGCTCCGCGATTTTCAGGTACCCCCATGGTGGCCTAGGCTCCCATGTGGGTGCCAGGTGGTACAAAGTGTTGGTCCGGAGGGGTACCACCGTGCAGCTGTGAAAAGCCCCCCAAGTAACCCAGCCTCGGTTGGGTTGCGTTCGGGGTTCAGCAGCTGCACAGCCGGGCCCGGGGCGATGTTTGATGCAGCAGGGGGGGACCAGTAGGCGCTAAGCGAATTCTAGTGTGGCTGACTGGGGTCGACCCGCCGGCCAGGGAGACCCGTAGAAACGGTTTTACCGCTGGCCGCCCGCGGCATAGTACAGGGGCCCAACTGGGACTAACCACCCTGGGAGGCTGCCCCACCAGGCCGCGCATAATCCCGATGTGGTTCGTCGTGCCGGATGGTGACCGGACCGGGTCCCGGCGACCACACTCGGGGGGGTACGGGGGCCCTTCCGTCCGGCGGGTCGGCCTCAGTCTCACCACACGGTCATAGATGAAGCTAGCCCCTACGCCTTGTCACTCACTGCTGTAGCAAATGTCGCTCCGTCTTCACGTCTTCCCTCCAATTCCCAAATATGGCAGCGCACAAAAGAGAAAGAAGTGTCACAGCGGCCGCTGCAACCAATCCCGGAAACGTTCCGTTTGAGGTGGAGTTCGCTAACATCCGCGGACTCCATGCCAACCTCAACGTCGTCCATCACCATCTGGAGACGGCACGGCCAGCTGTGATGTTCCTAACGGAGACGCAAATACTCCGCCCTGCCGATCAGTCGTACCTAAGTTACCCCGGCTATATCATCGAGGAACTATTTCGAGAAAAAGCTGGGGTGTGCGCATTTGTTAGGGCGGATGTTTGCTGTCGCCGGCTGCGCTGCCTTGAGGACCCTTCCCTCTCCGTCCTTTGGCTGCACGTAGATCACGGCTCCATGAGTCAGATCTACGTGTGTGTCTATCGATCCCACTCAGGGACAGCTGGGATAACAAGGCTGTTTCAGCACCTCAGCGAGGGGGCTGACGACGCGCAGGTGCGGTTCCCGAACGCTGAATTGGTTTTTCTGGGGGACTTCAACGGTCACCACACTGAGTGGCTGGGGTCCCGCGTGACCGATCCAGCGGGACGGGCCGCCCACGCGTTTGCTCTCTCACATGGTCTGACCCAAGTGGTGCGCGGGATTACGCGCATACCGGACAGGTCAGACCATGAACCCTCCCTGCTGGACTTACTGCTGACGAGTTACCCAGCACGGTACAGTGTGTCGGTTAGCGCCCCACTGGGTACATCCGACCACTGTGTTGTGCGTGCCAGCCTGCAGGTGTCATCTCCTGCAAGGGCAGTAGAGGTGACGCGGCGACTGTGGCACTACTCGTCAGCAGACTGGGACGGACTACGAGAATACTTTGCAGCCGTCCCGTGGAGTCAGCGCTGCTTTGCAGGGAGGGCTTCATCGGAAAGCGCCTCTGCGGTTGCTGGTGAGATAGCTTTAGGTATGGAATACTATATTCCATACACTGATGTTGCCAGCATCCGCAAAGCCCGCCCCTGGTTCGGGCGTGAGTGCGCCGTAGCTGTTCAACAAAAACAGACGGCTTACCGCGCCTGGATCAGGGCTCGGGCTGTGCGCGACCCGAATGTGGCCCAACTCAAGGCAGCGTACAACAGAGCCACTAGGTCCAGTAAGAGGGCCTTCAAGAGAGCGGACGCCCAGCGCGTCACGCGGCTTGGTCAGGAGCTCACGTCTCATCCGACGGGCAGCCGTGGATACTGGCAACTGGCCAAAGCCGTGCAGGCCAACTTTTGCAAGCCCTCGCTGCCGCCGCTACGCTATCCTGACGGATCACTGGCTCACAAGGCCCAAGAGAAAGCGGAAATGCTGGCCAATCTCTTTGCGGCTAATTCCCGGGTTGATGACTGTGGCAAGCAACCTCCCACTATCACCAACTGTGGAACCACGATGCCGGATATTAAAATCCGGCAGTGCGATGTGCGAGCGGTGCTACAGTCACTCGACACGCGGAAAGCCAGTGGTCCTGATGGCATTCCGGCAGTGGTGCTGAAGAATTGTGCAGCTGAATTATCTCCAACGCTAACACGCCTGTATCGCCTTTCCTATTCCTCGGGAGAAGTGCCGGAGGCTTGGAAGGAGGCGAACGTCCAGCCGATCCCCAAGAAAGGGGATCGGTCGGATCCGGCCAACTATCGACCCATAGCCGTAACCACCGTCATCTGCAAGGTGTTCGAGCTAATCATCAACAAACAGCTCATGCGCTATCTGGAGGATCACTCGTTAATTAACGATCGCCAATATGGCTTTAGGCCGAAACGATCAACGGGTGACCTCCTAGCGTACGTAACGCACACCTGGGGTGAGGCTATGGAGAGGCACGGCGAATCTCTGGCTATTGGCCTAGACATCGCTAAAGCCTTTGATAGGGTATGGCATGCGTCGCTTCTTTCCAAGCTGCCGGCATATGGTTTATCGCCTCAGTTATGCCGCTGGTTGGCCAGCTTCCTGCACGGGCGACGTATACGGGTCCTCTGTGATGGTCAGGCTTCCTGCTTTTTGCAGGTAAATGCCGGGGTACCACAGGGATCGGTATTGTCCCCAACTCTCTTTCTTCTCCATATCAATGACATGCTGTCCCTTGGGTGCATTCATTGTTATGCGGATGACAGTACTCTGCATGGGAGCTATTCTGGCCGCCCAGCGGAGGGGCGTTGTGACGTGGACGAAAAGAGACGGCAACTTGTGGCGGATCTCGACCGGGACCTGGGTCGCATTGCCCAATGGGGTTCAGACAACCTGGTCGAGTTCAATGCCAGAAAAACGCAGGCGTGTGCGTTTACAGCTAAGAAGTCCCCATTCCTACCCCTACCCTCTCTTCAGAACATTACGGTTCCACTAAAGGACAACCTGGAGATTCTCGGTATAGACGTCCGGCGTGAGCTCAACCACAAAAACTACATAGAGAGTTGTATTGGGCTGGCCTCGCGGAAACTCGGAGTCCTAAATAAGGTGAGACGGTACTTCACGCCACATCAGAGATGTTTGCTGTACAAGACGCAGATTCGTCCCTGCGTCGAGTACTGTTCTCACCTCTGGGATGACTCCGCGAGGTACTTGTTGGACGCACTTGACGCTATGCAGAGACGTGCTGTCCGAATAATTGGTTGTCCTGAGGTGACGGGAGGCCTCGAACCGTTGGCGCAGCGAAGAACCGTAGCGTCCTTGGCTGCCTTCTACCGAATGTATCACGGCGAATGTTCTGAAGAGCTCTTCAATCTGATCCCACCATCACCTTTCCGATCCCGAACAACGCGTGCCGGGCAGAAATGCCACTCATACACAGTGGAGAGAATCTTCGCCAGAACCGAGCGTTTCAAAAGATCGTTCCTCTGTCGAACTATAAAAACTTGGAACGACCTGCCCGCACACGTGTTTCCCTCATCTTACAACCCCGGGTTCTTTAAGAGGAGCGTGAAGAGGCACATCACAGGGCCGCCAACTTGAGGACCGCTGTAAGAAGTGGCCCCCAATCGCAAGATGCGCCACGGCTATCCATCGTGGCGACGTCAATTTGGCGAGCTGAATATAAAAAAAAAAAAAAAAAAAAAAAAAAAAAACTACTTATAGGTACCTATTATTTTATTTATTTTATAATACCTATATGTACCTACTTACATTTTTATAAATAGTTTCTGAGTGTAAATGTTTGTTACTCCTTCACGTTCTAACGGCTGAACCGATCTGACTAAAATTTCGTACAGGTATTGATTTTATTCCGAAATCATTGTTAAGTATTGTTTGTATTTATGACTATTGTTTCTGCTTCTTTAATAAAAGATGTTATTACTCATGAACTGCTTTTATTTATTCATTACACTTTCACATTTTAACCAATCAACATCAGAAGCCATTACACACACCCGACATGGTGGACAGCCTGATGCAACTTCCATACAACGAAAAAATGTATGGAGTTTGCGCTCCTTTTTTTTTAAATCATATAAATATACCTATACATACTACGAAAAAGAATTGCTGCTCTATGCCGCAGTAACTCATTCTTTCATTCATTCATTTTTTGATAGTAATGGATTCCTTTTCTCTTTGTTGTATAAGTTATTTTATAACTTTGTAAAGTATTTATTAGTATATCGTGAGTAAAAGTGTTAAATTGACATAATTGAAATGTTTAGAAGTGAATCAACAATGAAAAGTGTTGAAAAAGTGATAAATATGTGGTGAATAATCGGGAAGAAAAAGATGGTGAAAAGAGGTTATGTTATGATGAAATTCTTATTAAAAGAGCAACTACTACACCACAGACACTATTGCATAATATTGTGTAGTAATATGCTATTGCTACAGGAAATTGGTGGTAATGTACAGTATTATTACTCATAAGAAGAAGTGGGGATATCGGTTTAAATTAAATGGCAAATATACAGAGTCTATCCTGGCGTTTGCAGACGACCTCGCAATCCTGACTCGCAGCCCAAAGCAGTGCCAAGACCTACTGCGTAAAGTGGATGAATTCTGTACATGGACAGATGGAATGAGGATAAAACCTAGCAACTGCTACTGTCTATGTCTGGGTAGGCGGGGTACTAAGTTTACGTCTTATGACCCCGGGCTTGCTATAGGCGGGGAAAAAGTTTCTATTATATCGGAAACCGTGCCTTTCAAATTTCTTGGCAGAAAGATAGATAACAGAGGTTGTACTCCAGCTTTGGACGACATAATTGAAAGTTTCATTGTTGACATAAAAAAGGTAGACCAACAACCAATAGGTAACGTCAAGAAAGCATGGATATACGACAACTATTTAACATCACGTCTAAACTGGCCGTTTCTTGTGTACGATATGAGCCAAAACCTTCTCAGAAAATTGGATGCGAATGTTACGAAGATGTTGAAGTCGTGGCTAGGGCTAGCTCAATCGGCATTATACAGAGCCTCTAATAACTTCGGAATGACGTTTAAGAAGCCGTCGGAACTCTATAAACATCTAAGAGTTACTAAAATGCACGTCTTGGCAAAATCAAGAGACAAAATCGTTCAAACTCTTCCAAAGGATAAAAATATAGCAGAACTTGAGTCACGCCTCCAATTCCATAAGAAATTCATGGTGGGTTCGCAGACTGGTCGAGCGGGGTTGGGTAGTATCCGGAGACAAACAGATAAAGACATTACAAAATCTTTTCTGGAGCAGGATGAGAGCTATGCCTATAAGGTGCACGCGATGAACCTGGAGATGCAGAATGAATGGCTTACTCTGGGCGAATTTTGTATTCCCATGGCCTTGCAGTGGCGTACCTTATTGTACGACTGGTCGCCGGCTTTGCTTAAGTTCTACCTGAACGCGTTTCAATTGACCCTCCCCGACCCAAGTAATCTGGTCAGGTGGGGGAAAGCCACAGATAAAACATGTAATGCATGTGGAGAAGCGATTGGAACTGCTAGGCACCTGCTGGTAGGTTGTAGGACGTTACTAGACCGGGGTCATTACTCACGCCGACACGATAGGGTATTGGAAATCATACGTGAGGCTGTCAGTTTGGCGGTAGCGAGAGCGAAAAAGGGATTAACCACAAACAAAAGAAATGACATTGCGTTTGTAAAGGAAGGCTGTTCAAAGAAAGTACCTCAAAAGCCATACTCAATTTTGATGGCTGCCGCCGATTGTACTATACTCTCAGACACGTATGAAAAACACTACGAAATCCCGGAGGATGTATGTGCCTCATCATCCAGACCCGACATATTCCTGTTTTCGAGGATACACAGGCGTGCGGTGCTAGTGGAGCTGACGGTGCCGTGGGAGACCAACATACCGAAGGACCACGCCATGAAGACAAATAAATACTTTGACTTGACCAATGAGTTAACCAAAAATGCCGTAGAAGTAGGAGCAAGGGGAATTCCAGCTAAATCCCTGTATAATTTATTTAAGGACCTTGGATTGCCAAGAGCTTCAGTAAGCTCTTTACTAAAACCAGTATCCAAAGCGGCATTGATAGGATCTTACCAAATCTGGTTGGGCAGGGGGGGGAACATTGTTAACGGTGGAAGGTGATCGTTTATGCGCATAGTAAGGTGGCTACCCTAAACCTACTCGAATGGGTCGCAAGTCCCAGACGCCGTCGGGGTGTTCCCCCCTGTGCCACGCTATGGACCCGGCGCCCGCACGGAGAATCCATGGAATGCTAAGAATACGGTCTCTCTTTCTTGTTATTGATATATCATAGTCATAGGATAGGGATGTTCCACTGCTAGTCAAAAATCGATATTTTTCTTTAAGGTCTGATTAATTATCATAACTGTTCCTTTGTCTCCAACTTGGAGATAGGATACTATAAAAGTTAAATAACATATCAACACGTGCTTGGAGACTCCAAGCACGTGATAATATGTTATTTAACTTTTATAGTATCTTATCTCATACAAACTTGAGGTGATTAACTTCAGGTAGCTTAGGGATACCGTGTTGCAATTTCCTAATGATTAGGCAGCTTAGTTTCTGATAAAGATTATAATACAAAATTTTGTGATTTTGTTAATTCAGCACCGCAATGTTTTCAAGTGCACATAATTATGGATATCGATCTACCCTCCTTCGCAATTGTTTGTAACTCGTCACTCCAATCCTACAGGTTTCACGATCTCGTTCGAACCACACTCAACCTCAGACACACATCAGTGCATCACACAATTTGATGTCTCTGAGGTAGAGTGTGCTGAAATCTAATATTGACTTTATCTTCTTACAGATATGAGCTGTGGATACAATATACTGGAATAGAAAACTTAAGTTGAACAGATGTGGGAAACACTGATAGAAAATATGAATACGCGATTGGAACGTTCACAAGACATTTTTAAATAAAGAATTTTATTTTTCGTATTATTCCAATTCAAATTCTTTTATTTCAAGTAACAAGGACTCATAAACAATTTCTATAAACCACACATAATACAATACAATAAATACTTTCATTCTCATAAAAATCAGAAATAAATAAAATAGACATTAAAATTAAAAATAAAATCAAAATATAAATGAAGGTTATCATCAAAATCAAAATTAAAATTAAAATCAAAATTAAAATCAAAATCCAAATTAAAATCAAAATTAAAATTAAAATTAAAATTAAAATTAGAATATAAATTGAAATAAAATTACTTGCTAATACACATTATCACAGCATAAATTAAATAAAATTATTTGATTATTAAAAATCAAAATTAAAATCAAAATCAAAAGTAAAATCAAAATAAAAATGAAGATTAACATTAAAATCGAAATCAAAATTAAAATCCTAATTAAAATCACTCAAAATTAAAATTAAAATCAAAATTAAAATTAAATTCAGAATATAAATTTAAATAAAATTATTTGATTGTACACATTAAAAGTAAGATCAATATTATTGTAAGTAATGAACATCTAAATAAAATAAATAACTACACATAAAACATTTAAAAATACATTAATTAATTATTTTATTACACATAATCATTAGAGATATCATTCGTCAATAAATCAGGGTACCTACTACATGCCCAGTGTCAAACAGCCGGTGTCTCCATGTGCAACTCGACAAGATCTCCTAATGTACACCGGTCATTCTCAGCCGGCTCAAATACGCGAGTCCGCGTCGAAAACCAATACCTGTAGATTACTTATCAATATGATTTTTTTTCTACAAATTGTACGGTCAAAAATAGTAGGGGGGGGGGGGCCTGTGGTTTTTTTTAGATTAATTACGTAAAAGTTAGTTTAAAAAAATTAAAACTACGAAAATATTGACATCGGTGTCGCGTCCGGTCCCGTATTGCAGCGAATTTATCTTTTTTTCTCCAATATAGGTGTTATATGTGCATAAATTCACAAATAACTTGATAACTATTTACTCTATTTATAACATTACTAAGCCATTATCGGCATTACTAGACAAGTTACAACTGGTTGTCTTTACGTCCGACGTTAAGAATTGACTTCAGTGGCGCGCACCGATTCGTTCATTACTCTGTATCTCTAGCGACTGCAAGAATAGTTGTTCGAGTAATACAAACTGTCCACAGGATGCGCCTTACTTAAGCATTGTTTTCTGCCAAGCCAATAGACCATTTGGTCTTTTGGCTTTATAAAAAGCACTGTACATCAGTGCATCATTTTATATGATTAAACTAGTACATTTCATTGTAGTTGACTGTACAATAAAAATTAACACACAACAGCCATTACGCGTTTGAGGATTAATACATTTTTAAATATAATGAAATTTTATATTATGTCTTTGTGTTTCCCCCTTCACCCGCTATGAGAACTAGCAGGGCGCCGATTCTCGACCACTCGACGTGAATGCGTCGACGCGAATTTACGGGTGAAACGTCGTCCGTCTCATGTTCGCCGTTTCTAAATATGAGACAGGCGACGCGTCACCCGCCGATTTCCGTCCACGCATTCATGTCGTGTGAAGCGAGAATCGGTGCCCTGAATATTTTTGTATGCAGTGGTTCGCAAAGGCTAGTCCCGTGATATATTATGGTCTAAGGCATGGACACATTAGTAGAAAGAGATAGCATCCCCTTTTATAGCTTTCCTTTTCCGGAACGCTTTTGATGTGCACGTACAGTTTGTCTATAAAGTCGTGACATGAATGTTTGAGGAACTAAAAATAGTTATGTGTGTGGCAACACTGGCAACACGAAACATTAGTACGTCAGTTGTCAATAATATCGTCGAATTTCGTTTACGCTCTCACGTAACTTTAATGTTTGGATTAAACTGCAACAAATGGAGACCAAACTACGCATAAAGGTTTGAGAAATGAGTAAAGAAAATTGGAGTGGTGCGCAGGAAGTGATTTTTAAAGTTTTCCAGTGATGTTTCGCGGAGTAACAATCTGGACAATTGTTGTGGGATTTTGAGGATGTTTATGAGCGAACAGCATCTTTGGTGGGTATGTAATCGTGTTATTGTTTGTTTTGAATCTGTCTGAAGTTACAAATTTACTGAATTTACGATTTGGAGACAAAAAAAAGGCATTGTTTGCATATTTTTAGGTTAGAATCTTAAACTTACAATCTACCTATAATGTAAGTCAGTGGTTAGAACAACATGGTTATTTTATAGTACGACCTACATTTTTTGATACTCAGTTCAATCTGGTTTTCTACCAATTTTTATTTTGAATTAATTGCTTCATGTCAATAGTTTGTTTCCAATATGTACCTAATTAATTTTCTTTTTTTACTCTTTTCAGGAAAATCAGAGAATACAGTTAGGCGAATAGTTAACGAAGGTTTTAATAATGAAGGAAAGTTTGAAACTCCTGGTAAACACAGAAAAGGTCGGCAAAGAAAGAAATAGACGATTTTAATATTTGAGCACTGCGCCAAAAAAATCCTTGTCAGATGGGGGAAAGTTACAGATAAAACATGTAATTACATGATTGTGGCAAAGCAATTGGGACTGCTAGGCACCTGCTGGTGGGTTGTAAGACGCTATTAGACCGGGGCTTCTGGATCTGGTTCAATAACTTTATTCTGGATCTGATTCAATAACACAGAAACAAAATTAAAAATGTATAATGTGTTTTATTTATTAACTCACTAGCTGATGCCCGCAGCTTCGCCCGTGTCGAATTTGTTCTCGTTCCCGCTTCCCGTAGGAACTTATTCCCGGGATGAAAAGTAGCCTATGTGTTATTCCAGACTATAATATAATGTATCCCTGTACCAAATTTCAGCCAGATCAGTTCAACTGTTCGAGCGTGAAAGAGTCTCACATCCACACTCATAAGCTTTCGCATTTATAATATTTGTATTGTTCCCGTTCCCGCTTCCCGTAAGAACTTATTCCCGGAATAAAAAGTAGCCATGGTTATTCCAGATTATAATGTATCCCTGTACCAAATTTCAGCCAGATCCCTATAACCGTTCGAGCGTGTAAGAGTAATAAACATCCACACTCACAAACTGTCGCATTTATAATATTAGTAAGATTTTACTCGGAACGAACTCCTCGTATCAAAATCATTTTGGTCGTACTATATAGGGTTGCATACATGCATTCAGCAGCGCCCTCATTTAATTTCACGACTTTATAGACAAACTGTAAGCATTCCAGTTTAATTACCTCTGACCACTGATCTGTATTATTACCACTGGATTGGCTGTCTCATACAAATGAAAGCGAATTATTTGTGCCGATTTGAAACGCCTCTAGAGTTGGTACAAGGAACTAAATCTGACGTATAATGCTGTCGGAAAGAAGCTTAACTAGAAGAAGCATAACTAGATATATTTCTTTCTCTACGCTGGGTTCTTGAAACTTAAGACTCACCCATAAAATAAAGAGCGAGTCTATCACAGCCGTCCACGTCCACAGCTGCTCCCGTGTGCTCCACCTGTAATCAATTAAAAGAGGTACCCGTTACTCTCCAAGGAAAGGAGAGTAGCCGGTACGCATTTTACATGTCACAATGCACATGAATGCATACTCAGGTCACTATAGCCCATGTATTGGGTACATTGACTCCTTATACCGAAGGACATCAAATGTAACAGCGTTGCATACACCTCACCGCGAGCTGGTACCAAGCCTATGTATCGCGGATTATTGGCTGCGATATAACATATAATAAATCCATTCCCATTCCATAAACATTTCCCACTGAAGACTGCATTCACGTCCCCCTGTGGCCGGCATGATGACACACAGGCCCGGTGAATCGCAGATTGACCTCATGACTACTAAATGTGCTGTACGGAGCACATTTATTTGACTAAAGGAAAGCATAAGCTTCTGGATTATTTTAAAAGACAGGTAGCAATGTCGCTACATTATTTTATAGATATGTTAGCCAAAATCTGGCTATACCTGCTCCTTTTGAGCAAAAAATTGACATTGATATTAGAACCCTGGATAGCTGTTTATATCCAAGTAATTTAAATTAGTATATAAGACAAAAGAGCAACGTTCTTGCACTAAACTTGACACAATGTATAAATCAAGGAATGTTAAATCTAGCCATTTAGTTCTACAACAGCCACATCAAAATTTTATATCTGATTGCTCTCAGGCCGTTGAATCTATTAATCTTAAATATAATACTTTAAACCTGGTGCACCAAAATGTTGAAGGCCTGATTGGTGGAAAAGAATTGGAATTGGAATTGTACATGGACTTGAATGGCATTGATATATTTTGTGTAACAGAACATTGGTTAGGGCCTTATCAAGTCATGTTCAATTTCAAAAATCACCGGGTTGCTAGCTCGTTCTGTAGAATAAAATATAAACGGGGAGGCTCTTTAATTATTATTAATAAGTCAATAAAGTGTAAAGAACGTAAAGACATAGTAGCCCTCTCTGTTGAACGAGTTATTGAGATAGCCAGTATAGAGTTTGAGCGGTTCATTGTACTAAGCGTATACAGTCCCCCCGGATGCTCCATATGCACAGTTCGAAGAGAAACTTGAAGAAGCATTGTTTAAATGCCAAAGTACAAAAAAGACCGTCCTATTTTGTGGGGACTTCAATGTAGACATTTTAGAAACTGCACGGGAACCTTTACAGAGAGAGAAAATGTTAAATTTGTTCAAGTCATTTGGTTTGTATAATATATTTTTGGAACCTACTCGTATAACTGCAACTAGTGCTACTTGTATTGATAATATTTTTACTAATATAAATCCCATTAAAAAATATATAGTGGACCCTGTAAAATCAGATCATCGTGGCCAGTCTGTTTCTTATCTGAGAAATAGTAGGGAAACTAAGAAGATTATTAGTTTTGTCCCAGTTAACACACATCGCTTGGAAACCTTTAGAAGAAACTTAGTCAAGATAATAACAGAATTGCCTGATTACATTAGCGTAGAAGAATCCTACTCTGATTTATTTAATTTGATACATACTGTGTTTGGGAAAATCTTTACCCCGAAAACATTATCAATCGGAGGCAGTTCTGCTTTCAGTGACTGGGCTACACCCGGAATTTATAAAAGTCGCCATAAACTATATGAACTGTATTCTGAAAAATCATATAATTTCAACCCAGAGTTTCAGGAATATGTTAAGAAATATTCAAAGATATTTAAGCAAGTCTGTACCTTAGCCAAGTCTAATTTCATTAGAAATAAAATTTATGATTCTGCGAATGTAATTAAAACTACTTGGAACATTATCAATGCGGAATGTGGTAGGTGTACAGCGAATGAAAGAAAGTTTCATTTAAATATAAACAATCGCCACGTATCGGGGGATTTGGAAGTGGCGACCGAGTTTGAAAAATTTTTCAGTAATGTTCCAATAGAGATAACTGACACTCTCCAGTCGTCTTCCACCTCCGCCGAGCTATTATTAGCAGAATCTGTAGCTGCCTGTGAAGGCGCGTTCGAATTCACCGTTGTCAACTGCAACGACATCATAAAAGCTTTTAGATCTATTAATGTTAAAAAAACCGCTGACCTTTGGGGGTTATCAGTAAAATCCATATCAAGTATTATAGATGTCATTGCCCCCCACTTGGCAACTGTGTTTAACGATTGCGTCTCTAGTGGTGTATTTCCTGATTTGATGAAACACAGTAAAGTTATACCACTATTCAAGGCTGGCACCGCTTCAGATCCGGGTAATTTCAGACCTATCTCGGTGTTGCCGACCTTGAGCAAGATATTTGAAAAATTGATACTAGAGCAGATGCTGATCTATTTTAACAGTCACAAATTATTTCATGAGAAACAATTTGGCTTCACTAAAGGACGTTCGACTACCGATGCTGGTGTAGAGTTATTGAAATGTATTTATGACGCCTGGGAGGATAAACAAGATGCAATTGGTGTGTTTTGTGATCTGTCTAAGGCATTTGATTGCGTCCAACATAAAACATTAATCAGGAAATTACACCATTATGGCATAAGAAGCAAGGCTCTCGACCTTCTGACTTCATATTTGAACAATAGAATTCAGCGGGTCGATGTTAATGGTACACGCTCAGAGGGATCTGTAGTTACTATGGGCGTCCCGCAGGGTTCAATACTCGGACCATTTTTATTCCTTATATATTTTAATGACCTACCCTTTTACGTGGGGGACAACAACAGGATTGTTTTGTTTGCAGATGATACTTCTTTGATTTTCAAAGTTAAAAGATAAATAGATAACTATGACGATGTCAACAACGCAATCTTGAAAGTGGTTCATTGGTTTAACACTAACAATCTTAGACTAAATGATAATAAAACTAAATGTATTAAATTTATCTTGCCTAATGTAGCACAGTCAGAAACCAATGTTCAACTTAATGGTCGAGAGTTGAAACTTGTGGAACAAACCACATTCCTAGGGTTAACAGTTGATGCTGGTTTACAATGGGGTCCACATATTGTAAAACTAGCTAGTAGATTAAGTTCAGCAGCATTTGCTGTACAAAAAATAAGGCACTTGACTGATGTAGATACGGCTAGAATAGTTTATTTCAGTTACTTTCACAGTATAATGTCTTATGGTATTCTACTGTGGGGCAATGCTGCAGATATAAATAAAAAATTTATTTTACAAAAGCGGGCCATAAGAGCTATATATAGACTAGGTCCAAGGGTCTCTCTGCGCGAAAAATTCAAAGAGGTTAATATTCTTACTGTAGCATCACAATATATTTTTGAAAACCTTATGTGTGTACAAAGAAATCTACATAGTTTCGCTAAGTTAAGTGATAGACACAATGTCAACACTAGAAATAAAAATAACCTTGCTGTTTTTCATAGCAGATTGCACAAAACCTGCAATTCAATCATGGGTAACTGTATACGCTTTTACAACAGGCTTCCAGACGAAATTAAAAGTATGTCCCTTAATAAGCTTAAAAGATCTGTTAAAAGTAAATTGTACTGCAGGGGCTACTATACAATCAATGACATTATTTGTTGGATAAGGAAGCCTGGAAATGACCTGCTCTGCTGGATTCTCAAAAAAATTGTTAAAATGCCTAGTTTTTAGATTCTTTAAAATTGTAAATAGAGCAAAAAAAAGAACAACCCGCTGAGTTTCTTGCCAGTTCTTCTCAGGTGGGTCGCGTTGTGAACTGGTGGTAGAGTTTTTGTTTTATATTCTGGACGTTTTACAAGCGCATCTGTATAATGCCTATGTGAAATAAATATATTTTTGATTTTGATTTTTATACCAACAAACAAGTTAAAACATGTAAAAAGAATACCAGCCTTTATTTTGTGTAGACTAGCTGCCAAGCAGTAACAAAGCTTCCGATCACACGCGTTCAGTTCACACGCGTTATTGACAAACTATTCAGTTCGTTATATATTGGACTATCAGTTAACTTGTCTCGATAATTTGTTATTAGACCAGCGTTGTACGTCCGCTCCGGTCACCCGACGTAAACTGAAAAATATCTATTTGACATTAGAAACGGACTCAGATTCAAATTCCAATACAGAACAAGTCGTGGGACAAATAGACTTACAATCTTACCAGTTATTTTGATTTCATGACTCGAGCATTAACCTTCTTTCTTGGAGTACAACCTCCAAATCTCGCGTATCATCGTGATTGTCGCGACATTCCCCACAAAGGAAAAAGAAAAATGAAGAGACATTATGTCTCCTGAAGAATTTAGTATGTAGAAAAGAGATGTTCGTGTCTCATGAAGAATTTAGTATGTATATTTACATTATTTACATTCGCTTTTCGCGAAGAAATCGACCCTCCGGCCAAGGAAAGCTAAAATAAAACCATTAGGTTGCGAGTCCATTCTCTTATCTTTTGTAGAGCACGGACTTTAGCTGCTCGTTCATTTCTAATTACACCAAGTTGTTCTACTTCCATCACTTCATCAGGTTCAGCTTCAATTTTGACAGGATTTGATTCTTCCATAAATTCAATGGTATTTTCAGTTTCATGTGTAGTATCGTCATTTGTGTTGTTTACATCAGAATCAGAACTTTCTATTGACATATCAACATTTGGGCTATTTTCACTTACTGGTATATTATTCAATTCTTTTGGGACTATGTTTGCATCTTCAATATTGATCTGTTATTCGTTTTGATCTACTGATGATGAATCTTGTTGGTCTTCTTCGATTTCCAAAGGATACAAATGTGATATTGACCTAGTGAATATAGTGTTGTCAACTTTAATTTGTGCGACTCTACATAAACCGTCACTGCCCTTGATCAGAGATACAATTTTTCCAACCTTCCAACCTATCCTAGGTTTCTCGCTTTTGATTTGGACTGTTTGACCTACACGTGGTGTCAAACTTGACCTCGTACGGGGTTGTTTCACGGAATGATTGTATCTTTCCCGTAGACTTGGTAAATAACGATTTTGAAACATTTCTATGAATTCTTCTATTATGATTCTTGCTCTTCTCCAACTTCTAATTAAATTATTCTTAGTGGATAGACCTGTTATTATAGGTTGATTTTGAACTGTTTCTAAAGTCATGTATTTTCCAACTTGTAGAAAATCTGCTGGGGTCAAGCAGTGTTCCACTTCTGTACTCACGTAAAACAATGGTCTTGTATTTATAACTGTTTCAATTTCTTTAATAATTGTTGTTAATTGACTATCTCCTAATAGGTGCTTTTCCAATGTCTTTCTCATACATTGTTTAACCAGCGCTACTAATCTCTCGTAAAATCCACCAAACCACGGTGCTAGCTGAGGAATAAACTTCCACTTGATTTCATTTTCAACACAATATTTGTTTGATATGATATCAGCTATCAGCTTGAAGTGAGTAGCGTTGTCTGAAGTAATTAAACTTGGTACGCCTCTGGTTGATGCCATGCGTCTTATAGATAATAATCCTTCTTCAGCTGATAAGTTCTGTACCACTTCCAAATGTACAGCTCGAACTGCCAAACATGTGAATAAACACAACCATCTCTTGGCTGTTCCGTTTTCTGTTTTTACCAACACTGGTCCTAGATAGTCTATCCCAGTGAATGTAAATGGTTTACTATAGTTTACTCTCTCAGGAGGTAGTGGAGGAGTATTTGGTAACTTATATGGTCCACCGTTACATTTGACACAGTTCAGACATTTTCGAAGTATCTTTTGGACTTGCCGCTTGCCTTGAGGTATCCAGTATGACTGTCGTATTAGACTTAATTTGTGACTGGCTCCTACATGATAGTTCTACTCGTGTGTTTCTTTTATAATTTTCCGTGTAAATTCACAATCCTTAGGAATAAGAATAGGGTATCTTTTATCAAACGACCATTCTGCATACTTGAGTCTGCCTCTACAACGTAGGACACCATCAATGTCTTTGAATAATTTTAAATTTCTGCTCAAGTTAGTTTGTTTATTATTCAACTCATCTTTAAAGTATTTTGACTGTGTTGATTTAATCATTTGCAAGGTACTATCTTCCATTTTTTTTTTTTTTTTTTTTTTTTTTATATTCAGCTCGCCAAATTGACGTCGCCACCAGCCTGATGGTAAGAAAGCAGTGGCGCATCTAGCGATTGGGGGCCACTTCTTACAGTGGTCCGCAAGTTGGCGGCCCTGTGATGTGCCTCTTCACGCTCCTCTTGAAGAACCCGGGATTGTAAGATGAGGGAAAGACGTGTGCGGGCAGGTCGTTCCATGTTTTTATAGTTCGACAGAGGAACGATCTTTTGAAACGCTCGGTTCTGGCGACGATTCTCTCCACTGTGTATGAGTGGCATCTCTGCCCGGCACGCGTTGTTCGGGATCGGAAAGGAGATGGTGGGATCAGGTTGAAGAGCTCTTCAGAACATTCGCCGTGATACATTCGATAGAAGGCAGCCAAGGACGCTATGGTTCTTCGCTGCGACAAAGGTTCGAGGCCTCCCGTCACCTCAGGACAACCAATTATTCGGATAGCACGTCTCTGCATAGCGTCAAGCGCGTCTAACAAGTACCTCGCGGAGTCATCCCAAAGGTGAGAACAGTACTCGACGCAGGGACGAATCTGCGTCTTGTACAGTAAACATCTCTGATGTGGCGTGAAATACCGTCTCACCTTATTCAGGATTCCCAGTTTCCGCGAGGCCAGACCAATACAGCTCTCTATGTAGTTTTTGTGATTGAGCTCACGCCGGACGTCTATACCGAGGATCTCCAGGTTGTCCTTTAGTGGAATTGTAATGCTCTGAAGAGAGGGCAGGGGTAGGAATGGGGACTTCTTAGCTGTAAACGCACACGCCTGTGTTTTTCTGGCATTGAACTCGACCAGGTTGTCTGAACCCCATTGGGCAATGCGGCCCAGGTCCAGATCGAGATCCGCCACGAGTTGTCGTCTCTTCTCATCCACGTCGCCTCGCCCTGCCGCTGGACGGCCAGAATAGCTCCCATGAAGAGTACTGTCATCCGCATAACAATGAATGCACCCAAGGGACAGCATGTCATTGATATGCAGAAGAAAGAGAGTTGGGGACAATACCGATCCCTGTGGTACTCCGGCATTTACCTGAAAAAAACAGGAAGCCTGACCATTACAGAGGACCCGAATCCGTCGCCCGTTCAGGAAGCTGGCCAACTAGCGGCACAACTGATGCGATAATCCATATGACGGCAGCTTGGAAAGAAGCGACGCATGCCATACCCTATCAAAGGCTTTTGCGATGTCTAGGCCGATAGCCAGAGATTCGCCGTGCCTCTCCATAGCCTCACCCCAGGTGTGCGTTATGTACGCTAGGAGGTCACCCGTTGATCGTTTCGGCCTAAAGCCATATTGGCGATCGTTAATTAACGAGTGATCCTCCAGATAGCGCATGAGCTGTTTGTTGATGATTAGCTCGAACACCTTGCAGATGACGGTGATTACGGCTATGGGGCGATAGTTGGCTGGATCCGACCGATCCCCTTTCTTGGGGATCGGTTGGACATTCGCCTCCTTCCAAGCCTCCGGCACTTCTCACGACGAATACGAAAGGCGATACAAACGTGTTAGCGTTGGAGACAATTCAGCTGCACAATTCCTCAGCACCACGGCCGGAATGCCATCAGGACCACTGGCTTTCCGCGTGTCGAGTGACCGTAGCACCGCCCGCACATCGCACTGCCGGATTACAATTTCCGGCATCGTGGTTCCACAGTTGGCGATAGTGGGAGGTTGCTTGCCACAGTCATCGACCCGGGAATTAGCCGCAAAGAGCTTGGCCAGCATTTCCGCTTTCTCTTGGGCCTTGTGAGCCAGTGATCCGTCAGGATGGCGCAGCGGCGGCAGCGAAGGCTTGCAAAAGTTGGCCTGCACGGCTTTGGCCAGTTGCCAGTATCCACGGCTGCCCGTCGGATGTGACGTGAGCTCCTGACCAAGCCGCGTGACGCGCTGGGCGTCCGCTCTCTTGAAGGCTCTCTTACTGGACCTAGTGGCTCTGTTGTACGCTGCCTTGAGGCGGGCCACATTCGGGTCGCGCACAGCTCGAGCCCTGATCCAGGCGCGGTAAGCCGCCTGTTTTTGTTGAACAGCTACGGCACACTCACGCCCGAACCAGGGGCGGGCTTTGCGGATGCTGGCGACATCAGTGTATGGAATGTAGTATTCCATACCTAATGTGATTTCACCAGCAACCGCAGAGGCGCTTTCCGATGAAGCCCCCCCCTGCAAAGCAGCGCAGACTCCACGGGACGGCTGCAAAGTATTCTCGTAGTCCGTCCCAGTCTGCTGACGAGTAGTGCCACAGTCGCCGCGTCACCTCTACTGCCCTTGCAGGGGACGGTACCTGCAGGCGGGCACGCACAACACAGTGGTCGGATGTACCCAGTGGGGCGCTAACCGTCACACTGTACTGTGCTGGATTACTCGTCAGCAGTAAGTCCAGCAGGGCGGGTTCATGGTCTGACCTGTCCGGTATGCGCGTAATCCCGCGTACCACCTGGGTCAGACCATGGGAGAGTGCGAACGCGTGGGTGGCCCGTCCCGCAGGATCTGTCTTGAGGGACCCCAACCACTCAATGTGGTGACCATTGAAGTCCCCCAGAAAAACCAACTCGGCGTTCGGGAACCGTACCTGCGCGTCATCAGCCCCCTCGCTGAGGTGCTGATACAGCCTCATCATCTCAGCTGTCCCTGTGTGGGATCGATAAACACACACGTAGATCTGACTCATGGAGCCGTGATCTACGTGCAGCCAAAGGACGGAGAGGGAAGGGTCCTCAAGGCAGCGCAGCCGGCGACAGCAAACATCCGCCCTAACGAACGCGCACACCCCGGCTTTTTCTCGAAATAGTTCCTCGATGATATAGCCGGGGTAACTAAGGTACGACTGATCGGCAGGGCGGAGTATTTGCGTCTCCGTTAGGAACATCACAGCTGGCCGTGCCGTCTCTAGATGGTGATGGACGACGTTGAGGTTGGCATGGAGTCCGCGGATGTTAGCGAACTCCACCTCAAACAGTACGTTACTGGGAGTAGTAGCGGCCGCTGTGGTACCTGTTTTTCTTTTCTGCACTGCCATGATTGCTGGGAAAGGGAGACGTGAAGACGGAGTGACATTTGCTGCAGCAGTGAGTGACAAGGCGTAGGGGCTAGCTTCATCTATGACTGTGTGGTGAGACGGAAGCCGACCCGCCGGACGGAAGGGCCCCCGTACCCCCCCGAGTGTGGTCGCCGGGACCCAGTCCGGTCACCATCCGGCACGACGAACCACATCGGGATTATGCGCGGCCTGGTGGGGCAGCCTCCCAGGGTGGTTAGTCCCAGTTGGGCCCCTATACTATGCCGCGGGCGGCCAGCGGTGAACCGTTTCTACGGGTCTCCCTGGCCGGCGGGTCGACCCCCGTCAGCCACACTAGAATCCGCTTAGCGCCTACTGGTCCCCCCCTGCTGCATCAAACATCGCCCCGGGCCCGGCTGTGCAGCTGCTGAACCCCGAACGCAACCCAACCGGGGCTGGGTTACTTGGGGGGCTTTTCACAGCTGCACGGTGGTACCCCCCCGGACCAACACTTTGTACCACCTGGCACCCACATGGGAGCCAAGGCCACCATGTGGGTACCTAAATTCGCAGAGCCTCGTTCGTTGGTTAACAGGTGCACCACGTGTAGGTGAGGTCGCTTGGGCCCCCGAAAATTTGATGGTGGTGGGGCCCCTTACACCCATCCATATGGGTGTGTTTTTTATATTCTTTCATTACACAATTATCTTCTTTGTTCATTACTTCAATATAATCTGTCTCACTGAAATCTTCACCCACATATAAGGTATTTTGATAACTTGGGTTAATGGGCCAATTCTCGGGATCTTCTAGTAGAAAATCTGGACCATTTAACCATCTTTTCATATCTTCATTTGTTCTTGATGGTCTTGTGGCCACGTCAGCAGGATTCAACTCAGTTGGAACATATCTAAAAGATAGATCTTTGTTTCTTTTAATCTCTTCAATCCGTCTTGAAACAAATGGACTTAGTAACTTGTTTGAGTTCATCCAGCTTAGAACAATCTGACTATCTGACCATAATATTTGTTTGCAAATCTCTAATTTAATGAATTTGCTGACATACTGTAATAGTCTACAGCCAATTAATACTCCTAATAGCTCAAGTCTCGGTATCTTCAAATTTTCTTGATCTTTGGTAGGTACAACACGTAACTTTCCAATAATGAAATTCTTACTATTTTTTCCCACTATGTAAATTACAGCAGCATACGCTTTTGTAGAAGAATCGGTAAAACAATGTAACTGATATTTAGTGCTTTTTGGATCTTCTTTATAACATCTTTTGATGTTAATGTCTTTAATTTCTTCTAAGGCTTTACATACTTCTTTCCATTTATTTGCAATATCATCTGGTAGTGGTGTGTCCCATTTTATCTTCTGTTTCCATGTATCCTGAAGTATTATCTTTCCTGATAACAGGATTGGTACTGCAAATCCACATGGGTCAAATATTGAAGCAAAATTTTTAAATATCCCTCTTTTAGTATTGACTTCTTGCAATGTTTTTGTTCTTAATTGTAATGTATCCTCATCTAGATTCCAGTTTAAACCTAGTAGCTTTATTTTCTGTTCAGGAACTATGTCAGGTACTATTTCTCTGAATTTCTTTGAATTTGAATTCCATTCTCTCAGATTCATGGAAATTTCCTTAAATGTTTTCCTTGCAGTTTTGTATAATTGTAAGGCTTCTTCGTCAGTATCTGTGCCTGTTACAACATTATCTACATATATATCCGATGCTATTTGCTTAATGTTCATATTCTTGCTTTGCTGTAGGTGATACTTAATCGTAGCATTGTCACGAGAGGGGTGGATCAGCCACCTATCTCGGTCCAAGTATAGGTATATTTACCAAGGAGATAAATATGAACAATAGGGTTGAAGTAATACTGCAGTTATCTGCGTTTATTCTCATACAGCGAATCGAAATGTTATAAGTACAAAATAGACTATCGTCACGTTAGTTAACGAGCAAGAGAGGGTTCTTCCAGTCCTAGACCACCAGATTCAGTGATGTCGCGCAGATGGTGTGTGGTACATCACCTGAAGGCAGCAGGCAGCGAGAGAGAGAGCGACACCACGCGTGCAGCCGTTTTTATAAGGGTCTGACGGCTGCGCGGGGCGCAGGGTACAGAGGCGCGCATCGCGCGCGCGCCGCTTGTGGTGGGAGTCCTGTATGACGTCATAGCATTCAGTAAAAACGGACTAGAAATGATACCGAACGGTACACGGGTGAAGCGAAGATATTCAAGATTATCCTCACTTGCTTGCTTTCCTATGTCTTTCAACCATAGGAATCTGGTTACATCTCTATCTTGTTCCTTAAGTCCTATTTGTAAAAAGGCTTTTTCCACATCTGCAGTCAATCCAATCTTATGACTTCTAAATCTTATAATCAATCCTGTTAGATCTTCCAATAATAATGGTCCACAGTATAAACTTTCATTTAAACTTTTACTACCCTTTGTGTTTGCCGATGCATCATATACAATTCTCAATGCTTTTCCAGGGGCTAAGACTCCGTGATGAGGTATATAATGTATAGGATGATCATTATCCTTCACTTCTCTTGATGGGACTAGTTCAATAACTCCCTTTTCCATTTGTTGTTTCAATGTCTGATCCTATGTTTGAAGAGTTTTTTTGATCCAATCTCTTGAGTAATCCAATTAATCTTCCATGTGCTAATCCATAGTTTGAAGATAAATCTGGCAGATAGTTGATCCATGGCCAACTAACATAGTATCTATTGTCTCGCATTTCCATTGTTTCATTAAAATGTTTGATTGCAATTTCATCTCTGCTTATCTTCGGTGAATCTGTGATGCCAATAGACTCTAGATCCCATAACATCTTCAAGTTTCCTAAATCCAATGGTGGATCCGGTTGGCTAAGTCCTATCTTACAAGAGCATTGACAAAATGTTACAATTGACATTTGTTCTATATGTCTATCTATACTTATAATAAAACTGTTGAGGGTCGAGAGTCTGTACATGGAAGATATTTTCAAAATTTTAATCGTAGGGCGTTCTATAATCGATACTGAAGCTGAAAATGTAATTAAAATTTTTCATGTCTGTCTGTCTGTCTTTCTGTCTGTCTGTCTGTATCCCGAATAAGTATCACGCCGAAACTACTGAATTGATTTGAATGATACTTGGCACAATCTAAGCTTATGATCCGAGGAAGGTTCTAGAATACTTTTAATTGCGATATTTTGCGCGGTTCCTTCAGGAGAGGGGATGAAAGGCAAAATAGTTATATAGCTATAATTTTTCACTGCGTGGTCCGATTTCAAATATTTTTTTGGTTTCTGAAAGGGAGTACTTTAAGCATTATTCCACACTATTTTCAAAATTGAGGGTTTTGTAGTTCAGAAATTAGGGGCATCTCAACTTTCGGTAAACCGAAGGTTCAAGGGTTATTTTGAATGTGAGGGTAAATCTAAACGGGCGTGTTGGGTTAATCATAAAAGAGCTTAATGATTAAGGCTATTGTAAAAAATAATTCAGTACGCGCCGAAGGCGTGGACTATATTGTTTTAGAATAGATTTAATCTTTAAGCTCTTTTATGATTAAGCAAACAGGGCCGTTTCACACGCTGCTTGATGAGTCTCATGAAGAAGTGTCCCTCCTTTTTCGTACACCTTATGCGACGTAAACGAAGTTGCGAGGGTCAGCTAGTTAGTAATAAGACCCGAGACAATCCATCCAAATTCTGATTCAATCAAATATAAGTCTTTTGCAATACATATTTTATTCATCATTATAATTGAGTGATAATAATCATTTCCAATTAATATATCTACTTTATCTGATAGTGAACCGTCAACAGCTAAAGTATAATTTTCACTAATTTGAAATAATTCTTCTTTGAAACATGGGACGCCTTGAGATATAGTTGGAACAACATTTGCATACATTGTCTTGAAGATTTTATTATTAGTCAATACTTGAAATTTGACTAAAGGACTTTCTAATGTTCTAGGAGTTTCAGATCCAAAGGTGAAAATTGTCAATTGTTGTTGTTCCTCGATGAACATTTGTAACTCTTTAGCAATCTTTTGAGTTACATAACTCCTTTGGCTTCCACAATCTAATAAAATTCTACATTTCTTTGTAATGTTATACTGACCTGTAATCTTCCTCGTTGCTGTCTGTAAGATCTACGATCTTATTTATCTATCGAAGACTTTGTTTGTACTAAAATATTTCATTGCTGGACATATAGCTAAGTGATGATATACAGTCTTACAGACAGCATTTATCCCTTACTGCACACTTACTAGAATTATGACCTCTAGAAAAATCAATTAAAACAAGCTTTTTGTACCGTTAACACCTTTATTCTTTCTTCTATGGTTTTGTATTTGGTACAACTTAGAGGTAGTGGATTTTAGCAGAATAAGTTGAAGCTTTAAACTCAAATTCACTTTATTTCAACTCAATTCAATAAAACATTCACAATACATTACACTCGTTATTTTATTTTCGTTGACTTGACATTGACAGAATCAACAATTCATAGTCTTCTGTCTTGATATCCTCTAATATGTAGAGTCTCCATAGTAGGTGTATTGCGAAGTGCACTATTTCCTTCCATAGTATTTATTTCACATAATTTCTGCGCATTTAATTCTGCATTTATAATTAAAGATAGCCGTTTGATTGTTTCCATGATCTTATCTCTTTCTCCTGTAATGTCCAACAAACATAACTATCAACAAACATAACATCATTGTTATAACAAGAAAATGTCTCAATGATATTAGGGAACAGTGAAAATATCATGAATATCTTATTTTCTGAAGAAACTTTCAACAAACTCACGTACCTATGTACGATGATTAAATAATCGGAAACTGCCTCTCGACTAGGCAAAAGAAATTTTCTTAAATTAATAAAATGACTTACCTTTGTTCAAATTTTCTTATTATTTAACTACACTCATTTGCAAAAAAAACGGGCGGTTTTGATTTTCATTCATCTTTAAAAAGATACAATACCAAAAAGGTTTTAATCGTTTGTACACGTTACTGGCCGGTTTTAAAAATGCCGTGGTATTTAAAAAAGTACGTTCTTAATTCAAATTTTCATTTGATGCTCATTTTTACAAAAAAACCCCCTTTATCCTACATTTTTGGCGCGAAGTTCCAGGAGTTAAGATCGACTTTCACAACTTTTATTCAATTTTTATCGATTAATTTCATATCCTTGACTGTCAAAGCTTTATTTATTGCTGTTTGGCTGAATTAAAAATGGTAGATAAAGTGGTAAAAGCTACCAAAATTATCGCGCTGCTTGAGAGGGTTGCAGCCAATGTTTTGTGGCCAGGAGGCTAAATGTTAGTCGCTCGACGGTCCAAAGGACCTGGCAGCGATATCAGGAGACTGGTTCCGTCGAGAGAAGGCCTGGTTCTGGAAGAAAACCATGTACCCAACCACGGGATGATCGTTTTCTTGTGAGTCGCGCATTGAGAAATCGCAAATCTTCGTATGTGGATCTTAAGAACAACCTCCAAGAAGTAAGAAATCTGCATATTAGTCTATGGAAGGTCAGGAGGAGGCTTCTCGCTGCCAATATACGCAGTCACCGCCCGGCTCGCGGCCCCAAATTACTCCGTGAGCACAGAGTTCACAGGCGTTGGTTCGCTTTAAATTGTGAATCATGGACTAAAGAAGATTGGAATAGGGTTTTGTTCTCTGATGAAGCCAGGATATCTCTGTTCGGTGTAGATCGACGTCGGCGAGTGCTAAGAAGACAAGGAGAACGCTTTGCAGAGGCATGTTTCGAAGAAATCACACCTTATGGTGGGGGCTCTGTTATGTTTTGGGCAGGAATAAATTCAATGGAACGTACAGAGTTAGTCTTCATTGAAAACGGCTCACTGACTGGGCATCGATACATAACGGAAGTTCTAATTCCTCATGCACAACCCGCATTGGCCGCTCTTGGTTAAGACTCAATTTTTATGGACGACAATGCTCGCGCCCACCGATCCCGCGATGTTAATGCGTATGTGCAAGAGGTCGGCATTAGTCGTTTGGATTGGCCAGCTCGAAGTCCTGACCTCAATCCCATAGATCATGTCTGGGACGTTCTAAAACGGCGTGTGAGATCAGTACACCCGGCTCCGCAGACCATCAGAGAGCTGAAGAATGTGATTACTGCGGAGTGGGAACGTATTCCGCAAGCAAGTATCCGGGATATACTCGCTAGCATGCCCAGACGAATTCAAGCTGTGATTTTAGCTAGAGGGGGTCACACTCGATACTTAACATTTATCTGCTTTTACTTCATTAAAGAAAAACAAACAAAAAAACCTTTTTATTTTTACTTCATGAGCATAATGCACTACTTGCGAACATGCACTACTAGCGAGGTTTAGCATTATTTCCCATAAATTGTAACAAAATTTTATGAAATACTGATGAAAACGATTATTTTCTTATTAATTTACCAAATTGTGAGGATAAAACTACCTATAATTATCAAACAAAGCAATATTAACATTTGAAATGGTTCATTGCTTAGGTGCCCGTTTTTTTTGCAAATGAGTGTATAATAAGTATTTGTTTATTATAGTAAAATATATTCTTTAAAATTTTTCATTTTGAATGACAGTCTGATTTGACTTGACATTCCATTTTTTCTTTTTCTTTTAACGAAAGCACGGAATATTGGTTTTAAGGCATGTTACAGACGATTTATTTTTTCGCATTCTGTTTTTAATAATATTAGTCAATAAAAATAACTAATTATTTGTGGTCTAAATGTCCCAAATTTTAAAAAGGATTAAAAAGACGTCAAAATTTTAATGTCTTTAAACGTTGTGTCAGGTGAAAACCACGAAAGGCAAAACTATGAACGTGAACAGCCGTGTTGCTCTTAAAATGATTAGAATTCATCAATTTCAACCCTTGAGTCGGTGTCAAGGAACCAGCATCTCCACCATGTCGGAAAGAAGCATAACTAGAAGAAGCATAACTAGATATATTTCTTTCTCTACGCTGGGGTCGCGACAATCACGATGATACGCGAGATTTGGAGGTTGTACTCCAAGAAAGAAGGTTAATGCTTAAGTCATGAAATCAAAATAACTGGTAAGATTGTAAGTCTATTTGTCCCACGACTTGTTCTGTATTTGAATTTGAATCTGAGTCCGTTTCTAATGTCAAATAGATATTTTTCAGTTTACGTCGGGTGACCGGAGCGGACGTATAACGCTGGTCTAATAACAAATTATCGAGACAAGTTAACTGTATAGTCCAATATATAACGAACTGAATAGTTTGTCAATAACGCGTGTGAACTGAACGCGTGTGATCTGAAGCACTGTTACTGCTTGGCAGCTAGTCTACACTGATATCGTAAATAGGATATAAAACAAAAGAATATACCTTTACAGAGCGTGATTTTGCAGAAGCTACTGAGCGAGAGCACCAACACTTTTGATTATTGCACTACCTATAGAACGGCCTATTCTATCTAATTTCACTCGCGGATATCTAAACACACTTTAATAGTCATAACAATATTTCAGTATTTTTTTACGTTACACTTTTATAATATTTTTTCAAAGTCATTAAGACAGTCACTAATCATGGTTGCCTAGCATTCTAATAAGAAGTATAGAGTGACACATAATACTAAAAAGTCTTTATGCGTCAATGCCAGACACCATAACACTTTCCCTTATTGTTGTATTAATGACTGCAGCCCCAATCCTGCTCTCATTATTAGGAGCCTTGGCTTTGGAACTGCCTTTGTCAAAAGGTCGGCTAACTGTTCTGCAGAACTCGTTTTCTGCACTCTAATCAAACCATCCTGTACCGTCTCGCGCACAAAAAAATGTCTCACACGAATATGTTTAGTTCGTTTGTGGAATTCTGGATTGTGAGCGAGACGTATTGCAGCTTCGTTGTCCACCTTGAGCGTCGGTGTGTCTTCTAGCGTCATAAGTTGGCTAAAAACTCTCTGTAGCCAAACTAGTTCGCGAGCACCTTCACTGGCAGCTACTATCTCTGCCTCCGTGGTTGAGATGGCTACGGATGCTTGACGTTGGCTAAGCCAGGACACCGGTCCTCCAGCATACAGGCAAACAACTCCAGTGGTGGAGCGTCCTGTGAGCTCATCACCGCCGTGATCTGCATCACTGTATCCTTCAATTATGGCTTTGTGATTTCCAGACTTGTATCTAATTCCGAAAGATATAGTCCCTTTGAGATATCTGAATATCCTCTTCACTTTGAGCCAATCAGTCCAGGAATGATTCTCTAATTTCCTTGAAACTACTCCGACAGCGTATGCAATGTCGGGGCGCGTACCTGTCATTAAATACGCTAGTGCTCCTACAGCTTCACGATAAGGAAAGTACTTCTTTTCAGGGGTATCGTCAACTTTCCCTTCTTCAGATGTCCTTTCAATGGGCGTCGCGACTGGATTGCAATCTGACATTTGGAAACGTTCCAGGATCTTCTTAGCGTACGATTGCTGAGAAATCAATATAGAACCGTCTTCCGATCGATCAATTTCCAATCCCAAATAGTAGGATGCTGGTCTCGTAGTGATCTTCAGCGTGTCTCCTAATTCCTTGAGGAATTGGTTCGCTAGAACTTCATCTGTAGTGGCTAACAGTCCGTCATCCACATATAGGGTTAACAATATTTTCTTGTCTCCCACTACCTTCGTGAAAAGACAGGGTTCAGCTTCATTCTGTATGAAACCTTTATCCAGCAGAATCTCCTCAAAACATGAGTTCCAACACCGAGGTGCTTGCTTCAGTCCATACAGACTCTTTTGAAGTTTACAGACTTTTGAAGTTTTATCTGAGTATCCATCAGGCTGCTGCATGTATATCTCCTCTTTTAACTTCCCATTCAGAAAAGCTGTGGATACATCAAACTGTGTCAGATGTAACTTCTCCATGGCGCTGACACTTAACAAAGCTCTTATGGTAGACATACGGGCAACAGGGCTGTACGTCTGATCATAAAATAAAATAAATAAATAATCATTTATTGCATTAAAATAAAATAAATAAATAATCATTTATTGCACGATTGCATAGTCTATCCCCTTACGTTGCTTGAATCCTTTGATTACTAGTCTTGCCTTGTATTTGTCTATTGTATCGTCTGGATTTCGTTTGATGCGAAAAACCCATTTGCACGGTAGCGCCTTTCTGTTTGAAGGTAAATCGCATAGCGTCCAAACCTTGTTGTCATCTAGGGATTTTATCTCGTTCGCCATGGCTTTAAGCCATTCGGCACTATCGTCCCTCTCAACAGCTTGTTTGTATGTCTCAGGAAAGTTCTCTGTTCCTACGAAGCATACGAAGTCTTCATACTTCTTAGGTCGTGCGATGGTTGACCTGGCTCTAAGATTGTATCGAGGCTCAGCTACAATTAGTTGCTCTTGCTCATCACTAGCATCAACGAAATCATCCACTTCGATATCTTCTTGAACTGCTTCACCTTGAACATGAACTTGATCTTCAGCTCTTTCTCCCTCAAGATCATTTTCATCGCTTTCCTGGTATTCGACAAGTGACTCAGGTACTTCTTGAATGAGAACACGTCCAATGTCTCCGACCTCAGCTCCCTCTGACACAATGGGGTCGCTCGTCGTTATCCTGAACTCGACATCTGATTCGAATGTTATGTCCCTTGATCTCAGTGTCTGCGTTCCGTCGTAGACGCGATAACCGTCATCATTCTCGTAGCCTATAAGTCTTCCTTTAATTGCCTTTTTGCACATCTTCCTGCGCTTTTGTTTAGGCACGTGAGCATAACAAATGCTTCCAATCACTCTGAGGTGTGAGATTCTAGGCTTTCTTCCAAGCCATAACTCGTATGGAGATTTTCCTTCAACCCTTGATGGTCCTGTTCTATTTAGAACATATGCTGCAGTGTTTATAAGTTCAGCCCAGAGTACTTGAGGTAGCTCTCCACCTGAGTACATCATGGACCTTGCTGCCTCTACAAGTGTACGGTTCTCCCTTTCAGAGCATCCATTCTGCTCTGGTGTGTACGGCATAGTGAGTCGCTGCTTGATGCCATGCTTCTCTAGAATATTCCAAACGGTTTCATTTTCGAATTCGCCACCGTTGTCACTCAACAGCGTCTTGACGGCATGACCTGCATTCTTTGCTTCCTGAAGCATCTGTACCAGCTTATCCTTAACCTCTGACTTCTGTCTTATGAAGTAGACAAAGCGATATCCAGAGTAATCATCCTTAAATAACACAAAGTACTTGTACTTGGAGATGCTTGGTGTTGCAAAGGGTCCGCAGACATCAGCATGAATTAGTTCACCACAAGCCGATGCTCTTTCCCTAGTTCCGAACGGTTTTCTATGTGCCTTTCCATATATGCAGCCCTCACATTTCATTTTGTCAGGACTCAGCTACAATTAGTTGCTCTTGCTCATCACTAGCATCAACGAAATCATCCACTTCGATATCTTCTTGAACTGCTTCACCTTGAACATGAACTTGATCTTCAGCTCTTTCTCCCTCAAGATCATTTTCATCGCAGTGGAAGCGTGCTGGGCCCATAACCTGATATCGTTAATAGGATATAAAACAAAAGAATATACCTTTACAGAGCGTGATTTTGCAGAAGCTACTGAGCGAGAGCACCAACACTTTTGATTATTGCACTACCTATAGAACGGCCTATTCTATCTAATTTCACTCGCGGATATCTAAACACACTTTAATAGTCATAACAATATTTCAGTATTTTTTTACGTTACACTTTTATAATATTTTTTCAAAGTCATTAAGACAGTCAATAATCATGGTTGCCTAGCATTCTCATAAGAAGTATAGAGTGACACATAATACTAAAAAGTCTTTATGCGTCAATGCCAGACACCATAACATACATTAAATAAAGGCTGGTATTCTTTTTACATGTTTTAACTTGTTTGTTGGTGCTCCGTACGGCACATTTAGTAGTCATGAGGTCAATCTGCGATTCACCGGGCCTGTGTGTCATCATGCCGGCCACAGGGGGACGTGAATGCAGTCTTCAGTGGGAAATGTTTATGGAATGGGAATGGATTTATTATATGTTATATCGCAGCCAATAATCCGCGACTCATAAGCCTGGTACCGGCCCGCGGTGAGGTGTATGCAACGCTGATACATTTGATGTCCTTCGGTATAAGGAGTCAATGTACCCAATACATGGGCTATAGTGACCTGAGCATGCATTCATGTGCATTGTGACATGTAAAATGCGTACCGGCTACTCTCCTTTCCTTGGAGAGTAACGGGTACCTCCTTTAATTGATTACAGGTGGAGCACACGGGAGCAGCTGTGGACGTGGACGGCTGTGATAGACTCGCTCTTTATTTTATGGGTGAGTCTTAAGTTTCAAGAACCCAGCAAGAAAGAAGTATATCTAGTTATGCTTCTTCTAGTTATGCTTCTTTCCGACATGGTGGAGATGCTGGTTCCTTGACACCGACTCAAGGGTTGAAATTGATGAATTCTAATCATTTTAAGAGTAACACAGCTGTTTACGTTCATAGTTTTGCCTTTCGTGGTTTTCACCTGACACAACGTTTAAAGACATTAAAATTTTGACGTCTTTTTAATCCTTTTTAAAATTTGGGACATTTAGACCACAAATAATTAGTTATTTTCGTTGACTAATATTATTAAAAACCGAATGCGAAAAACAAATCGTCTGCAACATGTCTTAAAACCATAAATATTCCGTGCTATTAAAAAAAATTTCGTTTGAAAAAAGAAAAAATGGAATGTCAAGTCAAATCTGGCTGTCATTCAAAATGAAAAATTTTAAATTTGAATTTAATTTATTTACTAATTATATTTATAAACTAGCTGACCCGCGCAACTTCGTTTGCGCCACATAAGAGAGTATTACCTGTTCCCGTCGCATTTCCTCCCGTTTTAGAAACATTTACTATTACTGCTCCGCTCCTTTTCGTTGTAGCGTGATGCTATATAGCCTATGACACTCCACAATAACGTAGCTTTCTACCGGTGAAAGAATTTTTAATATCGGTTCAGTAGATTCCGAGATTACCCCTTACAATTTAACAAACACACAAACTTTACTTCTTTATAATATTATTATTATATTATTATATTATTAGTATATTAGTATAGAGTATAGAAGTATAGATAAATACTTATTTTAGTTAAATTATAAGAAAATTTGAACAAAAGGTAAGTCATTTTATTAATTTAAGCAAATTTATTTTGCCTAGTCGAGAGGCAGTTTCCAATTATTTAATCATCGTACATACGTGAGTTTGTTGAAAGTTTCTTCAGAAAATAAGATATTCATAATATTTTCACTGTTCCCTATTATCATTGAGACATTTTCTTGTTATAACAATGATGTTATGTTTGTTGATGATGCTGCGGAGCGCGCGCGTGAGGCGCGGCGCCACCAGCGCCGACCTAGGCTTGCGCGCGCCTGAACGCCGCTTCTACATCAACGAGAGGCTAAATAGGCAAAATAAAAGGTTATTCTATCAGGTACGTCAAGCGGCGAGCCATCTCCGTTGGAAGTATGTGTGGACGAGACGTGGTAGAATTCTGACTAGGCAGGACGAGGGCAGGCAGGGGCAGGCCGATCCACAGTATCCGGACTGAGGCTGACGTGCGGCGTGTTTTTGGACCTGATGCTCTTCACGTGCCCACTGGATGACAAAAATTGCGTCATTGGAAACATATTTATTTATCTCAAATTATTTAATACTACCACTTCTTATTTATTCCTGACCTCATTTGGCTGTACAATATATAACGGAATTACAAATTTGAACCTACAGAATCGCTACTTTTATATGTATCAACATAGAATTATAACGCATAGAAACCAAATACGCGCGAGCGACGTGAAGCCATTTCATGGCAGCTGATTCCGGCTGCCTACATCAATCGGCGCTTTAGTACCGGGCATCTAGCGTCAGTGCAAAGAGCTCGCGTAATTTTCGTCTAAAAATGACGTATTGTGCAGTGAAAGGATGCCACAATTCATCTGAAAATTGTTCCAGACACCTAAAGATCACATTGCATAGGTTAGTACTGCAAAATCTGTAACATTTTTGTTTAAAACTCCTCATTTAAAGAAACAAAAATCGTACATTTTAGTGACGTCATTTTCATAGACGGTGTTGCAAGCAATGAGAATAAAATTTTCCCACTTTTTCTCTTATTTGCTTCAATATCGGGTTTAGGAACTGTTCTTGTTATAAAAATACTCTTATCACATACATACATATATGCTTACGCCTTTACTCCCGAAGGGGTAGGCAGAGGCATTATATACGCCCACATTTCACCTTTTTAGAATTTGTTCCACGTAATAGGGGGTGAGCCGTAATGCCGTGTTGAGATGACGCAGGTTGTGACTGCCTGCTGTTGAAATTTTTCAAGTTCGCCTCAAAAGGCCTTCAACTTTGCTTAATGACTGCCATTTTACTGGCAACCGGAAACAACAGCTTAACAGCCTTCCGAAGCACAGAAACGCTCAAATAAATTTCACAAAGTGGTCACATGGATGGTCACCCATCCAAGGTCTGCCCATAGTGAAAGTTGCTTACTGCAGTGATCGTTTACAGATCACTGAGTACGCGGGTCCACAAGCGCTTCATATCTGCTTAAATAATTTTATTTGCAAAATTTTGTGGGTGGGTAAACTTGTTTTAATCACAATATTTTACTTAATTATGTGGTATAATTTTGTAAAATATTGTGATTAAAACAAGTTTATTAATTTAATAAGTACGGTAAGCCTTCGGAAGGATGTCCCAGGGCTCCCGGCAGACTTAGGCAACCACCTTGGCCTCACCTAGAGGGTTCGGGTGCTATCCCGCCTCCGTCGAGTAGCCAACTCGTCCTTCTCAAGCCCTCGGTCAGGGAGGCCGGTAGTAATAATATATTACTTACTACCACAGTTTGAAATACAAACTATTACTGATTTTAGAATTTGTTGGTATAGTGGCAGCAGAAATACATCATCTCGGAAAATTTCAGCTCTATGGCTATTACGGTTTCTGAGATAGAACCTCGAGATAGACAGACAGACAGCGAGACGGACGGCTTAACCTTATAAATAGGGTTCCTTATTTACACTTTGGCTACGGAACTCTTAAAGTATATATATGTCTACTAGTAAAAACTTGAACTGTTTATTATAAAGAAAGAAAGAAAGTAAGAAAGTGTTTATTCATGGCCCAATCTACATGTTATTATTATACTGGTTAGTAAGTCGTTTTACACTTAGTTTTTAATTGAGCGTTTTTTTAAAATACATAATAATAAAATATGGGAGACTATCTGCCTACCCCGCGAAGAGTAGGTATAGCATATAGATAAATAGAGTTAAATGTTTAATTAAATGTATACAAACAATTTAATTTTTTTCCCATTTATAGGGTAAATTTTATTTCCTAGCAACATTTTCTGTAAGCTTGTTGTGTGAGTGTCACCGAGTATAAAGACGAGTAGTTTACACCTACATTAATATTGGTTCGGCTTCGCGGGCTCGTACGTATAACTGAGCGACCCTCAGTCTATGTGTTATAAGTCTATGTGTATCAATGTATCAACACCACAAGTGTTATTAAAGAACCTGTTTTTGAGAATGAAATCCAAAAGCTGTATTGCTGTGTTTCACATACTGATAATAGGTGTTCAGGTCACATTACTAGAAATAAATACACTACATACTTATACATACATATTCTATTGTTGACTTACAGATAATATTGCTCGTTCATTGGTATTGCTGTGTTACTTAGTATTAGGTACATAAGGGTTTTTCTGCTGGAATTTGACAGGATATTGATGTTAGTATTGAGTCACATAGCCAACAGTGAGTGCACGGCATGCTTGTACATACAATTACATATATCATTGATTTGTATATTTAATTATTACTTATTCATTGATATTGCTATGTTAATCGGGATTAGGCACATTAGTCCTTGTAATTGTTATAAAGGTGCACTAGAAACTATTATATGGACTTTAACGCATTTGGCTGAGAATAGATGTGGTATAATACATGGAAATGCATAACAATCGAGACAAAAGTTTGAAGGTTGGGTTGTTTAATGCGGGTTCACTCGGTAAGGGTCATGAGGAGTTCGTAGTGGCTATGGGGACCCTGGCTGTAGATATCATGGCGATAAATGAGTCCTGGATACATGAGGGCGAAGAAGAGCGCGCGCCGAGAGTGCCAGGCTACAACCTCAGATACACGCCACGCCCCACACATATAGCTAGCAGGGGAGGGGGAGTTGGGTTTTACATACGACGTGGCATACATGCACGCATCGAGCAACACCCAGTTTCTGCTAATGTAGAACAGACGTGGATGAGACTTAGCAGAAACTCGCAGTCAATCTTAATTGGGACTGCATACAGACCACCACACGATAATGTAAACAATTTCATAGATGCATTAACTGACTCGATCACCTCCTTCTCTAGGGCTGATAAGATTATACTCCTGGGTGACTTCAATGTTGACCAACTAGACCAGACGGAATACAAATGGAGTTTATTTAACTCCTTCCTAGTTAACACTGGCTTGGTCAACTTGATAACTGAACCCACCCACTTCACTGATCACAGTGCGAAGGCTATTGATCTGATCTGTACAGATGCTAGGGCATATAATGTCTCAGTACTGCACATTCCGGAGCTAGGACGGCATGCTATTGTCTCTGCAGTGATAGACTTTAAGGTGGAGAAGCCGAGACCTGAGTGGGTTGTGTGCAGGGCTATGCAAGACATATTGCTTGATAAATTTGAAGAAGACCTTGATGCGATATGCTGGCGGACTGTCATGAGTTTGGGACATGTGGATTGCATGGTGCAGGCTTTCAATAATAACATAATCACATTATTTGATCTCCATGCACCAGTGAAACGAACTTTAATAAAAAATAACAGCTACCCATGGATCACTAGCACAGTAAGGGATATGATGCGTCTCCGTGACAAATATCGGAAGAGAGCAAAAGCAACTAAACAGGAAGCACACATTAATCTATATCATGACCTCAGGAGTACGGTGAGAACTGCGATAGAGAGTGAGCAAACGTGCATACTTCAGCACACATATCAACAATAATATCCAACACCCAAAGCAGCTATGGAGTAAGCTTAAATCTACCATACTAACAAATAAGAAAAATAGTTATGAGTTGCCAGCCATCTGGGGAGGTCCAGATAACTTAAATCAGCACTTTCTGGACATACCGGGGAATGGGGAAGTAAGTATGTCTGATCTAACCTTCTTTGAATTTAATAGGTTCGGTCATGGTAGCTTTCAGATGCGAACAGTTGAGGAAGGTGAAGTTCTAAAAATAATAAGAAGTCTTAAATCAAATGCAATGGGAGACGATGAAATATCCTTGAATATGTTGAAAATGACTCTTCCCCAGACCCTCACTGTGATAACACACATTATAAATGCTTCAATCAGTACATCAACCTTTCCTAGATCTTGGAGGACTGCAAAGGTAAGACCAATACCTAAACTGCCAAATCCATCTGGCCCTAAGGACCTTCGACCGATCAGCTTGCTGCCATGCCTTTCAAAGGTTTTGGAAAGAGTTGTTAGCAATCAGCTGGTAGCATACCTGGAAAACTCTAATATTCTGCCGCTTATGCAGTCGGGTTTTAGAAGGAATCACAGTACGTCTACAGCCTTATTAGACGTAGTGGATAATGTGTTGCAGGCACGGGACCAGGGCATAAGCACAGTGCTCACCCTACTTGATTTCTCCCGTGCTTTCGACAGTATAAATGTTTCATTGCTTTTATCCAAGCTAGCTTATTACGGTTGCAGTATTGATGTAGTCAAGTGGTTTGATAGTTACCTGAGCAATAGGTACCAATTTGTACAGGTAAAGGATAATGAAACAGGCTGTATGGTGGATTCTGCACATTGCCAGGTCACCAGGGGCGTTCCACAGGGCTCGATCCTTGGCCCGTTGCTCTACATTCTCTAAAGTGCTGATGTTACCAATAGAATCACTAAATGCAGGTTCCATCTTTATGCTGACGATCTCCAGCTGTATCGATCTTTTCCTCCATCTGAGACCCTGAGATTTATAAATGACATAAATGAGGACTTAAGAAACATAGCGGAATGGTCAAAGCGCAATTGTCTGGTGTTGAATCCAGATAAGTCTAAATTTATGATCATGGGCACAAGAAAACAAATAGAAAATACAAGCCAGCATCCACTAAATATAAGTATAAATGGTTGTATTGTTAAACAGGTAAAGGGGGCACGAAATCTGGGGATAGTATTTGATCAGCAGTTGCTGTTCGAGACACATACTACAAGCAGTCCGAAATTGTTTCTACAGGTTGAAAGTGATATATAGAATCCGCCCATACATCAGTGTCGGCATAAGAAAGCTACTATGCGAATCTCTCATACTTTCGAAGCTTAACTATGCCGATACTGTGTATGGGAACTGTCTGCTGAGTAGAACGGAGCGGGTAATTCAACGAGTGCAGAATGCTTGTGCACGGTTTTGTTTCAGAATTCCGCCACGAACCCATGTAACACCCTTTCTGAACAGCGGCAACATGATGAAAATGCATTTCGCAACCTTGCTTTTCGGTGTAGTGTTGAGACAAAGGCCCAGGTACTTGTATGACAAGCTGTCCTGGTCGAGAAATTGCAACAGGTATGGCACAAGGGCATCAGCTTACCTTATGTTGATACCGAGATATAAAACCGCATCGTATCGAAGAAGCTATACGGTCAGAGCGAGTCATATATGGAATGACCTGCCACCGCCAATCCGTGCTCTGAAAACAATAAGATCATTCAGAAACAAGTATCGACAACATCTATTCTCCTCTCTAAACAACTGAATGCATAAACTTATTATTAACTTACTCTGGAAATGCACGCTAGACACGGTAGTGGTACATTCTGGATCGTTTATATTATAGGAAATCGGTGGGATTCGCTTTGCCCGGGTTGCCTGCAGCTTCTGTTTTGGGTCTGATAAATGTAATATTCTTATTTGTACGCGCCATAATGATTGTCAAATCTCCTGGTAAATTTTTGAATTATAATCACACAGACGCTTCTATTTATATGCATTTTTGAGTTGTGGTCACAGTAATGCATGATTGCAGCACTCTTGTACACACACAGTGCATTATTTAATTCACAATTTTAACATAGCAGAACAGAAACATTACATACAGCAATCGTCGGCCATTTTATTTTTGTGTTTTTTTTTTTTTCCTTTTTCTTGGGCTCTCTCGATTTGAGGGTTTTGCCAAATTCATGTCATTTGTTTTGAATTAGGTACATAAAGTTAGGGAATCAGTAAGTAATCGTAAGGAAGGAATTTAGAAAACGTAGGTAAGGAAGGAAATTCTTGTGGATAAGACACGAAAGGACTGTATTTTATAATAGTAAAATAATATATATGATATACATACTAAATGAATATTTTATATTTTAATATTGTTAAGAGATATAAATAGGGAAAGAGATTTATAGATATCAATGTTGTTTGATGCAAGTAATATAAGGACAGATGTGGGCAGTGGAATACAGGAAGAAATTAAGGATGAATGATCATACTTCGGACAGGACAGAAAAATGTGGTTTATGTCACCCTCTTCCCCGCATTCGCATTTATTAGATTGAACAATGTTCAATTTTGCAAGATGGGAAGGAGTACATACATGTCCAAGTCTCATCCGAATCAAAGTGCTTGTAGACCGTTTCCCGAGCGTGAACTTAAAGAACCAGGGCTTGTTAGGAATGCTCGATTGGACTAATGAATAAAGTTTGCCTTTATTCAGGCAAGTAACCGACCATAACTTTTCCCACGAATCTTTCAAATATACTGCTGGCAAAGCTGCCAGGTCGTGGTAATAATTTTTGTAGGGAAATATATCACCAGACTCCACAGCATCATTTGCTAGGCTATCGGCTTTAATATTACCTGGAATGCCAGAGTGGCTTGGTATCCAGGCAAAAGAAACATGTAATTTATTTGTAAAACATTTGTAAAGAAGATTTCTGGTTTCTATTATAAGTGGAAAAACAGTTTTACTACTGAACGGGAATTTATCTAAAGCTTGAAGAGCACTTTTCGCATCTGAAAAAATTATGGTGTTTTGGAGTTTCATTAAAAAAATGTATTCAATGGCTTTAAACAAACCATAAAGCTCTCCGGTAAAAACAGATGATTCTGGGGGTAATTTAACTTTTTGAACAATATTAAATTTTGGGTGGTAGACTCCAACACCGACACGTCCTGACGATTGGGATTTGGAAGCATCGGTGTAGATATGATGCCAATTATTCCATTTAGAATTAATGATTTGAGTGAATGAGTACGGTGCTAAAGGGTCTGATTTCAGGATACCCAAATCAAGTCTAATATCTAGCGGAATGACTAACGATTCAAAGGGAGCGGAATAAAGAGAGTGAAGTGACAAATGATGACATGGTGCTTGAAGTGAATTATATTTTTGGAAGCTTTTAATAAGACAAGGACGATTTTTATGAGTCCAATAATTAGAAGACTCGACTAGATCGAGAAGTGAACGAAGTTTGGAATGTAATGGATGGGTAGACAGCTGAAGGCAACGTGTTAAAAATTTGTCCGACAAATATTGCCGACGAAGTTGTAGAGGTGGGTCGCCTAATTCAACTTGTAATGCGTTGTTTGGTGAGGATTTCATTGCACCCGCTATAATTTTTAGTGCTTTCGATTGAACGCTATCAAGGCGCTTTAAAGCTGCAACATTGCTAGGTTCTAGTAGAAATGAGCCATAGTCAAGTTGACTTCGAATAATGGCATTATAGAGCAATTTTAAGGAGTAAGGGTGAGCACCCCACCAAACACCAGACAGACATCTTAAAATGTTAAGGGATTTTTCACATCTTTGAACAATGTGATTACAGTGAGCAATGCCGGAAAGTTTAGAGTCTAAGATAAAACCTAAGAATTTGACATTTTCTTGTGCCTTGATTAATTTATTATTATAGTAAACGTTAAAAGGAGGGGGGAGGCGCATTCTAGAAAATAGAATCACTGAACTTTTATCAGGGGAAATTTCTAAACCATTAGAATCCATCCAACACTTAAGGTGTTTAAGGGACGTTGATAAGGAAATGCAGGCTTGGCTAACAGAGTGGTGCGAATAATATAAAACTAAATCATCTGCATATTGAAGGACTCTAATGTGTGAACCAATAGAAGCTTCCAAATCATAAGCGTAAATATTATATAAAATAGGACTTAGCACAGATCCTTGAGGGAGACCCCTCTGAGCTAAGCGTGGGCCGTGCGATAAGCCTTCTAGATGAATATGTCTTTCCATTAACGACCTCATAATAAAATTCGTAAGAAGGATAGGAATGTTTAGGGAAATCAGTTTCTTATATAATACAGGTAGAACAACATTATCATATGCCGCTGCAATGTCTAGAAAAGCGGCGACTACATGTTCATTTATAGAAAAGGCCAAGCGGACATCGGTTATAAGTATACTGATACTATCTAATGTGCTTTTGCCCCGTCTGAAGCCGAATTGACTATGGCTCAATAAGTTATTGCTTTCAATAAACCATTCCAGACGAATTTTGACTAAGTGTTCAGTGATTTTCATCAAAACTGAAGAAAGAGCAATAGGGCGATACGAAGAGACTGAAGCTGAACTTTTGCCAGGTTTAAGTATTGGTAACACTAATTGTGATTTCCATAAGGGAGGAATTTCACCTGTAATCATAATAGCATTTATAATAGTGAGGTAATAGGAAAGGTATTCTTCAGGAGCGTGTGTAATGAAGGAATATGGAATACCATCCATGCCAGGAGCTGAATCTTTTAAATTTGTTAGAACGCCTTTGAGCTCAGAAAGAGAGAAAGGAGAATTAAGGCCTGAAAGATTGTCAGAAATTTTAGTAAAATAAGGAAGCATAATATTATCAGGGACAGTTGGAGGTGTTAATTTATACAAAAAATCATTTTGAACTAAAGTAGGCATTGATGTTGGATTTGTTTCCCTAAAAGCTGATCTAAATCTCCTGATATTTTGCCATACCATATGAGGTTTGGTATCAGGAGAGATAGTTGAGCAGAATGAATGCCAACTTTCAAACTTTTTCTTTTTGAATAATTTGCGGGTTTCAGAAATTATACTTGTTAATGTTTCGAAGTTTTGGGTGGAAGAGAATTGAGAATATTCTAATTCGGCTTTCTTACGTCTTTTTATCATTTGCGAGCATTCTTTATCCCACCACGGAGGAGAGGGAATAAAACCTTTACCTCCAGTTTTTACGGGAAACGTCTCATTTGCTGTTTCTAACAATGTTTGAGTTAGGACGTCAGCACATTCAGATGTATTGTGTTGGGTTATTTGTGGAAGGAGTGATATTTTTTCAATCAAGCGTGTTTGAAAATTGCTCCAATCAGCATCCTTTAATTTAAATTTAAGGCGAGGAACGGGGTGAGAGGAATGTATAGTCTTAAAAATAGGAAATGGTAGCATAATTGGAAAATGGTCACTGCCATGGGAAGAGGAAAGACAAGTCCATGTAATTCTCGAAGCGAGGTTCGAAGAACATATGGATAAATCAGGAGCACTTACTCCTGAATTAGGGTCAGTCCGACGTGTATAAGAGCCTGTATTAAGTAAACAAAGATTGTGAGTATCTAGTAAGTCTAAGATTACATTTCCAAAGCGGTTTCTAGAGCTTCCCCAAGACGGGTGATGACAATTAAAATCCCCAAGAATTACAAAAGGTTTAGGAAGAGTCGAAAAAATGTTACTGATTTCACTGAGTATCATAGAAGAAGGATGAGGGATGTATATTGAGACAAAACAAATGTTATTTATATTAGCAGCAATTTTAGAGAAATCGTTAGAGTGAGTAGGTAGCTATTGGTATATGGGAAAATGACAAGTTACGTTTAATGAGTATGGCAACACCGCCATACCCATCAAAACGATCCTCTCTGAGACAAACATAACCAGATAACCTAAAAGGAAAATCTGGTTTAAGCCATGTCTCTTGGAGAGTTAGAATAAAACATAGAGCAACGCGAACTGTCTAAGGGGAGACGACATAGAACGATTGCTCGGTACAAATTTGTCTGTCATATTTTGCGGGTGACGGGGGGAAATCTTCCTCACCCACACTTTCTTTGACTCGCACTACAATAGCAATCGACTGTCAATACGAGGCCTATATAATTATACACTTTAAACAATACACTCATACATTTTACACACACATGATACATTTTGTGTCATATCACCCCAAGTCGCTCAACCAATCCATGTATTGATGTGACGTCCGGTAAAGTTGCTAAACAAATCTGAATATTATCTATACGTTTAAATAGGTGTAAATAATAATAACTTGTTATAAAATTACTTACTTAAACAAGATAATGCCATTTTTCTTCAGATTTCTTTAATCACATTTCTTTTTGTATTAATATCTAATTATTTCATCATTTTTATAAAATGACAATTCAACCGCTCACGCTGTCAACTAGACTTAGTCTAGTGAAAGAAACTTCAAAAAACAGTTTTTATGTAAGTGGGCACTTTTAGTCGTCAAAATGTCAAATTTATTGCCAGAGGGGGTTTGCCAGCTTTGGCCTCTCCCTTTGTAAAGGCGCGCGATGCTCTGTGGAATAATAGGATTATATTTATTAATTAAGTAAATAAGTTCAGATTTTTTAGAAGGGGCGCTGCAACAATTCCACTGCAGGATTGTTTGATCCATTATTATTGGACGATTGGGGTTGTGATATATTATCATTATTTAAAGAAGCAGCGTTGGACGGTTGGATATATATTTAGATTGGGAAAGTGTATTCAATAAAGCTAAAATCAAATGTTTAATGGAGGGGTTGGAGAACTCCTCGCTATCAATAGATTTAATGGCACAACCATTGGAAGTTGCCGGCATATCATAATGAGCAGTAAGAGATCTATGAGCCTGAACATCATAGCCTCCGGACGACTTTACTTTAGACTTAGGCCTTAGAAAGACTGTTTTTTTATGTGGGTATGTTTGTGCCTGAGTCTGCATTGAAGTTTTTGGGATATATGGTATTTGGGGCTGGGAATTGGATGACATCAAAGCATCAGCATATGATATCTTTGAGATTGGAGCATGTTGTTTTGAGGCTTCGGAATAAGATATGCAGCTTTTAGCCATTGATTCCTTAATTAACTTTTGCCTTTGGAATTCCAGGCATTTTCTACTGGTAGCCATATGAAGACCTCTGCAAAGGACACAATTAATGTTTTCCTCTTCAACATCACAATTGTCACCAGTATGTTCCTGACCACATTTGTAACACCGAGGACGAGACCGGCACTGGGATTTTACATGTCCAAAGCGACAACAATGGAAACATTGAATTGTTGGATAAATGTACAAACTGACGGGTAGTGCATTGTAGCACATGTATACATGTTTTGGTAATACTTGGCCATCAAAAGTAATTACAACAGATTCGGTTGGTTTTATTTCGGTACGACTGTCTATTGTAATTTTTCTATTAATTCTCCTGACTTTCATGATTTTACCACAGCCATACGGAAGGTTGATGTTGCTAATAATCTCATCATCTGTCCATTCACTAGGAATACCTCTAACAAAGCCCATACGGGTTACTGTAAATGTGGGAATGAATGTTTTATAGTTGTCTGTGTCTAATATTGGAGATTTTAAAAATATATTGGCATCCTGATAATATTTAAATTCGATTGACAGTCGGTTCCTGCCAATTCGTTTGAGGCTTCCATCAATTATATTTTTGAAAGGGTGCTTCTTTAAAAACCTACCAAAAGTTAAAGGGTGGAGAGAGTTGTCATCAGGAGACAGCATCTTTTTCTGTATATGGACAATGAAAGGTGAAATATCTGACTGAATGAATAATGGTCTTGAAATGGGAGATGGAAGAACTGAATTTTGTTGATGGATTACATTTGTAGGTAAGTTATTATGTGGGACTTCTGGTGTTATATTTATGTTATTGGATTTGAGAAAATCTGATGTGTCTGAACAATGGCAGTCTGTATGGTCGGTTACCTGTTTGTCGCTGTGTTTACGTCGACGTTTGTTACAATGCCGACAAACACCTCGACGGATGGATTTTTTTTTCCTCTTTATGGATCCTTTGCTAATTGTGGATCCATCCGTATCCATACTGCCATCAGTGTTGATGGCATTATGACCAATGGTAATCGCGTACGCAATGTCAGGGGCTGTCCCCCTGGATCCTCAGGATCACCCATAATAAAATATTATAACTTACCCCATACACGGAGATAGGTGCACACAATTAATAATAAATATAAGTAAGTAAGTATAGCTATTGAAACTGAAGAAATAATATATATTTAAAACAGTATTTATAATATTTACACCCTATAACTAAAATATTTACAAATAAAATGAAAAATCCACTAATTATTAAATTATGTGAAAAATCACGACCGCCAAATCCAAAGATTCCCGCCCTTTTCATTTTTTTTTTTTTTTTTTTGTGTTTACATTTCAATTTCATTTCATACATCACTCACACACAGTCAGTCAAGGACGCAGTTGTTTGTTTTTTAACCAGTTACCATAGTGTATGAGGTATGTAGTTTTAAAATAGTTTTGGCTTGGCTACATTAAGCTGATGCCATAGACTCAAAATGGAACGGGACGAAATGCGCTGACTGAGTGTAAGATAAATTTATGCACATTTTATTTTGTATTAAAATATTATTGAGGAATGGGTTAAGTTTTAATGCAAAATAATGATTTGTTTAATACCTTTTTATTTGTTTTTGGTATTATTTAGTATTGTTTTCAGCACATGTTAGTTTTTTATTTTTTATTTTGTTATTATTTTTGTCTATTTTTTTTATTGCTTTTTATTTTGTTTTACCTCTAAGTGTTCCTGCGTTGGTGACGTCACTTACGGCGCCATCTGAAAACCAGCGCTGCGCATGCCTGCTCATTAATACTGAGTGGTGGGTGGGTATGTGCGGCATTTATGCTGAGATGGTGGCCATATTTGGGGGTTCGCACAATATACATTTATTTTATTTTTTGTTCAGTTTAAGATAATTTTTTGTTTATATTCATTGTGCGTGTCCTAAATAAAATATTTGTCTTTCTTTTCTTTCTTTTTTGATAGTTATGTTTGTTGGACATTACAGGAGAAAGAGATAAGATCATGGAAACAATCAAACGGCTATCTTTTATTATAAATGCAGAATTAAATGCGCAGAAATTATGTGAAATAAATACTATGGAAGGAAATAGTGCACTTCGCAATACACCTACTATGGAGACTCTACATATTAGAGGATATCAAGACAGAAGACTATGAATTGTTGATTCTGTCAAGTCAACGAAAATAAAAAAACGAGTGTAATGTATTGTGAATGTTTCATTGAATTTTTTTTTTTTATATTCAGCTCGCCAAATTGACGTCGCCACCAGCCTGATGGTAAGAAAGCAGTGGCGCATCTAGCGATTGGGGGCCACTTCTTACAGTGGTCCTCAAGTTGGCGGCCCTGTGATGTGCCTCTTCACGCTCCTCTTGAAGAACCCGGGATTGTAAGATGAGGGAAAGACGTGTGCGGGCAGGTCGTTCCATGTTTTTATAGTTCGACAGAGGAACGAAGATTCTCTCCACTGTGTATGAGTGGCATCTCTGCCCGGCACGCGTTGTTCGGGATCGGAAAGGAGATGGTGGGATCAGGTTGAAGAGCTCTTCAGAACATTCGCCGTGATACATTCGATAGAAGGCAGCCAAGGACGCTATGGTTCTTCGCTGCGACAAAGGTTCGAGGCCTCCCGTCACCTCAGGACAACCAATTATTCGGATAGCACGTCTCTGCATAGCGTCAAGCGCGTCTAACAAGTACCTCGCGGAGTCATCCCAAAGGTGAGAACAGTACTCGACGCAGGGACGAATCTGCGTCTTGTACAGTAAACATCTCTGATGTGGCGTGAAATACCGTCTCACCTTATTCAGGATTCCCAGTTTCCGCGAGGCCTGACCAATACAGCTCTCTATGAAGTTTTTGTGATTGAGCTCACGCCGGACGTCTATACCGAGGATCTCCAGGTTGTCCTTTAGTGGAATTGTAATGCTCTGAAGAGAGGGCAGGGGTAGGAATGGGGACTTCTTAGCTGTAAACGCACACGCCTGTGTTTTTCTGGCATTGAACTCGACCAGGTTGTCTGAACCCCATTGGGCAATGCGGCCCAGGTCCAGATCGAGATCCGCCACGAGTTGTCGTCTCTTCTCATCCACGTCGCCTCGCCCTGCCGCTGGACGGCCAGAATAGCTCCCATGAAGAGTACTGTCATCCGCATAACAATGAATGCACCCAAGGGACAGCATGTCATTGATATGCAGAAGAAAGAGAGTTGGGGACAATACCGATCCCTGTGGTACTCCGGCATTTACCTGAAAAAAACAGGAAGCCTGACCATTACAGAGGACCCGAATCCGTCGCCCGTTCAGGAAGCTGGCCAACTAGCGGCACAACTGATGCGATAATCCATATGACGGCAGCTTGGAAAGAAGCGACGCATGCCATACCCTATCAAAGGCTTTTGCGATGTCTAGGCCGATAGCCAGAGATTCGCCGTGCCTCTCCATAGCCTCACCCCAGGTGTGAATTGAGTTGAAATAAAGTGAATTTGAGTTTAAAGCTTCAACTTATTCTGCTAAAATCCACTACCTCTAAGTTGTACCAAATACAAAACCATAGAAGAAAGAATAAAGGTGTTAACGGTACGAAAAGCTTCTTTTAATTGATTTTTCTAGAGGTCATAATTCTAGTAAGTGTGCAATAAGGGATAAATGCTCTGTCTGTAAGACTGTATATCATCACTTAGCTATATGTCCAGCAATGAAATATTTTAGTACAAACAAAGTCTTCGATAGATAGATAAGATCGTAGATCTTACAGACAGCAACGAGGAAGATTACAGGTCAGTATAACATTACAAAGAAATGTAGAATTTTATTAGATTGTGGAAGCCAAAGGAGTTATGTAACTCAAAAGATTGCTAAAGAGTTACAAATGTTCATCGAGGAACAACAACAATTGACAATTTTCACCTTTGGATCTGAAACTCCTAGAACATTAGAAAGTCCTTTAGTCAAATTTCAAGTATTGACTAATAATAAAATCTTGAAGACAATGTATGCAAATGTTGTTCCAACTATATCTCAAGGCGTCCCATGTTTCAAAGAAGAATTATTTCAAATTAGTGAAAATTATACTTTAGCTGATGACGGTTCACTATCAGATAAAGTAGACATATTCAAATTTAAATTCAAATTCAAATCAATTTATTGTGAAAATGGGTTACATGGTGACATATTACATTATTTTAGTTTCTCCATTCTCCACCTCTAAGGCATACAATATAATTTACATAATGATTTAATTAAATGGAATGAAAAGAATTTAATTGATTGCATAATAAATAACAATAAACAAAGTCAAAATATAATGAATAAATTAAATGTCGAAGTAAATTAAGTGTCGAATATTAATTGGAAATGATTATTATCACTCAATTATAATGATGAATAAAATATGTATTGCAAAAGACTTATATTTGATTGAATCAGAATTTGGATGGATTGTCTCGGGTCTTATTACTAATAGACATATAGAACAAATGTCAATGGTAACATTTTGTCAATGCTCTTGTAAGATAGGACTTAGCCAACCGGATCCACCATTGGATTTAGGAAACTTGAAGATGTTATGGGATCTAGAGTCTATTGGCATCACAGATTCACCGAAGATAAGCAGAGATGAAATTGCAATCAAACATTTTAATGAAACAATGGAAATGCGAGACAATAGATACTATGTTAGTTGGCCATGGATCAACTATCCACCAGATTTATCTTCAAACTATGGATTAGCACATGGAAGATTAATTGGATTACTCAAGAGATTGGATCAAAAAACTCTTCAAACATAGGATCAGACATTGAAACAACAAATGGAAAAGGGAGTTATTGAACTAGTCCCATCAAGAGAAGTGAAGGATAATGATCATCCTATACATTATATACCTCATTTCGTGCGTCGGGAAGTGACGACCCCATCGCCCATCAAGGCTTACTATGCTTTCGATGCAGTCCGTCAATGGACGGTCCTCCAGCCACATAAAGTCCTTTTTGGTGCCGAGAGCGAGCTACGTCGATAGGCATAAGCATCCGGTCTCTGCAGCGATTAGGCATGGTACACGGAGATGTACCTTAAAGGTCGCATGTCTGGACCCTTAAAATCTAGCGACATGCGGCCAATCGCCTGCATCCTCTGTGTTCCGCTGGTCGTACCGTCTACTCGGTCCACCGGCACCAGAACACTGAGGACGAGAGAGTGGATCTGCACCTGCGCAACTGCTTGTCCACTGAAATATATTCACGCGCAGATGACTCCCGCATGTTTTATGGTCAATGAACGAAAGCCCTACGGCGATGGAGTGCCGATGGTGGGGGGTGGATAGGTGTGTCCGAACCTTAGTTGGCATCTGCACGTGGGCGGTCTTCTGGTGATGTTCGTTTTGTGTCCTGACTGAGGCGGGGGACCAGTTCGGCAGCTCAGTTGACGACAAAGCAGCCCTATTTAGGGAGCGCTCTGCTTTCCCCAATCCGGGAAGGGACCGAGAAAAGGTGGCTTAAACATAGTCTGTCTCTTTTTAAAAGCGGGTGGCAAACCGCAGTCACCTGTTCACCATCATTATGCGGTCGAAAAAAGAAACAATATACAGAATCGTAAAATATGGTGTGGTGGTAGAGTAATAAAGGTTTATTTGTGTTGAGTGCATGTGTACCAAGTGCGTGTGTGCGTGTGTGTTTTGTTTTTTTATTATAAATAATGTGTTTTCATTATTATTTATTAGAGCTCCTCGCGGCGACCGGTCGCCGCGCATATTAATCAAGCTTTTCCGTTGAGCCCCGCGCGGCGACCGGTCGCCGCACCTACCCAGACGACTTTAAACTTAAATTTACCCTCCTTACGTCCTACTTTTCTATGAACAGTTTGATTGCATGTGTAGTATATAACATTTTCTTGTTTTTGGAATCTTATAAAATGACGTCAATGGGCCAGAATTTTTTACAAAAATCGAACAGTTGAAGTTGAGAGTGGATTGCGCATGGATGGCGTGCGTTTGTGTAGTACGTGTGTGTTTCGTGTTTTTATTATAAATAATGTGTTTGCATTATTATTTATTATTATACACAGTAAAATAAACAATATATCAATAATCCGGTTGGTGTTTACAGAATCGTAAAATATAGTGTGGTGGTAGAGTAATAAAGGTTTTTTTGTGTTGAGTGCATGTGTACCAAGTGCGTGTGTGCGTGTGTGTTTTGTTTTTTTATTATAAATAATGTGTTTTCATTATTATTTATTATTATACACAGTAAAATAAACTATTTATCAATAATCCGGTTGCTGTTTGCAGAATCGCAAAATTTGGTCTGGTAAGTGAGAAATAATTTTTTTTTTGGAAAATGAGAAATCTTTTTTCATTTTTAGGGTGATGGAAATAGGTGCTTGCGATTATTGATTTTCAATATAAATTTTGTGTGGGTTGAAGGAGCTCTAAGGGTTAAGACTAAACAACTTATTACAGGAACATGGAATGTTCGTACACTTTTAGATAGTGACATAAATTTGTGTCCTGAGAGAAAGACGGCATTGATTGCAAGAGAACTTGATAAGTACGGTATAGATATCGCCGCAATTAGTGAGACTCATCTTAGTGACTCCGGAGAGCTCAGTGAACAACTTGGAGGCTATACTTATTACTGGAGCGGAAAGCCAAGCTCGGAGAGAGCAGCTAGTGGAGTAGGCTTTGCTGTGCGAAATGAATTGGCACGAAAACTTAAGGAAACACCAAAGGGTATAAATGACAGAATTATAACACTAAGACTGCAACTGTCAACTAAGAAGTATCTCTCTCTAATTAGTTTATATGCCCCCACACTGCCATCTCCAGACGAGGAGAAATCCAAGTTCTACTATGAACTCAATCAAGTAGTCAGCAAAATACCTGCTGCTGATAAGATCCTATTGCTGGGTGATTTCAACGCTCGCGTTGGCAAAGATCACGGTGCTTGGGATGGGGTAATTGGGTGACATGGAGTTGGAAAATGCAACGCCAATGGCCTTGATTTGCTAACTTTTTGCTCTGAGTACGGTCTCACCATTACAAACACCTGTTTTCGCTTGCCAGAAAAGTTTAAGACCACGTGGATGCATCCAAGATCTAAGCACTGGCACCTCTTGGACTATGTGATAGTACGCAAGAGGGATCTCGGTGAAGTACTAATCACTCGAGTGATGAGGGGTGCCCAGGGTTGGACTGACCATCGACTTGTTCGATCCAAACTGCGGTTACAAGTGAAAATTCCACGACGAGCTCCAAACAAGAACCCGGCAAAGCTAGATTGCAAGAAGCTGATCCGAAACCGAGCACTAGCAGACAGACTGGATGATGCTTTTTATGCTAATATTCCAGAAAGTACAGAAGATGCGTCTGTCGATGAGAGATGGCGTTTATACGCCGAAAATCTCCATGGTTGTGCCTTACGAGTTATAGGTAAGCCTGAGCGGAAAAACCAGGACTGGTTTGACGATTCAGATTTAGAAGTCCGAAAACTCGTTCAGAACCACAGGCGTGCTCTTCTTTCAACAGACATCTCTGAACGAAGAAAGGCTCATCTGGACCTGAAAGTAAAAGTGCGTGCACTTAAAGACAAGTGGTGGGTTGACAAAGCACATGAAATTCAGCAATATGCTGACAATAATCAATCAGGTCAGTTTTTTGAGAGTCTGCAGTCTGTTTTTGGACCAAGAACAAAGAAGACAGCTCCGATGTACGACAAGGATAAGACCCGACGGTTGACTGAGCAGAAAGACGTACTAGCTCGATGGGCAGAACACTTTCACGAAGTTCTAAATCCCACAATACAGACGACCGACCTGTTGTACATAGAATCTCTAAAAGATCTACCTACCGCTGAAGATCTAGCGGAACCCCCATCGTTTGATGAGCTTGTTATTGCACTGCGGAGAATGAAGAATGCTAAAGCACCTGGGATAGATAGTTTACCATCCGAAATATACAAATACGGCGGCCCACACATTAATAACAAATTATTCGAGCTTATACTAAAAATATGGGAGTGTGAAGTCGTCCCGCAAGATTGGAGAGATGCTTCTATTTGTAAATTGTACAAGGGCAAAGGCGATATAGCCGATTGCGGTTCGTACAGAGGCATCTCTTTACTCTCGACAGCTGGGAAGATTTTAGCTCATATTATCAACACCCGTCTATCCCAACACGCGGAAACAATACTCCCCGAAACCCAATGCGGCTTCCGTCCAAGCAGAGGTACTATAAATGCTATATTTGTCGTAAGACAAATTCAAGAAAAGAGCTTAGAACAGTACCGGCCACTTTACATGTGTTTTGTCGATTTGGAAAAAGCATTTGACAGAGTACCACGTGAAGCCTTGTGGATAGTGCTAAGGAAAGCTGGTTGTCCTGAAAAGTTATTAAACTTGATTCGTCAATTTCATGATGACGTGATGGCGAGAGTTCGACATGAAAATGACTTTTCAGACCAATTCCCAGTAACGAGTGGTGTGAAGCAAGGCTGTGTTCTGGCTCCTACTTTGTTTTCTCTCTACTTTGCTTCTGTGATGCAAGATGCGGTTGGGAATTGCAATGACTTTATTGAAATTGACTACAGAACTGACAAGAGCATTTTCGATCTCTCTCGTTTTAGAGCTAAACGACAAGTTACCCGACTCTCAGTGATGGACGCTTTATACGCCGACGATGTTTGCCTAATGGCTGATTCTCTTGAGTCCCTTCAGGCCTATATAGACTCTTTACACCTCTCATGCCGTAAGTTTGGTTTAGTTATAAGCACAAGCAAGACCCAAGTATTAAAACAGCCCCCGAGAGGTTTCGATGAGAGTCATTCGAGGGTCAAGTTGGATGGCACTGACTTAGTAGAAGTCCCAAACTTTAAATACTTGGGAAGTCGTTTAAGATGTGATAACACACTGGCATCAGAAATACCAGCCCGAATAGCAGGTGCTGCAGCAGCCTTTGGCAAACTTAGGGGGCGTGTTTGGAACTAGCATGACATCAAACTGCAAACTAAAATATTAGTGTACAAAGCAATCGTCCTGCCTACCTTGCTTTATGCAGCGGAGACATGGTGCTGCTACAGAGCAGACATTAAGCAGCTGGACACCTTTCATCTCAAATGTCTAAGGTCTATACTGCGTATCAGGTGGCAGGATCGTGTTCCAAATACTGAAGTCCTACGACGAGCCGAAGCACTCATAATGAAACATCAACTTAGATGAAATGGACACGTCGTACGCATGAATGATGGAAGACTACCGAAGGCTGTCTTTTACTCAGAGCTGTCATGCGGAAAGCGCAAACAAGGAGGTCAATACCTGCGCTACAAAGATGTTTTAAAACGCAATCTTATGGCCTGCAGCATCTCTACTGATGGTTGGGAGGATATTGCCCGTCTTAGACCGGAATGGCGTCATACCGTCCGCACTGGTATCGACACATTTGAAGAAAAACGTCTAGAATACCTTGACACGAAGCGCCAAGTAGGGAAGACTCGTCCAAAACCCTCATACTCCTACACGTATAATTCATCTGGCCAACTATACTGTACGCCTTGCGATCGTGTTTTCAAGTCGAAGTTCGGCTTTGCAAGCCACATTAGAGTCCGTCATAGGGATCAACTAAATATGTAGGAGTCGCCGTCGCCGGAAACGGTTTGGACGACATGAATGATACCTCATCACGGAGTCTTAGCCCCTGGAAAAGCATTGAGAATTGTATATGATGCATCGGCAAAGACAAAGGGTAGTAAAAGTTTAAATGAAAGTTTATACTGTGGACCATTATTATTGGAAGATCTAACAGGATTGATTATAAGATTTAGAAGTCATAAGATTGGATTGACGGCAGATGTGGAAAAAGCCTTTTTACAAATAGGACTTAAGGAACAAGATAGAGATGTAACCAGATTCCTATGGTTGAAAGACATAGGAAAGCAAGCAAGTGAAGATAATGTTGAATATCTTCGCTTCAACCGTGTATCATTTCTAGCCCGTTTTTACTGAATGCTACGATTAAGTATCACCTACAGCAAAGCAAGAATATGAGCATTAAGCAAATAGCATCGGATATATATGTAGATAATGTTGTAACAGGCACAGATACTGACGAAGAAGCCTTACAATTATACAAAACTGCAAGGAAAACATTTAAGGAAATTTCCATGAATCTGAGAGAATGGAATTCAAATTCAAAGAAATTCAGAGAAATAGTACCTGACATAGGTCCTGATCAGAAAATAAAGCTACTAGGTTTAAACTGGAATCTAGAAGAGGATACATTACAATTAATAACAAAAACATTGCAAGAAGTCAATACTAAAAGAGGGATATTGAAAAATATTGCTTCAATATTTGACCCATGTGGATTTGCAGTAGGTACCAATCCTGTTATCAGGAAAGATAATACTTCAGGATACATGGAAACAGAAGATAAAATGGGACACACCACTACCAGATGATATTGCAAATAAATGGAAAGAAGTATGTAAAGCCTTAGAAGAAATTAAAGACATTAACATCAAAAGATGTTATAAAGAAGATCCAAAAAGCACTAAATATCAGTTACATTGTTTTACCGATTCTTCTACAAAAGAGTATGCTGCTGTAATTTACATAGTGGGAAAAAATAGTAAGAATTTCATTATTGGAAAGTCACGTGTTGTACCTACCAAAGATCAAGAAAATTTGAAGATACCGAGGCTTGAGCTATTAGGAGTATTTATTGGCTGTGCAAAGATGTTATAAAGAAGATCCAAAAAGCACTAAATATCAGTTACATTGTTTTACCGATTCTTCTACAAAAGAGTATGCTGCTGTAATTTACATAGTGGGAAAAAATAGTAAGAATTTCATTATTGGAAAGTCACGTGTTGTACCTACCAAAGATCAAGAAAATTTGAAGATACCGAGGCTTGAGCTATTAGGAGTATTTATTGGCTGTAGACTATTACAGTATGTCAGCAAATTCATTAAATTAGAGATTTGCAAACAAATATTATGGTCAGATAGTCAGATTGTTCTAAGCTGGATGAACTCAAACAAGTTAATAAGTCCATTTGTTTCAAGACGGATTGAAGAGATTAAAAGAAACAAAGATCTATCTTTTAGATATGTTCCAACTGAGTTGAATCCTGCTGACGTGGCCACAAGACCATCAAGAACAAATGAAGATATGAAAAGATGGTTAAAATGTCCAGATTTTCTACTAGAAGATCCCGAGAATTGGCCCATTAACCCAAGTTATCAAAATACCTTATATGTGGGTGAAGATTTCAGTGAGACAGATCATATTGAAGTAATGAACAAAGAAGATAATTGTGTAATGAAAGAATATAAAGGACACACCCATATGGAAGATAGTACCTTGCAAATGATTAAATCAACACAGTCAAAATACTTTAAAGATGAGTTGAATAATAAACAAACTAACTTGAGCAGAAATTTAAAATTATTCAAAGACATTGATGGTGTCCTACGTTGTAGAGGCAGACTCAAGTATGCAGAATGGTCGTTTGATAAAAGATACCCTATTCTTATTCCTAAGGATTGTGAATTTACACGGAAAATTATATAAGAAACACACGAGAAGAACTATCATGTAGGAGCCAGTCACACATTAAGTCTAATACGACAGTCATACTGGATACCTCAAGGCAAGCGGCGAGTCCAAAAGATACTTCGAAAATGTCTGAACTGTGTCAAATGTAACGGCGGACCATATAAGTTACCAAATACTCCTCCACTACCTCCTGAGAGAGTAAAACCAGCAAGAAAGAAGTATATCTAGTTATGCTTCTTTCCGACAGCTGGGTTCTTGAAACTTAAGACTCACCCAGGGATTGCTTTAGAATCGTGCCAATCGAATTAAGGGAGGAGAGGGGTAGGAGGGGGTAGGGGGGAGGGGGGAGTTCCCCCCCAGCAACTCCCCCCCTGCGGAAACGCTTAGTTTTTAAGTTATGAATATTTCTTAAACTAACCTAAAAGTATATTTTTGAATTATTTATACTGCTGGTTGATGGCACTTGATGGAACTTGCTGCACATATTGAATAACACCACTTGTACTGTTCCACAACATTTATTTACGTTACACCTGACCGGTTTCGCCTCTTGGCATTCTCAAAGGTACAAAATAACTAACTTGATGACCACTACATCATGCAAATACATCCAAACTAAACAAACTAAACAATTTTTACTGTAGGTACTCAAATATTTTAAAGTTTACCAGCTTATAAATTTTCCCCAAAAAGTAGGGAAAATTAATTTCTCGGATTTTTGAAAACATTAAAAACTACAAGTGTAATCTAAGTAAGTCAGTTTATACATTTACCCTAAATTTAGGGAGAATACAAGAATTTTATTTTTATGAAAATAACTATTTATTGTAATTTATAGGTTAGAATTACAAATGTCTAGAACTCAATTAAATGTCAAGAAGGAAACAAATGTCAAATGTTAATAATTAATTCAAATGTCAAGAATATAAATGTCAAAATACTTAAATATTATTTCTGCATTATTTTCATTTATCATATGGAACAATGTGAAGTACTATGAAATGTCATTATTTATAATATTGTAGCAATGGTGAACGGCTTATATCCAATTGTTGATTTAAGAGAATGTTCGGATCGGTATTTAAGTGTCTACTTATTTCGAGTGCCTCAAGGGCCGACATCTTTCTACCTTTGTCACAGGAATGCAAAGCTCTAAAATTTAACTTTGGGTCAAAACTGTGTTTTTCATTAATGAGGTGTTCAGCAAAATTGGACTCTGTTTTTTTGAGTCTCCAGCCACTGACATGTTCCGCAACTCTTATTCTGAACGATCTCCCAGTTTGGCCGACATATTTTTTGCTGCAATTGGCACAAGTCAGTTCATATATGCCACTTTTTTGTACAATGGGAGTTGTGTCTTTATTATTGCAAATTAAATTATGTAGGTTGTGGTGGTATAGTTATTTTGTACCTATGAGAATGCCGAGAGGCGAAACCGGTCAGGTGTAACGTAAATAAATGTTGTGGAACAGTACAAGTGGTGTTATTCAATATATATTTTTGAAGGCTAAGTAAGTTTCTTATACCCACTCCCTAGCCCTCATTTACCTACTCCCCCACCCCTATGTACCTACTCCCTAACCATTATCAACCTAAGTGGGGCCTGGCCTGGATGCAATTTATTACCAACGAAACCCGAGTATCTGTCCCCACACGGGGTCCGTTGGGAATTGAAGATAATTTCATGTACAAGGGCTTGCCAAGTACGTGGGGTCCGCTGGGAAAAAAAAAATCCTTACAGACACCCACTCTCCACCCTGCTAATAAAAAAAATTGTTTAGGTTGCTACAAAAAAAAATAACCACGAAGGCTAATGCGGGAGCTCCGCTTCGCTCCGCTTCGCTCCGCTCCCGCCTTAGCCTTCTAACCTAATCTATCCTGTATCATGATATACCTAGGTATATCACTTTATTGTTTTTAATTAATTATTGCATTATTAAATAATACAAGCGCTAAAATATATTCAAATAGTAAAATTATTAAAATTAACTATATTTATAATGTATAAAAATAATAATATAGTGTTCTATTACGCATTACTTAGTCCCGTTACCGGAAACTTTAAGGTTGTTTTTTATCATTTATTGCAATTTTAAATAATACAGACGTTAATATATATTCAAATAGTAAAATTATTAAAATAAACTATGTTTATAATGTATATAAATAATAATATAGCGTTTTATTACGCATTTTTTCATTCCATTTCACGCAACTTTAAACAGCCCTAAAAAAAAAACCATGCATCTCCTCACTGGGGGAGGGGTATTTTTGAGAAGGGGAGACCCACCCCTATCCTACGCAACCCCTAAAAACCCTAAAATCGATTGGCACGATTCTAAAGCCCACCCCTCACCCATAAAATAAAGAGCGAGTCTATCACAGCCGTCCACGTCCACAGCTGCTCCCGTGTGCTCCACCTGTAATCAATTAAAAGAGGTACCCGTTTCTCTCCAAGGAAAGGAGAGTAGCCGGTACGCATTTTACATGTCACAATGGACATGAATGCATACTCAGGTCACTATAGCCCATGTATTGGGTACATTGACTCCTTATACCGAAGGACATCAAATGTATCAGCGTTGCATACACCTCACCGCGAGCTGGTACCAAGCCTATGTATCGCGGATTATTGGCTGCGATATAACATATAATAAATCCATTCCCATTCCATAAACATTTCCCACTGAAGACTGCATTCACGTCCCCCTGTGGCCGGCATGATGACACACAGGCCCGGTGAATCGCAGATTGACCTCATGACTACTAAATGTGCTGTACGGAGCACTAACAAACAAGTTAAAACATGTAAAAAGAATACCAGCCTTTATTTTGTGTAGACTAGCTGCCAAGCAGTAACAGTGCTTCAGATCTGTCACACGCGTTCAGTTCACACGCGTTATTGACAAACTATTCAGTTAGTTATATATTGGACTATACAGTTAACTTGTCTCGATAATTTGTTATTAGACCAGCGTTATACGTCCTGTTATATCCACATTATGCTAGCCTTAGTGCTGTCCTACCATCTTTTATGCTGACTCCCGATTATCAGCCCCTTGCTCTGTCCAGCGGCTCAGCCACAGGCCAGTCTGTCTTCATCCTCCGAATCGCGCGGTTGCCTAAGGATCCCAAAAGAATCCTTTTCTATTTCTTTTTTGAATAAAGGTCATAGTGCCTAAAGTTTTAAAGTTCTTTTTTAAAAACCCGTTTTCGAAAACCCGTATAACATTTTGGTGGCAGCGGTGGGATCCGAAAATTCCCAGTGCCGGCAACCGCTACAGACTCGCGCTGCATTCTATTCGAAATCCAAGTTTACTGAACCCTAAAATCTGTGGTGAAGTGTAACCCAGTGAAATCAAGTGCTATTCAGTGAAATCTGTGACTACAAAATCCGTATCAAAATCCGCACACGTCGTGTCTCGTCGCGAATCTAATTTGTGATTTAAGAAGAATCTGTTCTATATCCTGTAAAGAAGAAAATTCTCCCATCTCGTCCTAATTCAAGAACCTGTCAGAAGATACTTACGAGTATTCATCTACGTGGTAATTACCATACTCCGTGTCCAATCATCGAGATTCTGCATTCAAAATATTCCAAGTCATTCGAGGTCATCAAGTGTTCCAGTCCACGAGAAATTAAAACGTCTCTTCCAACGCGCAAGTACACCGTCTTATCAGTCGGAATGTTCCTGTTCGCCGTATTCGTCACCGTCGCCCACACATTGTCGTGAGTCTTTGGTCATTGTTTAGACTAGGTCTAGATATCAGTGATTCTCAAACCCTTTGTTCAATTCAATTTAAACCTTTTTATATTCTTTGTGTAATTTGTGTATGCTCTAAAAATTGTTTTGTTGTTCGTAACATTTTTAGTATTAGCTCTGTATTCTTTGTTCTATTATGCCAAAACAGTATAAAGAAGAAGATAGTAAATTGCAACTAACTATCCCCGAACCCGAGAAAGTAGTAAGTGACAACGACTCTGCGAAGTCACCAATTTTGTCCCCTCGGGTCACAAGGAAAACCGCAGTAGCTCTTACGATGAGCGAAATTGAATTGAATACTCTGTTCAAATTTATAAAACCTTATGACGGAAAAAGGGAAACTCTAAGTTCTTTCCTAGTAAATTGCGACAACGCTTATGACCTTGCAACAGAGGCCCGTAGGCCTATTTTATTCAAATATATCCTAAGTCAACTGAACGGACGGGCGGAAATTGCCTGTTCTATTAAAGAATTCACATCTTGGGAGCAGCTTAAGGAGTTTCTAAAAACTCAATTCAGTGAGCGCAAACACTACTCACATCTCCTTACTGATCTCCAAGAGAGCAGGCAAAGTCCGCAAGAGAACGTAAGCCAATATTCATTACGCGTAGAAACGCACCTCTCTCAACTCTTGACGGAAATCTCATTATCAAACACTAAGGTTAAAGAATTACCTGGCCGTACCGCAGCCATGGAGGACTTGGCCCTCCATCATTTCTTAATGGGGTTACAACCCCGTATCTCGAACATCGTGAGATGTAGGTCTCCTAAAAATCTGAACGAGGCTATCAACCTGGCAGTCTCAGAAGAACGTATACAGCAGACACTGTATAAGCGTCCACAAATGGACCCGAAGCAGAGCATCCAGTCAAAACCGAAACCAGGTACGTCCAATTCCGATTCTTATAGATATCCGTCACAAAGAGCTCAACCCACTGTTTCTCAAAGTTCTAACGTCGTTTGTCGTTACTGTAAAAATTCTGGGCACGACATCTCTGTGTGCAAGAAACGTGAATTTAATAATCACCGTTTCAGAACCCTTCAATATCCGGCTAATAGCCAAAACCAATCAAAACCCTTCAAACGCATCAACTTCGTAGATCAACCGGATGAATCCATTGACCCGGTTACAACTGAGTTCATACCGGACAATTTAAACGAATAAGAGTCTCGTCACGGTGTCGCACGAGACCAGTCCGCAAAGTCGACGCCTACCATTTTACTAATTCTACTAATTCTACTAATTCTAGGGACCACACGGGTAACCAGCCCCAAATAAGCGCCCATTACTCTGCATTCATTAGGGACCACACGGGTAACCAGCCCCAAATAAGCGCCCATAACTCCGTATCAAATAGGGACCACACGGGTAACCAGCCCCAAACAAGCGCCCATAACTCTGTATCAAATAGGGACCACACGGGTAACCAGCCCCAAATAAGCGCCCATAACTCCGTATCAAATAGGGACCACACGGGTAACCAGCCCCAAATAAGCGCCCATAACTCCGTATCAAATAGGGACCACACGGGTAACCAGCCCCAAATAAGCGCCCATTACTCTGCATTCATTAGGGACCACACGGGTAATCAGCCCCAAATAAGCGCCCATAACTTCGTATCAAATAGGGACCACACGGGTAACCAGCCCCAAACAAGCGCCCATAACTCTGTATCAAATAGGGACCACACGGGTAACCAGCCCCAGATAAGCACCCATAACTCTGTATCAAATAGGGACCACACGGGTAACCAGCCCCAAATAAGCGCCCATAACTCCGTATCAAATAGGGACCACACGGGTATCCAGCCCCAAACAAGCGCCCATAACTCTGTATCCAATAGGGACCACATGGGTAACCAGCCCCAAATAAGCGCCCAAACCAATTCCATAATCACGAATCCCAATTCTTCTATTCCTTCTAAAACCCAAACAATATTCGAAATTAACCTCGACACAACCAAGAGGTTGTTACCACATGTCTTGTTACAATCCCAAGTATCTGAAATTCCTTTATCCCTATTGGTGGACTCAGGTGCCGCCATTTCTCTTTTAAAAGAATCCAGCATCCATAAAATTCCTATCCTAATAAAGGAACCGATTAAACTAAAGGGTATAGACCCTGGAGATGAACCAACGGCAACAGAAGGCCACTTCCAGCTCAAATTAGAGCTAACCCAGAAGAAATTCATCAAACATAAATTTCATGTCGTGAAGAATATTAGCTTACCTTACGATGGTATAATCGGAACCGACTTCTTGACTCAATTCGGTTGCAAAATAGACTATACCCACGACATCTTGAAAATAGGAACCCTAGAAATCAAATTAAACTTTTCAGAACCCTTTTATGTAATTCCGCCTCGTACAGAAGCCGTCATCGAATGTTCAATCCAAAAGACTAACCTTACAGAAGGAGTCATCTCAGACCAACGTCTTTCAGAAAACCTACTTATATCCAACTGCATTGTCAAGGTTAAAGACAATAATCGCGTTAACCTCACTGTTGCCAACACCTCTGAATCCCCTGTCACTATCAAATCCAACTTAAATCTAAATGTCACACCTCTCTATCCCAATTCTTATCGGTTGAATAACCCTAAAAACACGTGTTCACGAACTGACAAGGTGATACAAACATTAAGACTTGATCACCTGAACCTAGAAGAAACCGATGCGCTAATAGAACTCTGCAGCCAATACTCAGATATCTTTCATTTATCCGACGATCAACTTACCTTTACCCCTGCTGTTAGCCATCAAATCAAAACCACAACCGATACTCCGGTTCACACTAAATCCTACAGGTTTCCCGAATTCCACAAGAAGGAAGTAGAAACCCAAATCAGCAAGATGCTCGATCAGAACATCATAGAACCTTCCCTGTCACCTTGGAGCTCGCCAATATGGGTAGTCCCCAAGAAAGCAGACTCTGAAGGTAGACTCAAATGGCGAATAGTCATAGACTACCGCAAACTCAACGACATAACCATAGGCGAAACCTACCCTATCCCGCAAATATCCGAAATCCTCGACCAATTGGGAAATAGTAAATATTTCTCGACATTGGATCTTACTTCTGGGTTCCATCAAATTCAAATATCATCTGAGGACGCTCCCAAAACAGCTTTCTCCGTTCCTCAAGGCCATTTCCAGTTCAACCGGATGCCATTTGGGCTCAAGAACGCCCCAAGCACGTTCCAAAAGCTGATGAATAGCTGTCTTTCCGGTCTCCAAGGTACACGCTGTTTTGTCTATCTAGACGACATTGTCATACACTCCCATGACCTAAGTTCCCAAATCAGTAATCTAAAAGCTGTCTTCGACAGACTTCGTCAATTCAATCTCAAGCTCCAGCCAGATAAATGTGAATTTCTCCGTAAAGAAGTTGTCTATCTTGGACACATCATTAGCGAAAACGGAGTTCAGCCAAATCCTGATAAAACCAAAGCCGTAACCAAATTCCCTACTCCAAAGTCACCCAAAGACATTAAATCATTCTTGGGTCTTGTATCCTATTACAGGAGATTCATTCCAAACTTTGCCAAATTGGCTAAACCTCTCACATCCCTATTGAAGAAGGATACCCCTTTTAACTGGCAAAACGAACAAGAGCTTGCCTTCGAAACCCTAAAAACTAAACTCGTCACTGCCCCAATCCTTGCATATCCTGATTTTACCCAACCATTCCTCTTAACCTGCGATGCCTCTAACTATGCCATATCGGCAATACTATCCCAGGGCCCTGTTGGACAGGATCGCCCTATCTCCTATGCCTCACGAACACTAAATAAAGCAGAAAGTAATTATAGTGTCACTGAAAAAGAATGTCTCGCCATAATTTTCGGTACTAAGACATTCAGACCTTACCTATATGGTCACCGGTTCAAAATCCTCACAGACCATAAACCATTACAATGGTTATTTAATTGTAAAGACCCTGGGTCACGACTCATTCGCTGGCGTCTAAAGCTAGAAGAATTCGAATACGATATCCAATACAAGAAGGGCAAGATCAATGCCAACGCTGACGCTCTATCTCGTTTTCCCGTGAACCCGGTTCAACAGGAAAACCCAGAACCCACTCATGAGCTAGACAGTGACTTAGAGGACTTGATACTTTCTCCACCGTCTTTTGACTTAGATGACTTACCTCTATCCCATCCAGATCCTGAAAATGTTGACATTGACGCAGGAGATCTCGTACCTCTACTTGACCTAGACTCGCCAACAAATATTCCAGACATCCAGAGAGATGAAATCGCTGATGAACTACTTCAACCTTCTGAACCTACTCAACCTGAGCAGTTCGACTTACCCGACCAACCCTCTTCTACTCATTCCCAAATCGAACCAGATCCTCAACCGTCGACAAGCTCACATTCTAATCCAACTAACGACGACTATGGTACATTTTTGAAAGCTATAGCTGATAGAAATCGAACCTTTAATACTGACATAGAAGAATGTAACGAAAGTCTAATGAAATGTTCATCAAAAACCATTCTAGTTCCTACCTCTATTGATCTGGATGAGTCCAATTCATATATCCAAGATTCATATTTCTGAAATAGGTATTTCCGATTTGAGAAACCCTTTTGAAAAACACTCGTTTATCAAAATTCACAACATCCTTTCCTACCTCTTTCACGATACTAATATTAAAATAAAAATTCATCACAATAACATCTTATACCCGACTCCAACTGAAATCAAGAAAATACTTACTGACAACCACTACATTCCTATTGCAGGTCATCTCGGTTCCAACCGGATGTATAATAGAATTAAAGAAAGATATTACTGGAAGGGAATGCGCAGTGATATTGAATCCTACGTAAAACAATGCAAACCCTGTCAAGAGAACAAAGCACTTAGAAGAGTAAATCATGCACCTATGCAAATTACTAGTACATCTTCCGAACCTTTCCAGAGAATATCCCTTGATGTTGTTGGTCCTTTTCCAGAAGCAGGTCCCGCGAAACTCAAATATATTTTAACCGTACAAGATGACCTCACAAAATTCTCTTCTGCATATCCAATCCGAAGCACAACAGCAGAAGAAACTTCCGAATGTCTACTTCATTATGTATCCATTTTTGGTATCCCTAAAACAATACTTACCGACCAGGGTACTAACTTCACAGCAGATCTCTTTAAAAAGACCTGCGAGTTCCTGAAAATAAAAAACCTGTGGTCTTCTCCCTATCATCCGCAGACTCAAGGAGCTCTAGAGAGAAGCCACTCGACGCTTAAAGAATATCTCAAATCGTATATTAACGAAGAACAGACGAACTGGCCCCGATACGTTTACACAGCCATGCTCGTCTACAATACAACCGTACATTCTACAACCCATTACACACCTTACGAATTGACTTTTGGTACCAAACCATTTATTCCAAATTCCGTCTACGACGAACCTACCGGCGCGACATATCCTGATTATGTCCGTATGTTACAAAGTAGACTGAAACACTCTAAAGAAAAAGCCCTTGAATTCATAAGAAGATCAAAAGAGTCTTCCAAAAGATACTACGATACCCGTACACGTCCAGTTATCTACAAAGTAGGCGACTACGTCTATATAAAGAACCATCTGAGACTACGTAAAGCACTTTCCCCTGTTTGGAAAGGACCCTATAAAATAATCAAAATAAATGGTAACAATACACTTACCTTACTCATCAACCGACGTCACGTCACTCATCACTTTGATCAAGTGAAACCCGCTGACGTTAGTGCAGACCTGTAAATATAAAGTTAAATAAAGATAACTTACCATGAGTTAATCAAATTATCTAGAAGTTACTTACCTTAGCCTTAATCAAATTATCTAGAAGTTACTTACCTTAAAGTTACTTACCTTAGCCTTAATCAAATTAATTAGAAGTTAATCAAACTATTAAATTACTTACCTTAAATTTAATCAAACCCATAGGTTATTCCCATTAGTAAGTTACTGAGAAGAATTAATTTTACCTTAATGTTAATGTTAGTTATTAATTAATTACAGACCGGTTCGAGGTCAATCCCCTCAAGAGTTCGTCCAGCCGATCACCTCAAGCTCTGGGCTGTATTTTGATCATCTTGGCAAACTTAAAATTAATAATGTACAATTAAATATCCTAATCCCTATTGATATCTCACACCTGGAACCACACATTCAAAACATTGAATTTGCATTAAACACTACTAGGCATTTATGTAACCAAACAAATATTATACAAATTATGGCAGAATGCTACAACGTGTTACAACCATTAACTGTCCGTTTTCACGATTTGAATAAGGAATTTAATTCCATTTCACACTTAGTAGATAACAGAACCAAACGTGGTGCATGGATTGGAGGTATAGGCACGGTTCTAAAACAAATATTTGGAACCTTAGACGAAAACGACGCAATGAGATACGATGAGGCCATTAACTCTTTACAGTATGATGAAGATCGGTTGACTTCACTGATGAAGGAAAACATTTTGATCACTAACTCAGTGATAACATGTTTTAATAACACTTTGCAGAAAATTGTAGAAAACGAAGCTAGTTTAAACGAAGCTATTGACAATCTCTCTCTTAATATAAGAAACATCTCAGAAATTACTAATGGACTGCTATTAATGGCCAACGTTAATGAGATCTTTAATGCTCTAGAGACCTCTATATTAACTCTATCTTTTCAACTAGAGGACATAGTTAACGCCATCCTATTTAGCGGTCAAAATTTGTTGCACCCTTCCATCATAACCCCAACGCAACTGCATAGAGAGCTTGCCAATAACTACCGACACTTGTCAAGTGACCTCGAGCTTCCTGTAACCTTAGATCTTAATTCTATACACTTTATTTTAAGTATTTCTAAGTTAGCATGTTATTTCATAGGTCATAAGTTAATGTTTGTTCTTCAAGTGCCATTGGTAAACACCAAAGAATATGTATTGTTTCATAGCATAGCTTTTCCAGTTCCACATAATGTTAAAGAACCTAATTCTTTTAGCTTAATTATTCCAAATTCTAGATATATAGCAATGACCAAAGACAAATCTCACTATTGTGTTTTAGACGACCTAGAACAGTGCAAGGTTATAAGACCTGGAAACTACATTTGTGATATAGAGAACGTGTATTCTACAGACGCGAAATTGATATGTGAAAGTGAACTATTAGCGAAAGTGAACAGTCAAAAACCCGCACAGTGTGAAACAAAAACCCTTTTTGGAAAGTTAGATATTTGGAAACCATTGATAAATAATAAGTGGATTTATGTTCAATCTGATACTAATAAGATCTCTATCGATTGTCTTAATTCTAACATGTATGAAACTATTATACTAGGTACTGGCATATTGCACATTCCTAACGATTGTATTGGTTATTGTAAAAGTACGACTTTAATACCAAAATATAATGTTCTAAATATTACTTCACCTATTAACCATATGCCAGACTTTAACCTAATTAATGACACTTGTTGTAACTCGGCAAAACTAAATAGTTTAATGAATGATGTGCCCCCTATTCATTTAAACGATATAGACTTAGATGATCTTAACAAAGATAATAAAATTAAATTGGAATCACTTTTAAATGATGTAAAAAGCTTACAAGCTCCTCACATTATTAAATACGGGACACATTATTCCATTACTGTAATTATTATTGTAATCTTCATTGTATTATTTGTAATTTACCTGTGTTTTAAAAGATTATGTAAATCCGGCAGCAACCGACCTTTCCAGTTCAAGTTAAACTTTAACAGAGTTCCACCCCAACCTACTCCAGAAATAATTACCATGACCGACAGACACGACGCTGAAGACGATTTACCAACTTCCGTTGCTCCACTTAGAACAAGGATCTAGTGGAGACTTTGTTTAAATTTTACCCCAAAGTCTCCTCTTAAAGGGGGAGGTGTTATATCCACATTATGCTAGCCTTAGTGCTGTCCTACCATCTTTTATGCTGACTCCCGATTATCAGCCCCTTGCTCTGTCCAGCGGCTCAGCCACAGGCCAGTCTGTCTTCATCCTCCGAATCGCGCGGTTGCCTAAGGATCCCAAAAGAATCCTTTTCTATTTCTTTTTTGAATAAAGGTCATAGTGCCTAAAGTTTTAAAGTTCTTTTTTAAAAACCCGTTTTCGAAAACCCGTATAACAGTCCGCTCCGGTCACCCGACGTAAACTGAAAAATATCTATTTGACATTAGAAACGGACTCAGATTCAAATTCAAATACAGAATAAGTCGTGGGACAAATAGACTTACAATCTTTCCAGTTATTTTGATTTCATGACTCGAACATTAACCTTCTTTCTTGGAGTACAACCTCCAAATCTCGCGTATCATCGTGATTGTCGCGACAAATGCAAATGACTTCCCGTATCGCGCCGGGAATTACGAATTATTTTGTAATTTAAGGACTTTTGTGCAGTTTAGTGAGGATTTGTGTGGTTACAAAAAAGCAATAGACATGGTGAAATGTGTGTTTTGCAAAATTAGCTTCAAAAAAGGGAGCAACATTAGATTTCACGGGTAAGTTGAATTTTTGTAATTTTTATCATTAAATCAGCCTGACCTACATGTAAAATGCTTCATTATTTACAAAATATGTATAAGAATAATATATAGGTGAGATTAAATTATTTTTAAGCACAAAAATAGGATTTTAATTTCGTTTAGTGATGACCATGTTGTCGTATTGATAAACTTGATCATGGTCTGATGTGATCGAAAACTTTTCTTTATAAGAAATATGTCTAATAATGGTATCATTTTACATTACATATGGTCACGCCTTCATCCCCGAACACATTTCACCATTTTAGAATTTGTCCCACGTAACAATTGGTGAGCCGTATTGCCGTGTTGAGATGGACAGGCGCAGGTTGTGGCTGCCCGCTGTTGAAATTTTTCAAGCCGCCCAAAAAGGCCTTCAACATGGCTTAACGACTGCCATTTTACTGACAACCGGGACCAACTGATTAACGTGCCTTCCGAAGAACTGAAACGCTCAAATAAATGTGACAAAGTGGTCACCAGAATGGTCACCCATCCAAGGACTGGCCATAGTGAAAGTTGCTTACTGCAGTGATTATTTACAGAACACTGAGTCCGCGGGGCCACGTGCGCTTCAATATATAATAATGGTATCAACCAAACAAAATCTTATTAGTAATATTTATTTAACTTATTTTCTGACAATAACTTGTGTGGGTAATACTTTTTTACATAATGTTTTTTACTCTATTGATGTATGTTTATTTTATTGTCTATTGATGTATGTTTATTTTATTGCAGATTTCCAACTGATCCAAAAATTAGAAGTGCATGGCAAGCCATGCACTTCTAATTCTTGCCAAGGCAACAAGGGAGCCCATAACTGGACTCCAAATTCAAGCGATCGTCTGTGTTCTAATCTAATAATTGTAATGCTTATAATAAATGTTATTATAAGCATTACACAAGAACTTCCCGGTTAATAAATAGTATACCGTCCGCTAGTGTACCATAGTTTTACAATAAAGTGTAAAATAAATAAATGATTAATAAAATCACGTTTATTTATATTTTTTTCTACACATAACTCCCTTTTTATTTCTATGGCGCATGATATACAGGGTGTCCCAAAAGGTTACGTAGCTAGGAAGAGTGGTGATAGGGGTGGTCACAAGGGTCACCAGAAAAATAAAAAAAAAAATCCCCTCTGGGAATTAAAAGAATAAAAGGCATTTTTTAAAAAACTACAAATTTTACACCTTCTGGGGCGACTTTGCTCCCGATGATCTACAAATATTGGTATAATTAAAAAAAATGCTGTTATGTTATCGTCAATAACCCTTTTTCAAATTGAAACAAAAAAAAACAGTACATATCTAAGCAATATGTTAAAGAAAATTAAGTTCTTGTCCAGTCAAGGACTTAGTATATACGATTTCACTCAACTTCCTCCAAGTGTACTGAAAAAAAAAAGTACTATACAACTCCGGCGAGTAACTTAAAAAGATAGGTAATTTTATTACAATTCCAAAATGGTATAACACTTACTTGAAAAATTCTTACTAGGATATGTAAAAATAATTTTCGGAAACAATACCCCTGCAGAACAAAACATACCAATACCAATGAAACCAAACAAAACATGTTTAAACAAGCTTGGTGAGTGAGAGAGACAGGAGATACATTAAGAAAGAGAAAAAGTAGGTAGGCCATCTCTGGTTAGTCAAATATGTAGTCGGTCAGTACATCACGATCTCTCGTTTACTGCGCATCCTTTGTATTCGTTTGTGTTCATTTTGTAATAACAACTTTGCTTCGCTTTCTGGACTTGATTATTTCTTTGTGATTTGGACATTGTTTGTGATTTCTTCCAACGACCCGGCTTTCTCAAGGACTAAAGTGTACGATACTGTACCACCATGCCACCCACGTACACTGCGCAAGAATATGCGAACATGAATCTCATTTACGGCGAATGTAGATGTAATGCCGGTGCTGCAGCAAGACTCTACCGAGAAAGATATCCGAACGCCGCACGTCACCCGGATAGCCGTGTTTTCGTCAATATCCACCGACTATTGTCTGAGGGTCGATTTCCACATCAAGCGGTTAATGAAGGCAGACCTCGGTTCGATGTCGAAGATGAAGTGCTTCAAGCCGTCGCAGACTTCAGTTCGGGCAATGGAAGCAAGTACAGGTATACCAAAAAGTACTGCTCATCGCATATTGAAAGCTGAGAAGTTTCACCCGTACCACGTGCAACGCGTACAGGGTCTGTTACCACGCGATTATCCTGCGAGACTGGCATTTTGTCGTAGGATGTTGCGCATGCATAGGGAGGACCCTCAATTTTTTAATAAAATATTGTGGTCCGACGAGTCTACTTTTAAAAAGGACGGATACATGAATCTACACAATTTACACGAGTGGCACGTAGAAAATCCCCACCTACTTAGAGAAGATCGGTCCCAATATCGTTTTAAAGTGAACATGTGGACCGGAATACTAAATGGTAAAGTAATAGGACCCTTTGAGCTACCTGAGGCACTGACTGGCGCGGCGTACTTAAACTTCTTACAAAACGAATTACCAAATCCATTGGAAGATGTGCCGCTAGATGATCTAGCATGATGGGTGCCCAGCACATTATGCACGTCCTGTAAGGGATTTCCTAGACGGAGAATACCCTGGTAGGTGGATGGGAAGGGCCGGTACTATAGCGTGGCCAGCTCGTTCACCGGATTTAAACCCGTTAGACTTCTTTTACTGGGGTGCTATAAAAGAAAAAGTTTATGGAAAACCCATCACGGACTTGGCTGACTTGAGGGCGAGGATCACAAAGGCCGCGGAATCAATCAACAATAGGAGATTTGCTCGCCATATCTCCCGCTCATTTTTAAAACGATGTAGGGCGTGTATTTATGTTGGTGGTAGACATTTCGAGCATTTTATTTAAATAAATAATTACATTTTTTTTTATTTTTGAGTTTCATTTAAAACCATTGCAATAAAATTACCTATCTTTTTAAGTTTTAAGAAACAGAATAAACATTTAAAAATGTATTTGCGTACGAATTTGAGACTATTGTTTTATTGGTATGTTTTGTTCTGCAGGGGTATTGTTTCCGAAAATTATTTTTACATATACTAGTAAGAATTTTTCAAGTAAGTGTTATACTATTTTGGAATTGTAATAAAATTAATAACTCGTAACTTTAATCATTTACGCAACGTACGCAGTGGAAGCTCTCAAATGCAACCAGTAGTTTCTGAGATCCTAGGACAAACAAACTCTTCAGTTTTATAATATTGTGAGCGAACCTTAAGAAACAGACAAATTAGGTTATTGTGAGCGAACCTTAAGAGATAGACATATGCTGCCGCGGACTTTCTTTTAGAACTTTTTAAGAGAAACAATATTGTAATACTCAATTTTTACGTATCTTCAACTATTTACGCAGCGTACGCCTCGGAAACTCTCTGACAGTAAAAAATATTCCCCGTTTTCGAAACATTATTGATTGCTGCTTCGCCCCTATTCGTCTTAGCGTGATGTTATATAGCCTATAGCCATCCTCAATAAATGGACTATCAAACTGTAAAAGCATTTTTGAAATCCAACCAGTAGTTCCTGAGATCCTAGCGTTCAACCATACAAACAAACAAACAAACTCTTCAGCTTTATAATATTACTAGCTGACCCGCGCAACTTCGTTTGCGCCACATAAGAGAGAGTATTACCTGTTCCCGTCGCATTTACTCCCGTCACGTTGCGTTTACTCCCGTAGCGTCTCGTCGTTAATATTCAATACTACGTGAGAGAGAGAGAAGGAGAGAGAAAGGGTTGTCTTCGCGTGTATTCCTGTCGCATTATTTTTAAGAACAATTTCGTTTATGAAAGAAGTTTCCCGTGGCATTATTGTAGAAAAAAATTGGTTGCCATTAAAATGGTTATTGTGCACTAACCCAAAGATAGACACATGCTATCGCGCAATTTTTTTAGAACTTTTTAACCCTTTCACGACCAAGGGAAACACTTTTCCCTATTAAAAAAAACAAATTTACAATATTTGAATAAAACCTTATCTTATTTTTGTAAGATTAATTTCAAAATAGAAAACATTCTGAACGCAACTATGTAAAAAGGAACGCATAAAAAACAAAAAGAACTGTCAAAATGACTGGCGCAAAAGACAAAAGTTTTGCGGTCTGCATTCTGTTGTTGTATGATTTTATTTTGTGGTATAATAATAATATTTCTGTGTGCTGTTACGTGTTTTACGTTTGTTGGTAAGTATAATTTAGTATAATAATAAACTATACCCAAATAAATAAAAGAGCTACCCGAAATTAACAAATAATTGTATGGGAAAAATACTTCCCAGTGGTCCATAAGTGTTTTTTTTGTGAATGAATACTAAATATTATTTCCATAATAAATGTCATATTTAGCTAAAAACATTGTTTTTATTTGCAGAAATGGCTAGAAGAGGGTGTAGAGAGTTTCATATTCGAGAAGAAGACATATTGCAGTTACTTGTGGCGGAGAATAGTGATGACGAAGATGAGCTTGAACTGGATGAAGAAGATCAGCAGTTCATCGCACAAGATGTTGAAAATAGAGCTGAAGTTGTCGAAATCGAAGGTTTTATTCAAGAAACCCACGAAAACATCACTACAAGTACCATTTCGGGTTAAATTCCGGCAGATATTCCAAGTTTTCGCTGGAGAAAAAACTGCTATGTACCATATGAATTTCAGGAAAGCGAGTATGAATTTGGTCGAATAAACTTATTTTCTAATCGCCAAGATATGTTGACGCCCATGTTCATTTTTATGGAAGTTACACAATTTGATAAACTTGTGTCTGATATTATAGTGAAAGAAAGCATTAGGTACGCGGAACAAAACGGAAGAGTTTTTGCAATTGACTCGGATCAAATGAAGGCTTTTTTAGGTATGAATATTGTAATGAGCTACCATGTTTTACCAACTATTAGAAGTTACTGGTCGACTGATGAAGATATGGGTGTCCCTTTTATCGCTAATGTTATGCCAAGAATAAGGTTTGAGATAATTCGTCAAAATTTACACTTTTGTAATAACGATATTCAGCTGCAAGTGACTGACAGAGCGTATAAAATAAGATCAGTAATGAATGAACCACTTCAACGTATGCTTTCAAGAGGCAATGAACAATTCGATAATACAATCTATATATGAACATATGGTCAAATTCAAAGGCCACAATATTATGAAGCAGTATATCAAGAATAAACCTATAAAGTGGGGTTTCAAAATGTGGTGTAGGGCTGAGTCTTCCACAGGCTATCTGTTTGAGTTTGATTTATACACAGGCAAGAAAATGAACACCGAAGTTGGGTTAGGTGAATCTGTAGTGCTGAATCTAACGGAAAAACTAAAAGGTCTTGGATGTGAAGTATATTTTGATATTTTTTTCAATTCCCCAGCTTTACAATACAAATTGATGAAGCAAAATACTAAAGCTTGTGGCACAGTTCGAACAAATAGAAAAAATGTGCCCAAGGCCTTACCATTGGACAAAAATATGCAGAGAGGTGATATTCATGCTGAGAGTTCTAATGGAATATCATTTGTAAAATGGATCGATACCAAAGCAGTCCATATGTTGACCAATTTTATTTCACCGGTTCCGACAGGTACGGTCAAAAGAAGGCAGGCAGGTACTGCTGTAAAAGTAAACGTTACATGCCCAGAAGTCATCATACGTTATAATAAACACATGGGTGGTGTGGACCTTATGAACCAGCGCAAGGTATGCTATGAGGTTGACCGTAAAGCGAAGATAAAATATTACTTGCGCCTATTTTTTGATTTATTAGATATAGCTCTAAATAATGCATATGTGGTATACATGAAATTACATGGGGCTCAACGAGTCGAAGGACCACTTTTGAGCAGCCTCGAGTATCGGCAACACATAGCACGAGGTCTAATAAATAACTATACTTGCCGACGTCGAGCTAGACCCACTTTTGTCTCTTCTGAGAAGCTCTGCATAGGTCGAAAACGGCTACTGCCTGCACACAATATGCAAAAAGCAGAAAAAATGAAAAGATGTGCAAATTGCGCTAAAAAGCGGATAGAAAACAGAACACATAATATATGTACTATGTGTAACGTCCATCTCTGTTTTACATCGAAAAGAAATTGTTTCGCAGAATACCATTCATAAAATTTTTAACTAATATATTTCTTTATTTTCCAATTTTCTTCATATGTAGAACAAATAAAGGTTTTTTCATATTAAACTTACCTATTATTTATTTTACCTTTATGGACCACAGGGAAAAATATTTCCCATAAAATTCTAAAAAAACTGCCTAATTATTTACATTTTTTTGATGATTTTTATTTATCATCAATACATATAATAAAATCGTAACAGGTCGCTGTCTGTACATGGAAGATAAATAAGAAAAAATATTATAGGGAGGCTTTATGAACGCAATAGAACCCAAAACAATGATTTTTAGAATTTTTGTCTGTTTGTCTGTATGTCTGTATGTCTGTATATCTGTTTGTTGGCTCGTGGTCTATTTTAATGAAAGTAACGAGGATTTTGACACAATTTCACTTTATTGGAAAAATTGATTATCTATCTTTCTAGGTTGTATACATGGCTGCTCGGTGTGCACATATAACGGGACTTGTCATTATTTTACATAAAACACAAAATGGACGCCTCAATTACCGTCACTGTCAGCGCCATCTAGTTCGCAACGTGCGCAACTGGTTCCCAATAGTTCCCCCCTATTGCCACTAGATGTCGCTGTGTTAACATACTGCCCGCCTAGGAAATAATTTAAATGTTAAATTACATGTTATATGGATTAGTAGTGTTGATTCTACAGTATGTTATCTTTATGCTGGCTAAGTCACAAGTTACAATTCCAAACGATATCTAGAGTTAAGGGAAATTACGTTATGAGTGCAAAAATAGGTTAAATGTAGTATGCCCAACGATATTCAGAATTAATTTCAATTTAGGTATAGATGCAATTATATACTAGGTATATATATTAAATACTATATAGGCAGTTGCATATCATAAGACAATTGTCCCGACCTGTTCGCGTAAATTAGTTAGAGGTACACGTTTGATATTACTAGATACATAGTTACTACATATTTTTCCAACAAATGGGAGACTATAATCAAACATTTCAATGAGATAGCTATACATAGGCTCACGTTAGAACCTTATGAACACGAAAAATGCAGGTTAATTTTCCAACATTAACAATTAGTTACATAGGCACACGTTGGAATATTTGTTAGGCAAGAACATGCAGATGGTAGATTAACCAAATAGTTATATATATGCATTAGAGCATTGTTTACAATGTTAACGCAAAACATGCAAATTTAAAATTAACTTAATATGTATACTAGCTAGTTATATAGGTACACTGTACACATCAGAACATTAGTTTACACGGAAAAAATGCAACTGGTAAATATACCAAATAGTTATATAGGTACACGTTAGAAAAATGCAACTGGTAAATATAAGTACCAAATAGTTATATAGGTTCACATTAGAATAATAGTTTACATGAGTCATGCAAATTAGATTAAGATTTAAAAATTAAGTAAGTATGTACTAGCCCTACGACGCCCTGAATGGACGTCTTGGGTTCGGAGGTGTGCCACTCGTGGCACATCTCCACTAGATACACCAGTATTACTAAACTAGTTATTAGTACTTGTACTAAGTTTATACAGACTCTACAGAATTTACTGACGCCCGTAGCAGGGCAATTTAGGTTATTGGTAATGGACACAAATTGTTGAAAGCCCGTTTTATGGGTCCCTTTGCAGTTTGAACGGTTGCCACTCTTGTCACACCGTCAGCGCCGTCATGGGTCTTGATGATACGTCCCATTTTCTACTGGCAGGTAGGGGTTCGATGATCCTTGATTAGTACCACGGTGCCTGTTGCGAGACCGGGCCCCTTGCAGCTCCTCCACTTGGTTCGTTGCTGAAGACCACCTATGTAGTCTCTGGACCAACTCCGCCAAAAGTCTTGTTGGATTTGCTGTAGTTGTTGGAGATGGGTCAGTCTGTTGAGAGGTATATTATTGTATTCATAATCAGGTAATGCTGTCATCGACCTACCTATCAAGAAGTGAGCCGGCGTTAGGACTGGGAAATCGGTACCATCGGTACTACTTGGTAATGAACATAGGGGGCGTGAGTTTAAAATTCCTTCCACTTGTATTAGTATGGTCGAAAATTCTTCATAGGTTAACAATGCTTGGGCTAGGATTCTTTTTAAATGATATTTGCAACTTTTGATGGCGGCCTCGTGGAGTCCCACCATGTGAGGGGTGTACACTGGCGCAAACCTCCATTTAATGCCCTCATTCGCACATGAAGCCATCACCTCTTCAGAGGTTTGCGAGAGAAATCGGTATAATTCAGATAATTCCTTGTTGGCACCATGAAAGGTGGTACCATTATCACTCACCAGTTCCTTGGGTTTACCTCTGCGGGCTACAAACCTCCGCAGCGCTGCCAGGAAGGTTTGGGATTCCAAATCTGAAACCAGCTCTATGTGAATTACTTTGGTAGAGAAGCATACAAACATTGCAATATAGCATTTCGAAGTCTTGCAACCACGTCCTCTAAAGTTTCTAATTAAGAAGGGACCTGCGTAATCAATACTGGTTATCATGAAAGGGGGTGACGGTGTTACTCTCGCGGTCGGTAGGTCGCCCATAATGGGTTTATAGGTATTTGGTTTTGCCCTGAAGCAAGTCACACATTCACGCACCACCCTTGCGGCTAAGGTCTTGCCATGAGTGGGCCAAATTCCTTCCCTAAGCGTTGAGAGTAGTAATTGAGGCCCAGCGTGAAGCAACCTTTTGTGTTCTGTTTGAAACATTAATTTGGTTAGAGGGTGATCATGGTGCAACACCACAGGGTGTTTTTTATCGTGTATATATAGTGATTGGTTTAGACGACCACCCACTCGGATAACACCGTTTTCCATGTAGGGGTTTAAACATAAAATGTTAGATGTCTGTGGGATAGGTTTTTTATTTGATAATCTACTGTATTCGATGGGGAATGATTGTTTTTGTGCTAATTGGAATAGGATGGAGCGTGCACTATTCAATTCTTCTACAGTCAATGGACCTATTTGTTTGTTATTTTTAGACTTAGTGTTTGTGAGAAATCGAATTGAGTAGGCTAGAACACGAACTAGTTTGCCGGGCATGAGTATTTTTCAAGAATGTCGGTCAGTAAGTCGTTGTCCTTTGTATTTATTGTGGTAGAACAGCACACAGCTTCGCCCTTTATTTCTGGTAATGGAAATATTATGGTGGGTATTTGTTGGGATGGCCACTGACATCTCTGTTGAGAGAGCCATGCGGGTCCATTCCACCATAACTTGTTGTGTGATAATTTGTCAATGTGCATACCTCGCGAGATCAGGTCCGCAGGATTGTCACCCGAAGCGATCCAGTGCCAATCCCTTGGGTCTGTCCGTATCTGTATTTCGGAAACACGATTACATACAAATGGCTTCAGCTTATCCTTAGGTGTATTTATCCATGCTAGAACGATGCTGGAATCAGACCAAAGATATTTGTTTGTAAATTTAATCTTAAGGGCACTGATTACTGTATTATATAGGTTTGCAAGTAACAGCGCCGCTCTCAACTCTAGTCTGGGGATGGTCTCCTGCTTTGCCACCCTAGATTTGGCGCCCAGGAGGCGTACCAATATGTTATTCTCACTATCTACTGATCTTATATAAACAGCTGATCCGTAAGCGGTCATTGAACTATCAGAGAATCCATGTAATTCCACTATTGTATGATTGTCAATTAAAGTGCACCTCGGTATGGTTATCAAGTTAAGTAGTTTTAGGTTATTGTAGAAGGTCTGCCATTGATTATAGAGAGATGGGGGTAATCTTTCATCCCAAGAAATTTTTGTTTTCCACAGTTGTTGTATATAAACCTTAGCGATTATTAGAAGCGGAGCGAGTACTCCCAGGGGGTCGAATATCTCACTGGCTATGGAAAGGATCTTTCTTTTGGTTAAAGTTTCTGGTAATGGTTCGGTTTTAACTGAGTAGTGTAGGTCATCGCTGCAGGTGTTCCATGCTAACCCAAGTATTTTTTGTGTGGTTTGTGCTGGTATGTTAGGGTTGTGTAGTTGTGTTTGTAAACTAGCATCATCGGTTATGGCTTGTAGTATTCGTTGTGAGTTAGACTTCCACTTGCGTAGGTTAAAGTTGCCGCCACGTAGTATGGTGGCTACTTGTGTTGCAGTTTTGATGACTTCCCCTTCCTCATCTCCACCGAAAAGAAAATCGTCCATGTAGAACTCGGTGGTTATAGCGGCAGCAGCCTTGGGGTACCGAACCCGGTTCTCCTCGGCCAACTGCAAGAGGCACCGCGTTGCAAGGTACGGTGCGCTCTTTAACCCAAAACTTAATGTTGTGAGGGTGTAGGTGAGTAGTGGGTGTGTTGGGTCCTCTCTCCACAGAATAGAGGTTAAATATTGTTGATTTGGGTTAATAAATATTTTTCGATACATTTTTTCAATGTCAGCACATATTACAAACTTATGTTTGCGAAATCGTAAAACGATGTTAATAGTTCATCTTGATGTATTGTACCCTTATATTGTAGGTCATTAAGTGAGATTCCGGTACTGGTAGGGAATGAGCCGTCAAAAACTACTCTCAACGGTGTGGTGGTTTTGTGTGTGTTCACTACTGCATGGTGTGGTAAATAGTTACACCTTTCACTAACGTTTATTATATTTCTTAGATTCATGTGTCCGGCGTACCTACTCAAATTCCTGCATAAACTCGACATATTGTTTCTTATAGCTTGGATCTTTTAGGAATTTTGACTCTAGGGTTTTAAATCTTTTATAAACTACTGGTCTCGATTGTCCTAACAACGTCGGTGATGCCTTAAGAGGTATGTCCACCACGAAGTTGCCCTCCGAAGTTCGAGTGTGTTTTTTGAACAAACTCTCACACTCCTCGGTATCATCATCTGGGATCCTACGTGACTTCGGTACCTCGCTATCATTCCAAAAAGTCTGTAGGTTAGTCATTACAAAATTGCAGTGTGATTTGTTTGATGTGGCTGATGTGAAGATACAACCGGAGACTACCCAGCCTAGCCTAGTATTTTGCAAAATGGGTAGCCCATTGCCTAATTTATGCTGACCGGTGCATATAAGATCGTAGAAAACTTCAGCACCGAGAATCATATCTATTTCTCTGGCTTCCCGGAAGGATTTGTCTGCTAATTTAAATCGTTTCGGTATGTTAATAGGTGTATTAATTGTTTGTAGGGTACATATATTAGGTACAATAAGACAAGACACATTAGCAGAGAATGATCCTGTTTGTGATTGAAAGGTAAGTTTAATACTGTGTTTTATCTGTGTAGTGTTTTCATTAAAGCCCAATACCTCAATACTCACTCCATTTCTAGGTAGTGCTAGTTTGTTTGCAGCCCTTTCTGTGATAAAGTTAGACTGAGAGCCTGAGTCCAAGAGGCATCTCAGTGTGTGTATGCTATTTTTGTCATCGATCACCCTTATAAGGGCCGTGGATAAAATAACATATGATTGTATTGGTAAATGTTTCGGGTTAGCTGTGTCATGATGGCTATGTAAACTAATAGACTGAATTTGTTTAGGCCTTGGTTGAGGGTTCTGCATAGTGGTAGGGGGTGAAGTTTGCTCAGTAATGGATTGTGAAGCCTGCATGGGAGCACCTGGCACGTGTAGGAGGCTGTGATGTCTTCCCTTGCACGAACGGCAACTGCTTGCACGGCAATTTGGTAGCAAATGGTTTGATCGTAGGCAGTTGAGGCATAGACCTAACCTTTTTGTAGCGTGAATGCGTGACTTTGCATTCATAGATAAAAATCTTGGACATTGGTTAATATAATGTGTGTCTTTACAATACGGGCACCGGGTATGATTATAAGATTGGTTAGATGTTACCTTGCTATTAGAGGTGCTAGGTTTGGTAGATGCGGACGTGCTTACAAAGACCTTTTTCGATGATGCCCTTGCATGCTGGTCCACCTGCTCCAGCGGCTTGTTGGCATCCATGGATTCCAACAGGTCGGCCCGGGAGCGTAGAAAAGATTTGAAGTCCTGTAATGTTGGCAATTCTTTAGAATTGGTTCGTTCCTCCCACTTTCTTTGAGTTGTGTTGTCTAGCTTAGAGCTCAAGAGATGTATCAGTAAAACATCCCAATTCTCGGTTGAAATATTTAGCGTCTTTAAGACCCTTAAGTGTCTTGAAATGTTGTCAACCATTCCTCGCAGCGCTGAGGGGGTTGGTTGCACATTAGTTATATTAAGTAGATCCCTTAGGTGGTGAGTGACAAGTTTCTTAGGGTTGTTGTATCTTTCACAAAGAAGTTGCCAGGCAATGGCATAGCTTTCCTCGCAATACTCTAGAGAAGCGACCACATTCAGAGCGCTATCCTTTAAACTACTACGAAGATATTTAAATTTTTGTATAGGTTTCAAATTACTTTGGTTAATGAGAGCTTCGCAAGTGTCTCTGAACTCCAACCAACTGGTAATGTCACCCTTAAATGTCGGTAGGGTTATATCAGGAAATTTAATGGATTCGTCCATGAACAGCTTTATTTGGGAATTATCAGGTGGTTGGCATTGTTCAGTACCTTTAAATTTGTGTAAAGAAGCCTTGGCAGCCGACAGATTACTAAAATACATGTCTTGAAAGGTTTCCCTTTCTTCTAATTGTTCATCTACATCAGTACAGAGGGTTTCAATTTTATCCTGAATCTCCTCAAATTCTTGGAAACTAATGTTAACTCTGGATATACGTAATTCCAGGTCAATACATTTTTCAGCTGTTAATGGTTCTCGGAGAGATTTTAAGGCCATACCCAGGGCTAACGACCTTGAGCAAATGGGCGATATGACTCGCTAACATAGAGTAGCGCAACTACAGAGACATCAGAGTAAAAGAACCACGGAAGAAGAAGAAACATAGTAGCGGAAATGCGTTCCTCGCTTCACCAAATAAACAAAAAGCTGTGAGACGGTCTCACTCGACTGCCCCTCTTTAAAACGTTTATTGTGAGAGTTCAATCCGATTGACGTTGTCATTTTTGTTTTAATTCAAACTTTGAACAGATGATCCACGTGACCTAGTGACGTAGTTTAATGCAACAGAGTCACAGACAAAGTCTCGCCCTAAGCCCCTCTGCACTCTATTTTATAGAGAGAGGCGAAAAGTAAATTGAAAACAAAGGAACGTTTGTATTTCAATTTTCCTTTGTTTTTAAGTGTAGTAAAATACACTGCAAAAAATGTGATTGATCATTACGTAAAACTTAAATGTGACGAATTCACAAAGACGAATGTTCATATATTCCACAGACATATAAGAATAAGATATATTCATTGTTTTGTACTGGGGGGTCTTCCACTCGCTTAAAATTTTTGTTACTTTTGGAACAAAATTTCATTTCATTTTATTATTACAAACAAACAAAAATAGACGTAAACGCAGTTGCGAGGGTCAGCTAGTTATGTATAAATAAGAAGCGCTCGTGGCACCGCGGACTTAGTGTTCTGTAAGCGATCACTGTAGTAAGCTCATTCACTATGGCCAGTCCTTGGATGGATGACCATCCATGTGACCACTTTGTGACAGTTATTTGAGCGTCGTTTCCGTGTTTCGGAAGGCACGTTAAGCCGTTGGTGCTGGTTGCCCGTAAAATGGCAGTCGTTAAGCGAAGTTGAAGGCCGTTTTGCTTGAATAATTTTAACAGCAGGCAGATACAACCTGCGCCTGTCTATCTCAACACGGCAATACAGCTCACCGCCTATTACGTGGGACAAATTCTAAAAAGGTGAAATGTGGGGACATAATAATATGCCTCTGCCTACCTCTTCGGGGATAAAGGTGTGACCATATGTATGTATGTAACTAGCTGACTCTCACAACTTCGTTTACGACGCTTAAGGTGTATGAAACATGAGGTATTTCTTTATCAGTCTCATCAACCGGCGGGTGAAACTGCCCTGTTTGCTTAATCATAAACGAATTTAAAGATTAAGCATATTGTAAAACTAGCTGACCCTCGCAACTTCGTTTACGTCACATACGGTTTGCAAAAGGAGAGGCACTTCTTCATCAGACTTATCAAGCAGCGTGTGAAACGGCCCTGTTTGCTTTATCATAAAAGAGCTTAAAGATTAAGTTTATTCTAAAACAATTCAGTCCCCGACTTCGGCGCGGACAGAATTATTTTACAACAGCCTTAATCATTAAGCTCTTTTATGATTCAGCCAACACGCCTGTTTAGATTTACCGTCACATTCCAAGGAACCCTTGAATATAGGTTTTGAGAAAGTTGAGATATCTCTAATTTCTGAACTACAAAACCCTCAGCACTGAAACTTGTGTGAAGCAATCCTAGGTTGAATTCTAGGTTTAGAGAAGTTGAGATGTCTCTAACTCCTGAACTTCCTCGGATCAATTTTCATTCAAATCAGTAGTTTCGGCGTGATACGTACTCGGAATACAGACGGACATGAAAATTTTAAATTTCATTTTGGCTTAAGTAGGTATCGGTTAGAGAACGCGTTCTTTTTTTTTTAAATAGCTTCCATATTCAGACTCTCGACCCTCAACAGTTTTATTATTATGTATAGATATAGACTAGCAAGAAACTCGGCGGGCACTCACTTTATTCACTTTTATACCTTAACCGATTTGCCGGTAGATGGTGCCTACTTGTGGCGACCCACAAGACGTAATAAGCTAAAAGAGTCAATTCTTTCAGCTTAGGTTGAGAGCAGTGTCTCAAAAAAGCAGTGTGTTAATAATAACTATAATATAAGTATTTTCATCAGTAGACAACTGATGAAAATATTTATATTATAGTATCCCTTAGCACAAGGTTATATTAGCTTAAGTTGTGTGCGAATGTCCACAAATATTTCTTCATTTATTTATATTGAAATGATTAAGTACCGCTTACAATATAAGCATGATTACCTTTCGAAGTAATTTAATAAAACAATACGAAAAATAAGTTGAAATGCATTATATTCTCATGTAATGCAGCATGCATTGTGTCACTCGGTCTCTGGCTCTGTTGCACGCATTACTCTGTACATGAATGAAAATATAACATTTTACGAGAATATTTTGCAGACCAGAGCGACACACGTCCGTCTAGCAACACGACTCCCCCCGCACTAGATTTTCGGGCGAGCGCGGGGAAGCAAGCAACGTGATGTATTCTTTGAATACATTATTAGTTATAATTAGTTAAAACTTATACTAATTCAAAATTGAGGAAAACCATTTTAGAGGTCTATGTTTTCTTTAGTCTTTGATATAAATTTTATTATCATTAATGAATAAATAGACGTCATAAAACGGCTTCTTCTGAAACATTGTGGGCTATTTCAATGATGTTTTACTAGTTATTTATAATAAATACACAATTTCTGATGAAACCATTTTCTGGAGCACATCTTGTAGATTTCAAATCTACTTTTGGCTGGCATTTTTCATATACTGATACCGAGAAGGACGTCATTATTTGCACCTCTTTTTCGCAAACTTTGTTAACCCTCGCCTTAAGTATTTTTTAAATAGAGTAAGTTTGCCTTTTACAACCCCTCGTCTTTTTATTAATTCCCTTAAGACAGGGTTTTCAACATTTGCCTTGTCACTAGCCATGGTATTAAGTACCAATGTACAATGAAATTTCTTAATAATAAGTAGGTAGATAAGTGGAAGGAATTCTAAGCTAAATATGAAATAAATGTGCCAACTCACGGATCTTGTAGGTAAGTACTTATCCTTTCTTATTCCTGATCCTCTCGGTATAAAACAATGAAATTGCGTCGTGGTTTTTTCCCGCGCCGGGCCGGTTCGCCAATGACTTTTCGATGAATATTTCGATAAATGCCACGAAATATAGCTTCGATGGAATAAAATGCTGGTACAATCTGCAGTAATTTCTTGAAATCTGCGCCTTTACCAAGGAAACGTGAAAGATTTATCACGTTCTTCGTTCGCGAACAAGCGGCGTTGGTAGAAAAAATGGCGGTCCACGCCTTCCTTGTATTTTCAGACCACGAGTTCTCCAAAACTGCTCAATCATCGAACGTCGGGTCACCAAAATGTTGGCTCGTGGTCTATTTTAATGAAAGTAACGAGGATTTTGACACAATTTCACTTTATTGGAAAAATTGATTATCTATCTTTCTAGGTTGTATACATGGCTGCTCGGTGTGCACATATAACGGGACTTGTCATTATTTTACATAAAACACAAAATGGACGCCTCAATTACCGTCACTGTCAGCGCCATCTAGTTCGCAACGTGCGCAACTGGTTCCCAATAGTTCCCCCCTATTGCCACTAGATGTCGCTGTGTTAACACTGTTTGTCTGTACGGTTGTGCACGCTAAGCTCAGTAACCGCTCAACCGATTGCAATGCGGTTTTTTTATTGTGTTGAGGTTTGCTCCAGTTAACATTTAGCGTTTGTTTTATGTAAATCGGTTTAGAAATAAAAGAGTTATAAAACTTTTAAGAATCAGATATTTTGAAATTTTTAATTGTAGAGGTTTCTTTGAATGTGAGTGAACGTAAACTGGCGTGTTGGCTTAATCATAAAAGAGCTTAATGATTAAGACTATTTTTAAACAATTCAAATAGACTTTTGACAGACAGATTAATTGTTTTAAAATAGACTTAATCATTAATCTCTTTTATGATTAAGCAAACAGGGCAGTTTCAGACGCTGCTTGATGACTCTGATGAAGAAATACCTTTCCTTTCATACACCTTATGTGACGTAAACGAAGTTGCGGGCTCAGCTAGTTTTACATATCAATAAACCAAAATGTATAGTTACATTACTATAATTAGGTACTCCTAGAAACCTTATGGTCCTGTAAGGGTTAAGAGAAATGATTTTGTAGTAGGTACATAATTTTTACATAACTATAAATTACGCAGCACACGCAACGAAGCTCTCAAAAGGAATAACTTTTCCCCCGTTTTTGAAACATTTACTATTACTGCTCCGCTCCTATTCGTTGTAGCGTGATGCTATATAGCCTATGACACTCCACAATAACGTAGCTTTCTATTGGTTAAAGAATTTTTAAAATCGATTCAGTAGATCCCGAGATTACCCCTTACAATTTAACAAATATACAAACACACAAACTTTACTTCTTTAAAAAATTACTTAGCACAAAGTTAGTATATTCTGATTTATCAGATATCATTGAATATAATACTGAAATCGGTGCCCAGTAAAACTATGTAGGCTTAGGTAGACATTATTAATCTCCCTCATAGTCATATTGTCACTGACTTCAGTATTATATTTAATGATATCTGATAAATCAGAATATACTAATTTTGTGCTAAGTAAATTTTATTTTTCAGGTTTTAGTTTTGTTTGAAGTCGGTTTCTTTTTTGTTAATTTCTTTTTTCACTATTTTTAGTGTCGTGTGGACTAAAATCTATCTATCTAGGTGTAAAGTTCTCGACAGTACAAATTAATCAAGCCCAAACACAAAGTAACTGCTGTAGGTATATCGTAAGCGAATTCTCTCTACTGTCTTTCGTCTCCATCATCAGATCGACTCCAGACCTTCATTAAGTTTTTTTTTTTTACGTGAGGGAAAATCCTCATGGATTTTATGCCGGTCTCTTACCGACTAAAAAACCTCACGTAACGCCCAACAGACTATGGTTGTGAACCCCGGGTAAGCCCTCGGAAGGATGTCCCAGGACTCCCAACAGACCTACGGCCGCCTCTGCGGCTTCGCCCAGGGGGTGGTTCAGGTGCGAACCCGCGTCTTGGGGGGGGGTTTCGGGTGTGATCCCGCTTCTAAGGGGGGGCTTGCGTGAGTAAAAAAAAAACTACAACCGCCCTAGATGCGCCTACAATTTTTAAAAGTTCCCTTCGATTTCTCCAGGATGCCATCATCAGATCCTGACTTCCTTAAAATGGGACCACCTTGGGAGTATCTATTTTTGAACGAAAAAAAAATTTCAAATTGGTCAATAAACGACGGAGTTCTGCGCGAACAAATATAAAAAAATATATATAAACGGTTGAATTGAGTAACCTCCTCCTTTTTTGAAGTCGGTTAAATAATATTAGTCACGCAGCACACGCAACGAAGTTCGCAAAAGGAATAACTTTTCCCCCGTTTTTGAAACATTTACTATTACTGCTTCGCTCCTATTCGTAGTAGCGTGAAGTTATATAGCCTATGACACTTCACGATAACGAACTTTCTATTGGTGAAAGAATTTTTAAAATCGGTTCGGTAGATCCTAAGATTACCCCTTACAATTTAACAAATATACATTACTTCTTTAAAAATTTATAACTTAGCACAAAGTTAGTACATTCTGATTTATCATAACATAACATATGTTCACGCCTTTATCCCCGAAGGGGTAGGCAGAGGCATATTATATGACCACATTTCACCTTTGTATAATTTGTCCCACGTAATAGGTGGTGAGCCGTATTGCCGTGTTTAAATGGACAGGCGCAGGTTGTGACTGCCTGCTGTTGAAATAAAGCCTTCAACTTAGCTTAACGACTGCCATTTTACTGGCAACCGGGACCAACGGCTTAACGTGCCTTCCGAAGCACGGAAACGCTCAAATAAATGTCACAAAGTGATCACACGGATGGTCACCCATCCATGGACCGGCAATAGTGAAAGTTGCTTACTGCAGTGATCGTTTACAGAACACTGAGTCCGCACGGCCACGAGCGCTTCTCTGATTTATCAGATATCATTAAATATAATACTGAAATCGGTGCCCAGTAAAACTATGTAGGCTTAGGTAGGCATTATTAATCTCTCTCATAGTCATATTGGCACCGACTTTAGTATTATTATATACTTAATGATATCTGATAAATCAGAATAATACTAACTTTGTGCTAAGTAAATTTTATTTTTCAGTTTTTAGTTTTGTTTAAAGTCGGTTTCGTTTTTGTTAAAAATTTTTTTCACTATTTTTAGTGTCGTGTGGACTGAAAATCTATCTATCTAGGTGTCAAGTTCTCGACAGTACAAATTAATAAAACCCAAACACAAAGTAACTGCTGTAGGTATATCGTAAGCGAATTCTCTCTACTGTCTTTCGTCTCCATCATCAGATCGACTCCAGACCTTCATTAAGTTGACTACTTTAAAGCTCTTAATAAAAAAAATTACAAACGCCCTAGATGCCCCTACAATTTTTAAAAGTTCCCTTCGATTTCTCCAGGATGCCATAATCAGATCCTGGCTTCCTTAAAATGAGACCAACTTGGGACTATCTATTTTCGAATGAAAAAAAAAATTCCAAATCGGTCCATAAACGACGGAGTTCTGCGCGAACAAACATAAAAAAAAATAAAAAAATGGTTGAATCGAGTAACCTCCTCCTTTTTTGAAGTCGGTTAAATAATATTAGTCACGCAGCACACGCAACGAAGCTCTCAAAGGGAATAACTTTTCCCCCGTTTTTGAAACATTTACTATTACTGCTCCGCTCCTATTCGTTGTAGCGTGATGCTATATAGCCTATGACACTTCACAATAACGTAGCTTTCTATTGGTGAAAGAATTTTCAAAATCGGTTCAGTAGATCCCGAGATTACCCCTTACAATTTAACAAATATACAAACACACAAACTTTACCTCTTTATAATATTAGTATAGATAGTATAGATTATAGATATAATTAATAATTAATAAATAAGTGTCTTTTAAGTATAGGTACATTTAAAGAAACTGTTAAAAACCAAATAATACTTTGAGGTTGTACCACTGCTTTGGCGCGCTTTCTACAAACTCATATTAGAAAAGTGGGCTAACCCTCTTGACCCATTTTTAACCGACTTCAAAAAAAGGAGGAGGTTCTCAATTCGTCTGTATGTATTTTTTTTATGTATGTTAAGCGATATTTCCGTCAATTATAGACGGATTTCAAAATTTCTTTTTTTGTTGAATAGGGTTTACTTCTGAGGTGGTCCCATTTTCACCAAGTCAGGATGTGATCATGGGATCCAGGAGAAAACGAGGGCAACCACCGAAAATTGTAGTGACAACTAGTGCGCTTGTTAACTTTTTAATCAAGTGCTTTAATGTTCTACATTTTAATGAAGGTCTGGAGTCGATCTGATGATAGAGTCGAAAGACAGTCGAGGGCATTCCTTAACAATTTACAGCAGTTACCTTGTGTTTGGGCTTGATTGATTTGTATTGATGAGAACTTTACACTTGGATTGATAGATCCGACTTAAAAAAAAAGGAAGTTCTCAATTTTTTATGTATGTTCACCGATATTTCGTCAATTATAGACGAATTTCAAATCTGCTTTTTGTTGGATAGAGTTCACTGCTGAGGTGGTCCCAATTTCACCAGGTCATAATCTGATGATGGGATTCAGGAGAAATCGAGGGCAACCACCGAAAATTGTAGGGACAACTAGTGCGTTTGTTAACTTTTTAATTCAGTGCTTAAAGGTACTACAATTTAATGAATGTCTGGAGTCGATCTGATGATGGAACCGAAAGACAGTCGAGGGAATTCCTTAACGATTTACAGCAGCTACCTTGTGTTTGGGCTTGATTGATTTGTATCGATGAGAACTTTCACCTAGATCAGGGGTTCCCAACCTTTTCGTGGTCAGGGACCACTTTTATATTTATCTTGTTAACAGGGACCACTATAAAGGCATAATTTAAACAAACTGTGATAGTCAATCTGAAGCTTAAAAAAACGCAGTAGGAAATTGCATAAACATTCATTAATGTGTTTCTGACTTGCATCTTCTTCACGAGATCTGCCAACCTAGGACTAATATTGTTATTCAAAGCTACATGCAAATCATCACTTACTTTCAAACGATTCCTCGCCTTGTTTTTAATTTCCAACTAAGCAGAAAACCTTGTTCGCACAAATAAGCGTTGAGAAAACTATAAAATAGCGAAAGGCGATTTCTCGGAGTTTCGTATAAGAAATTGCTTTTAAACACAAAACCACTAAAGTGAATTTGTTGTGTTCTTCCTGGATTCCTTCATTAACTTCAACAGTGTCCGTGCTGGTACTATTCCACTTCTTCGAGGGGTGAAGAGACACGCCACCGTCTACACCGGCTTCTGTGAAAGAACGGTGAGCAGCCAACTCGCCGCTCTCACGGATAAAATAAATAAAATAAAATAAAATAAAATAAATAAAATAAACTTTATTCCCTTTGAAATTTTTTAAAAATTATTTAGGTTTGTCAAAATTTTTGTGACTCTACCGGGGGTTCGGAAATGCTACAGACTGAGAAGAACACCCCAAGAAACTCAGTCCGGTCCCTCTTATTCATCTTAGTATCTAATACAGTTTTTTTTAAAAGTAGAAAGGAGCAATTCGTGTCACTGCCAGGCAGTCTTGTCTTCTAGAAATCTTTAATGCTATAATAAGCTTTCTGGCACAATTTAAGTTTTACTAGTTTTTTAAATTTATTAACTGACAAACCTGTTATGGCTGTCGGCAATGTATTGTACATTCGAATACAATTGCCCGCAAAAGAATTGCTTATTTTATTAAGCCTAAATCTAGGTAAAGCCAATTTATTCTTATTTCTTAAGTTAAGGTTATGGATATCACTATTTTTAATAAATTTGCTGTTATTTTTATGGGTATATAATAAGTTTTCATATATGTACTGTGAATACACAGTAAGGATGTTGATATCCTTAAACTTTTCTCTTAATGACTCCCGAAACCCCATACCATAGATAGCCCGGACAGCCCTTTTCTGCAACACAAAGATACATTCGATGTCGGCAGCGTTACCCCATAATAGTATGCCATAGGTCATGACACTGTGGAAATAGCTAAAGTAGACAAGACGCGCTGTTCTAATGTCTGTCAGTTGTCGGATCTTTTTAACGGCATAGGCTGCAGAGCTCAGTCTGCCCGAGACTTTCTCGATATGAGGCCCCCACTGCAAGTTGGAGTCTAACTTTATGCCCAGAAAGACAGTTTCATCGACCAATTCTACTTGATCATCCCTAATCTTAATACTGGTGTTAACGAGCCTAACATTTGGCAAGGTGAATCTAATTCATTTTGTTTTAGTTTCGTTTAACAATAAATTATTAGCGATAAACCAGTGGACTACCCTAGAGAGGGCATTGTTTACTTCGTCAAGATCGCGTTGTCCACGTTCAACTTTAAATATTAAAGATGTGTCATCAGCAAACAAAACTACCTCGTGATCGTCTCTTATAAGGTGAGGGAGATCATTTATGTACACTAAAAATAGAAAAGGTCCCAGAATTGAACCCTGAGGCACCCCCATTGTTACAGCAGAACCATTTGACTGTTTACCATTTATAACTACTCTCTGTACTCTATCTCTAAGGTAAGAACTAATTAAATCCAAGGCCGTCTCCCGGATTCCATAATGATCGAGTTTTTGAATTAAAGTCTGATGCTGGACGCAATCGAAGGCCTTAGATAAGTCGCAGAATACACCATAAGCATCATACGACTCCTCCCAAGCCTCATATATACACTCTAACAATTTGATTCCAGCATCCGTGGTAGACCGACCGCGCGGTCATGGTCATGGTGGACGACCGCGCCACCGACTACGGAACTCGGAAGGGAGATTTCTCTCCCGCTGCATTCTTCGCGAGCATGACTTGCTCGCAGAAAGACACAGTTACGTTACACTTTCTCCCGTTGGAGACCAGAGCCCTTAACATGGTCTCCAGCGTGAGAATATTCACGCCCAGGCCCGCAACGAGGTCTTGTCGCTGCTATGCCCATGTAGTGCTGTGTCCCCGCTGTAGATACTTACCGAAGCACCCGTGCCCGGTAAACATCTGTGACACTCGGTAGGTGAGGCTGCCATGGCGCTCGTCTCATTAGTGGTGAGTCCTCACTTTAGTAGCCCAAGTCGGATCTTCCATGTCTCCATGAGCTTCTGGCGAAACAGGGATCACTATGCCTCTATTTTTTTGGGCACAGGCCTGTGGTCCCAATCCAGCGCCTTCATGCACCATTGATACAACGACGCAAGAGTCCTGTTTTCCAGGTCCCATGGAGGGGTCTTGGCTAGGAGACATGCCGCCTCAACGGATATCGTGCGGTACCCTCTCCTGACGGCCATCGCCTTTAGCGGGCTATGCAGTCTAGCCACGTTGACGGTCGTCAGGGCCTCCGCCCATACAGGGGTCCCGTATAGTTCCATACTTCGCATGACCCCGAAGGTCTCTTGCAGGGAGCGTTGGGTACTCTTATGTTGGGTACCAACCGCGAGAGCGCAGCTGTTGCCCCCTCTGTTTTAAGACTTAACTTCTGAAGTGGTGTCGCTCTGTAATGATACGCTCAAAGAGCTAGCAAACCTCGACGAGGAACAACATCGATCGGTACCCCGATGGGCGTTATGGTTCCCACACTTTAGGCTTTAGGAAACTAGTCTTGAGCAAAGATCCACGCTCGGCCTGGAAACACATTCAATCGTGGGCAAATTGCAGACTTTGTGTTGTCTTTGCTCGCCGAGCCGGTGGGCGTACCAACCGCCCCCACTACCCGCGCTCTTCTCGCTCATTGCAAGGCGACTAACGGCTCACCACCCGATAAATTTAAAATCCTTCAGGGACCATATTTTCGCTCCTGGTTGGGAACCACTGACCTAGATAGATATATTTTTCTATTCACCCGTCACTTAAAATGATGAAAAAAAAATTTTCAATAAAAAATAAAACCGACTTCAAGCAAATCCTGAAAAATAAAATTTACTTAGCACAAAGTAATATGTATTTTGATTTATCATATTTAATTCAATATAATATTGAAGTTGGTGCCATCAATATAATACCTACATAAAACTATGGGTTTACTTGGCGCCGACTTCAATATGATATTGAATTAAATATGATAAATCAAAATACATATTACTTTGTGCTAAGTAAATTTTATTTTTCAGGATTTGCTTGAAGTCGGTTTTATTTTTTATTGAAATTTTTTTTTCTTTTGTACAGATTACTAATTTTCAATGGTGCATAAATAGTTTGTAACAGTGCCATCTCTTAGAATAAGTGGGAAGGTTGGTTGATCCACTTTTCTCTTGAAGTGAAGTAGATGCAATTTTGCACCCTTTACACAAGTAATCTAAATTATAGTTTTTTGTGGGTTGGCCCACTTATGTTTTCAACGCCTGAAATTATCTAGACTGAATGCTTCATTCGATATTTTATTTACACTAGTCAGGTTTACCTTTGGTAACTGGATACCTAACTCTAGTATCCATTGCCTGCCTAACAACGCTGACTTTCCATTATTTATTACATACAGATCTTAAGGAGATCATTCACGTTTCATACATTTTTGGGCCAATTTTGAAAGTGCCGGCCAGAAAAAAAAATCTAATATTCGGATAGAACACACAATTTCTAGCAAAAAATACTACTACATTAACCCTGTGCGTGCTATGGTTTTGTTGTTACATGCTTTTAAAATACGAGAAAAATGTTATTTTGATGATGTATTTTGATACATTTTATCACTTGAATAGTAATTTGTTTTTACGTTATTCTATTGTAATAAGAAAGAATTATCATTTAATTAATTATCTACGTACCTACGCACAAACAAAACGTACCTAACAATTCACAACAAATCCAAACTTGTTTCAAAAAACTTAGACAAAGGTGCCGCGCGCGCAGCCGCCCAGACTCAAGCGACAGGTACCTGGCGAATCACCCCGCCACCTTCCGACGCCCGATGGGTGCGATGGGGCCCTACCACCAACCCCGGCGTCCAAGCCAGCCTCACCTGCGAGTGGTGCTCCTGCTGATAAACGGACGAGGTCATGGCGCACAAAAAAGGAAAATTCGAAACTAAAACCTGTACCAACCCGTCTGGCCAGCGTGATTCAGTCAGGTCAAATATCCTCCTATGATACACACAACAAAACAACAGCCCCCAGTTCACGGCACTCCCGCTGTTCCCGATCACGGCAGCGGTCGGAGTGACGGCGGGAGGGGGGGTGCTAAGAATCTCCGGGTTACGGGAGGCTGCCATACAAAACTGACCCTGGCTACGTTTAATGGAATTACTCTGCGCCTGGACGAGCGGCTCACCGAACTCGAGGTAGAACTAAGTCGTATTAACTGGCACATCCAGTATTGTGCGAGGTCCGAAGAAAGGGGGAGGACACGCTAACCCTTGCATCAGGCGACCTGTTTTACTTTCGGGAAGGTGACGGAAGACATTCTTCCGAGGGCGGGATTGGCTTTATGGTGAAAAAGGACCTCGTTTGCAGTTTTGTGGAGATCAGCAGTGTTTCCCACTGGGTAGCGTACTCAATACTGAGACTCATCAACAGGTACACCCTGCAGGTGATACAAGTGTACGCTCCGACCTACAAAAGCACTGTCGAGGCAGTTGAGACCGTGTATGAGGACATAGCAAAAGCACTACATGGTACTGCCAAGACTCCCTACAGCGTTGTGATGGAGGACTTCAATGCCAAAGTGGGAGTTCAAGAAGGCGGCGAAACGAATATCGGCCCCTTTGGTGTAGGGCGCTGAAATGACCGGGGCCATATGCTTGTCAGTTTTCTTGGTCTCAGAGGCTCTTCTTGATGAACTCTTTCTTTAAGAAGAAGCCCCACAGAAAATGGACTTGGCGATGCCCCGACAAGGTCACAAGGAACGAGATGACTTCATCATGACGGACAGGCAGTCTATATTTAGAGATGTTTCTGTGGTTAACAGGTTTAATACCGGTGGTGATCACCGAATTGTACGAGCATCTCTGAATTTGGACTTCCGAGCTGAAAGAGCCCGTATGATGAAGCCTACTCTCCGACCTACCGCGCTCCAGTTAGCCTCAGGGGCTGAGAGGTTTCAGTTAGAACTTCAAAATCGTTTTGATCTGCTGGAAACCACTGGCAATATTCACGATAAGGCCGACAATGTGGTCAGGACGTTACAGCAAGTGTCCCGAAGGTTTTTGTTCGGAAAAAGCAATAACAGGTGCTCTAAGCTCTTGCCCGAGACTCTCGAACTTATGAGAATAAGACGGGAAACGCCATCTACGCACTCGTCTTCGTCAGACCAGCGGGATCTAAATCTCAGAACACGAAAGCTGATACGACGCGACCTTAGACGCTATAACACCAGCATCGTCGAGGCAGCGATTGAGCAGAACAGGGGTACCAAAGTAATTGCCCAACAGCTTGGAAGACCCCGTCTGATGAAACTGAAGACAGCGGATGGCAGAACTGTGACCTGAAGGTTCGAGGTTCTCGAGGAAATAAAGAGCTTTTACAGAGACCTTTATGCATCACGGACAAAAAGGCCGACGAGTAGGACCCTACTGATTGTGACCACCGAGTCCCACTATCGCGCCACTATAGCGAGGACATTTCGGACATCGATCAGGGCGAGGTGAGGGCGGCTCTCGGGCAACTTAAAAACAACAAGTCCCCTGGGGAGGACGGAATTACAACTGAACTACTGAAGGCGGGGGGGGGGGGGCTCCGGTTCTCAACGAGCTGATGAGTTTGTTTAATACCGTCCTCCAACAGGGACAAACACCTGAAGCGTGGCTCTGTTCTTCAAGAAAGGTGATAAGACCTTGCTGAGGAATTACAGACCCATCTCACTCCTGAGCCATGTTTTCAAGTTGTTCTTGAGAGTAATCACAAACCGCCTCGCCGGAAGGCTCGACGAATTTCAGCTAAAGGAGCAAGCCGGATTTCGAAAAGGCTTCAGAACCGTGGACCACATCCATACTGTACGGCAGATTGTGCAGAAAACAAACGAGTACAATCAGCCGCTGTGTATGGCTTTTGCGGACTACGGGAAGGCCTTTGACTCTGTCGAAATAAAATACTCTTTATCTTTATTTTACATGCTTCTTTATGTAGGAACGAGAAATCAAAATTGGGCATAAAATATGCCTCTGCCTCACCCTTCGGAGAAACAGGTTTAATTATATGTATGTGTGCTTATATGTGTGCTGAAAGACATAATTAATAAAATAAATCACTATTCAACTGCTCATATCAATTAGAATGACACCTTCGATATAACATTTTTCACGAATTTTAAAAGCATGTAACTAAAAAACCATAGCACGCACAGGGTTAATGTAGTAGTATTTTTTGCTAAAAATTGTGTGTTCTATGCGAATACCACATTTTCTTTTTCTGGCCGGCACTTTCAGTTTTTGGTCCAAAATGAATGATGTCTTCTAACTACATTTTTATATGAAACTTGTGGTGTGATAATACCAATTGGGTGTACCGACTCACCCGTGTAATACCGTAACACAATATTAGACGATTGAATTGGTAAATAAAAAAACATTTTTTTATACATTTTATAACTAATGCATGATACAGCGCTGCCTGTATCGCATTCCATACTCAGTTCTTTGCTTTCTACAATTAAAGTAATGAGAAATGGTTTGCACTGGCTTAAACTTAAAAGATTAAAATCAATTTCGATTACCTCTTCGCTGTCGTCGCTGTCACAATGTATTGTCTCTTCAATTACACAATGTTGATTTACTAAATTAGGGCACATTCTCTTAAGGTGCCCCATCTTGTTGCAAGCGCGACATACATATCGTGCGAACCTGCAAAGGGATGGCGCGTGCGCACCGCCACAAATCCGACATTGAAGCTGACCCACGCCCACAGCTTGCGCAGGTATCTCTCTAGCCTTCTTTAATGACGTCGGGAACCGCGTATATTGACGCGAGTTGCTGTCACGCACGCTTCGAGGTCCAGTCTCCCGAACTGACCCATCTCGCATCTCTGATTTCGTGAATGCTCCCCCCGCTACTCTCTCAAGTCGACGGGTTGTTCCTTCGATTGCCTGACAATCTACCATAGACGCTGATTTTTGGACTACACTTGCCGCGTCCTTTTCCGCCGCTTCTAAGCTTATTGCTAAGCTGTAAGCTTTCGCAAAATCCAGTTTGGGCTTGGCAAATAATCGTTGGCGAATCGTCTCACTGATAATACCGCACACCAACTGATCTCTTAAGCTTTCCTCGAGCCAACTACCCAATTCACACGTCTTCGACATTTTTTTTAAAACTGCCACGTATTCCTTAATGCTTTCTCCGGTTTGTTGCGTCCTCTTCCTAAACTTGTACATCTCGGCGAGCTCACTGGGTTTGGGTTGTAGATGTTTTTCCAATATTTCCACAATTTCTTCGAATTTCTTTGTGTTCGGTTTATTTGGCGTGCATAAATTGACCAACAGTGCGTAACTTTCCGCACCCATAAGAGTAATTAAGGTAGGTACATGTAATTCTTTTTTAACATCGTTCACCAGAAAATATTGTTCTAATCGTTCTACATAAAGCCGCCAATCGTCCTTATTAAGATCAAATTCGCTTATTTTACCGATCGGCATTTTATTGTAGCACTATCAATTCGTTTAACACTTTATAACTACGCGTGCAAATTCTTTTATCCTTGTCGCCACTGAACTTTCTAGGGCCGAGAGAACACAAACACAACTTTGCAATACAGTACCTACGTTTATTCGGAATGAATTCATCTGTCATACATTTTAGCTTGGAGCCCGCCGACCGGGCGAGTTACGTAATACATAAACAATATAAGTAAGTATAAGCAATAGTCCCTAAATTACAGTACCTTGATGCCTAACTTCTCCCATGCCGCAGCGGCTCGTCTGCTGTTTCTTTCACCTCCAATAAGATCCGTTTTTGAGACCAGGAATAGGCCTGGAGCTTTACAGGGAGTTTTGTGATACACTTTGGTGGCTGTCATATAATGTTTGGTCGATATTCTGGTAAATATTCGCATATGAGCCCTGCAATTCAAAGTTATTCATGTCAGTAGTACAGTAGGTGGTATCCTATGAGATTAGGTGGAAAAGCGTTATATGATTTTTGATATTTCGGCAGGTGAATCCCAAACTTGGCCGGTTACACGACGCAGCACTGGTTCATATCTGTGAACAAAATACTAGGAACTTATAGTCAATTAAGAAAGGCGAATGACTCAAAAGGGGTTAGGTCATTAGGTACCTGAGTGCGTGAGCAGGGACTTAAAACTTAACGAAAAAATGTGTTTTTTTTATATTCGGCTCGCCAAATTGACGTCGCTACCACCCTGATGGAATGCCGTGGCGCATCTAGCGATTGGGGGCCACTTCCTACGGTGGTCCTCAAGTTGGCGGCCCTGTTAAAGAACCCGGGATTGTAAGATGAGGGAAACACGTGTGCGGGCAGGTCGTTCCAAGTTTTTATAGTTCGATAGAGGAACGACCTTTTGAAACGCTCGGTTCTGGCGAAGATTCTCTCCACTGTGTATGAGTGGCATCTCTGCCCGGCACGCGTTGTTCGGGATCGGAAAGGGGATGGTGGGATCAGGTTGAAGTGCTCTTCAGAACATTCTCCGTGATACATTCGGTAGAAGGCAGCCAAGGACGCTATGGTTCTTCGCTGCGCCAACGGTTCGAGGCCTCCCGTCACCTCAGGACAACCAATTATTCGGATAGCACGTCTCTGCATAGCGTCAAGCGCGTCCAGCAAGTACCTCGCGGAGTCATCCCAAAGGTGAGAACAGTACTCGACGCAGGGACGAATCTGCGTCTTGTACAGTAAACATTTCTGATTTGGCGTGAAGTACCGTCTCACCTTATTTAGGACTCCAAGTTTCCGCGAGGCCAGCCCAATACAACTCTCTACGTATTTTTGTGATTGAGCTCACGCCGGACGTCTATACCGAGGATCTCCAGGTTGTCTTTTAGTGGAACCGTAATGCTCTGAAGAGAGGGTAGGGGTAGGAATGGGGACTTCTTAGCTGTAAACGCACACGCCTGTGTTTTTCTGGCATTGAACTCGACCAGGTTGTCTGAACTCCATTGGGCAATGTGACCCAGGTCCCGGTCGAGATCCGCCACGAGTTGCCGTCTCTTTTTCTCCACGTCACCATGCCCCTCCGGTGGACGGCCAGAATAGCTCCCATGCAGAGTACTGTCATCCGCATAGCAATGAATGCACCCAAGGGACAGCATGTCATTGATATGCAGAAGAAAGAGAGTTGGGGACAATACCGATCCCTGCGGTACCCCGGCATTTACCTGCAAAAAACAGGCAGCCTGACCATCACAGAGAACCCGTATACGTCGTCCATGCAGGAAGCTGGCCAACCAGCGGCACAACTGAGGCGATAAACCATATGCTGGCAGCTTGGAAAGAAGCGACGCATGCCATACCCTATCAAAGGCTTTAGCGATGTCTAGGCTAATAGCCAGAGATTCACCCCAGGTGTGCGTTATGTACGCTAGGAGGTCCCCCGTTGATCGTTTCGGCCTAAAGCCATATTGGCGATCGTTAATTAACGAGTGATTCTCCAGATAGCGCATGAGCTACTTGTTGACGATTAGCTCGAACACCTTGCAGATGACGGTGGTTACGGCTATGGGGCGGTAGTTGGCCGGATCCGACCGATCCCCTTTCTTGGGGATCGGCTGGACGTTCGCCTCCTTCCAAGCCTCCGGCACCTTTCCCGACGAATAGGAAAGGCGATACAGACGTGTTAGCGTTAGAGATAATTCAGCTGCACAATTCCTCAGCACCACTGCCGGGATGCCATCAGGATCACTGGCTTTCCGCGTGTCGAGTGACCGTAGCACCGCTCGCACATCGCACTGCCGGATTACAATATAATCGTGGCATCGTGGTTCCACAGTCGGCGATAGTGGGACCTCCCACTATCGCCGACTGTGGAACCACGTTGAAACAACCTTGTTTGCCACAGTCATCGACCCGGGAATTAGCCGCAAAGAGATTGGCCAGCATTTCTGCTTTCTCTTGGGCCTTGTGAGCCAGTGATCCGTCAGGATAGCGCAGCGGCGGCAGCGAGTTTGAGTGATCCATAGGCAGGCGACTCAGGCGAGCCGGCGAACTAACGCAACGGTCTAAAACTAAATCGTGTTGTCGGCTCCGCGTTGGTGACCCTATTTCATGTCAAGTTTCTACCGCAGAGAATCTTAACACTCGCATTTGTAGGTTACCTATCATAATAACTAAAGTTGTTTCAATTATTTTCAAAACAACTACGTTCAAAATAACTGATTAAAACACCTAAAGATCGTTTCACCTATTTTTGTTATAACTACTGGTCGAAACAAATAATGGACGATTCACCTACGATTTATTCAACTACAATTAACTGTGCTAAGATTGATTGAACTATGTATGAAATACATAATAATCAATTCGCCTACGAGTTTATTGTACGATTACGAGTCTCAGTACTCAGGGGTACGTATCATAATGTATAAGTTTAAAATCTATAAGTTTACATTGTATAAGTTCAAAATATATAAAATCAAAAGGTATAATAGTCAGAAGAAATAATCATCAGGCTACATTTTATTATATTATATTATTTCAAAAGGAAATATTATTTCCAAGTGAGTGGAAGGCAAACTACAAAACAAAAAAATAACCACGAAGGCTAAGGCAGGAGCTCCGCTCCGCTTCGCTCCCGCCTTAGCCTTCTAACCTAACCTATCCGAGTCGAGGTGTTAACCATTATAAGTGAATGGTTAACACCCCGACTCAGAGTACCCCGACTTTTTTTTGTTTTGTAGTTTGCCTTCCACTCACTTGGAAATAATATTTTCGGTAGTTAGACTTGACTATACTTTATTAAAAAAACGGGTGGAATCGGAAACATAAATAATCGTCTTTAGCATTAGGTATTTCAAACGTAGTCAACATGTCCAATATCTTAAATGAACATTATATTAATCGTCCATTAGTTCAAATAATTATAGTTTATTCGAAATTATGTGAATTAACGAGTAGTCGAGTCGACCAATATGCGTAATGAACATAGGTGAATCAACCGTAGTTGTTTTGAAAATAGTTGAAACAACTTTAGTTATTATGATTGGTAACCCATTTGTAGAAGTAGTAAAAGTTTGTTTGTAGAAGGTAGACGTTTGTAGTTGTCTTTTTGGTAAAAATACCAAGGAAGCGACTGTTCTATGGTTTTCTGCAAATATGATCTAGTCTAGACACATACTGACATACCTATAAAGTAAAAAAAATAAACCATAGCCCAACACTCACCTCTCCTTGTTAGCAATAACCTTGACGAGTAGTTCAGACCACACATACGCGCCCACTGAGAAGCCATGCACTACCAGCGGTTGCGTTGAGCCACACTGGTTCGTCTCCAAAAACGCCAGCAGTCGCTCCGCAATCACCTGCAAAAAATATTCATTTAGTAGACCCAGTAGACCATAGAAATCGAATAAAATGCTCTCTTCCAATATCTTTGGTTCAGACACAGAAAGAGTATAGGTACTCGAATATGTGACACAAACGAAGTTGCGAGGGTCAACTAGCCTAGCCAACTTAGTTGCCTTATTTTTATTATATATTTTTTTCTCTCATCTCTACCGTGGGCAGAGCCTAGCTTAACAGTTTTCGTACTAGCTTACTAATTATAAGAGTCTAGCCCCGCAGGGCTTCTTTACCTACTTCAAGAGATACCGGGGGGTGGGGGCATCTGAGCCTGCGTCTTACATTCGAGTATTTTGCCTCGGCTACTGCAGTGCCGGCACTTTTGGGCGCACTTTCGTGGTCCCATCCATACAGAGCCACTGAGTTGCCGGCCTCGTCAACGTCCATCACGGGTAGCGCCCCCAGGCCCCCGACATCTCGAACCTATCTAAACTAATCTTCTTTCACCCATATTCTCTTTATCATTCCAGTTCTCGCTTTTATGCCTCTCGCACTTTCACGCTTTCCCGACCTTTCATTCTTTAATCTAATCTATCTAAAGCTTAAATCTATCATCTTTCATTCTTATTCCTCTAGTACCATACTCGTCGCGCTTTTATGCTTCTCGCACTTTCATACTGGCCTTTCATACTGGGGATTGGGGTGTCATACGTTGGGTGGGGGTGGTGGGATGTTGTTTTTGTTTATTTATTTATTATATCATTTAAAACATATTTTACACATGTCTTTACAAAGTATTTGCTGTCTTAAAATCTTTCTCCTTAATAAGTAAAGACATGTTCTCCTATTTATTACAATCCTTACTAATATTATAAATGTGAAAGTAACTCTGTCTGTCTGTCTGTCTGTCTGTCTGTCTGTCTGTTACGCTTTCACGCCCAAACGGCTGGAGCGATTGAGATGAAATTTGGTATGGGGATAGTTCGAGGCCCTGAGAAGGACATAGGATACTTTTTAACTGACTGCGCAAAAGTAGTGTTATGATTTTATGCGATAACGACTTTCACGCCTAAACGGCTGGAGCGATTGAGATGAAATTTGGTATGGGGATAGTTCGAGGCCCTGAGAAGGACATAGGCTACTTTTAAACCAACTGCGCAAAAGGAGTGTTATGATTTTATGCGATAACGACTTTCACGCAATAACGACTTCTACTCGGCTGAAGTCGCGGGTACTGCTATTTAATGTAAATAAGCTTAAAGATTAAGTCTATTGTAAAAATTCAATCACGCTACTTAGCCTAGAGGCTTGGCAGAGAAGGATTAAAATCTGTAGGTATACTATATTATGGGCAAAAGACATGCTTACGAAATAGGTTTAGTTAAATTTTTACATGCGGATAGTTTTATATAAGCTTCATAATTATAATTATCACGCTTCTACTAAGTCTAGGGGTTTGGCAGAGAACAATTGAATTCTGTATGTATGTGGGAGTAAAAACTCAAAAGCGTCTAGATCTTATTTAGTAGCATTACATATTATAGTCACGCCGTTATCCCCAAAGAGGTAGGCAGAGGCATAGTATACGCCCACATTTGACCTTATAGTTTTACGTCTCACGTAATAGGTGGTGAGCCTATAATGCCGTGTTGAAATTAATATTTTTTTTCGCCCATAAGGCCAACTTGACTTTTAACGATTGTCATTTTACTGACAACCGGGTTTCATTTCGCTATTTCGCTGCCATTATATTCAGTAACCGTTTGAAAATCAAATAATTGTCTCACTGTTTCCTGGTGGCCAGGCAACCCTCTCTTCTGCTAGCTTTTTTTTTTCTTGCACGGATGCTATGCCGGATCCTACCGACTAAAAAACCTCACGTATCCTGCCTAACAGCCTACGGTTGGGAGCCCAACAATTTAGATCATATATATTATGAATTCAATAACAAAATAATACTTTTACTTTTACATGCAGTGATGTGGTATCCTTACTAATATTATAAATGCGAAAGTAACTCTGTCTGTCTGTCTGTCTGTCTGTTACGCTTTCACGCCTAAACGGCTAGAGCGATTGAGCTGAAATTTGGTATGGGGATAGTTCGAGGCCCTGAGAAGGACATAGGCTACTTTTTAACCGACTGCGCAAAAGGAGTGTTATGATTTTATACGATAACGACTTTCACGCGATAACGACTTTCACGCCTAAACGGCTGGAGCGATTGAGATGAAATTTGGTATGGGGATAGTTCGAGGCCCTGAGAAGGACATAGGCTACTTTTAAACCAACTGCGCAAAAGGAGTGTTATGATTCTATGCGATAACGACTTTCACGCGATAACGACTTCTACTCGGCTGAAGTCGCGTGAACAGCTATTTTAATGTAAATAAGCTTAAAGATTAAGTCTATTGTAAATATTCAATCACGCTACTTAGCCTAGAGGCTTGGCAGAGAAGGATTAAAATCTATAGGTATACTATATTATGGGCAAAAGACATGCTTACGAAATAGGTTTAGTTAAATTTTTACATGCGGATAGTTTTATATAAGCTTCATAATTATAATTATCACGCTACTACTAAGTCTAGGGGTTTGGCAGAGAACACTTAAATTCTGTATGTATGTGGGAGTAAAAACTCAAAACCGTCTAGATCTTATTTATTAGCATACATATTATAGTCACGCCGTTATCCCCAAAGGGGTAGGCAGAGGCATAGTATACGCCCACATTTGACCTTATAGTTTTACGTCTCACGTAATAGGTGGTGAGCCTAATGCCGTGTTGAAATTAATATTTTTTTTCAAGCCGCCCATGAGGCCAACTTGACTTTTAACGATTGTCATTTTACTGACAACCGGGTTTCATTTCGCGATTTCGCTGCCATTATATTCAGTAACTGTTTTAAAATCAAATAATTGTCTCACTGTTTCCTGGTGGCAAGGCAACCCTCCCTTCTGCTAGCTTTTTTTTTCTTGCACGGATGCTATGCCGGATCCTACCGACTCAAAAATCTCACGTATCCTGCCTAACAGCCTACGGTTGGGAGCCCTAAGTAAGCTCTCGGACGGCTACCCCAGGACTCCCATCAGACTTACGACTACCCACTTAGAGGGGGGGGGGGGGGGGGCTGGGCGTGAACCCCTCGAGTCACGCTGTCGTCTACGGCCTGCTTCTGTAACGACAGTGAGCGACCTCCTCATCGACCTCAGGCCCCCGGTCATGTAGGCCGATAGTCTTAGGCGAAGACATGTCGCCGCCGGCCGCCGCCGCCTATTGCGGAAATCGGGTGGGAGAGTTCTCTCCCGCCACCTCCCGCCTCTTTCACGAGCATGTCCTGCTCGCAGAAAGAGGCAGCGCAGTCCCACTTACTCCCGCTGGAGAACATGGTCTCCAGCGAGCGAGTGTCCACGTCCAGAACTGCCACGAGGGCCTGGCGCTATTGCGCCCACGCCTTGCACTCCACCAATGTGTGGAGCGCTGTGTCCTCGCTGCGCTACTCGCAGTGCTGGCACTCGGCCGTCTTTTGCTAAATTTAATACAAATGAAAGGTAATCTCAACATCTCTGTTTGTTTGTTTGTTTAGTAATTCATCAACAATTTTGATCATATATGAATTCAATAACAAAATAATACTTTTACTTTTACATGCAGCGATGTGGTATTCACGATAAATACTGTCCTGAGGTAACTGACAGCCTTGAATCACTGGTGCAGTGTAGAAAAATGTTTTTTTTTTAATATACTAAGCTCGCCATATTGACGTCGCCACTGATGGAAAGCCGTGGCCCATCTAGCGATTGGGGGCCACTTTCACTGTCCGTAAGACTTAAATTCATTTAATAAACCGAATCTACCAAGGTGGTAAAGAGTTGAACTGAACTCCACCCTCTCCTTTCCATCTTTAATAACACGGGCCCAGGTACCACTCGCATGCAGTGAAAAGACTCTTTGCCAGAACCTAGCAATGCAAAAATCTTTTCTCTTTCGAATTATAGCAATTTGAAACCCTCTGTCAGCGTGTATCTTCTCTTAAATCGCCAGGTTTTTAAGCAAAGCATGAAAGTATCACAACACCTAATGTTGTATTGCGCCTACAACATTATGTAGGTATGACTTTCCTCACGTTAAAATAAATCCATCTAGCGCATAGCTCCCCGGGTAAGTTGGAGGATTTCCTAAATTTGTCCCCACATTTTGGTTACGACTTATCCGAGAGGCTCGATAGAATACAGTTCAAACTTTGCTTATAACATAATTTCCACGCGGACGAAGTCGCGGGTAACAGCTAGTTCACAATAAATACTGTCCTGAGGTAACTGACAGCCTTGAATCACTGGTGCAGTGTAGAAAAATAGTTTTTTTATATATTAAGCTCGCCAAATTGACGTCGCCACTGATGGAAAGCCGTGGCCCAACTAGCGATTGGGGGCCACTTTAATTCATTTAATAAACCGAATCTACCAAGGTGAGGTAAAGAGTTCTTCAACTTAACTCCACCCTCTCCTTTCGATCTAAAATAACACGGGTTCAGGTACCACTCGCATGCAGTAAAAAGACTCTTCGCCAGAACCTAGCAATGCAAAAATCGTTTCTCTTTCGAATTATAGCAATTTGAAACCCTCTGTCAGCGTGTATTTTCTCTTAAATAGCCAGGTGTTTAAGCAAGTTTAAGTTGCAGGCGCAATGATGTATGGGCGCCTGCAACATTAGGTGTTGTGAACTGGGATAGTGACTCACAAATCTTCAAATAAAGCTATCTAGGTGTCTAACAGTGATAATAGACACGTGCTCTAGGAGGCAATGGCTAACGGACAGGAAAGCTGCCAAAGTCGTGGACCCTACAGCATATGTGCTGGAACGAACACTTGATGGTAATCGGAACAAATGCTTCAAGCAGTGATCCGAGCACCAAGGCCCAAGGTGAATGTTTCTTTGAAACAAACTTCATTACTATCGTCAGAAGTTTAGCATAGAGGCATAACAGCACACAGGTAGAGTCTTTTGGTGATGATTATACAGCTTCGAGGAACTCATTCGTTGTAGGTCACATGTAGGACATCAGTTGTATACGGCACCCAAAGGAAGTCTTAGATTTGTGAATCAACTTTTCTCAGCAAGAGGGATCTTTCACAACGAATGGACTTCCAGGACACCGGGAAGGTAACAGAAGGTAACATACAGAAAGGCAACAAGAAGGAAGCTAACGACAACAGGAACCTGTACTTAGTCAAAAAAGAAGGTATGTGTCACCCATAGTGTGTGCGTATAGAGTTAGGGACCCCACAAGAATGGCAGTACCACATTTGTGTTGTTACAGTTGTGGTAGCGGGTACTAAAGCAGCGGTAGGACTGTCAGAATCGGATATGTCAAAGAGACTAGCGCTGGTACGTAGTAAAACGCAGATGTTGAAGAACTTGAACAGGTATGAATGGTGTAAGATTCCTAAGAAGGTTAGTGCTTCATACAGCAGATCCTTGCCGCCCACAAACAACAGGAGTTACGATACGAATTTACCTGTAGTCTGGTAACACAATAGTAAATGGCGACTTTCTCAGTTTCTAAAACGAATTATTTAATTTCACCCATTCGTTGCATTGCTTGTTGTCATCCAAGTAAATGGTAGATTAAATTCTAATAATTTTATATTATAGCCTTTATCTTTAAATTGGGATTAGTACATTGTGTCAATAACATTCCACCATAAAGTTGTACGATGCTGAAGATGGGTGCACAGTTTTCGTAACAAATGTGCCATTCAGCCTGGATAATTAACAACTTAAAGAACTCGCAGAACAAACTGGGCCAGTTAAATATGCCCTTATCTGCGTAGAAAAAATGACTGATCATTCTAGAGGCTCCGGATTTGTGAAGTTTGCGGTAAGCTGTATTCCTCTGTGTATTATCATTTTCAACTGGTAATAGCCGAATCTTAGAGACCGTATTTTTAGCATTCCATGGATTCTACGTGCGGGCGCCGGGTCCATAGCGTGGCACAGGGTGGAACGCCCCGACGGCGTCTGGGACTTGCGACCAACTGGAGTAGTAGTATACTTACTAATAATATATTATAAAGGCGAAAGTTCGTGAGTGTGGATGTTTGTTACTCTTTCACTCTTGAACGAGTGAACAGATTTGACCGAAATTTGGTTCAGAATGAAATTAAAGTCTGTGTAACACATTGGCTACTTTTTATCCCGGGAATACTTTCCTGCGGGAAGCGGCATCGGGAACAAATTATACGCTCAGCTAGTAATTAAATTTGTCATTAAATTTTTATATTTTCTTAAAGTCTTCCATCAGAAACTACATTATCTTGCAAGCTATCAATAATTTGAAACAGAACATGAATAGCTTTTTTTACATAGAATCCAGAACATGCAGACACATTTCTATCTCTACCAGCTGATCAGTTGAAGTTAGAAGGTCAAGCGCTCTATGTCAAAACTGCACTGAAAAAGGAGAACATACAGAAAGGCAACAAGAAGGGAGCTAACGACAACAGGAACCTGTACTTAGTCAAAAAAGGAGGTATGTGTCACCCATAGTGTGTGTATAGAGTTAGGGACCCCACAAGAATGGCAGTACCACATTTGTGTTGTTACAGTTGTGGAAGCGGGTACTAAAGCAGCGGTAGGACTGTCAGAATCGGATATGTCTAAGAGACTTGCGTTGGAACGTAGTAAAACGCAGATGTTGAAGAACTTGAACAGGTATGAATGGTGTAAGATTTCTAACAAGGTTAGTGCTTCATACAGCAGATCCTTGCCGCCCACAAACAACAGGAGTTACGATACGAATTTACCTGTAGTCTGGTAACACAATAGAAAATGGCGACTTTCTCAGTACATAAAACGACTTATCTATTCTCACGCATTCGTTGCAGTGCTTGTTGTCATTCAAGTAAATGGTAGATTAAATTCTAATAATTTTATATTATAGCCTTTTTCTTTAAATTGGGATTAGTAAATTGTGTCAATAACATTCCACCATAAAGTTGTACGATGCTGAAGATGGGTGCACAGTTTTCGTAACAAATGTGCTATTCAGCCTGGATAATTAACAACTTAAAGAACTCGCAGAACAAACTGGGCCAGTTAAATATGCCCTTATCTGCGTAGAAAAAATGACTGATCATTCTAGAGGCTCCGCATTTGTGAAGTTTGCGGTAAGCTGTATTCCTCTGTGTATTATCATTTTCAACTGGTAATAGCCGAATCTTAGAGACCGTATTTTTAGCATTCCATGGATTCTACGTGCGGGCGCCGGGTCCATAGCGTGGCACAGGGTGGAACACCCCGACGGCGTCTGGGACTTGCGACCCACTCGAGTAGTAGTATACTTACTAATATTATAAATAAGAAAATTCGTGAGTGTGGATGTTTGTTACTCTTTCACTCTTGAACGAGTGAACAGATTTGACCGAAATTTGGTACAGAATGACATTAAAGTCTGTATAACACATTGGCTACTTTTTATACCGGGACTACTTTCCTGCGGGAAGCGGCATTGGGAACGAATTATGCGCTCAGCTAGTAATTAAATTTGTCATTAAATTTTTATATTTTCTTAAAGTCTTACATCAGAAACTACATTATCTTGCAAGCTATCCATAATTTGAAACAGAACATGAATATCTTTTTTTACATAGAATCCAGAACATGCAGACACATTTCTATCTCTACCAGCTGATCAGTTGAAGTTAGAAGGTCAAGCGCTCCATGTCAAAACTGCACTGAAAAAGGAGAACATACAGAAAGGCAACAAGAAGGGAGCTAACGACAACAGGAACCTGTACTTAGTCAAAAAAGGAGGTATGTGTCACCCATAGTGTGTGTATAGAGTTAGGGACCCCACAAGAATGGCAGTACCACATTTGTGTTGTTACAGTTGTGGTAGCGGGTACTAAAGCAGCGGTAGGACTGTCAGAATCGGATATGTCTAAGAGACTAGCGCTGGAACGTAGTAAAACGCAGATGTTGAAGAACTTGAACAGGTATGAATGGTGTAAGATTCCTAAGAAGGTTAGTGCTTCATACAGCAAATCCTTGCCGCCCACAAACAACAGGAGTTACGATACGAATTTACCTGTAGTCTGGTAACACAATAGAAAATGGCGACTTTCTCAGTTTATAAAACGACTTATTTATTTTCACCCATTCGTTGCAGTGCTTGTTGTCATCCAAGTAAATGGTAGATTAAATTCTAATAATTTTATATTATAACCTTTATCTATAAATTGGGATAAGTACATTGTGTCAATAACATTTCACCATAAAGTTGTACGATGCTGAAGATGGGTGCACAGTTTAAGTCACAAATGTGCCATTCAGCAAAGATAATGAACAACTTAAAGAACTCGCAGAACAAACTGGGCCTGTAAAATATGCCCTTATCTGCGTAGAAAAAATGACTGATCGTTGTAGAGGCTCCGGATTTCTAAGTCTGCGGTAAGCTGTATTCCTCTGTGTGTTATCATTTTCAACTGGTAATAGCCGAATTTTACTTTTTACTAATATTGTAAATGCGAAAGTTCTTGAGTGTGGATGTTTGTTACTCTTTCACTCTTGAAGGAGCGAACAGATTTGACCGAAATTTGGTACAGAATGACAATAAAGTCTGTGTAACACATTGGCTACTTTTTATCCCGGGAATACTTTCCTGCGGGAAGCGGCATCGGGAACAAATTATACGCTCAGCTAGTAATTAAGTTTGTCATTAAATTTTTATATTTTCTTAAAGTCTTACATCAGAAACTACATTATCTTGCAAGCTATCCATAATTTGAAACAGAACAAGAATATCTTTTTTTACATAGAATCCAGAACACGCAGACACATTTCTATCTCTACCAGCTGATCAGTTGAAGTTAGAAGGTCCAGCGCTCCATGTCAAAACTGCACTGAAAAAGGAGAACATACAGAAAGGCAACAAGAAGGAACCTAACGACAACAGGAACCTGTATGTTTAGGCCCAAGCCTAATGTTTTAATAGTTTTTATCATCGCTTGTGAACTTGCTATATATAATTACGCAGGAGTTTTCATTAATTCAAACTGTATGTCAAAATGTCATTCTCACTACCAATTCGACCGCCGCACGTGCACGAGTGTATTTTTTATAACGTTTGCAATAAACGAATCCAACCATATTTTGGGTTTAATTTTGGCCCCAGTGTCTCACGCGAAGACATATTTGGTGGCCCATGAGGGGATACAAGAAGAATCTGCAAAATAGTCATTTTTTCTACGCATCACAAAGTATAAGTACATCATCGTCGCCGGCCGGTACAAAGCAAGTTCTAAAAATCTTGCTAGAACCAAAGGAGATTGGATCAGGCGCGTTTGGAGTCTTCAAGCCAGGGCAGTGGAGCACCTAAAGCTGCGCACCATCGGCGGATTCCATGAGATAAATGTCCAAATTCCTATTCCTTTGTTCTCGTAGTCACTGCAACCATTCATCCAAATTCCTAAAAAACTATTTTAATACGGTCAAAACCTGTTGCATTGAATTAGTTAATAATAAGTTTGCTTCCTTAATGCAATATTTTTGCATTTATTTCAAAAGGTCATTGTAATTTCTATAACAAAAATCATACAGATTAGTGAAAAAATTGTAGCCACTTATTTTTGCTTTCTCAATTTTACAACCTACAACTTAGTAAATGTTGTTTGGTTAGTAATGAATATTGCAAAAATATACATATAATCACGCCTATTTCGCATTGGGTAGGTAGAAACCACATTTTTTATTACATTTATCATCTTTTTTAATTTACTTTGATAATCGTGCGCAGGCCAAGTTCCAGCAACAGGCCGAGGTCATGCCGTACTCTATTTACACGAACCGCTTCGACCCACTTTTGACCCCCCTGTAGCTTAGTGCCTATTACAAGTACAGACATAAAATTGTACGTACGTATTAATATACTAGTACTAAGGCAGTATACCAAATTTCATGGATGTAGCTTCAGTAGATCCTGAAATATGACCCTGTGAATATAGCTAATTTTGGCACTGACTGACTCACTCACTCACCGGTCATCAAAACCTCTAGGCCACTTCCCATTGTCCTAGCGTTATGAAATTTGGCACACAGATCGGGTGTTATAAGTTAATTACCGAAAAATTGAGAAATTTAAGAAATCGGTCAAGTGTGAGTTGGAAAAGGGTTACAAAGTTTGTATGGGACCACAGGTTTCCTTAGTCGGATCTTCTTCAAATTTTGCATAAATCATCTTTAACAAAATTGATGGAAGATGTGTTTCATATTTTATTGAAATTCAGTCCAGAACATGGTAAAAGGGGGTAAAAAAAGTTTTCTTGGAGGGGATTTGATTCGAAGTTGTTAACAATACTTCTTAGTGATGAGAGGACTCTTTTGATTTAATTTACTTTTTATTTTCACACATGTCATGTTTGAATACTCAATCAGCTTTGAGAAAGATGTCAAAGAGAATACAATACTACAAAGATGTTGTCAAGGTTAATGTCAATCAATACTCTATACATACAAATTATGGAAAATTCAAAACTGCACATTGAATATTTTTATTCATATTTGTGAAATATTTGGATCAAATCCGTCCAGTAGTTTAGAGATCAGCAAGCATTCTAATGGATGACTCACGCTAGACCGTGCCGGGTCCGAGCCGAGTGTCGGCCGTAGCACGGTCACTGAGCCGGTTGTGTTCACGACTGCTCGGGCAAAGCTCGGCGGCACTGTATTCATGCAACGGGCCGTGGCCGAGCCGAGGCGGGACCGAGTTGTTTCCGAGCGTTTTCCGTAGTTCAGTCGTCACTCGGTTGCCGCTCGGTTTATATATTTAGCTCGCCAAATTGACGTCGCCACCAGCCTGATGGAGGAAAGTCGAGGCGCATCTAGCGATTGATGGCCACTTCCGACAGTGGTCCTCAAGTTGGCGGCCCTGTGATATGCCTCTTCACGCTCCTCTTGAAGAACCCGGGATTGTAAGATGAAGGAAACACGTGTGCGGGCAGGTCGTTCCATGTTTTTATAGTTCGACAGAGGAACGATCTTTTTAAACGGTTTAACGTGAGTGTGTTCATACAAAATATAGTTGACCTTGCTGCGACCGACACTCGGCTCGGACCCGGCACGGTGTAGCGTGAGTCATCCTTTTATTCTAAACATATGCTATATAATAATGTAATGACATTAATATACATACACACACACACATATATATATATATATATATATATATATATATATATATATATATATATATATATATAGGGGGAATGCTGCTAGTCTTTTGGGCACAATGCCACGGGGGCCTTATTTAGGTTTAGTTTAGATAGTAATAATCTATTATATAAAAATAAGTCGAGTTTTCCTTCCTGACGCTATAACTCCAGAACGCACGAACCGATTTCCACGGTTTTGCATTCGCTGGAAAGGTCTCGGGCTCCGTGAGGTTTATAGCAAAGAAATTTCAGGGAAAATTTCAACAGAAAAGCGGGAAAATCATTTTTCACATACAGCGCCATCGCGGGCGAAGCTGCGGGCATCAGCTAGTGTAAATATAGATATGTAATAATTATGTTTCTCTGTAATTTTTAACAATAAATGTATTCCTTTATTTATTACATCTTATTTAGTGTGATAATATATATATTATCACACTAAATCGCCACCAGCCTGATGGAGGAAAGTCGAGGCGCATCTAGCGATTGATGGCCACTTCCGACAGTGGTCCTCAAGTTGGCGGCCCTGTGATATGCCTCTTCACGCTCCTCTTGAAGAAACCGGGATTGTAAGATGAAGGAAACACGTGTGCGGGCAGGTCGTTCCATGTTTTTATAGTTCGACAGAGGAACGATCTTTTTAAACGGTTTAACGTGAGTGTGTTCATACAAAATATAGTTGACCTTGCTGCGACCGACACTCGGCTCGGACCCGGCACGGTGTAGCGTGAGTCATCCTTTTATTCTAAACATATGCTATATAATAATGTAATGACATTAATATACATACACACACACACATATATATATATATATATATATATATATATATATATATATATATATATACAACATGAAATTTTGTATAGCGCAAACCTGAAAACACTTTGATCAGAATCAGTAACATTATCCAATGGACCCGATTTCAACCTATGTTAATTTTTTTCAAAACTTCACGAAAAAATTTAACGCATTGAACACTCTATTATCGTAAAGTATGTATAAGTATGTATCATAAAATAACATCACTACGCAGGATCAAAAGCGACCGCCACCAGCCGATCCCGTGCCCTCGACCAGCCACCCCCGGCCGCGCCCCTGCGCCCGCGCCACCCGGGCTGGCCACCAGTCAGTGACCGATAACACGAGCGCGACGTCATACGTGTCGCCGTTCCGCATCCCGTGTCGCTGTGCAAAATACGCGACCGTGTAACAACATGTCTTTTATTATACTTTTTTATACTACTAAGGTGACAGAAAAGCTTACAGCATACTTGATTGTTGCTAACCTTAGCCTATGGACGTTTGGAACACCAGAGGCACGACACACGGGCTGCGATACCAATATCGAAAGGTAGAAGGAATTACCGAAGGTGACAAAGTGCAACGGGTGAACTTTAGTGAGTGGTGGCTAAAAAAATAACAGTGTAAGTGTTTGGTGTACTTTTACGCGTAGAGGATTACATGATACTGATAATGCAGCCTATTGGCGCCATACTAATCCTCAATTACCCCGTCAGAACTCCTTCCGACACCGCTTGTCCATTAACGTGTGTGCAGGCATTATGAATAGTCACGTAATCGTATTGACTACTATTCGTAAATGCCAGTATGTACATACTTGCAGTTCTAGGGTTCCGTAATCAATTGGTAACAGCTAGAAAGAAAGTTTTTTTTATTCAGCCCTTGAACACATAGGTACCTACTTTCATAGGTACACAGCTTGATCCTTTTACTAAGACTCTAATGCTAGTGAACCTTACCATCGGAGAGGGTAAAAATGGGACCTTATTACTAAGACTCCACTGTCCCTCTGTCACCTAACTGTATCTCACTAACCATTATTATAGCTAGACAGTTGAAAATTTCACAGACAGTGTATTTCTGTTGCCGCTATAATAATAAATACCGGTCAAATGCGAAACGGACTCACGCACAGACGGTTCTGTACTAAAAAATCGCGTGTGTTGTATGGGAATCCCATTTAATCGCCCCTTTTATCTGATTTTAGTATCTGTAACAAGCTCTAACTATCGCGGTTCCGATAGAGTCTTATTACGGACAGACAGACGGGTACCGAAGTCTTATGAACAGGGTCCTGTTTTTACCCTTTGGGTACAGAACCCTAAAAACAGATCAAAATAACATTTAAGTGGGCTCCCATACAATAAACGTTCATACAATAAACAGAACCCTACATGCGCGAGTCCGACTCGCACTTGGCCGGTTTCTGTCTTAAACACAGTTCCATAATTACCACTTATGAAAATGGTTTGTTAATGTTATTATCAATACCACACGAATAGTGACTAACTGCCTTGCGTATAATACCTACACCTACGCTGTTCGCTAAAAAATTGTGCAATTGTAAACAAAGGCTTACAACTTGGTCAGTTTTCGTTAGTTTAATTTAATATTTTTTATACGGTATTTTGAAGCGAAACTCTAGTTGGGGTGTCTGAGGTTTGCGCTATACAAAAGTTCACGTTGTATATATATATATAGGGGGAATGCTGCTAGTCTTTTGGGCACAATGCCACGGGGGCCTTATTTAGGTTTAGTTTAGATAGTAATAATGTAAATATAGATATGTAATAATTATGTTTCTCTGTAATTTTTAACAATAAATGTATTCCTTTATTTATTACATCTTATTTAGTGTGATAATATATATATTATCACACTAAATCGCCACCAGCCTGATGGAGGAAAGTCGAGGCGCATCTAGCGATTGATGGCCACTTCCGACAGTGGTCCTCAAGTTGGCGGCCCTGTGATATGCCTCTTCACGCTCCTCTTGAAGAACCCGGGATTGTAAGATGAAGGAAACACGTGTGCGGGCAGGTCGTTCCATGTTTTTATAGTTCGACAGAGGAACGATCTTTTTAAACGGTTTAACGTGAGTGTGTTCATACAAAATATAGTTGACCTTGCTGCGACCGACACTCGGCTCGGACCCGGCACGGTGTAGCGTGAGTCATCCTTTTATTCTAAACATATGCTATATAATAATGTAATGACATTAATATACATACACACACACACATATATATATATATATATATATATATATATATATATATATATATATATATATATATATATATATATATATATATATATATATATACAACATGAAATTTTGTATAGCGCAAACCTGAAAACACTTTGATCAGAATCAGTAACATTATCCAATGGACCCGATTTCAACCTATGTTAATTTTTTTCAAAACTTCACGAAAAATTTAACGCATTGAACACTCTATTATCGTAAAGTATGTATAAGTATGTATCATAAAATAACATCACTACGCAGGATCAAAAGCGACCGCCACCAGCCGATCCCGTGCCCTCGACCAGCCACCCCCGGCCGCGCCCCTGCGCCCGCGCCACCCGGGCTGGCCACCAGTCAGTGACCGATAACACGAGCGCGACGTCATACGTGTCGCCGTTCCGCATCCCGTGTCGCTGTGCAAAATACGCGACCGTGTAACAACATGTCTTTTATTATACTTTTTTATACTACTAAGGTGACAGAAAAGCTTACAGCATACTTGATTGTTGCTAACCTTAGCCTATGGACGTTTGGAACACCAGAGGCACGACACACGGGCTGCGATACCAATATCGAAAGGTAGAAGGAATTACCGAAGGTGACAAAGTGCAACGGGTGAACTTTAGTGAGTGGTGGCTAAAAAAATAACAGTGTAAGTGTTTGGTGTACTTTTACGCGTAGAGGATTACATGATACTGATAATGCAGCCTATTGGCGCCATACTAATCCTCAATTACCCCGTCAGAACTCCTTCCGACACCGCTTGTCCATTAACGTGTGTGCAGGCATTATGAATAGTCACGTAATCGTATTGACTACTATTCGTAAATGCCAGTATGTACATACTTGCAGTTCTAGGGTTCCGTAATCAATTGGTAACAGCTAGAAAGAAAGTTTTTTTTATTCAGCCCTTGAACACATAGGTACCTACTTTCATAGGTACACAGCTTGATCCTTTTACTAAGACTCTAATGCTAGTGAACCTTACCATCGGAGAGGGTAAAAATGGGACCTTATTACTAAGACTCCACTGTCCCTCTGTCACCTAACTGTATCTCACTAACCATTATTATAGCTAGACAGTTGAAAATTTCACAGACAGTGTATTTCTGTTGCCGCTATAATAATAAATACCGGTCAAATGCGAAACGGACTCACGCACAGACGGTTCTGTACTAAAAAATCGCGTGTGTTGTATGGGAATCCCATTTAATCGCCCCTTTTATCTGATTTTAGTATCTGTAACAAGCTCTAACTATCGCGGTTCCGATAGAGTCTTATTACGGACAGACAGACGGGTACCGAAGTCTTATGAACAGGGTCCTGTTTTTACCCTTTGGGTACAGAACCCTAAAAACAGATCAAAATAACATTTAAGTGGGCTCCCATACAATAAACGTTCATACAATAAACAGAACCCTACATGCGCGAGTCCGACTCGCACTTGGCCGGTTTCTGTCTTAAACACAGTTCCATAATTACCACTTATGAAAATGGTTTGTTAATGTTATTATCAATACCACACGAATAGTGACTAACTGCCTTGCGTATAATACCTACACCTACGCTGTTCGCTAAAAAATTGTGCAATTGTAAACAAAGGCTTACAACTTGGTCAGTTTTCGTTAGTTTAATTTAATATTTTTTATACGGTATTTTGAAGCGAAACTCTAGTTGGGGTGTCTGAGGTTTGCGCTATACAAAAGTTCACGTTGTATATATATATATAGGGGGAATGCTGCTAGTCTTTTGGGCACAATGCCACGGGGGCCTTATTTAGGTTTAGTTTAGATAGTAATAATGTAAATATAGATATGTAATAATTATGTTTCTCTGTAATTTTTAACAATAAATGTATTCCTTTATTTATTACATCTTATTTAGTGTGATAATATATATATTATCACACTAAATAACCTGGTCGGGGTAAGCAGAAGGCTAATAAACTATGTAAATTGGGGATTTACACAAACCTATTGGATTGATTAAACTGAAAATTTTGCACGAATATTATTAAGAATTATGTAAGCTTTAAATGTGGACTTCATATTATAACACTTGTGTTGTCTTTATCGAAAATCGAATTTCTTATAAAATATTTATGAATCAGTGATTCAATAAGAATAGCATGAGGACGGGGGGCGGAAGGAGAGGGGGAGGGGTATAAAATAATGTCATGTATACATAATGCACACTTTAATAGTAGTTTATGACACTGTTGCATAATAAGGGTTCTTATAACACGAGTGTGTTTTAAAAAAACGAGCCGTAGGCGAGTTTTTTTATAGTATCACACGAGTGTTATAAGACCAAGTTATGTACAGTGTCATACACTACTTTATCTACTCTCATACTATAATACCCAAATAATACCTGATTTCATTTTGTTGTGATATATAGTTGCTCCTTGATTTCGCCGGTAACAGGTTCATGGTCATGTTTGACGCAGTTTCCAGAATGTCTGGTGGTGTACAATTACCACCATCCTCGCTTTAAGACATGTTTTTACACAAAAACTAATTTATTTTACAAACAAAACCAAACTTTGTTTAATTTAAATGTAAAATGTTGGCGCCAAGGCGCAAACATCGATTGCGCATGCGTGTTTCTTTTTTTTTTAGGCTGCGGAGACCATAGATTTAGGATTTTTCGCTACTCTGGAGACACAATTTTTTTTTAAAGTAGAGGTTCAAACTTCTTTTTCAGCTGGAGATTGTTTATGGTGTATCGTAATGATTAAAAAGTTTTATTATGATATAGGTGTCCATACAAGACCTGTATCGTAATAAAACTTTTTTTTTGGCCTGTGCGTAATGTTTGTCATAATAGTATTGATTTCAATTTTATAATCTTTGTATTATAGTATCAGAGTAGATAAAGCTTATTAAAGAAACAATAGGTACGGTTTCTTGAAAAAAAGTATTGAAATCCCACCAAAAACATCCCTGTTGAAATGAGGCCAAGTTCCTATGGGATAATTTTAATTTTTATGCCAAGTTTTAATTTAGAAGAATCATTATTTTAGATATTTTTAACCGAGTAGGAACCTACGTATTTTCACAACTATACCATATTTTAAGTTGGGTGTATAGTAAAGTGAATTTCAGCCAGATGGACCGTTGACGTGAATACGGTGGCGGGTAATGGCTGGATTCGGAAGGCGGAGGTCTGAGTGTGGTGGCGAGTCTTGGGAATGGCAAATGTTTACCAGTGGATCAGGCTGTTGATGAAGATGATTATGATCGATTTTAAGGTGCATCTAAACTTGGCATTGGATTGAATTTCAACCCTTTTTTAGGCGAACAATTAGCCCATAGGAACTTGGCCTCATTTCAACAGGGATGTTTTTGGTGGGATTGTATATTACTTAGCGTTCGTTGTGAACATTTTATACAACTAAGCTGGCAAACAGGTATACGATACGACCCATCAAGGCTGGTCGTCGTTGGCTTGTGAACCATTGCAAGACCAGAGTTGTTACTCAGTTTGCCTCAACGTTTCTCATAACTGCGCTAAGTTGGTGGCCCATTATTAACAGCTAACATAGCTGTCAAGTATTTATCAGAAAATTATAAGACACAATTTTGAAAAGTTTTCGCCGGACCATTCCAGGGTTTCAAGGCTCACTCCAATTCAAGCGGTTCTGTATTCTCGCATCACGGACTGCTGCTGCCGTGCCAGCGGACGCGGACGGCCTTCGTGAGTAACAGCGAAAGGAGGAGCGTGAGCGTTTTTGAAATTATCTTTTCTTTTTCTTTCTGGTTTGCGTTTTAATCGATAAAGTAAACGTGTCTAAATTATTTAAAGTAAAAAAATATTTTTGACTAATTTAAAAAAAGGAGGTATGCCAATTCACTTTGTGCATTTTGAGGTATAACTTCTTCGTTTGACAACCGAATTGAAAATTTCCTTTTGTATTTTATTAAGCGTAACTTAAGCTTTGTTTCATATAAATTTCATTGGGTTTAGTTCAGGGGTTTGCAACATTTTATATTTTTTACAAAAAAAAAACTTTTGATATTAAATTTATCACAATGACTACTGTAAAGGTTGATAAAGTTAATTCTAAAGAACTGCAAGAATTAACAATAAAACGTAGTTCAATTAAAGGTCAAATAACTAAATTTAAAAACTATTTGAACAATCTTACCCAGAAAGAGGAACTGACAAGTGTCGATCTAGTTGAGCTAACACTTAAACAAGGTAAGTTTGAAGCCTTGTCTTTACGTTTTGATGAATTGCAGATTTAGATAGAAGTAATGAATTCTGAAAATTTGTCTAAAGAATGAACGCGAGAGTATTGAGCACAATTTTATCGTGAATATTGCCGCAATGAAGAACATTATTGATCAATACCACAAACGCGAACAAGCGTCTCATGATCTGAGTGCTCATTGCTCACACGATTGCAAGGACAACAATTACGGCGGATTTAAATTGCCACAAATTCATATTTCTAAATTCGATGGGACATATTTCCGCTGGCTAGAATTTCACGATACATTCGAAAGTTTAATTCACAAAAATACCAAAATTTCAGAGGTTCATAAATTTCATTATTTAATTTCATATCTCGAAGGAGAGGCGGCTAGAATAGTGAGCAATCTCGAAGTTTCATCAAAAAATTATGTTACGGCATGGCAGCTACTCTGTGACCGCTACAACAACAAACGCGTACTTACTAATCACCATTTTAAATGTTTATTGAATGTTCAACCATTGTCCCGCGAATCAGAAAAGTTTCTGCGTTTTTTAGTTGACCACATGAGCAAGAATTTACGTGCTTTGTCTACTCTAGGTCAGCCTACGGATAAATGGGATATGTTATTAATTTACATTTTTTCTCTAAAATTAGATAATCATACTCTCACAAAATGGGAGGAGTATCGAAATACTCTTGATGAGTTACGTCAAGTCCTACGTTATCTATCTTTCACAAATTCTTAACAGGTCGTGCTGACGTTCTCGAATCAATAAATAGAAATAGTAATAGTACAGATACACCTCCAATGACAACGACACGGTCTTCTAACTTTCAAAATAACAATAATCACAATAGGAACAAATCAGTACACCATACAAAATCTTACACAGCTTTCAGTGCTCCAAGGTCAATCTCCCCTGTTTGCATTATTTGTGAGGGAGCTCATAGGATCTATGACTGTTCCGTGTTTAAGTCCAAAAGCGTACAAGATAGATTAAGTGACGTCAAAAAATACAAATTATGCTCCAATTGTCTTCGACAAGGGCATCCTGTGAATGAATGTCGCATGGGTCCGTGCCAACAATGTAATACGAAGGGACATAATACACTATGTAACACAAAGATGATCAGTGTTACTCACCAACTAGCGCGAGGTAGCTATGCAGAGAACTCTTTCCCAGGGCGCCTTGTTACAGAGTTTCTAGTGGGTGCGCAAGGGAGGCCAGGGCTCTGACGAAAACAGCCAATAGGGTGTACACACATACATTTATTAAGTACACAGAGATACACAGAGACACACAGAGAGCTTATTCACTGATAGACACAAATATCACAGGTACACAGAAGTATAGTCAGGGCTTAGGTACTAATATTACTCAATAGACCACTGCCGCGTGAGCAGGTAAAACGGGTAAGCAGCTAACTACACTTATAATTGGGTGACAATTACTGGCCTTGAGTCAAGTTGAGAGCAGCACAGCACGAGCATGCCACGTGGAGGCGGCTGGTTCCTCTCAAAACACCTCGCTCATGTAGTCCACGTGTCATTGGGTGTGGTTTTGCTAACCGTGGACGGGCCGCTTTTCCCCGTAGTAAAAAAACCCTGTTATGACAAGTAAACGACAAATGAAATAACTGACATCGCGACCGACGAAATTCGAACCGCTTAGCAAACAAGAAATGACACTTACCGGTATCCCGGGTGTAGGTTGACACAGAGTCCAACTCCTTCCGAGGAGAATAAGTAAACTCAGACTAATTCCTTAACAGGTCCTCAGGTTGCAACTTACAACCTCCAAAGAAAAATTGAGGCGTGCCACTCAGAGTAATATCAATTTCCCTTGTCCTTAGCCGATCGCAAAAAGAGACTTGAAACTTTGTATCAGGGCTTTATCCCCTCTCTCACGTGGAATCGTGTCGAATCTCATGCAAAACCTGCTTTCATTGAATGCAAAAACGATTCGTCACTGATCCTTATGACATCCTGTCATTCTGACAGCAGAAATGTCACCACTGACAACCGATTAAAAAAAGATAACTCGATTAAGCTGCTTTCACATCCTGAATACTGCATCTATAGAAAATAAATGCTACAACCACCCCCCCTTTAATAGTATTTCCTGCGGATATGACACTGTAACGTAACGGGCGTCAAGGGTGTCGGTGTGGACTTCCCAAGTCCCGTGTTACAATAGTTTGATTTGTAAAAGAAGATTACCTGGATAACAGCAGCCGGAGATACAGTGGACCTTTTAGGTTAAGGGCCGTGTTGTCTGGCTAGTAAACCCCTGTTGCAGTGAGTTCGTGAAAGAAAAACCAGTGTATATTATTATCACCACGTTTAATGGTCTACAATACAAAAACCACAGGCCTTGTGGTATATCAAACGCACTACTTAGCCTATATATATGGCAGGATGCACCAGTATTACTCCAGTTAGAATACTTATATCTACACACACTTTACTTACTTGCTATAAACTTATATCAAATCTATTGACCTGGCCGGCTCTTGCGCCGATGCGATGAAATTATTTCATTTGACACAATTAACTAAACATCACCTTGTGACGTGGCTAACAAAATATACTTTAATCTAGCGACCTAGAGATGGATCCATTCTGGTTAACATTATTATAATCTATGATTTAAAGGCTAAATAAATCTAGTTACATTCTCGGATCGTTATGCAGCCTCCTGAAGGTGAACTACGTTGTTAAACTGTCGGTGGACTATCGCGTAGGCACCGCTAACCAACGAGATGCAGTAATCAACCTCGCGTATGGATGTATAAGAAGAATCCTGGTGGCCCTCCTTGGTGCCAAGTAGTGAAAAAGAAATGCACGTGGCGTAAAAAAGAGAATAAAAAATGCCGGTGCGAGAACCGGTTACCGCTACAAAGCCGGGCTCGTCAGCGGCGCGCAGTCCCGTCTGTGGATCACGCGTCCCACGCTGATGGGTTCACGGGGAAGAATTCCTCCGTGTTGGGAGTCCGCCAAGGGACGGGCAGGTATTCCCAGCAATAATAGGTAGGTACTCCAAAGACCCGCTACAACAAAAGTTACGCGTCATTAGCAATCAGCACGCACTTCACAGACCGCGATTATTACAAGGTCTATCTAGCTTATAAATACCTTTTTGCGGGTCCTGTGATGGTACGAATTGCTCTTGAAGAGACACCCTACGGGTCTTCTCGCTCGAGAGAAAAAAATGCCGACTGCCTCCATCTTTGCTTTTCGTCTCTTCCCCTTCCCACCAAGCCAAACCCGCTTGGTCAGTTACATCTACGGTCCGTTTCATTTCACTCATCCCTCACGTTCCGTTCGTGACTTTTATTCCTCCACTTCTCATACGCCATACACGATTAGGGCTTTATCGCATTAACGCCATGTCATTAACTGAAGCTAAAACTATCCTGTACATTAACCATCCTATCCTCTTAAGCGAATATTTTATCCACTATTTGACATAATGTTCTACGTTACGCGGAACGTGAATTCTGGTGTGACCACTCCGAAATTGATCCGCTCGTAAACTATATATAAATTATCATTAGTTCCAAATCTGTTTACTAATTTAATATACCTATTATTTATTCTAATCTAGATTTATTGTACACTAAATAAAACTATTTTTTTATGTTCTTTTTTTTTATTCCTAAACTATTTCGTTGACAAGGATCAGTCATTGTTACTGTCAAAATGACAATGTCAGATTCACGACGTCTAACCTATGTGTATGTGTAGTATTGTGACTGGATGTAAACACGGAATAAAACGACAGAAAGATATCGAGTTTAATATCTTTGTGTTAATGTGCTTAATGTATGAAATCCTCGTTATCACGAGACAAAAAGAGAGTATTATATTAGAACGTATGGATAATGTGTTGGTGAGTATTGCAGAGTGTTACAATACCCCCTTTCTCGGGAAAAGAGGTAAACCGACAGGTTTACCGAAAGAAACAGCCGGGGCAACCGGGAAAAAGTGGTTACTTAACCGACTCCAAAAAGGATTAAAAAAATACCGAGAAACAAAAGAATAAAACTTCAGAACGCTGCTAGCAATAGTTATTCTTCTGACTGCCCTTTAGAATGATCACAGCTGGATAGGTATTCCTTTCAAAACGCGTACTTCACTCTTCCATACCTCACACAGTATTTCATATTTATCTATGTACATTCATTCGTCATCCTTTCCATATTAATAATAATTATAATAATACATATAATAATATTTAAAGCTTATTTTCCACCTATCATTCAGTCATGCACTTATCCTTCCCTTTCTTATTTGCTCCTATCATTCCATAATTATTTACATGCTGTCATTCATCAGTCTTATATTCTGTAAGAGTTTTTCATACTTTGGCCAATCGTACTGTCGGTCAATCATTTGACTGTCAAGAAAAACAACTTTTTTGCTCATGCGTTGTTAAGTATCATATCATATAAACATTAACTGTAAGAATAAGAACACAATGTAAAAACACAAACGGCAAAACAATTATTAATTGCATACATTAGTTTCGATAAATGCTTGCCTAGCCCTACGATCAAAAAAAAATCTTGGGTTCGGAGTAAATACCACTAGACAAGCAACAATATCGGACAGGGTGTGTAAATAATTTAATCTACACGCAAGATGTCCTTTACATGAAATTTACCAACAGATCCTGACGATAACTCGCGTAGCTCATACACTACATCTGACAACCTCCTTTCAACCGTGCACTTCACAAATTTCGGCGCCAGCTTGGCGGAGAAATACTTCGCTGCGTTAGATTGTACGAAGTTCCTTCGCCAGACCACATCGCCTATTTTCGCTGTGAAGTGTCGTCGTCTTAGGTTATAATGTTGTGAATTTTTCTGGTACGCCTGAGTTAATGCATCTACTACCTTGTCAAAAATTTTTCCCAATTCCAACAACGATGATGCCGCTGCGCTTCTATCGCCTATGGTCAGATCATCAGCTGATGTTGGTAAATCCCTAAGAATTGAATGGAATTGACCGTCAGTGACTATTTCACGATCGGTGGCTAAGAAGTACGGTGTGTATCCCGTTGCTAGGTTCACCGTGCTATTCAGTGATAGCTGAATTTGCTGAAGGTATTTGGACCAATTACGTTGATCTTGTTCAACTAGTATGGATAAACAGACTTCAGCGGTTTTGTTATACCGTTCGACTGTATTCGCTTGCGGTGCATAATGCGCCGTATAGAAAATTCGAGGGATAGAATATCCATCGCAAAATGATTTAAACGATTTGCTTTTAAATATGGTAGCGTTGTCACAAATAAGAATCGCGGGGGTTCCCCATTTCAAGATCAATTCCTTTTCCAAAAATGAAGTGACCGTTTGAGTGGTTGCAGTACGGAGGGGGTGAAGCCATACAAATTTTGAGAAAACGTCTACAACTGACAGAATGTATATATGACCCGAATATGCTTTAGGTAATGGGCCTATAATATCTATTGACAACGTGTGCATCGGAACGTCCACCTCCTTTTGATTTGTCATGAGTCCGTGAGGTGGTGAATTTGAGTGTTTATATGCTTTACACTTGTCACACCGTGTGACAAATTCCTTAACATTTTCAAACATATTTGGCCAATAATAATGTTCCCTAATTTTCAAATACGTTTTTTGAACTCCTGGGTGTACACTACAGAAGGAGTCATGGTTTTCCTTGATGCATTCATCGACCAGCTCTTTAGGAATTACTAACCTCCAATTGTTTTTTGAAGTACAAGAGCCACCTTTGCAAAATCTAAACAAATTGTTGCCTAGGATCTGAAAATTTTTGAAACGAGTAGGCATAGTTTTACAGCCGTTATACATCTTCTTATACCACTCATCAGAAGTTGAAGAAAGTTCTTGATTGAAAGTAATAGCATCGACCGAAATTCGGGATAGTGCATCTGGTACGACATTAAGCTTACCTGCCTTATGGCAAATGTCAAAATTAAAAGTGGATATCTGCATTGCCCATCTGGCCAACCTGCCTGAGGGGTTATTTAAAGACTTAAGCCACTTTAAACTCATATGGTCAGTGATGACCGTGAACTTAGTACCTTCTATGTAAGCACGAAAATGATTTATGGAATCCACTACCGCGAGCAGTTCACGCTCTGTTGTACTGTAATTTCTCTCAGGTTTTGCCAGTAAACGTGAAAAGAAAGCCACAGGACGCTCGATTCCATCTATGTCCTGCGTCAAAACACTACCAATGCCTACGGATGATGCGTCGCAATGAAGCACGAAAGGTTTCGAAAATTCTGGCGACGCCAAAACTGGAGCTGTTATTAAAGCATTTTTAAGGGTATTGAAAGAATCCTCAGCTGCTTCGGACCATTGGATGCCGTCACTGCCTTTCTTCTTACCTACCAACGCTGTCATAGGTGCTATGATGGTGGAAAAATCCTTAACAAACCTACGATAGTATGAACATAGACCTATAAATCCTCGTAGCTGCTTGGCAGTTTTAGGCTGTGGGAAATTCTGAATGCTGCTCAGCTTCTCTGGGTCAGTGCGCAAACCTTGTGTATTGATGATGTATCCCAAGTATCTAAGCTCTCCTTTGCAAAATTCGCACTTTTTTAAGTTGATAGTGAGACCAGCGTCACTAAGCGACCTCTTTACAGCAGCAAGTATCTCCATATGTTCAGAAAATGACTCTGTGGCAATCAGAAGATCGTCCAGATAACAAAAAACTTTTCCGTCAAATTTGTGCAGAAATAGCGAATCAACTAGCCTTTGCATTTCCGCTCCCGCATTGGATAATCCGAATGGCATTCTTTTAAAATGAAAAAGACCTCTATTAGGGACTACGAAAGCTGTTTTCTCACAAGAAGTACCTTTGCCGTCTATTCCATCCTGACTTGACAAACTGACCTGCCAAAAACTCGATGATAAATCAATTGAACTAAGATAATGTGCTCCTCGCAGATTGTCCAAAATCGAATTTATATAAGGAAGTGGGTACGAGTCTTTAACCGTGACATCATTGAGCTTACGCGCGTCGAGGCAGAATCTCCATGATCCATCTTTCTTTGGGATCATGACAACCGGGTTGGACCATGGTGACCTCGACGGTTCGATGACATCGAGCCTCAACATCTCGTCCACCTCCCTATTCAATGCTGTCAACTTAGCAGGCGATAAAGGGTAATATCTTTGTTTAATAGGCTCTCCCTGTGTAATAATTTTATGTGTAACGATATGCGTTTTCCCTAAACCTTTTTTTTCTGATGAAATTGACTCAAAGTCATTCATTACTTTTTGTAGATGTTTGGCTTGTTGAGATGTTAGATCATCTCTGGGTATTAAAGCTTTCACCTCACACAACGCACTGCAAGCACTATAACTTGTGGAGTTGCCTCTCCTCACGACATCTCCAAACTTAAAAATGTCCACTAGACCAAATGCATCAGCGAAATCCATACCGCACAAGATTTCGTGATGTATGTCAGGGCAAACTAAAAAATTAAAGTGGGCAGTTATCCCATTACAAGTTATTGGCAAAGACATTATGCCAATGACTTTAATTTGAGATAAATCCGCTAAAAATACTGCTGGCACGACTGAAGCATCCCTAGCATGTAATGTCCATCCAAGTCTTTGAAAATATCGATGCTTATTCGCACCTAAAACTGATAAATGTGCCCCAGGATCGAGCAATGCTTCGAAATTACGGTCCTTTATTGTGAATTTAACAAACAACCGATTATCCCCTACGAATGACGATATTTCAGGCGAAGAGACTGTTTGTGTGTGTAACGACTTGCTCGGGGGCCCCATCAGTTTTTTTCATTAAGTGTCTGTGTAGTAGACTGCGAGCGCAAGCCTGTGTTACATTGGGTGCAGCTCCTAATCGTCACCCTCTTAGCTCCGCACTTGAAACATATTATGCCTGGTATTGACCTACACACCTTATAACTATGGCCGACTTTTTTACATTTAAGGCAAGTAATAGGTGAGCCGCGCCTGTCAGGTAATTTGCCGACGCTGACTGCATTGAGTTCGCGCTTGCCAACCGGTTTAGATTGACATAAAACACCAGAATAAGCCTCATAATTCTTGGACACGTTGACCAATTGGTCAAAGGTAGTAATATCATTGATGGCTAATAGTTGGGCGTATGTAGGTAGCAAATTGTGTTTTATAATTTCAAGTAGGTTGTCGCTTGTAATAGGATATGTTAGTCTATTGTTTAAATCCTGGATATCTAAAATAAAGAATGATACAGACTGACCTAGCTTCTGCTTTTTTTCACGAATTTGTCTCTCTATGCTGTAGTTGTAATCCTTTGATTGAAAGAATTTTCGAAATTCAACGCAAATATCAAACCAAGAGTTAATTTTATGTTGGATTGTTCTATGAAACTTGAGTGCGGTGTCAGATAACAGTTCTGAAAAACCTCTTACTAATGTTGTATCGTCAATCTGTCGTGCGATACGTGTTTCATTAACCCTAAGGAGGAAGTCGTCAATATCTGACTCTCCGTTATACTTGAGTTTAAGGGAAGCTAAATTTAATGATCTGTAGTACACATGCGCACTGGGGGGCGGTGCAACCACTTGTGTTATACCATTACCTTGGTTCATGTTGTCAAAAATTTCGCTAGTTTTAATGGGGAATGTCTTATGTGCGTGTGCTATCGGTTCTTGTGCCACGTATGTCTCTTGTGTGTTGCTGTGAGAGGCAGCATAATGGGTGGTCGTATTAGAGACTATGGATGTCGTAAACGTTTCGGGAGCCAAAGATGAAGTCCGGTTCACGTTGACTCGGGGACGTGTATTTACGGTATCCATAGGTATGTGTACCTCTAAAGGTCGTGTATACGGGCTAGAAGTTACCTGCATAACGTTCCGACTATGCACCGGTGAAGCAAATTCACTTGCATCAGTATCTGGAGTTTTTGACATTTTTTATAAATAAGTTCTTAATATCTAGTTTGTATTTAGCCTAAAATGCTCTAGTAGTAGTAGTAGTAATGGTATAATCACTGTAGCAATGCCACAGACACAATAACAACAAAGTTATGTTTCAAAATTATGTCCGTAAAAATTACTATGAAAAAATTCAATTTTGTTAATAAAAACAAAACCTGCAACTATTTAGTCCTGATCCTTGTGTATGTAAGCTCTAAAGGGTGTACAAGATCAGATAAAACTATAAAAACAACCAATATGTTGATATTTAAAAAGTTGATTTTTGTCGGGAGAACGATAAGACAAAAAAACTCAAATTTGCTCACAAAATCGAAAATTGACACAAGACTTTATCTGGTCCTAGTGTTTATCAATGCAGAATGGTGCACCGAATCAGATAGAAGTTTAAAAATCACCAATATGTTGACACTTAAAAAGTTGATTTTTGCCGGGATGAGAACGACAACTCATAAAACACAAATTTGTTCACAAAAACAAAATTTGCACATATTTTGGTTTGGTTTCTTACTGTTATTAACTCTAAGCAGTGTAAGCAATTATATTAAACACTTAAACCATCCAGATGTCAATATTTAAAAAATGTTGTTAGTTCTGGATGAAACTTTTGTTAAAGAAAAAAAAACTTAAATTTGCATAAAAAAGTCAAAATTTACACATTTTGTGGTCTGGTCTTCACGGATATGAATTCTTAATAGGGTGAGTGACCAGATTCAATATCTATAAACCATCAATATGTCAATATTTAAAATTTTGACATATTCCTGAGGGAACGGTGAAGTATGAACTATTAATTTTCTTAAAGTAAAGCTACTGCTTTCAAGCCTAGATACAACAATAAAAATTGTATCCCTCAAAAGATAAACACAAAGGAAATTCCCCCCCGAAGCTCAATTGCAACAATGGTTACCAACTAATTTCAATTGAATTCAGGCGCTGTACATGCAGCACTTTAATAGGTAATCACAATAAAATAAAGTTCGGGCGCCATGTAACGTAACGGGCGTCAAGGGTGTCGGTGTGGACTTCCCAAGTCCCGTGTTACAATAGTTTGATTTGTAAAAGAAGATTACCTGGATAACAGCAGCCGGAGATACAGTGGACCTTTTAGGTTAAGGGCCGTGTTGTCTGGCTAGTAAACCCCTGTTGCAGTGAGTTCGTGAAAGAAAAACCAGTGTATATTATTATCACCACGTTTAATGGTCTACAATACAAAAACCACAGGCCTTGTGGTATATCAAACGCACTACTTAGCCTATATATATGGCAGGATGCACCAGTATTACTCCAGTTAGAATACTTATATCTACACACACTTTACTTACTTGCTATAAACTTATATCAAATCTATTGACCTGGCCGGCTCTTGCGCCGATGCGATGAAATTATTTCATTTGACACAATTAACTAAACATCACCTTGTGACGTGGCTAACAAAATATACTTTAATCTAGCGACCTAGAGATGGATCCATTCTGGTTAACATTATTATAATCTATGATTTAAAGGCTAAATAAATCTAGTTACATTCTCGGATCGTTATGCAGCCTCCTGAAGGTGAACTACGTTGTTAAACTGTCGGTGGACTATCGCGTAGGCACCGCTAACCAACGAGATGCAGTAATCAACCTCGCGTATGGATGTATAAGAAGAATCCTGGTGGCCCTCCTTGGTGCCAAGTAGTGAAAAAGAAATGCACGTGGCGTAAAAAAGAGAATAAAAAATGCCGGTGCGAGAACCGGTTACCGCTACAAAGCCGGGCTCGTCAGCGGCGCGCAGTCCCGTCTGTGGATCACGCGTCCCACGCTGATGGGTTCACGGGGAAGAATTCCTCCGTGTTGGGAGTCCGCCAAGGGACGGGCAGGTATTCCCAGCAATAATAGGTAGGTACTCCAAAGACCCGCTACAACAAAAGTTACGCGTCATTAGCAATCAGCACGCACTTCACAGACCGCGATTATTACAAGGTCTATCTAGCTTATAAATACCTTTTTGCGGGTCCTGTGATGGTACGAATTGCTCTTGAAGAGACACCCTACGGGTCTTCTCGCTCGAGAGAAAAAAATGCCGACTGCCTCCATCTTTGCTTTTCGTCTCTTCCCCTTCCCACCAAGCCAAACCCGCTTGGTCAGTTACATCTACGGTCCGTTTCATTTCACTCATCCCTCACGTTCCGTTCGTGACTTTTATTCCTCCACTTCTCATACGCCATACACGATTAGGGCTTTATCGCATTAACGCCATGTCATTAACTGAAGCTAAAACTATCCTGTACATTAACCATCCTATCCTCTTAAGCGAATATTTTATCCACTATTTGACATAATGTTCTACGTTACGCGGAACGTGAATTCTGGTGTGACCACTCCGAAATTGATCCGCTCGTAAACTATATATAAATTATCATTAGTTCCAAATCTGTTTACTAATTTAATATACCTATTATTTATTCTAATCTAGATTTATTGTACACTAAATAAAACTATTTTTTTATGTTCTTTTTTTTTATTCCTAAACTATTTCGTTGACAAGGATCAGTCATTGTTACTGTCAAAATGACAATGTCAGATTCACGACGTCTAACCTATGTGTATGTGTAGTATTGTGACTGGATGTAAACACGGAATAAAACGACAGAAAGATATCGAGTTTAATATCTTTGTGTTAATGTGCTTAATGTATGAAATCCTCGTTATCACGAGACAAAAAGAGAGTATTATATTAGAACGTATGGATAATGTGTTGGTGAGTATTGCAGAGTGTTACAACACGCTGGAAATACACAATAAAGAAAACAGAAAAGTACTGACTAATAAACAAAGACAACCAGCTAGGTCCTTCAAACACCAGCTGACTACGACCATTACAATACCAAAGAAAGATCCTCCTATGTACCTAACTAGACACTGACTCGTGTACCGGTTAGGCTAAGTAACTAGAGTCTAATGCCCTTCATAGAAAACGAATGCTCCCTTTACTCACTGCCGATACCCTAACACTACCCAAGCTCTCAGGATATTGTAGAGTACTCAGAAGCGAATGAGAGAAAAACGCTCGGTGCGGTGCATAGAAGAAACTACAACGTGACAATTTAAAGTCACGTACACATATAGAAATACAAACAAAAGATTAAAATAGTCTTACATAATGATCACATAGCACTGGTTTAATAAACTAGAGAAACAGTGCTATGTAGTTACGTTAGGTATTGGAGACTGCTCCTCCTGATACTTCAGGATGTCCTTGATATGGTACTCCCCAAGATCCTTACCGTCCAGATCTGACAGCCTATATACTAAAGGGGATCGTTTAGCAGTCACCACACATTTAAGGAACTTAGGGGCTAGCTTAGAAGTAAAATTCTTGGCCTTGTTGGACAGGTAGAACGTGCGTTTGTAAACTATCTGTCCCACTTTCAGCTCTACATGCCTTTTTCTGAGGTTGTAATACTTTTCATTACGCTGGTGGGCAACGTTCAAATGTTTCCTCACCTGGTCGTAAATGCGTTGTATTTCTCTCAGCTTGACACCGAAGGCTGATGGATCGTCTACAGAGACTGAAGTAGGATGGCACGCGATATCTGTCTGCCTGTATAACACTCCATCCCCAATAAATTCCCTACCATGTACCAAAAAGTAAGGGGTGAAACGAGTTGCTTCGTTAACTGCAGTGTTTAAAGCACACTGTATCTCAACCAAGAACTGATCCCAAGACTTGTGTTGTGACTTCACATAGCATGAGATCGCTTGAACCACATTACGAATAGCTCGTTCCGCCTGATTAGTTTGGGCATGATACCTAGGGTTATAATATATATTAGGTACATTGTATTTAGCCAACAGATCCTTAAATGGCTTACTCACAAACTGAGGGCCATTAACCATGTAAATAGTCTTGCAGACTCCGTGCACGAGAAACACACTCTTCTCTATGAACCTCGCGACTACAGCGCCTGTGGCAACCCGAACAGGGCACAACATGACGTATTTGCTAAAGTAGTCAGAGACCACGATCAGGTGTACGTTTCTATTGCTCGAAGTGGGAAAGGGACCAAGCAGATCGACAGAGATGGCTTCGAATGGCTTCGAAACCCGCTTCGGGCTACCCATTAGGCCGGGACGAGACGTATTTACGGGTTTGTACTGTTTGCATGTTTCGCAATTCCCAACATATTCTTTGACGTCCTCGTACATCTTGGGCCAGTAATAATTTAGGGCTAACCTTTTATGCGTCTTCCAAACGCCACCATGGGCACTAAGTGTGTCATCGTGGTACTTAGAGAGCAGGGGCAAGCGATCCTCCTGAGGTACCACCAGCTTCCAGTCAAAGTCTGAAGTCAAAGAATATTTATTTTTTGTTAACCTATATAGAAGGTTGTCACGAATGTCATAATTTGGTGACTTCCTAGGGTTCTTCCGAACACTATTCATGGTGTGGTCATACCACGGGTCTTTAGTGGGTACTGCATCGAGGGAATCAATTTTGATACGAGACAGAGCATCAGGTACAACGTGGTCTTTACCTTTTCGATGCTCTATGTCAAAGTCGAATTGACTGAGCCTCATACTCCAACGTGCTAGACGACCCGTGGGATTTTTCAGTTTATGGAACCACAGAAGAGATGAATGATCCGTGACGACCGTACATTTTTGGCCTTCGACGTACTGTCGAAATTGTTCCAAAGCGAAAATCACGGCCAGAAGTTCTCGCTCAGTTGTGCTGTAGTTCACCTCGTTCTTGTTGAGAGAACGGCTACAGTGGGCGATAGGGTGCTCAACACCATCGTGAGTTTGTGTCAGTACAGCAGCAACTGAGTAAGCTGACGCGTCACTAAGAATGCGGAAGGGCATCTCAAAGTTAGGCATTTTTAATATAGGGGCAGAAACCAAGGCTGACTTTAGCAGGTTAAAGGACTGTTCAGCCTCAGGGGTCCATTCGAACTTAAGGTTCGTAGAAGTGAGTTTGCACAGAGGTTTACTAATCTTAGAGAAGTTGTTAACAAAGCGACGATACCAGCCGGCCATTCCCAGAAATCTCTTAACCTCCTTAGGGTTAGAAGGGGTGGGATAGTTGAGGATAACCTCAACTTTACCCGGGTCTGTCCGTAAGCCATGTTTGTCCACATAATACCCCAGGTATTTGAGTTCACTCCGACAAAAGTGGGATTTTTTCATGTTAATAGTTAGGCCAGCATCCTTGAGTTGCTGATAGACTCTATGTAAGAGCTCTACATGCTCCTCAAAGGTGCTGGACACACAGACTATGTCGTCCTGAAACGCAAATACCTTATTGTCGAACTCGGGGCCAAACAGACGGTCCATCAGGCGTTGCATCGTGGCACTAGCCCCGACAAGCCCGAAGCACATCGAATTGTATTGGAATAATCCTCTCCGGGGAACCCTAAAAGCAGTCTTCTCAGCAGACTGGGGTGAGTCAAATGGAATCTGCCAGTAAGCCGCACTCAAATCTACAGAAGTTAAATACTTAGCGTTATTAAGGTGGTCCAAGATTTGATTGATATAGGGTAAGGGGTAGGCGTCACTCTTTGACACAGAGTTCAGCTTGCGAGAGTCCAAGCACAATCTGAGATCACCGTTTGCCTTCTCCACCATGACCACTGGAGAGTTCCACGCGGACTGAGACGGGGACACTACTCCCATCTCCAGCATTCGGTCCAACTCGGCTTCCAGGGCCTTCTGTTTAAGGGGAGAGAGCGGATAATAACGCTGCTTGATCGGCTTGCTGTCACCAGTGTCAATGACATGATGTACAAGTGAGGTCCGACCTAAACCCACCTTATCAGTGTTCAATGAGTCAAATTTCTCAATGACCCCGTTGATTACACACCTTTGTTTAGCAGTCAAGTTGTTGTAATCCTCGAGGCCACCGTTAAGGGACACAGACTCTATAGGATTATTATCACTAAAGCTATCAAGACTAATATTTTGTAAAATTAACTTATCACTTAACTTAAATTGTTGCCAGAAATCCACACCAAATATCATGGAGGTGGTTATTCCTGGGACAACATAGAACTTGACAACTCGGATAACCGAATTGTACTCAATGGGCAAAGAGATACAACCCAGACATTGCAAGTGAGTGCTGTCTGCAGTTGTAATACGAAAAGTAGGATTGATACTCACAAGATCAAAAGTAGTATATAATTGTACCTTCTGGACCACAGATAGTTCAGCACCGCTTCACTATCTGAGGTCCAAAAGGATACAATTATATTATCTCCATAATCACATAACTCACCCACCTGCCCGTTTAACGAAACTCCAACCTTCACGCGCACCGATGTATTTGCGGTGCAAAAATGTGTACGCGTTCGATAATCGCATAAAATATCCGATCACTATCATCCCATGTCGTTAGCGAACCCAATTTATCTAGAACTCAATGTATGTTCACACCTAGACACATGCATTCCAATGTATTGCTGTGAAAAATGTTGAGAAAAATTCACAACATTTACATCGGCTAAAATATCACAAGCAGAACAGTGACCTAAGGCAGGTGTCTCACCGACAACGAGAGAACGAGTAACTATCGACTATTTTCTCGCTCAAGAAACGTACAATAGATATACATTCCGTGTAAACAAAAGAAATGCGTATACAAATAGTTCATCGCTGACTGTTCACACTGCTGGCGAGCACTCGCTTCACTAGTTTGTTCGTTTTGTTTCTCGCTCAGCGATTCTCGCTCTACTCGTTACTCGTTCGTCGATGCCGGTGAGACACCTGCCTTACATAGACTTTGTTGGAAAATAGAATAAAACTCTGTATTGTCAAAATATACTTCCCATTTATTTATATTAATTCAACGCATTAAATTTAGGGGTTTCGTCGAACAACTCGTCCACAGATGCAACTAAGCTTTGCAGCTTTCGCCATTGTTGGGAATCTTGTTCAGCCTGGAATTTGATTCGGACCAACGCTTTTTTCCATAGCTCCAAGGCTTCGGTGTCGCGAACGTCGTTTGTGCGGTAGACCTTGAGATCCACGTAGTATTCCCCCGATGTACTTGCTGATCGGCGCTCCGTACCGTTCGCAACTCTGTTCACGAAGTACGACGACACCACCGTAGGACTCTCTAAGGACTCCTCGCTCCGTTTACTAAGCCCAAATATGTCCACTGATGGCTTAATCTTTTTTCTGAAACAAATAATATTTAATTACTTTTGGTAACATAGATTACGATTACGTTCCTGTGAATTATCATAGAAACCATGAATTATATACGAAACATACTTTAAACATTATTGCATATAAATTCCGGTTTCGGCTTGTACAAAGTAAACATCACTGTTACACTCTCTGTAGAACAAATCCATTTTTGGTAAACAAAAAACTAACCGCGACGAGTTATTACCGTGCTAAAACAGAAAATAGTGACCAACGAACAAATTGGACTAATAAACAGAAAGAATCTTGCTCAAAGCGAAGTAATTATTATAAATTTACTATCAATTAAAGAGGTGAGTTTTATATATCTACCTACGTTAAAACAGTAAATTGTATTCAAGTGACACAAGTGACATCAAGGCAAGGATACCAACCTAACAGATTAAAGAAGTTGTTATCAGTGTTGCCATTCCTAACTCAGTGTTGCCGCTCTCAAATCAGGGTTGTCAACGGCACTTTGGTATTGCCATAATAAATTCAGTATTGCCACTTATTACCCAAATCTCCGTAAAGTATGGAAGGTCAATTGGACAATTTTTGGGAAAAACTCGCAGAGCAAATGGCAGCACAAACTAAAGAAATAACCGAAGCGGTTACCAGGAACGTCACAGAGAGCATTGCCGAGAAATTAAATACACTTGTAGAAGAAAACAAAAATCTTAAAAGCGAAGTAAATGAACTAAGAAATAAAATAATAAGGCTTGAAGAAGATAAAAAAAGGAATAACATTATCTTTTTTGGAGTCAAAGAAGAACACCACTCCGATACTCTGATCGAGAAAATTATAGGATTGGTTAAAACGGACATGAAGATTCAAATCAATCCGCAAGAAATAAATAATGCATACAGATTCGGTGAAAAGAACAATAACAAACCCCGCCCTATTCTTGTAACTTTCACAACAAACTGGAGGAAAATGGAAGTACTCAAAAACAAAAAGAAACTCAGTACAGATATTTATATAAAAGAGGATTATACTAAAGAAGTACTCGAGAAGAGAAAGTTGCTTCTACCCCGCTTAGAAGAAGAAAGAGCAAAGGGAAAAGTTTGTTATTTAGTAAGAGATAAACTAGTCACCAAAGAACCGAAAGCAGACCAAAAGGAAAAAAGGAAGAGGGATCGCACAGACTCCCCCAATCAATCACCAAACTGTAAAGTCACACCCGCTCCAAAGAAGGTGAACAAAACCAACATATTAGATTACGTGGCAAGAAGCAGATCAACGTCGCTATCACTTTCTTCAACGTCAAAAAACTAATATTAGACATCGACAACCGGAAACGAAAACAACTAAAAGAGAGATACATACCCAAAGAAACACTAAAAGCATCCACCCCAAGACGGCCGGTCACCGCGGGGGAAAGCGACCACTACCCTCCAAACATTCCCACATATATACCAAATAGTTCTGGAAACAGCAAAAACGAACGAAATCGAGTATATCATATAGCAACATACAATACACTTACACTGAGAACAGAGGACAGTCTGAATGAACTAACAAACGCCATCTCAAAAATGAAATGGGATATAATTGGCCTATGTGAAACGAGAAGAAATGGCGAAGGGATTGAAGAATTCAGCCAGTTCATAATGTATTACAAAGGAGAAACTCCAGGACTATACGGAGTAGGCTTCTTAATCAAGAAGGAGCTCAAGAACTTCATTGAAGAGATAATAGGCATTTCGGAACGGATAGCTATATTAAACATAACGTTCCCCAATAAGAAAGAAAGATGGTCTATTATCCAAATATACTCGCCAACAGAAAAATCAACTGTCTCTGAAATCGAATCCTTCTACGCATCACTAAATACTGCCATCAAAGAACACACCCACAAAAACTGTATAGTAATGGGAGACTTCAACGCGCAAGTCGGAACTCCAAGGAAAGGAGAAGGCATAATACTGGGGTCTCATATCGAGGGCAAAAGAACCAGGAATGGTCAAAAATTACTAGAGTTCGCATTTGAAAATAATCTTAAAATTCTAAATAGTCTGTTCAAAAAAAGGAAATCGAAAAGATGGACGTGGACATCACCAGACGGGCGTTTCAGAAATGAAATTGATTACATCCTTACCAACAGATCCAATTTTTTTGATGATTGTAGCACCATTGCAAATCTTAACTTCAACAGCAACCATAGAATGCTTCGAGCACGTCTGCACATATCATCCAGGCCGAATATGACACGGCCCTTTAAAATAAAATCACAAAATACTAAAAAGGTAATATCGACAACCGCAACAAAGGAAAAACTGAGCTCCGTAAAAGATGAATGCATACAACATCTTAATACTCAAAATAAATACAATATACTACATGAAATACTGACTACGAACGCAAAGCAACACAGCAGCAACAGCAATAACACACCAAGGGCAAAGAACAACATGTCTGAAAAAACTAAGGAGCTACTAGAGGAAAGGTACAAGCTAATCAAAACTGAAAACAAAACAAAAATCACACGAGATAGGATAAGCAAGTTAAGTAAGGAAATAAAAACACAAATGAGAAAACACCGTGAACAGCTAAGGCTAGACACTTTTGAAAAACACATAATCAAGACAGGGGGAATAAAAAAAGCTGTAACAATTCTGAATGAAAAATCAAACTGGATACCTAATATGAAGGACCGAAGGGGCGTAATAAAGACTAAAAGACCAGACATCCTAACTATAGCCACTAAGTTCTACGAAGACTTGTATTCCTCAAAGAACCACATGGACGAAACTGACCTAAACAATAATGAGAGCGTGCCACCTATTCTAGAAATCGAGATAACTAAAGCTATTGAGACACAGAAAATGGATAAATCACCTGGACCCGACAACATTAGCAATGAATTAGTGATTGATTGTAAAAATACCATCATACCGTTACTGAAAAACATTTTCAACGATATATTGCACACGGAAACAATTCCAACACAATGGACAAATTCTACGATAACGCTGTTACACAAAAAAGGCGACAAAAACGAATTAAATAACTACAGACCAATTAGCCTGATGTCTAATGTATACAAAATATTCGCGAAAATAATTTTACGCCGTATTACCAGGACCCTCGACGAGAATCAACCTCGAGAACAGGCCGGATTCAGGACTGGTTACTCTACACTCAACCACATACATGCGGTAAGGCAAGTCTTTGAGAAAAATAAGGAGTATAATATACTATTTTACTGTTGCTTCGTAGATTATAATAAGGCATTCGATTCAATCGAACATGAAAGTATCTGGAAAAGTCTGAAAAATCAAGGTGTTGAATACAAATATATCCGAATTCTGAAAAATATTTATACAAAAAGTACAGCTAATATAAAGTTGGAAAAACAGGGTAAAGAAATAAAAATAAATAGGGGAGTACGTCAAGGAGACCCCCTATCTCCAAAATTATTTACAGCCGTGTTACAAGAAGTCTTTCGCAAAATAGAATGGGACGAATACGGTTTAAACATTAACGGACAAAAACTGACGCACCTACGATTTGCTGATGACATCATAATTTTCGCCCCGACAAGAATGTATCTCCAAAATATGATAGCAGACTTAGAAAGAGAAAGTCGTAAAGTAGGCCTAACAATGAATACGTCTAAAACTAAAGTCATGACAAACACGATCGAAGAGCCTATAATACTGAACGGCGAACCCATCGAATATGTGAAAGAGTACACATATTTGGGTCAACTAATTTCAACTACCGATTCAATGACTAAGGAAATAGACACAAGAATAGGTAATGCATGGAAAAGCTATTGGAGGCTAAAAGAAGTAATGAAAAATAAAGAAACGAAGATGTTTGTTAAAAAGAAACTTTATAACACCTGTGTATTGCCTGTACTGACATATGGTTGTCAAACATGGGCACTCACGAAGAAACAAAACGACAAAATAAAAACTTGCCAGACAGCGATGGAGAAAAGCATGTTGAGTATCAGAAAAAGTGACAAAATAAGAAACCGAACCATTAGGAAACGCACGAAAGTAGATGACGTAATATCCAGAATTCGAAAACTTAAGTGGAGATGGACAGGCCACATGTTAAGAGACAGAGAGAAATGGAACCAAACATTAGTTTTCTGGTACCCCAGAAATTCCAAAAGAAGTCGTGGAGGACAGACCCGAAGGTGGGAAGATGATATTAAAGTGGTAGCGGGAAGGCTTTGGACGAGAACCGCTCTCAACAGAAAGGAGTGGAAGGGACTGGAGGAGGCCTTTGCCAATGGGCAGACAGACCAAGTTGCCGATGTCGACGTAGAAGAGATATAATTGTTATTTAGAAAATAAGAATGTAAAGTAGATATAAATATTTAAAAAAAAAACAAAAAAAAAACTGTAAATTGTGTCTGAATAAAGGCTTATATTATTATTATTATTATATATTATATTACTGTCACTGGAAACAGATATTGGTTAAAATAATAATAATTACCTCATACTGATAGGAGATTTTCTCGATGTTGATGGTTTGTTTCTTTTCCCGCTTTTATTGTTCGATCCCTGGCCATTTTTGGAGCTAGTAAAAGGGTGATCATACTCTGAGTCAGACCTGTAATTAAAATATAATTTATCAATAAAAGAAATATATCATTGTCATCATCATAGCTCAGTCCTGAGTGCGTTTAGTGCCTGGGCTTTGATGTCGCGAGATTGCTTTCCTACTTTTATTCCTCAGTGAGGTGTACTGTTTGATGTAAAACAGTTAATATCTAAAAAAGAAATGCTAGCAAGACTGTACGAAGTCATCATCAAGTATTAGCTATACTGAGTCCTAGGGTTCGTTCAATACTTGGCTTCGATATACTTGTCTGGATATACTTGGTGTTACATAAGGGTATATCAAGCCGAAACAGATAGCATCAGCTAGTCGTTTAGAACATATTTTGATGTAATTCTAACAACGAACCAATAAAAAAGTGAATTACTATACCACTGCAGAGTTGATAATATTTATCCTGTTCTGTCAGTAACTTTTTTGATTGGTTCGCTGTTGACACAAATCAGAATATGTTCTAAACGACTAGCTGATGTCACCTGTTTCAGCTTGATATACCGTTATGTAACATTCTGTATATGCTTTCCTAAATACAGACAAAATCTAAAACAAAAGAAAAATACAATGCAAAAAAGACTGTGTGAAGTCACCTCTAAGTGTCAGCCTCTCATCGGAATACTACGTGATGCTATAATCATCATCATAGCGCTAGTCTTGGTTGCGTTCAATGCAGGATCCGCTTTCCTACTTTTATTCTTTGTGATGTACATACATACATATGCTCACGCCTGTATCCCCGAAGGGGTATGCAGAGGTGAATAATTCACCCACATTTTGTCGATAATCACAAACATATCTTTGTGATGTGTGAATGACAAATATCTGAAAATATACAAGAAAAACAAACAATCAAAAAAATTAGAAAAAAAAGAAATACTCACATTTTAACGAAGTTCGCAGAACTTTAAATATAAGTAGAAATATTACAGCCGAGCGTGTCCAAAGATTTCAACTTATCGTAAGCGTATACTAATGCGTTGTATAAACGTTAACCAAAAAGCAGTACATTATAAACAAATCCAAACGTAATACGAAGTCTAATTTAAAAATATATGTAAGCCGTTAAGAAATTGTGAAAAAACTAAACATTTTTATTTGTACGTATTGTAATCAATAAAATAGGTATGACTTGTTCAGTCATAATTTGTAATAATGCAAAAATACTTAGGGCTGCCACGTTTCTATCACATAATTTGCATACAATCACTTACTATAAATATTCTGGGACAATACATTAAACATGTTTATATATTTCTAAATACATACATATATTAAGCGTCGGTAGCGTAATGGTTAAGGCGTTGGACTTGGGATCGGAGGGTTTAAGAGTCCTGGTGTTTGCACTACCGACGTGAACCCATTCTTAACACAAGCTATTTACCTCAACAGGAGGGTTCACGAGAACACTAGTAATTTTGGTTACTAGTAGTCTTTAAAATAAAATAGATTATTTACACCCACACACAGAATAAACCATCATGCACATGCATATGACATAAAGTTTTACCCTGAGTGGGGTATCGAACTCACGACCTGTGATTTCGCAGTCAGTGTCGTTTTATTGTCTGTGTTGATTTAACTATATTGAATTGATAAAGTATAACAACCCTACAAAAATGGCCAGGCTGCAGAGATTGTATTTGTGAGTGTATGGTATGAGATGAGTGAGGTATGAGGTATATTGGTTTGGACTTCTGAATGGTAAGAGATTTTCCGGTATCCGGTGATGGCAATAGGCTTGCCTCCTATTACGTAGAAAACATAATGTATGTAACCCTACAAAATAGCTGATCGAATTAGATTTTAATGTGTTGGCTTAAATATTCCATCAGATTTAGCAAAATGAATAAGGTTGTAATACAATACGACACATTGTGCAATTTAAAACGGATGTTTTAGAAATAATATGATACTTCAATACATTAGACACCAATGCTAAATTTATTTGGTACTTTTATTACGAATGGTGAGCATTGTATTGATACCTAGTAATTAATTCTCATTTACAAGTATATGAAATAAAACTAGTGTTTGGTATATTCAAATGAAATATTTATTAACCAATAGTAAATTGTTTCCTAGAAAACAAGGTAAGTTTTTATTTAATTATGAAGATTTTAAATTGAAGCTATATTATTATTATAATTTCTGTAAATTAATCAAATATTTTTGTTTCCCATAGATCCATAACTTGCACAATCGTATTTTGAGGATACCGCAATCGGTCAACGAATATCTTGGTTTTGGTTGACATATTATATAGAATCACGCCTTTATTCCCACGCGATAGGCAGAGGTGTTATTGATATAAAAGAGTAATTAAATACAGGTATAGTTGTTTTTATATTATTATTATTTTATTATCATACTATTTACTTAAAAATATAATTTACTAGACGATTCCCGCGGTTTCACCCGCGCAGTTTCCGTACCCGGGGGAATAAAATATAACCTATCTCATAAGTTGGACTACACGGCTCACGGTGTGCCAATATAATTTAAAATCGGTTGAGTAGTTTAGGAGTCCATCGCGGACAAACATCGTGACAGGAGATTTATATATATTACGATGTACATATATAAGGTTAATAATAACATGAAATTCTATTTCAGGTGATGAATTGCAAAATATTTGCATCCAAGGACACATTTTACCAGTATTAGAAAATAATATCCGTTAAGGCGATATTTATTACAGCATGTAACATGTGCCATTCTTGTTTAAATGCAGGTATAGTTGATTTTAAATTATTATTTTATTATCATACTATTTACTCAAAAATATAATGTATGTAAGTACATATAAAGATAATAATAACATGAAATCCTATTTCAGGTGACGAACAGTGAAATAATTGCATCCAAGGACACATTTTACCAGTATTAGAAAATAATATCCATTAACCGATATTTATTACAACGTGTAACAGGTACCATTTTCATCTCTCGCTATCTGAGCGCAAAATACTTGTTGCATCCAAAGTTTTCATCTTGAAGCCTGGGTACGCTTTGAGTTAGGTACTGATTTTACTATTTTGATCATTGAATAGTCAAAAATTATTTATTTTAACAGATTATCCAATATTTTATTTAATTATTTGATACAATTAGGTAGATTATATAATATTATTACTACTTTATTTTTTAAAATGCCCTTTTGTTCAATTTGCAATATTGAAACTAACTCTAAACGATGGACAAGTCACTTACGAACTAACAAGCATAAAAACAACAGCTCTGTTCGTATAAGTAAAAACGTAGAGATTATAGGTTCAAGTTTTAAAGGACGTATTGCGAGTTATAGAGTAATCTCTTCGAAAAATGAAGCGAGTCCAGAATCTTTTCTTATGAATATTCATGACGATGTAAAATCTTTGATACAAGACGCTCTTCAAACACATTTATCAATTAAAATAAATATGGAACTTTTTGCAAATTTTTTATTGTTTAAAAATGATATGCAAGAACTTAAATCTTTTGCCACAAAAAATATTATCGTAAGTACATTTAAATTATAATTTTAACAACATTTATCAAAATATTGTATCATGTTTAATGAAAAAAATAGAAGAGTTTCAGGAAAAAGATAGCGGATGGTCATTTTTGAATAATTCGCATTTAGAAGTTAACGTTAATAAATACCAACCCCTTAGCGGCTCGAAATATTTAGAGTTACCAAAATTTATAAAGAATAAAAAAGCATGTTTAAATATTAAGAATAATGATAACTATTGTTTTCTGTGGTGTATTGTAGCTGCTTTGTATCCAGCCACCCAGCACTCTGACAGGGTATCATCGTATCCTCATTTTATTAATATTCTAAACATAAATGGAATTAATTTTCCTATCACATTTGCTGACATAAATATTTTCGAAAAAAACAACCCTTCCCTAAACATTTATGTCTATGGTATAAATAATGGTAGGACTATTGCAGGTCCTTTATATAAACCGGAAAAAAATAATATTGGTTCAAAAATTATACACTTATTATATTTGGAAAATAGTAACTCATCTCACTTTTGCCTTATAAAGAACCTGTCTCGTCTTGTTAGTAATCAAATAACGAGACATCATAGTAAGCTATACTTTTGTGAAACATGTCTTTTATTCTTTCAAAGCCAGGATAATATCAATCAGCACCTATGTAGCGGAGTTGTGACAATATTACCTGATAAAGGAGCAGTGATAGAGTTCAAAAATTATAATAGAAAACAAAATGTACCATTCACTATTTATGCAGATTTTGAAACGCTACTTGAACCAATTTGCAGCGATCAAACTGAACCTAAAAATACAACATCTTTACAACGTCACATACCTTCAGCTTTTGCATATAATCTTGTTTCATCGTACCGTAATGGTGATAATGAATTTAGAACATATCGCGGTATTGATTGTGTTCAAAAATTTATAGATTTTTTAACAAAAGACGTCAAGAGAATTTACTATACATTAACTCAAAATGTTGAGATGATTTTTACAGAGAAAGATAATATAGAATATATGCGAGCCATGAAATGTCACATATGTGAAAACCTTTTATGGAATAATAAGGTCCGGGATCATTGTCATTTTACAGGTCAATTTAGAGGTGCAGCCCATCGACATTGTAATTTACAATATAAAATACCTATCTTCATACCGGTTTTTTTTCATAACTTATCAGGCTATGACTGTCATTTATTTATTAAAAAATTAGGAGAAATACCCGGCAAACTAAATATTATACCTAAAACCAAAGAAAAATATATTTCTTTCACCAAGTTCATCCAAGTTACTGATAGAAATTTCGTGCAAATAAGGTTCTTAGACTCGTTCCATTTTTTAGGCACTAGTTTAGATAAACTTGCAAAAACTATGAAAACGCAAGATTTTATCAATTTGCGTTCTCATTTCCCTAATTATGATCAATTTCGTTTGTTAACGCGTAAAGGTGTGTATCCTTACGAGTACATGAAGAGTTGGAAATGTTACGAAGAAACAAGCCTCCCTTCAAAACATTATTTTTTTAACTCTTTGTGTAATGAAAACGTTTCATCTGAAGACTATGCATATGCTGAGTTGATTTGGAATGAATTTAATTTAAAAAATTTAGGTGAATATACTGATTTGTATTTAAAAATTGATGTACTATTATTAACTGATATCTTTGAAAATTTTCGTAAGACTTGTAAATTATATTATAAACTCGATCCAGCATTCTATATCACCGCACCAAGTTTATCCTTTGACGCTATGCTGTTAAAAACAGGGGTCCAATTAGAATTAATATCGGATTTGAGCATTCTGGGAATGATACAAAGCGGTATTAGAGGCGGGTTGTGTATGTGTTCCCATCGTTATACAAGCGCTAATAATAAATATATGTCCTCGTATGATATGTCAAAACCGGAAAAATTTATTGTTTATTTAGATTGCAATAATCTTTATGGTTATAGTATGTGTCAGTATTTACCTCTATCAAATTTTAGATTCTTAAATCAAAATGAAATAGATCAATTAATCGTGCAGAATATTAGCGACAATGCTGAATGGGGTTATATGTATATTGGAAGTTGATATTTTCTATCCTAAATCGCTGCACAGCTTGCATAATGACTTACCTTTTTGTGCTGAAAAATGCATTCCACCTGGTGGTAAAACAAAAAAATTAATTTCGAGTTTATATAACAAGTATAATTACGTGATACATTATGTTCATCTAAAAAAATGTTTAGAGCATGGATTGATATTACGAAAAATTCATAGGGTCATTACATTCAAACAAAAACCCTATTTGAAAGATTATATTGAATTAAATACACAATTGAGACAAAAAGCTACAAGTGTATTTGAGCAAGATTTTTTCAAGCTGTTAAATAACAGTGTTTTCGGGAAAACACTAGAAAATACCGAAAATAGAGTGAAAGTTCATTTAGTTAATACTTGGAACACTACAAAAAATATAACAAATAAACCAATTTGCGCAGAAAAGCTTGTAAGTAATCCCTATTTCCATAGTGCAACAGTTTTGTCAGAAAACCTAGTAGTTATTCAAATGAAACCCGATCAAATAATATTATATAAGCCGATATATATAGGCTTTAGTGTCTTAGAACTATCCAAATCTCACATGTACGATTTTCATTATAATATAATTAAACCGTTCTACCAAAGTCGTGTAAAACTTTGTTACACGGATACAGACTCCTTTATTTATGAGATTAGTACGAATGATTTTTATACTGATGTTAAGTTAAGTTTTCAACGATACTTCGATACTAGTAATTATTGTCCACAAAATAAATTTATGATACCCCAAATTAATAAAAAAATTCCTGGGTTGTTTAAGGACGAAATGGGTGGAAAAATAATTTACGAATTTGTAGGCTTAAGATCAAAATTGTATTCGTTAAAAACGGAAGATAAAATAATAAAAAAGGCTAAAGGTATCAAATCTTACGTGGTACGTGATTTAACTATCATTGATTACGAGAACGCATTATTTGATGGAGAAGTAATACGTAAGAAACAATTGTTATTTAAATCGATCAAACATCAATTATTTACCCAAAGAGTCGAAAAAATAGCACTCTCTAGTAACGATGATAAAAGGTTGATATCTAATTGCAACGTTGAAACTCGAGCATGGGGACACTTTTCTATTTTAAACGGTTAATAATAACAGCTGTGTGGTTGTTAGCGGAGTAGAATAGTGCCACCCCATCTCTTCCTATGCGGTGTTGGACAACGTGACTAAGGGATAGGGCTGATAAACATCTAACACACACACACACACACACACATACATAGGTTTCACACTCTCACAAAGACATTGATTGAAAAACCCAAATCAACAACTCAAGCGTACCCTGGACTCCCAGGATGCAACTGAGATTAAGCGCTCAGATGAGAGAGTCTACGAGTATGTGTATAAAAAAATAAAATTTAAAAACTTGTGAAAATATTATCAACTAAACTAATTAAAACTGTAAAATTTATATGCTGTTTTGTATTATTATAAGTACCTAATCTTAAGAAATTAAACTAAATAAAACTGAGAAATTTGGAATAAATGCATTATTTAAATATAGTATTCTGTTTTTTCTTTAATTTCCTAATACATTTGCAATACCTACTATCATGTACTATGAGAGATTTTCGCGGTCGCGGGAAACCGCTGTCGCGCTGGCTATGCCCACCATGAAACTTGTATGTCAGGATCGTAGTAAGTGGAAATCCTTAGTCTCTGCCTACCCTGATGGGAAACAGGTGTCAAAATATGTATATGTATGTATGTTATGATGTCTTAAGTTACATACTTCGAAGTAAAATTTCTTAGAAATGTGAAATAGGATATCACTACGTACGTACTTAGTAGTAGTAGTGGACTATTGGACATTCTAAAAAAATCTTCAAACCTGGGACCTTGGTAGCGACAGTCACAACCTCATAACACCTGATGGTATGCATCATCATTCACGTTACAACACGTTTACAATTCATAAAAATTTCGCAACTTAAGTAAGTACATAATAATTTAACATCATTCTTAAGACATGTTTGAACATGTTCGTCATAGTGAACGATGACACTTGCAAACTTGTAGGGAGTATCTCGTTACAACTTATTGCAAAATAAACTAAATCAACAGGTCAGAACTTGAATTAATACGTAGTACAGTGTATGTGTCACTAGCGGGTCATGTTTCTATTTAATTCACCTTTTACTCATAATTACATTCAGTTTCATACTTGTTCTCTTTACATTCACACAAAGCAGTCTTTTAATTAATAATGTTGAAGCAACAGCAGTGCATCTCTGAACCTCAAACCAGTTACTTTGCTACAAGGAATAGGAGGATTCCAAAATACGTAATTAAAATAGATGTACTAGAAGCTGAAGATACACCAGATAACGAAGTAGAAATACATACAAGAGTGAAAACCCAATATATTGTTTACGATCAGTGGGATGAAATATATTATAAAACAGAGAAATTACTGAGCCAAATATTTAAAACGTTAGAAGATCGTGGCAGAGGAGGACGAGGCCAATCAGATATACCTCAACATTAATACATTATAAATAATGGCAGACGCATATGGTGACGGTATTGTTCAATACGCTCAAGACCCCTTTGACTTCTCACATATTTTACCTCTTTCACCTACGCAAGTTGAACCAAAAAGAAGAAAACCAACTATTTGTAGAAAATCTAAAAAGACAGCTCATAAATCTTTTGTAATCAGCAACCAACCAAAAGGAGTCAAGCTAATTCAGATAAAGATCTTGGACATCACCAGCGACAAAGACAAACCTTCGTTGCCGTTTTGTGAAGATAGTGACAGTGTGATACTTAGTGCACAATACGTAGTTCATGATACAGTTGATGAAATCATGGACATGGCTGAAGGTATTATTAAGAAAATATCTAAGAAAATTCATGGTGATAGCTTATCATTTTAACTAATGTGTTTTTAGTTTTAAGTAAGTTATACATCACCTTAATACTTAGAGATGTACTGCTGACGCTTCAACATTTTGTACGCGTCATTTTATATCATTGTGTTAGGTTTAAGATCAATGTAATTTTTTGAGACATTAAATAAATGGTATTATGATTAAATTTTTTTTTTCATTTCAATTTCGACTTGGGTAGGAAATAGTATGAAAAACAAACACAGTTTAGTAATAAAACATTTATTCGGTTTATTAAACTTATGAAATACAAAAATTATTTTCTAAACACCATTGTTTAATACACAATACATTCCTTAAAGCACAATAGTTCTTATGAGCAAAACAATTATACAAAAATAGATCTTTACAGTAAAGATCACTAAGAGTCTTTAAGTTAGGAACACTTTTATTTCCACATATGTCAGAAACATTATTATGACCACATAGCTCTTGAACCCAATTAATTTTCTCACTACCTTTAACAAGAACCTTTTTTTCCTTCAAATAGGGTTTGATTATTCTAGAAAATTCTCTGTAGTCTATATATCCTTCGCTCCAGCGGTAACCTCTATTCCTTTCAATCCACCAAATGTGTCTTCTTTCTTCATCAGTTAGCGAGGAGAACGGGTAAGGAGGTTTTATTAAGAATATATGAGTATGTTCCAACGTAGCTACAGCTAATTCTTTGACTATAAAGTTATTATAACGATCTTTAAAACCCTGAACATCTACTATAATAGTATTTTTGTTCATGATACCTTTCTCACGATGCTACTTAACGGCTTATACTCGATTATACAGTCGTTCAATATAAGACAATATGCTGAAGTTTGATCTGGTATATCAATATCACTTTCAATTTCCACTCTAACATCCACAACAGGACCTGATTTAAGATTATCTGGTTGTCTAGAACAATCTACTACAAATAACGGAGCAATATTTTTAAATTGTTTCTCATTTAATAACGGCTCGGCGCGACGTCCATAATACGACTGTTGAAATCTAGTATATTGTTCATATATTAAAGCAATTCGATTATTCGAGAAACTTGAATTCAAATTTTCATAAGGGAAGTAGGTTGAATTTAGGTATACTCTAACATCACGAACATCACAGTGATCAAACTTAGACATATCCAATTTAGAATTATTTTTTCTATTTGTTTGCAGACCAATAATAACAAATCTTGGTTTTTCTATTTGCGACGATGTTTTTATGGACCAAGTATGCTTAGTAGTTTTTGGTAAAGCCGGATATTCATATAAATCCTAATTCCTAAATATCATCTGGAGTGGTCGATCTTTTTCTAACAGTTTTAACATATTTATTTTTTCCCTATCAGACACTTTGACATGTGGTACACGCCATATTATTTTATTTATAATAATATCTTCTACAGTTTCACCATCGGTAAGTTTTAGGGCGTTCAGATTAGTATTACTTCGTAACAATATTAATTCATGTTTGCTGTTTATCACTACTTTCTTGAAATCTTCTGCAAAACCAAGAATGTTACAGAGGGGTATAGAAGCAGAAAAGCTTCCCCCATTTGCACTATTTATGCCTTCGATATTCCACCCCCAAGCATTAGATGCTTTAGCCTCGTTTTCGTTCATTGATATTAATGATTTCATTGTGGTAGTTATACCAGCGTTTTTTATTTTATCTATTTCCACTCCATTTATCTCATACCTTATATCTTGAAACAAGTAAAGTAGACTATTGTTTGTGAAATGAACGCTACTGACTCTTTCCTTCGAATTTCCACCCTTGTTTACAACAACAGTTCCTTCCAAAAACAAAGTGCTTGCTGATGGTAATATATACAAGTCTTGTTGATTAATAGGTATCCTGATTTCATCGCTTCTATTGAAACTTGTTACGTAAGGCTTGTAAGAGTGAAATTCAATTCCTTCCACAGCGTTGTTGTATGCAGGAGTGGACAAAACATCTAGTATATTCATTTTAACAAACCGATCGCTTTAAGAAATGCTTTATTATTGTTATTCAATTTTATAACCCTTTTGGACCGAGCTCTTATTGGTTTGATAGTTTTAGTAGAACTGTTATTTTTAGTTGGATGTACCACATATTTATTATAATCTATCATTGTTTTCTTCTGATATGTAGATACAACTGCACTTCTTCACCTCGCAAATTTATTAAGTTATTATTTATATCCAACAACCTTATCTGTATGCAGCTTATATTGGTTTGATTTATTGGAAAGTAGATTGCGTTTTTCGGAATTTCTATAATCCTGTATCCAGGTGGAACATTAAGTGCAAATTCGTGTAAGATGTGACTGGATTGACCGTTTATATAAGAACCGCTAACTATGTCACATTCAATCCTTATGACAGTCGTTGGCAAAATGTTTACTGGAAACTCTGATACATGATATTTATTTGCTTCTAAGATCTGCTTTTTAAATCCCAATAAACTTCCAAATGTATCTTCTTTAGTAAAATCTATAGTTGATGTACAAAATAACACAGTTTTTAAGGTGTTGTTATTACAATTGAGTTTTATAGATGCATCTTTTATCTCAGTTTTTAAATAGTCACTAATATCTTGTAATTCATAGGTTCCTTCAGGTATCTCAATAACATTTTTAGAACCATAGTATAATTTATTGTTTGTATTATCAAAATTTGGAATAGAATTATATGTAGAGAAATGTAAAAATGCACATTCATACTCCTCAGCTAATGGCAACGTGTCTGGATAATAGGTAGATAATACCGATGAGTTTCCAGTTATCGATAAGGTGAGTGACATCTTGCAAATGATGGAAATGAAAGAGTGGTATAAGATTTATAGTATTTTTATTCAAAGTATTATAATTATAATAAAGATTTATAGTATTTAATCCAAAAAGTTTGTAAATAACTTAAACACATATGTCCACAAACTATTGTGTTAAATTGTTGATATCTGTCATAGTTATAATGAACATCACAGTTCTTAAAATATAGCATTAATTCTCTTGGCGGTTTTAAATCACCATAGTTATCAAAATATTCACAATAATTGTTTATTTTAACATAAGCTACCCAATGCGTTCCATCATTTCTCGAATTATCTAGGTTAACTATAGCACATTCAATTCGTTTAGGTGTTTTTGGTAACTGATCCTTCATATAAACTCCTCGAAAATGTGGAATACAATGACCATACTTCTGAATATCGATATTAGTTAAAGCGCGATTAGGTAGCTGATCAATTAGTTTTTTGATGGATTTATAAACAATCCCTGACCTTGCTTATGCGGTTTAATGTATAGACCTTTACCTATTGCTATAGCCTCCATAGGTTTATTATGACGTTCAGTTTCTTGTAATTTTTTCTGACCGTGTTTATAATCATTCACAGTTTTTGCAATACCAGCTGCACCACCAGCTAATGCTCCTAAAGCAGATAAACCAGCAAAAATTGGGATTAAAGGTAGAATGCCTCCAGTTTTTGGTATAGGTATCATTCGAGGTACTCGAACTTTTGAAATGCATGGAACTAATTTTCGGGCAACCATATAAGCTATATTTATTAATGACTTATCATCTTTAGGTGAGAGTTTTTTGATTTTTCTTTTTATTTTTTTAACAAAGTTATTAAAGGTCTTAACACCAGCACCAGACTTCAATTTAGCTTTCATAACTTTGTTTACTATCCACGAACTAATCTTTTCCCCTGTTCGAGCATCTTTTGCTTTAAGTCTTTGCTTAGCCATATCTATAAGACGTAAGTCGGCTTTTTGACGGTTAGGCAAGTCTGTGTAGTTTGCGTATGCAATATCGTGATGCATACAAGCTTCGTCTAACTTATTTACACCTTTATCACCACGTAGTAATCGTTTCGAAAGCTTTGTTCCTGGTCCACAATAGTTATAACCAGGTATGTGTAGTTCGAATGGTAAATGATTAATGATATTGTTTATTAGTCCACCACCTTGCATCGTCCAAAGAATAATGAATATACTTTAAAATTACATATCACTTATATAATTAACTCATTCCACTATAGCAGTCTTATTAATCCAATTATTCTCTTTGTTATTTAAACCCAACCATTTTACAAACAGTTTGTTTCCTTTCTTTTTTAATACCTTTTCTATCAAATAGACACCAGGACAGGACGACTTTTGAAGCTCTTGTTCGTAAAAAGTTCCTAATATGACTTGTTTTTGATTATCTTCGATGCGATATGTTATTGGTACAGTGTTATTTATCTTTTTTATAGTAAATAATTCTGTTGACCAGTTAGGAGTGTATCCTTTCTCAAATATATGTTTGTACTTACTAATTCGAACTTTGTCACCAATTTTAAACTTTGGACGACATTTTTGGACTACCTTTATCGTGGAATTCATAATATTATTTTTATTGTGTTACAAATACAACCAGATGGCGCTTACTCCAACATACTCAACATCACTATTTAGTTGTAATAATTATTGACATGCTAGCTGTGTTTTGTGTTGTATCGAGTACTAAAAATATTAATTATAATTATCCATAATTGCTAAGTTAGTTTTGTATAATATTGTGTGATTAAATAGTATTGTCTAATTAGCAGCTTCTGGGGGTAAATGTATAAAATGGCGCGCAATCATATTGGGAGCTCTCTCTTCATTCTGAACGCGTAGATAGGCGGTAACGCTGTTCAAATAAATGTAAATGTAAAGTTGTGATTTCAAGTTTTATTTTATTCCTGAAGGTGTACCTATTTAACACTTCAGAAGTGGGATAAGACCCAGCTTAGATAGATTTGGAGTATTTTAGTTGTAGGCGGCAGTTTCAGATCAGAAGACGAAAAAGAAAGCAATTTTTTTTTTCTAACAATTAAATCCTGCACGAAAGCGACGCTGGGTGAGCGATGCTGTAGAGATGACCAGGTTTTGAGAGGAGCTCACGACATCATCCAGATAGAAAGGTCAGTTGAACATTACTTTCTTCGTTTGAGATCTGTGTTAATAATTGCTAAAGATTCGTGACCGAGAATGATCACCAGTTCGAGGCATATATCGCTGCCAGTGTCTGGCAGCAAATTAATAGGTGTAGCTTTTGTCGAAAGTCAAATATAGGCATTATAATCGGACCCGGTACCAAGACCGACGATCGTGAGGTTTTGTAGATGCAGGTGATGAAGATTAGAACCTACATATTTCTTATCATTGAGAGACTGACTGAAAGGCATAGTTTTAGTTGATAGTATGTCATCGGATAGGTTATTAAGTTCAAAGAAAAATTTAATATCAATTGCGTAATAAGTGTCGTTTTTTTTTACTAGTTTGGTTAAGATCGTCTTTTAAGATAATTGTGTTGAGGAACATGTATCAACCCGCATCTAACTGTATTGAGTAGTTTCCAGTTAATTTAAATTGGTTGCAGCGTTCAAATAAAAATCAAGGCGATGTTTATGTGGGTAGACAATTATAAAAATCGAAAATGACCACACCATTCTGTTAAAATTTATAAGCACTACGAATGCATTTAGGAAACGTGACTACCTTCTGTTATAATTAAACAGTACCTCTCATTTGAAAATTGTCAAATCAGTTTGTAAAGTTTGGAATACGGAAAGTCCATAAGTTGAAAACTATTTCAGAGTCTGTAATATTTTTTTACTTTCATATAATATGAAATAACCCCAATAGCAAACCAAAAATACGCAGGGTTTATGCGGAGTACCGTACATTCTGCAGATGACAATTTGAATCCAGCTTAATGAATACATCTGTGTGATGAATACATCTGTGTGATGAATACATCTGTGTGATGAATACATCTGTGAGATGAATACATCTGTGTGATGAATACATCTGTGTGATGAATATCTATTTTATGCTTAATATTGGCCGGTCGAATTAACGGTGTGATTTTACATCTAATTTGCCATTCACTTATTTTACATTTGTTACATAATGTGAAAAACCTATAGTCCAATCCTGCCCAATCTGGCAATAATGTAAACATGTCATGTTTTGACAATCGTTGTCTAAGACAGACGAGTAGAAAAATATAGTGTGAATCATTGAATTTTTTACTATCCTGAGTAGGTATTTTAAATGAAAATAAACTATCATAAAGAAGTTATTTGCTGTCGAAATGATTGTAAGAACACTGTATGACTCCTGGACACTGGGATATAATAAGGGTGAATACTCAATGCAAGTAACTATGGATATATAGGATCAAATGCGTTTGTTTACATTTTTGCGCAAAGTTACTTATTGGACACACGACATAACAATATGCTTTGTGTAGCTACAACTACAGAAATATAGTACTAGCTATATGTAATGCGAAGGATAAGGTACGCAGCAGTTCTCTCTCAGAAAACATTTACTGCTCCAACCGATACTACTTTTCTATTGTTTCATTTGGGCATGGTATAAGATATTTCTTGTAGAAAACATGGATAAAAAAAAAACTATTCTAAGTATATGAAGACTATAGTTACGTAACCGTGTGTATGGAGAAAACTTTACAAGAGTTATAGCATTCGCTATCATTATTTCTATATTTTTGGTTTAAATCATGTCGTACAACTTTTTTTGAGAAGTCTTAATTGGAGTTCATGATTTCGATCAAGATAAGGCTTATACGTTCTTCCATAGCTTGCTATGCAGTATCCGATAATCGATATCGGTTAGTAGGTAGTGTAAGTATTACTAGGTACGTTATACAGCACGAGTTCAACTTTAAATGGTACTCTATCGTCAATAGCATATTTACCAGAAAAGCTCGAAAGTTTTTCACATAATTAGTAAGTGAATACGAGGAAGCCAATGAAATTTCTTAATGGTATAATGGGTAATGATGCTCAACACCCTCGATTTTTGGACAAGTACAGCAGTTCTTATAGGCAGCTATCAAGCTTTTTCACATGTTTTTTAGATACACTATATTTTTAGGCTGTAAATATTGATAATAGTAGACTTTTCCTTTTTTTTCTCGGTTGAAAGTCAAATTGATTTTGTAGATATTACTGTTGACTAAAATTCTGGACCCGACGAACGCTAACGCAATCCGTTGGAAAATTTTCCAGTTTTGAGACTAGTATTAATGTGGTTAGCAATAGATTGACGAAATTTGAAACTTATATTTATCAGGCGCTATAGGTATAGGTAACAAGCTTATTTAAAACTAGCTGACCCTCGCAACTTCGTTTACGTCACATTATATGCACGAAAGGAGAGTTAATTCTTTATCAGACTCGTCAAGCACCGTGTGAAACGACCCTGTTTGCTTAATCATAAAAGAGCTTAAAGATTAAGGCTATTCTAAAATAATTCAGTCCACGCCTTCGGCGTGGACTGAATTATTTTACAACAGCCTTAATAATTAAGCTCTTTTATGATTAAGCCAACACGCCCGTTTAGTTTTGCCCTCTCATTTAAAGGAACCCTTGAATTCTAGGTTTGGCGAAAGTTGAGATGCCTCTAATTTCTGAACTACAAACCCCTCAATCTTGAAACTTGGGTCGAAAAATCTTAAAAGTACTCCCTTTTCAATACTAAAAAAATATTTGAAATCGGACCACGCGGTGAGAAATTACAGCTGAAAAACCATTTCATCATTCATTCCCTCCCCTGAAGGAACCACGCAAAATATCGGGATCAAAAGTATCCTAAAACCTTCCTCGGATTATAAGCTCAGATTGTGCCAAGTATCATGCAAATCGATTCAGTAGTTTCGGCGTGATACTTAGTCGGGATACAGACAGACAGACAGACAGACAGACAGACATGAAAAATTTAAATTACATTTTCGGCTTCAGTATCGATTAGAGAACACCCTCCAATTAAAATTTTCAAAATATCTTCCATGTACAGACTCTCGACCCTCTACAGTTTTATTATATGTATAGATAGTGTTTAATTTGCCTGGGGTTAACTAGCATGCTGAGTTACACATTTTGAAAATAGTCCTTATCGCCATGAAGAGGAATGTTACTGTGTCATCAACTCGTTAACCGAGCTTTGAAATTTCACTGCAAAATTGGCTATTCCATAAGAGGGTAGGTTCTGATAGCTAAACGCTTTTGTAATAATATCATCTGTTGCTGCAAGAGACCCTTCCGCAAATAGCAATAATTAAATGCCACAGATTTTGTAGCTTTGCCAAAGTTTTTAATATTATCTAGAAGTCGTTTCTACAATATTCAGTTTTTTTTTTTATGAGTTTTGTTGCGTAACTTTTTATACTGTAGACTGTAGCTGATGAGTGCAGTCCTGGATGTCTATCTATTAGTGGGAGCTGACTTCCATGTGGCAAATAATTCGTCTCTTATTTGACAGAAGTTAAAATCTTCGGTTGTTTGTGGTGAATGACATTGCGAGTAGGTACTAAACTGGGCTGTACTAAATGCACTTCGAAAACTATCATATTCGGCCAAGACAGCTTATGCCCTCAATGATATACCAATCGATTGAATTAAGTTCATTGTGCAAAATACGACGATCATAGCAATTCAGTTAATTTCTATTCGGAGCGAGTACTACAATGCGATGATCCACCAGTCTTGCTGATTCGGTATAATCTGATATGCCGTACACAAAACCGTGCCTAAATTTCATTCAAATCAGTCTCGATGTGAGGGATGTGTTTGTGTCACTGAGTACCTATTATATATATAACATATTCAGTGAGACTGCATTTAGTTATGAGTTTGTCAAGTTCGGAAACACACATACCTACCTAGTTTGCTATTCGATGGCGGTCTATAAATTACAGTTACAGTTAACATTTTTGTTATTAATTGTCGTGCTCGCGATTAAAGTGCCTGTTATACTTTCAAAGGTGTATTCGGAGTGTCTTGACAGTGAATTTAAAGCAGTTTCGAACTATTGTTATTGCACCACCTTTACGATTTGGATGTGTGTACATCTTATAACTCAGTATTTGGTACATATTACATATATGCATAGATATACCTACTTTGGTAGTTGCAACTTAAACGAAAGGTAGGACTAAAAACTATCTATATACATATATCTACATATAACACAAAGTAGCATTTACGTGCACTCAGAGTAGGTAGATGAAAACTGCCAGAGGAAATGTTTTGATACAATCATTAGTGATATGCACTCGCAAATTTCATGCCTACATACTGGGGGTTATAGGTTGTTAGTTTTCCTATTAATATGCAAACAAATAAACAAGCAATCAAATCTTTCCTCTTTATAATATTAGTATAATAGAGTATAGATGTGGTCGAGTGAGTGCATACTGAAAACTCGTGTTAAGTGTAAATATGCTGTGTGGATTAATTTATAGTAAGTCAAGATACATTTATTTCATATGGATATATACATAACGCTGATAAAATGCCAATGATTCAAAGTAAATTTTACCCCTAGTTCAGAACTGAGCACCGTCCTGAGAGGCACCGGCCGGAAACTGTGTAGGCTTATTCCTTTTGGTTCTCTATTCTACAATGTAGAAAATCGAAAAATAATTTTGGGAATCTACCTAGTAGAGAAGGATCTTTTCCAGGCTTCATTGAACAATAGTTAGGCCTTGTGGTTTAGGCCATTTAGTTCTGTAAACTTCTTGAATGGTTACTAGCCTGTTGAAAGAAAACGCATACGTTGCCCTACAAAAAAAGTTATAGACCTTTGTCAGAGATCTCTTTTGGCAATGACTATGACTGTGATAATCTGTGTGATAATCTGTGTGATAATCTGTGTGATAATCTGTGTGATAATCTGTGTGATAATCTGTGTGATAATCTGTGTGATAATCTGTGTGATAATCTGGAGATAATCTGTGTGATAATCTGTGTGATAATCTGTGTGATAAGCTGTGTCTACGTGACAAATCCATATTTACATTGATGTCTGTGTGACAAATCCATATTTACATTGATGTCTGTGTGACAAATCCATATTTACATTGTCTGTGTGACAAATCCATATTTACATTGTCTGTGTGACAAATCCCTATATGTCAATGGATTGTTGTGTGATTCTGTGTAAATTAATTCATACAAGTAAGGAATGCTGTGTGATCAATCCCATGCATTTAAACCGATTACTGTATGAATAGATTTTGGAGTTTTGCTTCTCGCTGTGTGAAGAAGTCCATTATACGTAAATACAAAATAAGGAGTCACTGTGTGCTTAAATCCACGAAAATGATTATAGCAGTGTGTAAAGTTATAAAATAACAATAAAAATTTTAACATGTTTTATCTGCCCGTAACTTTGGTTTAAATTGCAATTGTGTCTCAGCTAGAGATGTGGGTTCGAATCCTGATCGAGACTGATATACGTATTTTAATAACCAACTTCAAAACTGAGAACTGAACTCTTTCTACCGTATGTTTTTTTTTCCACATTAGCATGTTAGCCGACTTGTAACCGGATGGATGTGGGTTCGATTCCCACCTGAGACAAAAATTTGTGCGACCCAAAAACATTTGTCTCGAGAGTCTGCATATTTATATTTATGATGCAGTCGGCATAACCTCCAATTATTTAAAAAAATTAATGCATTCCTACCTACCCTGTTATTAAGTATTTTATACAGGTACTAGCTGTTGCCCGTGACTTCGTACGCGTAAAAATTATGTTATGATGCCACTTTGACTGCTCTCTGCTTAGCCCCTAGGATATGTAGCGTAATAATATAGCCTATTTGAAGACCATACCCCTAGTTAATATTTGTGCAAAATTTGAATCAAATCTATTAAGTGCTTTTCGAGATCCTTCCGAACTAAGCGAAGCAAACAGACAAACAGACAAACCGACAAACGGACAAAAAAATTCTAACTATATTTTCGGCTTCGGTATCTTATGTTGAACACCCAGCGAGTATTTTTTTTAAATATCTCCAATGTACAGTTTTGATTTTTCTATCATTTTATTATATGTATAATAATTATCAATAAATGAACAAAATGTTTGTTAGGTTGACTACACTCGAACACGTAATGTTGTTGAACACAAGTTACTGCTGTTAAATGTTTGTTTCAGAACTCCCGATTCTATACGCTGACGAATGACGAATGACTAATCAAGCCATGAGCACAATGTACCGTACCATGAGGGCCGTGGGACACGGCCTTTACAGGATGGCCGAGTGTTACAAATACAACCAGATGGCGCTTACTCCAACATACTCAACATCACTATTTAGTTGTAATAATTATTGACATGCTAGCTGTGTTTTGTGTTGTATCGAGTACTAAAAATATTAATTATAATTATCCATAATTGCTAAGTTAGTTTTGTATAATATTGTGTGATTAAATAGTATTGTCTAATTAGCAGCTTCTGGGGGTAAATGTATAAAATGGCGCGCAATCATATTGGGAGCTCTCTCTTCATTCTGAACGCGTAGATAGGCGGTAACGCTGTTCAAATAAATGTAAATGTAAAGTTGTGATTTCAAGTTTTATTTTATTCCTGAAGGTGTACCTATTTAACAATTGTTAGTTTCATTAAACTTATTGACATTAACAGGTGCAATTTTAATAGTACGATGTTTTGTGTTGTTATATGTCTTCACAATACCGTTCAAGCCACCATCTATCCACTTATAGTGTCCGTTCAAGCTAAAGTATTTGTACAATTTATTTTTAATAGTTTTAATAACTCGTTCTACAATTGAAGCCTTTTTGGTTAAAAATGTAGAGTAGTGATTAATATTATAGTTCTGTAAAAGCTTTTGAAATGTAGAATTATAGAACTCAGTACCCATATCAGTTTGCAGATGATTTGGTATCCTGTGATTAGAAGAAAGTATTTTTTCAAATGCAAGAGAGACATCATGTTTGGATTTAGTTTTTAATGGTTCCACCCAAACGTACTTGGAGAAGCAGTCAATAACTATTAAAATATAGTTATATCCTTTATTAAAGGTTTTTAGGTTTTGCATATCAGCTAAATCTGCTTGCCACAAATCATCAATACCTTTTAAAATTACAGATCGTCGAGGAAAATTTTTTCGTGCTGCTTTATGTATTTCATTGACGATTTGTTGTTTCGTCATTTTAACAAACTTTAAGGGCTATGTTTTTCGATCTTTTAATACAGATTGAATTGCGTCTTGAACTAGTCTATCAACTGCTTTTCTTGTGTAAAATTTGCTTTCCAAATGAGTCTCTATCTCAGACATTATTGTTTTTAAAGCTTTCTCTATGTGAGTTTTAACACTATTTGGAATAGAACTTTGCAATTTTCGTAAGTCATTCATTAGTACACCTTTCAATTCATCTACATATGCCTTATTTACTGCATCATCTGCGTCTTGAGGAGGTTTAACACCTTTTAGCCTCGATGTCTTCAAGTCATAATCTCCATAATCAGATTTTATTAATGCGTTATCATTAAAATCAAGTATTTCGGATATCCGCTTTCGCTTATGAATATAATGTCCAAATTTGTCTACATTCATATTAAAGGTGTATTATGTTGAACGGTATATAGTAAAATGACATACATATAACATTAGTAAATCTATTTATTTAATGATTTTGCTTTCACGTAGTTCTTCAATGATAGATATTATTTCATTGTCTAGTCCTGTGTTACCGGCATCTCGAGAAGCAATTAATAACTTTAATCTATCAACCAATTCATTGGGATCATCCCAATATACAAAATCTGTGTTTTTTTTCCACATTTTTGTTAAGAGGGCTAACATATTTCGCCCCACGTTTTGCTCAGAAACCATACTTTTCATTGCGTTTAAAGTCATTAAATATTTATCGTACAAACATGGTATTCACTAACATACTTAGTAAATTTAGCGCTCTAAACGTTTTATAAAACATATTTTACCTAACAACAGATTACATATAGTTAATATCAACGAAAGTGAACAAGGTTTTTCAAATCATACGATTTGCATCGATTTCGATGCTTAAATTCATGTCAAATAACTGATAAATTTAATGAACAAGGGATACGAAGCAATTGCAAAAGGCCTAGGCTATCTGTTTGTAAAATAACCTGATATCAGGTAGGTTCCTTTTTTTGGAGAAAAATGACTGTCAAGTTTGCTCAAATACTGAGAATTTTTACCACAATAAAGTAGTCTTTTCACCAGCTTCTGTAGTTTAAATCATTATGATAATTATGTAATATTATGTCAGAACTTCTCCTCTGACAATAAAAATATTTCTTTATAAGTAACTAGATACAGATTTTTTTTTATAAAGTATTTTGTGAACCCCTATAAATGCAGATACGCGAACAAATACGATTTAGTACCGCCGAGAGGCTCTCAGAGAGTGGTCATGTCGCTCGATGTTCCATTTTTAAATACGAAAAAATTAACAAAAATAGTCTAATTCTAGCGTGACCAAACAATCTTAGTACTTTGTGACGTATAATATAATATACTAGCTGGTGCGCGCGGCTTCGCCCGCGTGAATTTTGGTTCCCGTTCCAGCTTCCCGTGAAAACAATTTTCTGGGATAAGAAGTAGCCTATGTGTTATTCCAGACTATACTCTATCCCTATACCAAATTTCAGCTGGATCCATTCAGCCGTTAGAGCGTGATTGAGTAACAAACATCCAAACATCTTCACAAACTTTCACATTTATAATATTAGTAGGAAGTAGGATATAAATATTTATGGTCGATATACAACGTGAACTTTTGTATAGTGCAAAGCTCAGACACCCCGACTAGAGTTTCGCTTCAAAATACTGTATTAAAAAATTAAATGAATCTAACGAAAACTGACCAAGTTATAAGCTATTACAGTTGCACTATTTTCTTCACGATCAGCGTAGGTATAGGTATTATACGCAAGGCACAGGTAGTCACTATTCGTGTGGTATTGATAATAACATATTAACACCCCATTTCATAAGTGGTAATTATGGAACACCTGTGAGGAACCAGACCAGGATTGGGACGGCTTTAAAGCCGCTAAAGCAAAATACAAGTAGCGACTGAGATACAGAAGTACCAAGTCTTGGAGAAACTTCTGCTAGAGTCAGACTAATACTGGCCAAACAAGAGACAGAACTGGCCGTATCTATAAAAAAACCTGACGGCGCGGCGGCCTGACCAACCCATGAAAAGAATTATTTATACTGTTGATGGATGGCACTTGGTGGAACCTGCTGCACATATTCATTTACGGCACTTGTACTGTTCCACAACATTTATTTATTTTACACCTGACTGGTTTCGCCTTTCGGCAATTTTCAAAGGCAAATTAACATTATATAATGACCACTACATCACTTAATTACTCGAAAACAATAAATTAATGACATATAAATTACCACTACATCATTCTACTAACGTAAACTATCATGAAAAGAAGCCGAGAGTATTTTGATACAAACGCACTTCCCAGGATGCCAATTGCTGCAGACACTCATGTGGCTGGTGGAATACGTATCCACAAAAGAAGTACAGTGGGAGCTCGCAAGACCTGTTCTAATCTATTCTGTCAACTTACAAAAATCTGAATGGGTAATTAACAACTTCAAGTCCTTCAAATCTCCAGGACAGGATGAAGTCTTCCCTGCAGTGATAAAATGGGGGGGGGGGGCACAAGTTGATATTGTTAGTTACATAGTATCTGTACGCCAGACAATGAATGGGACTGTGACCCTGACTGTGGAGAGAGGTCTAAGTGATCTTTATACCAAAACCCGGTAAAGGGTTTATATTTGTGATTCGGACCTCTGGTTATACAGACCGATAAGCCCTTCGTCTTTCTAAAAACTCTGGAAAGATTGTATGACAGAGACAATCGAGAGACGGCCCTTCAAAATAAGACACTGCATTCCAACCAACGCGCATATTGCCCCCGGCAAGTCTACAGACTCAGCACTACATGCAGTGGTACACAAAATAGAAGAGGTCATCCAGAATCAATCAATCAATGTGCCTCGGCACTTTCATGAACATAGAGGGAGCTTTCAAAAAAAAAAAGCATAACCACGGCACTGGCAAAACACCGAGTATACACGATGTCAGTGAATAGATAGATAACATGCTAAATAACTCATTTTAAAGCTACAGACAAGCAGAAACCAGTGCGCAGCCATGGCCAAAGGTTGTCCAGAAGGGGGCGGGGTCTCACCACTGCTAAAAAACAATAGGTTTGTTAACATTTTTGTGACTCTACTGGGGGTTCGGAAATGCTACAGACTGAGAAGAACACTCCAAGAAACTCAGTTCGGTCTCTCCCAAAATTCATCTTAGTAGGTATCTAATAATCTATCAATGCCGATACGGAAGGGCTAATTAATTAGCATTTTTCTAGGCGGTGTGCATTGTTATGCACATGCCTCTTAATAAATATTTGGTTATTGTAAATAAAAAACACCTACTATCAATATTAAGATTAGAGTTAGATCCCATAGCTCAAACTTATAGCTTAGTTTGGGCTAGATGATGTTGTGTAAGAATATCCAACAATATTTATGAATTATTTATTAAAAATATTTTAATGTTCCTGCCAGCACTGAATCTGTAGTAGGCAGCAAAACATCGGACCATGCCAAGCGCCTGCGCATTGCTACGTAAATATTATTTGTTTTTAACCATGTGTATTGTCAAATTTAAATATTTATAGTGTAAAATAGAACATTGTCCATTACTTTCTACAATTTTCGTATATTTAGATACTTTAAAAATAAACTTATGAAACCGTTTTCATGTATGTGGGTATTTGTAATTTCAATATTAGTTAGGTATATAAATTGTCAACTTTATTAATTTTATTGATGTCAGTATCTATCACTACTAGAGTCGAAATATTTCTTTTATTTATTGAGACAAATGTTACAATAAAGCATAATAACTATTTACAATATGAATAAAACTAAACTAAATCTAAATAGGGCCCCGGTGGCATTGTGCCCAAAAAACTGGCAGCATTCCCCTTTTGAACGGCGATGCTTATTCGTTGGGAGAAATAACTGCCAGCCCTTAGGTCACTAGTTAAATCCACAAGGCGCTTCTTCAAAATTTAAAAAAACTTTATGCCCATGAACCTAGGGTCTCGACACACACACACTACTAAATACTAGTGTCCGACCGAAACTGGTTTTCCAGCCGAAACCGAAACCGAAACCGAACTTTCGGCCCCAGGGTCAGTTTCGGCCGAAACCGAAACCGAAACCGAAACTCACGTGTTCATATTAAAAAAAAACCAGCCAAGTGCGAGTTGGATTCCCTCACAGAGGGTTCCGTTACAAAAACTGATTTTAGTAGGTATTTTTTGTTATAGCGGCAACAGAACAGGGTGAGGTGGTGTTGGCAGTGTCTCTTGACATCGCCAACGCTTTCAACGCCTTGTCCTGGAGCTGCATTTGGGAGGCACTTATTTATCATGGAATACCTCCATACCTCCGTCAAATTGTGGGGGCCTATCTTTCAGGCTAGGTCGGCGAGATGTGCCGTTCGGTGTTCCACGGGAATCGGTCTTAGGACCGCTTCAGTGGAACATTGGTAACGTGTTACGTTCACGTGCGTAACGAGTTACGACGACACCCTCATTACAGCGCGAGGAGAAACGCGCCGAAACGCAGCCCTAAAGGCCACCTGCGGGATCTAGCTTATATATAGGGGGCATCGGCATCGAGGTCTCGATGACGTATCTGGGTCTCGTACTCGATAGCCGGTGGAATTTCGGATACCGCTTCCGAAATTTGGACCCATAGCTGAGGGAGGGGGGCATCAGTCGCACTCTCACGGGTGTTGCCTTATATCAGCAGACCCAACGCTCCCTTCAGGAGACTGTACCTTGGGATCGTGCGGAGCATGGCCCTATACGGGGCCCCCGTATGGGCGGAGATCCTGATGACCAGCAATGCGGCTAGATTGCTTAGCCCGCAGAAGGCGACGTCTGTCAGGGTGATAAGGGGATACCGCACGATCTCAGTTGAGGCGGCATGTCTTCTAGCCGGGACCTCTTTGGGACCTGGAAGCGAGGGCCCTTGCGTCATTGTTTTAATGGCGCAAGGAGGCGCTGGTCAGGGCCATAGGCCTCTTCCTGTGAGCAGGTCATGCTCGTGAAACAGACGGCGGGGAGGAAGCGGGAGAGAACTCTCCCACAAGAGTTCCACAGTCTACGGCGGCGCCCCATACTATCAGCCTCCATGACCCCCTGGTCAGACGGTGAGAGCACCGTCCTTACAGAAGCAGGCCTTAGACGATAGCGTGACGTGAGAGATTCATGCAGGCCCCCCTCCAGAAGCGGAATAACATCTGAACAACCCCCCAAAGACGCGGCCGCAGTATGTATCATTCCGAGGGCATACTCAGGGCTCCCAACCATAGGCTGTTAGGTACGATACGCGTGGTTTTTAGTCAGTAGGACTACTGTACAATAAAAATTTTAGGCCTTTAACTGGCACGGTTCCAGCGATACAACCTCGTGACTAATACACAGACTGACGGCTACGCCTCATGTCTCGTTAATAGGGTCCCGCTTTAACCCCTCCGTGCGAGAGTCCGACTCGCACTTGGCCGGTTATTTTTTCAATAGGTGCAGCAAGTTCCACCAAGTGCCATCAATCAACGGTAAAAATCTTCTCAAGTGTTCATTTTAGAAATATCTCCACCTAAAGATGATCTTTCTTTCTTTTACGTGTGAAAATTACTTATGGATGCTATTGCGAACTCCTACCGACTTAAACCACACGGTGCCCTGCTAGCTCTTGGCTGGTTTTTGGCTACATTCTAGAAGTATATAGAAGTATAAGAATCGCTCGTGGCCCCGCGGACTCAGTGTTCTGTAAACGATCACTGCAGTAAGCAACTTTCACTATGGCCGGTCCATGGATGGGTGACCATCCATGTGATCACTTTGTGACATTTATTTGAGCGTTTCCGTGCTTCGGAAGGCACGTTAAGCCGTTGGTCCCGGTTGCCAGTAAAATGGCAGTCGTTAAGTCAAGTTGAAGACTTTATTTCAACAGCAGGCAGTCACAACCTGCGCCTGTCCATTTAAACACGGCAATACGGCTCACCACCTATTACGTGGGACAAATTATATACAAAAAGGTGAAATGTGGGCATATAATATGCCTCTGCCTACCCCTTCGGGGATAAAGGCGTGACCATATGTATGTATGTATGTCTAAAAGTATATAACTAAAACTGGACAACAGTGAGTCGGACTAGCGCACGTTGGGTTCCATACAAGAAAAGTGGCAAAAAAATCACGTATGTTGTATGGGAGGCCCTTTAATATTATTAATTTTTCTATTTCTATTATTTGTTGCTATAGCGGCAACAGAATTATTACATCATCTGTAAAATTTTTAACTATCTATCAGTGTGCATGAGTTACAGCCTGCTGACAGACAGACAGACGACCAACGAAGTCAACGGAAATGACAACAAAGGGGTAGGGTTATGTAAAGACCTAGATCACCCTTTTAAGATTCCGTAAAAAGTGTATCACTAAAACTATTGATTGGAAGTTCTTTGTAAATCTTCGGTCAGTAACATATTAACTGGTTGGGCTGACCCCAACCACGTCACAAGCAGAGCCAGGCACTCAAAATTCATGAACACGTGAGTTTCGGCCCGGCCGAAAGTTTCGGCCCATTTTGGCCGAAACCGAAACTGCGGCCGAAACTCGATTTTTTGGCCGAAACTGGCCGAAACCGAAACCGAAACCGAAACTTCGGTCGGTCACTACTAAATACCAATAAATTTGCAATAAAATAATCAATATTTGTTTTAAACTAACACGCGTTGAACACATATTTTTATACAAAACAGGATTTCGCGTGGCACTATTTTATTATTAACTAGCTGACCCTCGCAACTTCGTTTACGTCACATTATATGCACGAAAGGAGAGTTAATTCTTTATCAGACTCGTCAAGCACCGTGTGAAACGACCCTGTTTGCTTAATCATAAAAGAGCTTAAAGATTAAGGCTATTCTAAAATAATTCAGTCCACGCCTTCGGCGTGGACTGAATTATTTTACAACAGCCTTAATAATTAAGCTCTTTTATGATTAAGCCAACACGCCCGTTTAGTTTTGCCCTCTCATTTAAAGGAACCCTTGAATTCTAGGTTTGGCGAAAGTTGAGATGCCTCTAATTTCTGAACTACAAACCCCTCAATCTTGAAACTTGGGTCGAAAAATCTTAAAAGTACTCCCTTTTCAATACTAAAAAAATATTTGAAATCGGACCACGCGGTGAGAAATTACAGCTGAAAAACCATTTCATCATTCATTCCCTCCCCTGAAGGAACCACGCAAAATATCGGGATCAAAAGTATCCTAAAACCTTCCTCGGATTATAAGCTCAGATTGTGCCAAGTATCATGCAAATCGATTCAGTAGTTTTGGCGTGATACTTAGTCGGGATACAGACAGACAGACAGACAGACAGACAGACAGACAGACAGACAGACAGACATGAAAAATTTAAATTACATTTTCGGCTTCAGTATCGATTAGAGAACACCCTCCAATTAAAATTTTCAAAATATCTTCCATGTACAGACTCTCGACCCTCTACAGTTTTATTATATGTATAGATTAAAGGTTTCGGTACCTTCACTTTCCGAGGCGACCTCGGGACCACGATAGGTGTAACCCTGTCGAAACGTCGAGGAAAGTGAAGGTACCGAAACCTTTAATTAATAATAAAATAGTGCCACGCGAAATTCCGTTTTGTATAAAAATAATCAATAATTATTAACTAATATTACTAAGATAAAAATTAAATTAAACGATTGAACGCTTAGACTAAGAATATGACACCGGTAATACATCAAGGAAAACAAAAGTATCAAACTTGTTGGTAGCAACAATTGGCACTATACGGCTATATGCGCCGCGCCGCGCTGATTTCTTACGATCGTAAAGAAATTTGAAAACCGAATTAACGCTCTTAAAGGTAATCCTTTTCCTACTTTCTGTCTACAACTTGGACTTCTACTTTCTTGATCGAAAAGTGGTTTAATAACTTGCAAATATTTTTGTCCTTTATTATTTTTAATTGGTTTTTTTGAATCGAAATCACGACGATGTGCATTCGTTACAAGTAACATTGTCTTATAATTTTGCTTTTCACAGTCATTAACCAAGCTCAGATCAATGTCTTTTTTTAACAGTAACTCTCGCAACCCAGGTGTACTTTCGTATTTGTGTCCGGCTACAGTAATAACTTTATCCCCAATAGTTATGTTAGAGGAACCCAACATTAGCTTTCCACGTTCATTTCTTATACCAAATGGAACATCTGATAGTACTTGTGAAGATAACGACCAAGATGATGCATCTGGATTAGTACCGACTAATGACTGAAATGAAGAGTCCGATGAGGGTTCCGATTCGTTACTAGCAATACTGCTATCATCTGTTTCTTTCATATCTTGGTCTTGTGGTTCTTGGGGTTCTACTTTTAACTCCTTTTTAGGGTTTCGTAGCCAAATGGCAAAACGGAACCCTTATAGATTCGTCATGTCTGTCTGTCTGTCCGTCTGTCTGTCCGTCCGTGTGTCACAGCCACTTTTCTCCGAAACTATAAGGCCTATGCTATTGAAACTTGGTAGCTAGATGTATTCTGTGAACCGCATTAAGATTCTTATATAAAACTAGAAAAAAAGCAATCAATTTTGGGGGTCCCCATAATCAGAACTCAAACTCAAAATTTTTTTTTATCAAACCCATACCTGTGGGGTATCTATAGATAGGTTTTTAAAATTGCTATTGAGGTTTCTAACATCATTTTTTTCTAAAGTGAATAGTTTGCGCAGGAGAGACTTCCAAAGTGGAAAAATGTGTGTCCCCCCCCCTCTAACTTCTAAACTAAGATAATGATAAATCTAAAAAAAACATATGATGTACATTGCCATAAAAACTACCAACGAAAATTGGTTCGAACGAGATAGAGCTGGTAGTTTTTTTTTAATACGTCATAAACCGCAATTTTCGGTTAGAAAAATCACTACCACTGCGAACGTGTTAAAACATCAATCAAGTTACAACGAACTATAAGAACTTTTATATTATGTTACTTGCTGCTACGAAACCCTTCATGGGCGAGTCCAACTCGCACTTGGCGGGTTTTTATTTGTTAGAGCTAAGTGGTTATTGGTGTTGGCTATTAAATTGAGAGATTCTGTGACAGGTTTAAAAACTGTATCAAGAGCATGCTTATTATTATCTTCAAAATCCTTCATTTTACGTATTTTTTTCTTGACAGCTTGTGTCGCATCAACAATTTGTTTTTTCAATGATTTATCCATTATGTAAAATAGGTGGTAATCGAATAAGAATCAATTAAAGAATAACAATAAACAGACTGCAGTCTACTTAAATATTCAAATTTCATCTAATAATACAAATGTGTCAAACGTTTTTCTATAGCAACCATTGTTTTTAGAACAATCTTTATTAATTACCACACAATCAAAAGGTTCTTTCCATATTAAGGAACACATTTCTCGAAACTTCAACCATGTCATATCGGTGTTAACATGTTCTTCATAAACATGTTTCAAATTAACTTCATCTTGCTTAAAAAGCACAATTAGGTTAGCATTATCTCTTTCAAGTTGTTTAGGTATTTTGGTATAAGTTTGATTTAAATAAAAACTATCAATCAATTTATGTCTTCCCATGGCAAAATAATCACGCATATTACTTTGATTTTCACATGCCACATCATCAAAAATAATCACAGAATTTGGTTTTGCATCTGAAACTTTTAAAACGTCATCATTTGTCTGATATTTATGAAGAGTGATACCTGGTACTCGTTGTAAAACCTTTTCTAAAAAGATGTACTTTGGTTGATGTAGAGTTTTAGAGTATACATAAACATTTTTAAATGTCAAGCCATTTTCATGCAATAGAAGACCAATTAATAAATTAGTTTTTCCACAATTTGATGGCCCACAAATGATGCAACGTACAGTATTTGGTAATAATTCTCCATGACGTAATTTGTTTTTTGTCAAATCGTCACAGATTGTATTGACCTGTAACGATTGTCTTTGTTTAACGAATTTCATGTTTGCTATGCAATACTGATGGACTCATAATGAAAAGATGAATTTATAACATAAATATTTATTATAAATTCATCTTTTCTTTATAACCCAACTGGTTACAGAAAACGTTGTGGGTTATAAATGGTAAGTAATGAACATGGAGGGAGCTACAGCAAATTTTATTTTTTATAATAATGTTAGGTTAGGTTACATTTTTAAAATGTGGAATATTGGGCGAGTTCTGTTCCACGTGAGCGAGGAGTGGTAGCGACGATGCGAACTTAAAGTGGAACAGAATGCCCAATATTCCGCGTTGGAGTTTCGTTAAACGGGCAGGTGAGTTATGTGATTATGGTGATAATATAATTGTATCCTTTTGGACCTCAGATAGTGAGGCGGGGCCGAACTATCTGTGGTCCAGAAGGTACAATTATATACTACTATCAAAACCCAGTTCCAAGAAGATGCGGTGCGCTCCCTTACCTAGTATAGAGCAGGAGGCACCGGAATCTAGAAGGCCTAAGACATTTAAATTTAAAACCTTAACAACCAGATACGGTCTAATGTCACTATCCCGTTTAGGAAACAGGACCTTATCAGAAATAGACTCAGATACAGAGTAATGCACAGAGTTCCTAATAAGGCCCTGGCCTACACGTTTTTTGACTTGCTAGTACAGTGTGAGCAGTCTGGGGTCTTGACTCCTTTGAGACCACACCGGAAACACACCAGCTCCCTTGACTGTGTGCAGCTGTATGCAGTGTGACCGCCCCCGCCGCAACGAAAGCATTTGCGATCGTGGGGGGTAACCGGCGTCTCCACTGCAGACACCTGCTTAGCGGGCTTTTGTACACCTTTGTTCTTAAGCTGGTGTAAGTCAGATGTAATCTCAAACTTGTCAAGAGCAGGCTCATGGAAAGCGTCTGCCCTAGTACGCGCAAGCTCCAAGCGCTTACCCAAACGTCTCAAGTCATCTACAGAGTTGACATCATGCAAGGCCAGTTCCTTCATGTAGTCAGGTCTAATGTTGTGCATGAGAATGTCCAGCTGTTCCTCACTGGGCATCTTACATGACAACCTTGAGAACATGGCTTGCATTGTACATATATAGTTAACCAAGGACTCAGAGCGGGCTTGTGTACGCTGTCTTATCTCGTTCCTGAGGCGGTAATCATAATCAGGAATATCGAAGGTATCTCTAAGCTCACTAATAAGATCCTCATATGAGATGAAGTTAGCTTTGTTTGTACGGAACCAAGACAAAGCCGGTCCATCCAACAGGTCGGAGAAAGCCATAAGGAGTCTAGGCTTAGTAACCTCCCGAGCACATCTAAGTTCCTCTAATCTCTCTAAAAACACACGTACACAAGTAGAACCATCATATTTTAAGTTAAATGAACATAAGTTAAGGGGACGTTCTTTATACACTATGTTACATGTAGAACTATTCCTACTTGAACTAGCTCGCACCGAGCGGTCCTCTCTCACTACTGGTGAAGTATATTCCACCTGGTCACGACCCGAAGGATCATCACCATCATCATCCGAACCTTCGAATTCAGAATCACTACTGGGTTCAGCCCTAGCGATGATCTTCACTAGCCTACCACGAATATCCACCAGGTCGGGGCAATCCAGACCACAACGAGCTAACCTACTCAATAAGTAGTTGGCTCTGATAGACACCCTAAGACGACTACCCTTATTAATGAAGATGTCACCTGACTGAATAGCCTCCTCCAGCTCGGAGACTTTTGAAAGGCAGATCGAGAGCTCAGCCGATGCATCAGCGGGAGTAGTGAAATATTGGGCACTCTGTCCCACTTTATGTTCGCATCGTCGCTGCCGCTCCTCGCTCACGTGGGACAGAACTCGCCCAATATTCCACATTTTAAAAATGTAACCTAACCTAACATTATTATAAAAAATAATTTAAAAAATAAAATTTGCTGAAGCTCCCTCCATGTTCATTACTTACCATTTATAACCCACAACGTTTTCTGTAACCAGTTGGGTTCGACTACTTCTAGTTATAAATATTTATGTTATTAATTCATCTTTTCATTATGAGTCCATCAGTATTGCATAGCAAACATGAAATTCGTTAAACAAAGACAATCGTTACAGGTCAATACAATCTGTGACGATTTGACAAAAAAGAAATTACGTCATGGAGAATTATTACCGAATACTGTACGTTGCATCATTTGTGGGCCATCGAATTGTGGAAAAACTAATTTATTAATTGGTCTTCTATTGCATGAAAATGGTTTGACATTTAAAAATGTTTATGTATACTCTAAAACTCTACATCAACCAAAGTACATCTTTTTAGAAAAGGTTTTACAACGAGTACCAGGTATCACTCTTCATAAATATCAGACAAATGATGACGTTTTAAAAGTTTCAGATGCAAAACCAAATTCTGTGATTATTTTTGATGATGTAGCTTGTGAAAATCAAAGTAATATGCGTGATTATTTTGCCATGGGAAGACATAAATTGATTGATAGTTTTTATTTAAATCAAACTTATACCAAAATACCTAAACAACTTGTAAGAGATAATGCTAACCTAATTGTGCTTTTTAAGCAAGATGAAGTTAATTTGAAACATGTTTATGAAGAACATGTTAACACCGATATGACATGGTTGAAATTTCGAGAAATGTGTTCCTTAATATGGAAAGAACCTTTTGATTATGTGGTAATTAATAAAGATTGTTCTAAAAACAATGGTTGCTATAGAAAAATGTTTGACACATTTGTATTATTGGATGAAATTTGAATATTTAAGTAGACTGCAGTCTGTTTATTGTTATTCTTTAATTGATTCTTATTCGATTACCACCTATTTTACATAATGGATAAATCATTGAAAAAACAAATTGTTGATGCGACACAAGCTGTCAAGAAAAAAATACGTAAAATGAAGGATTTTGAAGATAATAATAAGCATGCTCTTGATACAGTTTTTAAACCTGTCACAGAATCTCTCAATTTAATAGCCAACACTAATAACCACTTAGCTCTAACAAAAAAGGAGGAAAAAGTAGAACCCCAAGAACCACAAGACCAAGATATGAAAGAAACAGATGATAGCAGTATTTCTAGTAACGAAACGGAACCCTTATCGGACTCTTCATTTCAGTCATTAGTCGGTACTAATCCAGATGCATCATCTTGGTCGTTATCTTCACAAGTACTATCAGATGTTCCATTTGGTATAAGAAATGAACGTGGAAAGCTAATGTTGGGTTCCTCTAACATAACTATTGGGGATAAAGTTATTACTGTAGCCGGACACAAATACGAAAGTACACCTGGGTTGCGAGAGTTACTGTTAAAAAAAGACATTGATCTGAGCTTGGTTAATGACTGTGACAAGCAAAATTATAAGACAATGTTACTTGTAACGAATGCACATCGTCGTGATTTCGATTCAAAAAAACCAATTAAAAGTAATAAAGGACAAAAATATTTGCAAGTTATTAAACCACTTTTCGATCAAGAAAGTAGAAGTCCAAGTTGTAGACAGAAAGTAGGAAAAGGATTACCTTTAACAAAAATGTGGAAAAAAAACACAGATTTTGTATATTGGGATGATCCCAATGAATTGGTTGATAGATTAAAGTTATTAATTGCTTCTCGAGATGCCGGTAACACAGGACTAGACAATGAAATAATATCTATCATTGAAGAACTACGTGAAAGCAAAATCATTAAATAAATAGATCTACTAATGTTATATGTGTGTCATTTTACTATATACCGTTCAACATAATACACCTTTAATATGAATGTAGACAAATTTGGTCATTATATTCATAAGCGAATGCGGATATCAGAAATACTTGATTTTAATGATAACGCATTAATAAAATCTGATTATGGAGATTATGACTTGAAGACATCGAGGCTAAAAGGTGTTAAACCTCCTCAAGACGCAGATGATGCAGTAAATAAAGCATATGTAGATGAATTGAAAGGTGTACTAGTCAATGACTTACGAAAATTGCAAAGTTCTATTCCAAATAGTGTTCAAAACCACATAGAGAAAGCTTTAAAAACAATAATGTCTGAGATAGAGACTCATTTGGAAAGCAAATTTTACACAAGAAAAGCAGTTGATAGACTAGTTCAAGACGCAATTCAATCTATATTAAAAGATCGAAAAACATAGCCCTTAAAGTTTGTTAAAATGACGAAACAACAAATCGTCAATGAAATACATAAAGCAGCACGAAAAAATTTTCCTCGACGATCTGTAATTTTAAAAGGTATTGATGATTTGTGGCAAGCAGATTTAGCTGATATGCAAAACCTAAAATCCTTTAATAAAGGATATAACTATATTTTAATAGTTATTGACTGCTTCTCCAAGTACGTTTGGGTGGAACCATTAAAAACTAAATCCAAACATGATGTCTCTCTTGCATTTGAAAAAATACTTTTTTCTAATCACAGGATACCAAATCATCTGCAAACTGATATGGGTACTGAGTTCTATAATTCTACATTTCAAAAGCTTTTACAGAACTATAATATTAATCACTACTCTACATTTTCAACCAAAAAGGCTTCAATTGTAGAACGAGTTATTAAAACTATTAAAAATAAATTGTACAAATACTTTAGCTTGAACGGACACTATAAGTGGATAGATGGTGGCTTGAACGGTATTGTGAAGACATATAACAACACAAAACATCGTACTATTAAATTTGCACCTGTTAATGTCAATAAGTTTAATGAAACTAACATTAAAAATAATATTACGAATTCCATGATAAAGGTAGTCCAAAAATGTCGTCCAAAGTTTAAAATTGGTGACAAAGTTCGAATTAGTAAGTACAAACATATATTTGAGAAAGGATACACTCCTAACTGGTCAACAGAATTATTTACTATAAAAAAGATAAATAACACTGTACCAATAACATATCGCATCGAAGACAATCAAAAACAAGTCATATTAGGAACTTTTTACGAACAAGAGCTTCAAAGGTCGTCCTGTCCTGGTGTCTATTTGATAGAAAAGGTATTAAAAAAGAAAGGAAACAAACTGTTTGTAAAATGGTTGGGTTTGAATAACAAAGAGAATAGTTGGATTGATAAGACTGCAATAGTGGAATGAGTTAATTATATAAGTGATATGTAATTTTAAAGTATATTCATTATTCTTTGGACGATGCAAGGTGGTGGACTAATAAACAATATCATTAATCATTTACCATTCGAACTACACATACCTGGTTATAACTATTGTGGACCAGGAACAAAGCTTTCGAAACGATTACTACGTGGTGATAAAGGTGTAAATAAGTTAGACGAAGCTTGTATGCATCACGATATTGCATATGCAAACTACACAGACTTGCCTAACCGTCAAAAAGCTGACTTACGTCTTATAGATATGGCTAAGCAAAGACTTAAAGCAAAAGATGCTCGAACAGGGGAAAAGATTAGTTCGTGGATAGTAAACAAAGTTATGAAAGCTAAATTGAAGTCTGGTGCTGGAGTTAAGACCTTTAATAACTTTGTTAAAAAAATAAAAAGAAAACTCAAAAAACTCTCACCTAAAGATGATAAGTCATTAATAAATATAGCTTATATGGTTGCCCGAAAATTAGTTCCATGCATTCCAAAAGTTCGAGTACCTCGAATGATACCTATACCAAAAACTGGAGGCATTCTACCTTTAATCCCAATTTTTGCTGGTTTATCTGCTTTAGGAGCATTAGCTGGTGGTGCAGCTGGTATTGCAAAAACTGTGAATGATTATAAACACGGTCAGAAAAAATTACAAGAAACTGAACGTCATAATAAAACTATGGAGGCTATAGCAATAGGTAAAGGTCTATACATTAAACCGCATAAGCAAGGTCAGGGATTGTTTATAAATCCATCAAAAAACTAATTGATCAGCTACCTAATCGCGCTTTAACTAATATCGATATTCAGAAGTATGGCCATTGTATTCCACATTTTCGAGGAGTTTATATGAAGGATCAGTTACCAAAAACACCTAAACGAATTGAATGTGCTATAGTTAACCTAGATAATTCGAGAAATGATGGAACGCATTGGGTAGCTTATGTTAAAATAAACAATTATTGTGAATATTTTGATAGCTATGGTGATTTAAAACCGCCAAGAGAATTAATGCTATATTTTAAGAACTGTGATGTTCATTATACCTATGATAGATATCAACAATTTAACACAATAGTTTGTGGACATATGTGTTTAAGTTATTTGCAAACTTTTTGGATTAAATACTATAAATCTTTATTATAATTATAATACTTTAAATAAAAATACTATAAATCTTATACCACTCTTTCATTTCCATCATTTGCAAGATGTCACTCACCTTATCGATAACTGGAAACTCATCGGTATTATCTACCTATTATCCAGACACGTTGCCATTAGCTGTGGAGTATGAATGTGCATTATTACATTTCTCTACATATAATTCTATTCCAAATTTTGATAATACAAACAATAAATTATACTATGGTTCTAAAAATGTTATTGAGATACCTGAAGGAACTTATGAATTACAAGATATTAGTGACTATTTAAAAACTGAGATAAAAGATGCATCTATAAAACTCAATTGTAATAACAACACCTTAAAAACTGTGTTATTTTGTACATCAACTATAGATTTTACTAAAGAAGATACATTTGGAAGTTTATTGGGATTTAAAAAGCAGATCTTAGAAGCAAATAAATATCATGTATCAGAGTTTCCAGTAAACATTTTGCCAACGACTGTCATAAGGATTGAATGTGACATAGTTAGCGGTTCCTATATAAACGGTCAATCCAGTCACATCTTACACGAATTTGCACTTAATGTTCCACCTGGATACAGGATTATAGAAATTCCGAAAAACGCAATCTACTTTCCAATAAATCAAACCAATATAAGCTGCATACAGATAAGGTTGTTGGATATAAATAATAACTTAATAAATTTGCGAGGTGAAGAAGTGCAGTTGTATCTACATATCAGAAGAAAACAATGATAGATTATAATAAATATGTGGTACATCCAACTAAAAATAACAGTTCTACTAAAACTATCAAACCAATAAGAGCTCGGTCTAAAAGGGTTATAAAATTGAATAACAATAATAAAGCATTTCTTAAAGCGATCGGTTTGTTAAAATGAATATACTAGATGTTTTGTCCACTCCTGCATACAACAACGCTGTGGAAGGAATTGAATTTCACTCTTACAAGCCTTACGTAACAAGTTTCAATAGAAGCGATGAAATCAGGATACCTATTAATCAACAAGACTTGTATATATTACCATCAGCAAGCACTTTGTTTTTGGAAGGAACTGTTGTTGTAAACAAGGGTGGAAATTCGAAGGAAAGAGTCAGTAGCGTTCATTTCACAAACAATAGTCTACTTTACTTGTTTCAAGATATAAGGTATGAGATAAACGGAGTGGAAATAGATAAAATAAAAAACGCTGGTATAACTACCACAATGAAATCATTAATATCAATGAACGAAAACGAGGCTAAAGCATCTAATGCTTGGGGATGGAATATCGAAGGCATAAATAGTGCAAATGGGGGAAGCTTTTCTGCTTCTATACCCCTCTGTAACATTCTTGGTTTTGCAGAAGATTTCAAGAAAGTAGTGATAAACAGCAAACATGAATTAATATTGTTACGAAGTAATACTAATCTGAACGCCCTAAAACTTAACGATGGTGAAACTGTAGAAGATATTATTATAAATAAAATAATATGGCGTGTACCACATGTCAAAGTGTCCGATAGGGAAAAAATAAATATGTTAAAACTGTTAGAAAAAGATCGACCACTCCAGATGATATTTAGGAATTGGGATTTATATGAATATCCGGCTTTACCAAAAACTACTAAGCATACTTGGTCCATAAAAACATCGTCGCAAATAGAGAAACCAAGATTTGTTATTATTGGTCTGCAAACAAATAGAAAAAATAATTCTAAATTGGATATGTCTAAGTTTGATCATAGTGATGTTCGTGATGTTAGAGTATACCTAAATTCAACCTACTTCCCTTATGAAAATTTGAATTCAAGTTTCTCGAATAATCGAATTGCTTTAATATATGAACAATATACTAGATTTCAACAGTCGTATTATGGACGTCGCGCCGAGCCGTTATTAAATGAGAAACAATTTAAAAATATTGCTCCGTTATTTGTAGTAGATTGTTCTAGACAACCAGATAATCTTAAATCAGGTCCTGTTGTAGATGTTAGAGTGGAAATTGAAAGTGATATTGATATACCAGATCAAACTTCAGCATATTGTCTTATATTGAACGACTGTATAATCGAGTATAAGCCATTAAGTAGCATCGTGAGAAAGATATCATGAACAAAAATACTATTATAGTAGATGTTCAGGGTTTTAAAGATCGTTATAATAACTTTATAGTCAAAGAATTAGCTGTAGCTACGTTGGAACATACTCATATATTCTTAATAAAACCTCCTTACCCGTTCTCCTCGCTAACTGATGAAGAAAGAAGACACATTTGGTGGATTGAAAGGAATAGAGGTTACCGCTGGAGCGAAGGATATATAGACTACAGAGAATTTTCTAGAATAATCAAACCCTATTTGAAGGAAAAAAAGGTTCTTGTTAAAGGCAGTGAGAAAATTAATTGGGTTCAAGAGCTATGTGGTCATAATAATGTTTCTGACATATGTGAAAATAAAAGTGTTCCTAACTTAAAGACTCTTAGTGATCTTTACTGTAAAGATCTATTTTTGTATAATTGTTTTGCTCATAAGAACTATTGTGCTTTAAGGAATGTATTGTGTATTAAACAATGGTGTTTAGAAAATGTTTTTTGTATTTCATAAGTTTAATAAACCGAATAAATGTTTTATTACTATACTGTGTTTGTTTTTCATACTATTTCCTACCCAAGTCGAAATTGAAATGAAAAAATTTTTTTTATCATAATACCATTTATTTAATGTCTCAAAAAATTACATTGATCTTAAACCTAACACAATGATATAAAATGACGCGTACAAAATGTTGAAGCGTCAGCAGTACATCTCTAAGTATTAAGGTGATGTATAACTTACTTAAAACTAAAAACACATTAGTTAAAATGATAAGCTATCACCATGAATTCTCTTAGATATTTTCTTAATAATACCTTCAGCCATGTCCATGATTTCATCAACTGTATCATGAACTACGTATTGAGCACTAAGTATCACACTGTCACTATCTTCACAAAACGGCAACGAAGGTTTGTCTTTGTCGCTGGTGATGTCCAAGATCTTTATCTGAATTAACTTGACTCCTTTTGGTTGGTTGCTGATTACAAAAGATTTATGAGCTGTCTTTTTAGATTTTCTACAAATAGTTGGTTTTCTTCTTTTTGGTTCAACTTCCGTAGGTGAAAGAGGTAAAATATGTGAGAAGTCAAAGGGGTCTTGAGCGTATTGAACAATACCGTCACCATATGCGTCTGCCATTATTTATAATGTATTAATGTTGAGGTATATCTGGTTGGCCTCGTCCTCCTCTGCCACGATCTTCTAACGTTTTAAATATTTGGCTCAGTAATTTCTCTGTTTTATAATATATTTCATCCCACTGATCGTAAACAATATATTGGGTTTTCACTCTTGTATGTATTTCTACTTCGTTATCTGATGTATCTTCAGCTTCTAATACATCTATTTTAATTACGTATTTTGGAATCCTCCTATTCCTTGTAGCAAAGTAACTGGTTTGAGGTTCAGAGATGCACTGCTGTTGCTTCAACATTATTAATTAAAAGACTGCTTTGTGTGAATGTAAAGAGAACAAGTATGAAACTGAATGTAATTATGAGTAAAAGGTGAATTAAATAGAAACATGACCCGCTAGTGACACATACACTGTACTACGTATTAATTCAAGTTCTGACCTGTTGATTTAGTTTATTTTGCAATAAGTTGTAACGAGATACTCCCTACAAGTTTGCAAGTGTCATCGTTCACTATGACGAACATGTTCAAACATGTCTTAAGAATGATGTTAATGCACATAATTGTAAACGTGTTGTAACGTGAATGATGATGCATACCATCAGGTGTTATGAGGTTGTGACCGTCGCTACCAAGGTCCCAGGTTTTGAAGATTTTTTTCAGTATGTCCAATAGTCCACTACTACAACTAAGTACGTACGTAGTGATATCCTATTTCACATTTCTAAGAAATTTTACTTCGAAGTATGTAACTTAAGACATATGACGTATGTATGTTATGATGTCTTAAGTTACACATATTTTCACACCTTGTTTACCTAATATTATTTTTTTGCAAGATTGTAGTTTCAAATAGGGTTAGCAGTAAATCGTAAATTACCGTAGTATAGTAATTTGCAATACAGTACATGATGAAAATTTATAAGAACCCTTATACCAAAGTAATTAGTATAATTAGTAAGTAAACTAGTGGCATGAAATACAAAAACAAGAATTATGAAGTTGTTTACGTTAAAAAGAATTACTTAGGTACTCATAGATTGCTCTATTAATTCGTATTATTCGTAATTATCATAGTTATAGATAATAAGATCCTATTAATACTAAAGATAAATTATCTTTATTACATACATACATACATATGGTCACGCCGTTATCCCCGAAGGGGTAGGCAGAGGCATATTATATGCCCACAATTCACCTTTGTATAATTTGTCCCACGTAATAGGTGGTGAGCCGTATTGCCGTGTTTAAATGGACAGGCGCAGGTTGTACTCTGCCTGCTGTTGAAATAAAGCCTTCAACTTAGCTTAACGACTGCCATTTTACTGGCAACCGGGACCAACCGCTTAACGTGCCTCCCGAAGCACGGAAACGCTAAAATAAATGTCACAAAGTGATCACATGGATGGTCACCCATCCATGTACCGGCCATAGTGAAAGTTGCTTACTGCAGTGATCGTTTACAGAACACTGAGTCCGCGGGGCCACGAGCGCTTCATTGAGGTATCTTCATTGAGGTATTTTAAATATATAATAAATATTGTACTGTTTGAAATTTGTATTGTTGACAACCTTAATCGCTGTTTAGAATTTCAACATTAACAAAAAAACAAAAGTATCAAAACCGGAGTCAGATACTAGTATAATTGTACTCGTATATACCTTGTTAGTGTGACAACCCTAAATATTTCCTGCATTGACTATTTATTAAATATCTTAGTTGATACTTTTTAACAGTTATAATACGTCCAAGGAAAAATGTTCGATTGCTTGTTATTTGTTAATGAATTACACTAATTTTTAATACGACAAGCTATCAGCCTTGTTTTAGCTTATAATCTCATAATTTCAAAAGACTTCCATTACCATTCGAGTTGTCTCTTGTGTAATTACTAGCGACGGTCTAAGGTTAATTCCATCCGGCTAGATACATAAGAACTCATCTCCGCTATGGTAACGTCTCTTAGCCTCTTGGTTGTACGTAGTTGCTAATGCGATGAAGCACTAAACGCGCATGTCTATGACGACGACTGCATTAAACGCAAATGTCGATGTCTGACGACTGTGCTATAAGTGTGAAAGCGCAAATGCATACTGCATACATCGTCTCTTAGCCTCTTGGTTGTACGTAGTTGCTAATGCGATGAAGCACTAAACGCACATGTCTATGACGACGACTGCATTAAACGCAAATGTCGATGTCTGACGACTGTGCTATAAGTGTGGAAGCGCAAATGCATACTGCATACATCGTCTCTTAGCCTCTTCGTTGTACGTAGTTGCTAATGCGATGAAGCACTAAACGCGTATGTCTACGACGACGACTGCATTAAACGCAAATGTCGATGTCTGACGACTGTGCTATAAGTGTGAAAGCGCAAATGCATACTGCATACATCGTCTCTTAGCCTCTTGGTTGTACGTAGTTGCTAATGCGATGAAGCACTAAACGCGTATGTCTACGACGACGACTGCATTAAACGCAAATGTCGATGTCTGACGACTGTGCTATAAGTGTGGAAGCGCAAATGCATACTGCATACATCGTGGTTGTACGTAGTTGCTAATGCGATGAAGCACTAAACTCACATGTCTAAGACGACGACTGCATTAAACGCAAATGTCGATGTCTGACGACTGTGCTATAAGTGTGAAAGCGCAAATGCATACTGCATACATCGTCTCTTAGCCTCTTGGTTGTACGTAGTTGTTAATGCGATGAAGCACTAAACGCACATGTCTATGACGACGACTGCATTAAACGCAAATGTCGATGTCTGACGACTGTGCTATAAGTGTGGAAGCGCAAATGCATACTGCATACATCGTCTCTTAGCCTCTTCGTTGTACGTAGTTGCTAATGCGATGAAGCACTAAACGCGTATGTCTACGACGACGACTGCATTAAACGCAAATGTCGATGTCTGACGACTGTGCTATAAGTGTGAAAGCGCAAATGCATACTGCATACATCGTCTCTTAGCCTCTTGGTTGTACGTAGTTGCTAATGCGATGAAGCACTAAACGCACATGTCTATGACGACGACTGCATTAAACGCAAATGTCGATGTCTGACGACTGTGCTATAAGTGTGGAAGCGCAAATGCATACTGCATACATCGTCTCTTAGCCTCTTCGTTGTACGTAGTTGCTAATGCGAGGAAGCACTAAACGCGTATGTCTACGACGACGACTGCATTAAACGCAAATGTCGATGTCTGACGACTGTGCTATAAGTGTGGAAGCGCAAATGCATACTGCATACATCGTGGTTGTACGTAGTTGCTAATGCGATGAAGCACTAAACGCACATGTCTATGACGACGACTGCATTAAACGCAAATGTCGATGTCTGACGACTGTGCTATAAGTGTGGAAGCGCAAATGCATACTGCATACATCGTGGTTGTACGTAGATGCTAATGCGATGAAGCACTAAACGCACATGTCTATGACGACGACTGCATTAAACGCAAATGTCGATGTCTGACGACTGTGCTATAAGTGTGGAAGCGCAAATGCATACTGCATTCATTGTCTCTTAGCCTCTTGGTTGTACGTAGTTGCTAATGCGATGAAGCACTAAACGCACATGTCTAAGACGACGACTGCATTAAACGTAAATGTCGATGTCTGACGACTGTGCTATAAGTGTGGAACCGCAAATGCATACTGCATGCATCGTGGTTGTACGTAGTTGCTAATGCGATGAAGCACTAAACGCACATGTCTATGACGACGACTGCATTAAACACAAATGCCGATGTCTGACGACTGTGCTATTAGTGTGGAAGCGCAAATGCACACTGCATACATCGTGGTTGTACGTAGTTGCTAATGCGATGAAGCACTAAACGCACATGTTTATGACGACGACTGCATTAAACGCAAATGTCGATGTCTGACGACTGTGCTATAAGTGTGGAAGCGCAAATGCATACTGCATGCATCGTGGTTGTACGTAGTTGCTAATGCGATGAAACACTAAACGCACATGTCTATGACGACGACTGCATTAAACGCAAATGTCGATGTCTGACGACTGTGCTATAAGTGTGGAAGCGCAAATACATACTGCATACATCATGGTTGAACGTAGTTGCTAATGCGATGAAGCACTAAACGCACAAGTTTATGACGACGACTGCATTAAACGCAAATGTCGATGTCTGACGACTGTGCTATAAGTGTGAAAGCGCAAATGCATACTGCATACATCTTGGTTGTACGTAATTGGAATTATTACTATGTTACCTGTCATCATTGATCAATATCAGAAATGCTATAAGTGTGGAACCGCAAATGCATACTGCATGCATCGTGGTTGTACGTAGTTGCTAATGCGATGAAGCACTAAACGCGCATGTCTATGACGACGACTGCATTAAACGCAAATGTCGATGCATGACGACTGTGCTATAAGTGTGGAAGCGCAAATACATACATCTTGGTTGTACGTAATTGGAATTATTACTATGTTACCTATCATCATTGATCAATATCAGAAATGCTATAAGTGTGGAACCGCAAATGCATACTGCATGCATCGTGGTTGTACGTAGTTGCTAATGCGATGAAGCACTAAACGCGCATGTCTATGACGACGACTGCATTAAACGCAAATGTCGATGTCTGACGACTGTGCTATAAGTGTGGAAGCGCAAATACATACTGCATACATCATGGTTGAACGTAGTTGCTAATGCGATGAAGCACTAAACGCACAAGTTTATGACGACGACTGCATTAAACGCAAATGTCGATGTCTGACGACTGTGCTATAAGTGTGAAAGCGCAAATGCATACTGCATACATCTTGGTTGTACGTAGTTGCTAATGCGATGAAGCACTAAACGCACAAGTCTATGACGACGACTGCATTAAACGCAAATGTCGATGTTTGACGACTGTGCTTTAAGTGTGGAAGCGCAAATGCATTCTGCATACATCGTGGTTGTACGTAGTTGCTAATGCGATGAAGCACTAAACGCGCATGTCTATGACGACGACTGCATTAAACGCAAATGTCGATGTCTGACGACTGTGCTATAAGTGTGGAAGCGCAAATACATACTGCATACATCATGGTTGAACGTAGTTGCTAATGCGATGAAGCACTAAACGCACAAGTTTATGACGACGACTGCATTAAACGCAAATGTCGATGTCTGACGACTGTGCTATAAGTGTGAAAGCGCAAATGCATACTGCATACATCTTGGTTGTACGTAATTGGAATTATTACTATGTTACCTGTCATCATTGATCAATATCAGAAATGCTATAAGTGTGGAACCGCAAATGCATACTGCATGCATCGTGGTTGTACGTAGTTGCTAATGCGATGAAGCACTAAACGCGCATGTCTATGACGACGACTGCATTAAACGCAAATGTCGATGTCTGACGACTGTGCTATAAGTGTGGAAGCGCAAATACATACATCTTGGTTGTACGTAATTGGAATTATTACTATGTTACCTGTCATCATTGATCAATATCAGAAATGCTATAAGTGTGGAAGCGCAAATACATACTGCATACATCATGGTTGAACGTAGTTGCTAATGCGATGAAGCACTAAACGCACAAGTTTATGACGACGACTGCATTAAACGCAAATGTCGATGTCTGACGACTGTGCTATAAGTGTGAAAGCGCAAATGCATACTGCATACATTTTGGTTGTACGTAGTTGCTAATGCGATGAAGCACTAAACGCACAAGTCTATGACGACGACTGCATTAAACGCAAATGTTGATGTTTGACGACTGTGCTTTAAGTGTGGAAGCGCAAATGCATACTGCATTCATCGTGGTTGTACGTAGTTGCTAATGCGATGAAGCACTAAACGCACATGTCTATGACGACGACTGCATTAAACGCAAATGTCGATGTCTGACGACAGTGCTATAAGTGTGGAAGCGCAAATGCATACTGCATGCATCGTGGTTGTACGTAGTTGCTAATGTGATGAAGCACTAAACGCACATGTCTATGACGACGACTGCATTAAACGCAAATGTCGATGTCTGACGACTGTGCTATAAGTGTGAAAGCGCAAATGCATACTGCATACATCTTGGTTGTACGTAATTGGAATTATTACTATGTTACCTGTCATCATTGATCAATATCAGAAATGTTTTTGGGCATTTTACTCCACCGAGAGTGACTGCGGCGAACGCAGTTCGCCGGAGGAATGGAAGGTGGAGTAGAATGCCCAAAAACTCACTACTAGCGGGTACCGGAGCACTCGCTTTGATGCTACCTCGACGGACGAGTCGGTGTGCCGCTCTTAGCTCACTCCGAAGGCCAGACACTGTCGTTTCCGGTTCCACTGAAATACCCATGTGGGACAGCTCGTTAGCAAGTTCATCCTTTCTTAAATAATTCATATATTTTTTCATCTGTGCCATTATGTAAAAATTTACTTACAACAATTATAAAGATAAAATGGCACAGATAGGGATCAATTACAAAGTAAAAATGTAAATTGAGTTACAACAAAGTGTACTAAGTTAGGTAATTATGTTTCAAATTGACTTTTAGAATTTAACAAAGATTAAGGGTACATTAAGAGAGAAAAGTTTCTAAATTTTCTGATAACACAGTTCAGGTTAATAATTAAATTTCAAGGTATCTACACACCTTCAACAAAGTTTACAATTACAGAGTTCACTAAGACATTCACTAAGTTAACACAGAGAGATTCACTAAGTTTACCTTACAAGGTGAAGCTATAGAATAATATATATTATATATTAATCTACACTAATAATATAATAAATATATGTGTGCACCATAAAAAAAGAAAAAAAGAAACATAAAAGAAAAAACACAATAAGAAAAAGAAGTGGGTATGCCAAATAAAATCAAAATTTTTTCCAAAATCACAGCTATTTTAAATTTTTGAATTTAGAATTTAGTGTCTTTTTCAGCCAAAGATGTAGGTAGCTGGAAGAAGACGAAAGGGATAATTTTGTGCTTAGCTGTTAGCACCACCAATTAACGTCCTGGAGCGTCTCGGACGATACACCAGGATGGTTTCGCCAGAGGTAACCACCTATGCACACACACTAGACTGAGGCTACCGCAGAGTCTGGTCGTGGGGCACGTAGGAGTGCAGTGTACGGCGGAAGTCACAGTGGGAGACCGGTGCTTCCGCTGTAGTCAGCCCGGTCACACGGCTCTTGCCTGTGACGCTCCGCCACGCTGTTTCAAATGCGTGGCGGAGGGCAAGGAGGCCGACCACCGGGCGGGCAGTAAGACCTGCGCTGCCTCAAGGCCGAAGCCCCGTCCGTCCGCACGGGGGGGTGAGGGTGTGGGTGCACGTTCGCGGCAGGGTGCGGAAATGGATGTCCATTAATGGACACCCATATCCACATCCTGCAGGTGAATCTGAACCACTGCACTGGTGCTCAGGACCTTCTGTACCAGAGCATCAGGCAGTGGTCCATAAACATCGTCGTCGTCGCCGAGCCGTACTGGGTTCACCCGGGAAGCCCGGTGGATCTGGACGGCCTGGCGACTATCTTTGGGGGGACCGGCGCGGACGACTCGCGCCTAGCGCTTATTGCTAGGGGCCCGGGTTGCGTCGCGGCGGAATATGAGGGTGTGGCTGTCGTGGCCGTTTACATCTCGCCGAGCCTCGACCAGCATCAGTTTGAGCTATGGCTCCCTGAGCTGGACGTCGTTCTCGCTGCATGCCGGCCTCGCCCTGTCCTGGTCCTGGGAGACTTCAATGCCTGGTCGCAGGCTTGGGGCTCCCGGGAAACCAGAGGCAGAGGGAGGATACTGGAGGACTGGGTCACTACACGAGGCCTAGTCATCCTGAACCGGGGGAATGTCGCAACCTGGACGCGGCGGGGGCTCAGCTCGGTCATAGACGTTTCGTTTGCGACCCCTGAGCTCGCCCGCCGTGTCCAGGGATGGCGTGTTGTGGAGGAGGAGGAGACGTCGTCAGATCACCGATATATTCGGTTTGACGTCTCCCCTCCACCTAACCTGCCGCCAGCAATCGCGAATCCCCCGAAACCGCGTTGGGCACTCCATCGCCTTGATCGGGAGGCTCTCCTGGAGGCGGCCATCGTGCAGGCCTGGATTCCGAAAGCGGACAGGCCTGCCGATGTTGATACCGAGGTGGAGTGGTTCGGGAGAGCCATGTCGCACATCTGCGATGCGGCGATGCCCAGGGCTAGGCCCAGACCGGCGAGGAAACAGGTGTACTGGTGGACGCCGGAATCGCAGTTGCGCGCAGATTGCGTTACCGCGCGCCGCCGGTACACCAGGTTTCGCCGGAGGCGTCGCCGCCCAGACGATGCGGCAGCCCGAGAGACGGAGCTCTACGATGGCTACAGGGAGGCCAAGAGGGCCCTCCAGACCGCCATCAAGCGGTCCAAAAAGTTGGGCCGCGAAGAGCTGATGGAGACTCTGGAGCGGAACCCGTGGGGGCGCCCGTACCTCATGGTAAGAGGCAAATTACGCCCTAAGGCGCCCCCACTGACCCAGAGTCTCCAGCCGGAGCGGCTGGAGAGGGTCCTGGACTCCTTGTTCCCGTCGAGAGCGGAGGAACACATTCCTCCGCGCATGGCTCCGTCTCAGGCGCCCAACGCGGAAGGCAGCGAGAACGACGTGCCCGTAGTCACCGAGGGTGAGTTAGGGGCGGCTGTCCTGCTGCTTAAATCCCGCAGAAACACCGCCCCTGGACCCGACGGCATTCCAGGCCGAGCATGGGTCCTGGCTCTCGAGGAGCTTGGGCCTCGACTTATAGATCTTTATAGCGCATGCCTCGAGAAAGGCCAGTTTCCCAAGGTCTGGAAGACAGGGAAACTGGTCTTGATCCGAAAGGCGGGGCGGCCGGCAAACTCCCCATCAGGGTACCGGCCGATCGTGTTGCTCGACGAGGTGTGCAAGCTCTTTGAGCGCATTATTGCACAACGCCTCGTCGGGCACCTCACACGAGTGGGGCCTGATCTGGCGGATAGTCAGTTTGGCTTCCGTCAGGGACGCTCCACTGTGGACGCGATCATGCGCATTAGAGGCCTGACGGAGGAAGCAGTCTCACGGGGTGAGGTGGTGGTGGCGGTGTCTCTCGACATCGCCAACGCATTTAACACCTTGCCCTGGAGCTGCGTCAGGGAGGCGCTTATCTATCATGGAGTGCCTCCCTACCTCCGTCGAATTGTCGGGGCTTATCTCTCCGAGAGAGCCATAACTTACCCGAGCTGGCTAGGGCCGGGTCGGCGAGATGTGTCGTGCGGTGTTCCACAGGGATCGGTGTTAGGGCCGCTCCTGTGGAACATCGGCTACGACTGGGTGCTGCGTGGTCCGTTGCTCAGAGGGGTCGGCGTAACGTGTTACGCCGACGACACCCTCGTTACAGCGCGGGGAGCAACGCACCGTGACGCAGCACTAAAGGCCACGGCAGGGGTTGCTCAAGTCGTGGGTCGGATTCGGCGGCTGGGTCTCGAGGTCGCCCTTCACAAATCCGAGGCTCTGTGCTTCCACGGACCTCGGATGGGGCCACCTGCGGGATCCAGCCTACAGGTAGGGGGCGTCAGCATCGGCATCGAGTCCTCGATGAAGTATCTGGGGCTCGTACTCGATGGCCGGTGGAACTTCGGACATCACTTCCGAAGTTTGGTCCCAAAACTGAGGGGAGCATCGGCCGCACTCGCGCGGCTGATGCCCAACATCAGGGGACCCAACGCTCCCTACAGGAGACTGTACCTGGGGATCGTGCGAAGCATGGCTCTATACGGAGCTCCTGTATGGGCGGAAACCCTGACGGCCAGCAATGTGGCTAGATTGCTGAGCCCGCAGAGAGTGATGGCCATCAGGGTGATAAGGGGATACCGCACGATCTCCGGTGAGGCGGCGTGTCTCCTAGCCGGGACCCCTCCATGGGACCTGGAAGCGAGAGCCCTTGCGTCACTGTTCAGATGGCGCAAGGAGGCGCTGGAGCGGGGCCAAAGGCCCGCTAATCGAGAAATCGAGGCCCAGCGGTCCCTACTCCAACAGGAAACCGTGGAGACATGGAAGGTGCGACTTGAGCAACCAAAGGGGGGATTCGCCACAATCGCGGCCGTCAGACCGGTCATGGACGAGTGGCTGGAGAGGAGACACGGTGCTCTCTCCTACCGGTTGACACAGATGCTTGCCGGGCACGGTAGCTTCGGTAGGTATCTGTGGCGAAAACACCGGGAAACCACGGCCGAGTGTCAGCACTGCGAGGACCGCAGCGATGACACAGCGTTCCACACGCTGGTGGAGTGCATGGCGTGGGCGCAACAGCGCCAGGACCTCGTAGTGGGTCTGGACGTGGACACTCTCTCGCTCGAGACCATGGTGCGAGCCATGCTCTCCAGCGGGAGTAAGTGGGACTGCGCCGCCTCCTTCTGCGAGCAGGTCATGCTCGTGAAGGAGGCGGCGGGACGGGTACGGGAGAGAACTCTCCCACCCGAGTTCCGCAGTCGGCGGCCTGGGCGCCGCCGACGTGTCTTCGCCGAAGACTATCGGCCACCATGACCGGGGGTCTGAGGACGGTGAGAGGGCGGCTCACCGTCCTTACAGAAGCAGGCCCAAGACGGCAGCGTGACGTGAGCAATTCACACACGCCCCCCCTTAGAAGCGGGATCACACCCGAAACCCCCCAAAGACGCGGGATAGCACCCGAACCACCCCCTGGGCGAGGCCGCAGTGGCGGCCGTGGGTCTGTTGGGAGTTCTGGGACATCCTTCCGAGGGCTTCCCCGGGGCTCCCAACCACAGGCTGTTGGGCGTGACGTGAGGTTTTTTAGTCGGTAGGAGTCCGGCATAGCATCCATGAGGATTTTCCCTCACGTTAAACAAAAAAAAAAAAAAAAAAAAAGGCTACCGCAGAGTAGACCCAGAGATTTGCCACTACGTTGGGAGCCAATTTGTAACACAAAGATGATCAGTGTTACTCACCAACTAGCGCGAGGTAGCTATGCAGAGAACTCTTTCCCAGGGCGCCTTGTTACAGAGTTTCTAGTGGGTGCGCAAGGGAGGCCAGGGCTCTGACGAAAACAGCCAATAGGGTGTACACACATACATTTATTAAGTACACAGAGATACACAGAGACACACAGAGAGCTTATTCACTGATAGACACAAATATCACAGGTACACAGAAGTATAGTCAGGGCTTAGGTACTAATATTACTCAATAGACCACTGCCGCGTGAGCAGGTAAAACGGGTAAGCAGCTAACTACACTTATAATTGGGTGACAATTACTGGCCTTGAGTCAAGTTGAGAGCAGCACAGCACGAGCATGCCACGTGGAGGCGGCTGGTTCCTCTCAAAACACCTCGCTCATGTAGTCCACGTGTCATTGGGTGTGGTTTTGCTAACCGTGGACGGGCCTCTTTTCCCCGTAGTAAAAAAACCCTGTTATGACAAGTAAACGACAAATGAAATAACTGACATCGCGACCGACGAAATTCGAACCGCTTAGCAAACAAGAAATGACACTTACCGGTATCCCGGGTGTAGGTTGACACAGAGTCCAACTCCTTCCGAGGTGAATAAGTAAACTCAGACTAATTCCTTAACAGGTCCTCAGGTTGCAACTTACAACCTCCAAAGAAAAATTGAGGCGTGCCACTCAGAGTAATATCAATTTCCCTCGTCCTTAGCCGATCGCAAAAAGAGACTTGAAACTTTGTATCAGGGCTTTATCCCCTCTCTCACGTGGAATCGTCTCGAATCTCATGCAAAACCTGCTTTCATTGAATGCAAAAACGATTCGTCACTGATCCTTATGACATCCTGTCATTCTGACAGCAGAAATGTCACCACTGACAACCGATTAAAAAAAGATAACTCGATTAAGCTGCTTTCACATCCTGAATACTGCATCTATAGAAAATAAATGCTACAACTACTGCACTCGCCTGTAACTTCAAATTCCAACTTTGAAGCTAACGATCAAGGTTATACCACTGTTGTTCAGAATTCTAACCATGATTGTCAAGTACTTTTATTAACAGCTCAAGTTGTAGTTTGTAATCCAAAAACAAACCAAAAGGTAACAGTGCGTGCGCTATTGGATAGTGGTAGCCAATCAACTTTTATCACCAAATCACTGCAAGATAAGCTTGGGCTGCCATCTAACCAAATACCCCAATTACAGGTCATAGGCATAGGAAATAGTCATTCAAATCAGGTGACAGAAAGCTGTCAAGCAAAATTAAGTTCATTAAATAATTCATTTGCGGTACAAACATCGTGTCTAGTAATGAATGAGTTAACTTCTGACATTCCTAGGACACCAATTAACATGGCAAATCTAAATTTGCCCAAAGACATTCAACTGGCAGATCCAACATTCTATCAACCTACTAAAGTTGATGTGTTGATCGGGTCAGACTTATTCTGGGTCATCATAGGTAACGAACAAAAATATCTAGGTCCCCATCTTCCAAAGTTACATAAGTCCAAATTAGAATGGCTTATTTGTGGTCCCATATATCCAACTAAAGGATATAAACCAACTAAATTCATATAATTTACTTTTATTATGGCTTAACTTCAGAAAATAGTAGCAACAAAATATACAAAATACCTACTGCTTATTTTCTGGTAGCTAGAACAGGTTCTCCAAAGATCTATTTCAATCAAAATGTCAAAATATATAATTAAAACAAAATAAAATAAACAAAATATTTCTAAATAATTATTACAAAATACAAAATAGCATTAACTACAAAATTAGACAATGGTAGATTTTGAGTAAATCTACCATAAGGATTCACATCCAATACAAGCGATGCGATTGAAACGAAATCCAATACTAAATACATACACACATGCATACATACATACATACATAAATACATACATACATACATACAAAATTCATACATACAATACAAACATACATACATACATACATACATATGTACACACACGCACACATACACACATTATTATAGTCACACCTTTACCCACGAAAGGGTAGGCAGAGGCATGTTAGTGTACTCTCACTTTCATTATTTTAGTTTTGACTCTCTTAATAATTAGAGGTACATAAATTCAAGCAATTACATATACATAACAATAAATGTAGCTGCTAGTGATACATTTCTCACCTATCGAGAAATGTACCTACTAACGAAATAGTAAGGAAATAAACAAAATTTCTACATTGACGATCTCATCACTGCACTGGTTGCAATGATGACAATCCGTTTTAAATGTAAATATGTTTACCGACTAAAATCAATGTTCAATGCAACTCAATTGTATTTCCATATTCTAAATTTCTCAAACATTCAACGGGCTTAATAAAATTTACCTATGGCCACAGATTAAATAATAGTTACTACGTATGGCTAAAGAACAAGATAGTCCCAATCACAACTGTTCAAATACTATGAAGTCCAAGTGTTGTTCAGCTTTAAATATTATTGCAAAGTGATGAACTGAGAAACTGAATATGAATCAGCCTGTCTCATAGACATAGAAAATACATATTTACCGTACCTAATCTACTTTACTTGTATCTAAATGTGATCATATTCATGAATTTATTTCAAGTCAATTATTTACTTTCATACTTAACTATTAAATTCTAAATACATAATAGCAACAATCGACGAACTACTTTTGTTTGTTCATTTATTTACATAAACTAGGTACCTGTGTATGGGTGCTTTTTTGATGGCACTTCGAGGCTCGTAGGGGAAAGCCGGTTAAAAGTTTCTCTGACAATTTTGGGAATGGAGTAGCAGTTTCAACGGAGATAGGCATTCAAATCTTAAATAATAATTCAAAATTTCTGATGACTTTGCAAATCAAAATATAATTAATTTTTTATATATACCATCACTTACGCTGCTCATTTTGCTGGTACAAAACTTTCTAAACTTCTCATGACGGAACATCTAACGTTCAAAAGATTATAACGTTGTTTGCACAGGCGGAGGCCATATTAAATAGTGGCCCCTTGTGTCCTACATCTTCCTCTCCAACCAATTTCTTTCCTCTATCTCCAGGGCACTTATCCATTGGAAGACTGCTGACTGCGCAGCCTTTGCGGTATTCATGGAGCTTCGGACTGCAATGCATCGCTATGGACGTCTTGAAAGGCTTTTGTCCACATTTTGGGACCAAACCACAACAATATTGATGCACAGATAAAAAGTACAACCAAGACCTCTATTTAAAATGACATGGTTCTCATCAAAAGGAACTACTTTCCGCAATTGAATTGGTTACACAGAAGATTGGTCTGTTATTCTAATGGATCTGACAGACTCCCACACACGGAGGACATCTGCAAGTCAGAGGAGGCACCAGAAGACCACTCGCTCGCATATGTCCGCTACCATGAAGCAATGATCTGTTGAAAGGATGCTTTCAATGGGTGGGAGGATGTTTAGGCCCAAGCCTAATGTTTTAATAGTTTTTATCATTGCTTGTGAACTTGCTATATATAATTACGCAGGAGTTTTCATTAATTCAAACTGTATGTCAAAATGTCATTCTCACTACCAATTCGACCGCCGCACGCGCACGAGTGTATTTTTTATAACGTTTGCAGTAAACGAATCCAACCATATTTTGGGTTTAATTTTGGCGCCAGTGTCTCACGCGAAGACACTGTACTTAGTCAAAAAAGAAGGTATGTGTCACCCATAGTGTGCGTATAGAGTTAAGGACCCCACAAGAATGGCAGTACCACATTTGTGTTGTTACAGTCGTGGTAGCGGGTACTAAAGCAGCGGTAGGATTGTCAGAATCGGATAATGTCTAAGAGACTAGCGCTGGTACGTAGTAAAACGCAGATGTTGAAGAACTTGACCAGGTATGAATGGTGTAAGATTCCTAAGAAGGTTAGTGCTTCATACAGCAGATCCTTGCCGCCCACAAACAACAGGAGTTACAATACGAATTTACCTGTAGTCTGGTAACACAATAGTAAATGGCGACTTTCTTAGTTTATAAAACGAATTATTTAAATTCATCCATTCGTTGCAGTGCTTGTTGTCATCCAAGTAAATGGTAGATTAAATTCTAATAATTTTATATTATAGCCTTTATCTTTAAATTGGGATTAGTACATTGTGTCAATAACACTCCACCATAAAGTTGTACGATGCTGAAGATGGGTGCACAGTTTAAGTCACAAATGTGCCATACAGCATAGATAATGAACAACTTAAAGAACTCACAGAACAAACTGGGCCAGTTAAATATGCCCTTATCTGCGTATAAAAAATGACTGATCATTGTAGAGGCTCCGGATTTGTAAGTCTGCGGTAAGCTGTATTCCTCTGTGTGTTATCATTTTCAACTGGTAATAGCCGAATCTTACTTTTTACTAATATTGTAAATGCGAAAGTTCGTGAGTGTGGATGTTTGTTACTCTCACTCTTGAACGAGCGAACAGATTTGACCGAAATTTGGTACAGAATGACAATAAAGTCTGTGTAACACATTGGCTACTTTTTATCCCGGGAATACTTTCCTGCGGGAAGCGGCATCGGAAACAAATTATACGCTCAGCTATTAATTAAAGTAATCATAAAATTTTTATATTTTCTTAAAGTCTTACATCAGAAACTACATTATCTTGCAAGCTATCCATAATTTGAAACAGAACATGAAAATCTTTTTTACATAGAATCCAGAACATGCAGACACATTTCTATCTCTACCAGCTGATCAGTTGAAGTTAGAAGGTCAAGCGCTCCATGTCAAAACTGCACTAAAAAGGAGAACATACAGAGAGGCAAAAAGAAGAGAGCTAACGACAACAGGAACCTGTACTTAGTCAAAAAAGGAGGTATGTGTCATCCATAGTGTGTGTATAGAGTTAGGAATCCCACAAGAATGGCAGTACCACATTTGTGTTGTTACAGTTGTGGTAGCGGGTACTAAAGCAGCGTTAGGACTGTCAGAATCGGATATGTCTTAGAGACTAGCGCTGGAACGTAGTAAAACGCAGATGTTGAAGAACTTGAACAGGTATGAATGGTGTCAGATTCCTAAGAAGGTTAGTGCTTCATACAGCAGATCCTTGCCGCCCACAAACAACAGGAGTTGCGATACGAATTTACCTGTAGTCTGGTAACACAATAGAAAATGGCGACTTTCTCAGTTTATAAAACGACTTATTTATTTTCACCCATTCGTTGCAGTGCTTGTTGTCATCCAAGTAAATGGTAGATTAAATTCTAATAATTTTATATTATAGCCTTTTGTCGCGAAGGTCTGATAATCTTGCGAAGTTCTGAAGTTATAGTCCATGGAGATTGCTACTGGAGGTACATACTCCATGGTAATTATCGCGTCGGTCTATTTGTTTTTCATCTAAATTTGAATATGATTCCGTTTCTAATGTCAAATGGATAATTTTCTTTGCACGTCATTTAGTTGGTCTATTAATATCAAGACGCAAGGTTTATGTGTACGGTCAAGTTTATCCTGTACCGCGTGTGCGAAGTCTGATAGCACATCTACAAAGGCTGGTACCTTTTTACATGTTATAACTTGTTTGTTGGTGCTCCGTACAGCACATTTAGTAGTCATGAGGTCAATCTGCGATTCACCGGGCCTGTGTGTCATCATGCCGTCCACAGGGGGACGTGAATGCAGTCTTCAGTGGGAAATGTATATGGAATGGGAATGGATTTATTATATGTTATATCGCAGCCAATAATCCGCGACCCATAAGCCTGGTACCGGCTCGCGGTGAGGTGTATGCAACGCTGATACATTTGATGTCCTTCGGTCTATGGAGTCAATGTACCCAATCAATGGGCTGGCTATTTCTACTCGTTGCTTAAATTTGATGGTCACACGCTTATATTTTCTAAACCGTATGAGTTAGAAAGAAATGTTTTAAAACAGCTATTAAGCTATAAAATACATGAAATTTGTTGCAATAGAAGTAAATATTCATACCAAAAATCAACACGAAAGGTCAAAATCGGGGTCATTTTTCGCATTCTACTCGTGTCACACTTCCCGATTCAGTTAAACATTAGGTTACTGCTTCACCAAATTTCCATAGACTTTGAAGTTACATACACTTAATTAACCGTAATAACATACACTACACACACAGTATTACAAAAAAAAATCTTGTAACTATTATTTAGAACTTAAAACACAATATACGTCGGTCACACGAATGTAGGTACTTTAGATTTGCGTAGTAAACGGTTGACTGTTGATCAAAACGACCAATAACAAAACTCATCTTAACTGAACGTTATTGGTGAACCGGCATCGCAGGAGTGCAACGTGCTCCTTCTGGCTCCATGAGAAAAAAAAAATCGGTAAGTTTCTACATTTGACACTTAATTCGAGTACTTGTCGTGGGTGACTTTTTGTACATTGTATAATAGCTATTGAAATCAGAGTCAATTCATCGAAACTGTAAATAAATTGAGATATTTATGTAGTATTTGATTTAAACCGTAACGGCTAAACTTTGTCGGAATTTGAAAAAAAGATTTATTTTCGTTACCTTCGTGTCACATCCTTCGTGGCATTTTAACCACGAAGGTGAGTTTATGCCACGAAAGTGATCTTTGACTAGTTTCAGTAAGAGTGGAACTCGTTTAGATTCGTATTGTAGTATGTAGCGGAATGATAGCAGAACGAATAACTAGGTTTCTACAATCATGGCAAATGACAGAGCAATACCTATAACATTCCGTGTGATGCCCTTTTATAGGAGTAAAAATCCCACCGGACGTTATGCCAGATTCAAACCACAGTCCATACCGTCTAAAACTCACACCGTACCTACTTACCCGTCTAGTGCTAGGCGCCTTCCTGGGTAACTCCTTAGAAAAATGTATCAGGGTACCTGACAGGCTTAGGCTATCACCGTGGCCTCGCCTACGGGTTTGGGTGTTATCTTGCGTCTTTTGGGTTAGTTCAGGTGCAATTCCGCTTCTTGAGGCGTGCAGTATGCTAAGAACTTTAAGCGCTATTTAAACGAAGACACAACGGCCTTCGCATCCAAGTCTCAAGGACAGATCCTGGGAAAGAGTCATGCCACTTAAAGCTTAATTAAGGCTCTTAATACCTTATACTTATATCAACTTATATACATTTAGGTAGTACTCGTCGAGTAAAACTCGTCGAAGTTTACGGCGAAGCGGTTTGTGACTACTCTCGAGAACAACTTGTAAATATGGCTAAAGAGTGAGATGGGTCTGTAATTCTTCAGCAAGGTCTTGTCACCTTTTTTGAAAAACAGCCACCGCACTTCGCTCCACGCTTTAGGTGTTTGTACCTGTTGGAGGACGGAATTAAAGAGACTCGTCAGCTCTTTCAGAACTGGAGTCCCGCCAGCCTTTAGAAGCTCACTCGTAAATCCGTCCTCTCCAGGGAATTTATTGATTTTTAGTTGTTCACGAGCCGCCCTGACCTCGCCCTGGTCAATATCCGGAATGTCTTCCTCTTCGGTATAATGGCGCGTTAGTGGAGCTCTGTGGTCACAGTCGCTAGGTCCCATCGGTTTTTTTTCCGTGATGCATATAGGTCTCTATAGAAGCTCTTAACTTCTTCGAGAATCTCGAACCTCGAGGTCACGGTTTTGCCACCCGCTGTTTTCAATTTGGTCAGACGGATTTTCTAAGCCGTTGCGCAAAGACTTTAGTACCCCAATTTTGTTCGATCGCTGCCTCGACGATGTTGGTGTTAAAACGTCTGAGGTCGCATCGTATCAGCTTTTGGATTTTGATGATTAAATCTCTCTGGTCTGACGAAGACGTATGCATAGATGGCGTTTGCCGTCTGATTCTCATGAGCTCAAGAGTCTCGGGCGAAAGCTTGGAACACCTATTTTTGCTTTTTCCAGACAGAAACCTTCGGGAGACTTGTTGTAGCGTCCTGACTACAGTGTCGGCCTTATCGTCATCGTTGCCAGTGGTTTCCAGCAGATCGAAACGATTTTGAAACTCCAGTTGAAACTTCTCGGCACACAAAGCTATTTGGAGTGCAGTAGGTAGGAGAGTAGGCTTTATCATCCGGTCCCTTTCGGCGCGGCAGCATACGCCCCGGTCATTTCTATGCCCCACACCAAAGGGTCCGATTTTCGATTCACGGCGTTCTTGTACTCCCACTTTGGCATTGAAGTCCCCCATCACAACATTGTGGTCAGTCTTGGCAGTACATTGTAATGCTTTCACCACGTCCTCGAACACGGTCTCAACTGCCTCGTCACTGCCTCTACAGGTAATCCCTGAATCACCTTCAGGGATTACCTGTAGGTGAGTCTTAGTATTACGTATGCTACCCGAGACGAAACACTGCTGATCTCCACAATGCTGCTAACGAGGTCCTTTTTCACCATAAAGCCGACACCACCCTCGGAAGAATGTCTTCCATCACCTTCCCGAAAGTAGAATAGGTCGCCCGACGCAAGGGTTAGCGTGTCCTCCCCCTTTCTTCGAACTCCGCACAACCCCAGTATGTGCTAGTTTATGCGACCCAGTTCTACCTCGAGTTCGGTGAGCCGATCGTCCAGCCGCAGAGTGCTTCCATTATAAGTAGCCAGGTACGGACATTCTCACACAACATCATCTAGCCCAATTTAAGACAATATAAGCTTATGCTATAGAATCTAGATAACTGATGATTTGCTACTTTGTGCCAAAGAGATGTACTGTGTTCCAGAATAACTTTTACGTCAAAAGCATGTGTAAAGGACCTGGTAACTGTTTTAGTTAATTAACTAGCTGTTACCATATAACTGCCGAATGAACATATTAACTTAAAATTAGTATTTAAATAATGATAAATAATGTCTGTAAAGCTACTGCGTCACCTTCGTGGATCGTCGCGTCACCTACGTGGGATCAAATAATTCAAAACGTTATTCTTCCAAATCTGACTCACAATTTAACTTGTTGACTTATATATGTTACTTATCTTACCGAACGCTTTGTGTTTGCTTACAGAAATAGTTGAAATAATCAGTATTTAAAATTTACCATGAAGGTGACGATGAGAATCGTAAAAAGTAGAAATAGCCGGCTATAGTGACCTGAGTATGCATTCATGTGCATTATGATATAACATGTGAAAGGTATCGGCAATTCTCTTCGTGAGAATAACGTTTATTTTATTTGTTACAGATAAAGCAAGCAAGAACATCCCTGGACGTAAACAGCACAGCATTATATGAATTTATCGGAATTAATATGAACCCAATAAAAGAACCCACAAATCATCCATTTTTTTTCTTTTTTCTTTGTTTTCCGACATGGTGGAGATGCTGTTCCTTGACACCGGCTCAAGGGTTGAAATTGATACATACTAATAATTTTGAGAGCGAAGCAGTTGTTTACGTTCATAATTTTTACGTTCATAATTTTTCAATTCGTAATTTTTACCGTATGACATAATTCTTGACGTCTTTTTAATCTTTTTAAAATTTGAGCATTTTGACCACAAATAAGTAAATTATTTTTTTAGTGAACAATAAATTATAAAAACGATTTCGAAAAAGTCTTTAACTAAGTGGCCTAATACCAAAAACAAAAATATCGTGTTCCGTGCCATTATTTTGTTTGAAAAATTGGAATGTTAATTGAAGTGTCATTAATAACATGAAAAAATTTGAATTTATTTTGCTAAAAATATTAAGAAGTGTAATAATGTAATAATTCGAGCAACTAAAGTTCGTGCTTTACAGCCTAATGGTTATATTGTAATTTTCCTTTGGTTGGAGGGTCGATTTCTCCGCGAAATGCGAATGTAAGTAATGCAGTATGCACATAGGTACCAAATTCTCTTTTCATTCTTTTTTCCTTTGTGGGGAATGTCGCGACGATTTGCCAATCTTGCGAATACTAAATTCTAGCTTTTCATTCTCTTTTTCCTTTGTGGGGAATGTCGCGAAGATCTGATAATCTTGCGAAGTTCTGAAGTTATAGTCCATGGAGATTGCTACTGGAGGTACATACTCCATGGTAATTATCGCGTCGGTCTATTTGTTTTTCATCTAAATTTGAATATGATTCCGTTTCTAATGTCAAATGGATAATTTTCTTTGCACGTCATTTAGTTGGTCTATTAATATCAAGACGCAAGGTTTATGTGTACGGTCAAGTTTATCCTGTACCGCGTGTGCGAAGTCTGATAGCACATCTACAAAGGCTGGTACCTTTTTACATGTTATAACTTGTTTGTTGGTGCTCCGTACAGCACATTTAGTAGTCATGAGGTCAATCTGCGATTCACCGGGCCTGTGTGTCATCATGCCGTCCACAGGGGGACGTGAATGCAGTCTTCAGTGGGAAATGTATATGGAATGGGAATGGATTTATTATATGTTATATCGCAGCCAATAATCCGCGACCCATAAGCCTGGTACCGGCTCGCGGTGAGGTGTATGCAACGCTGATACATTTGATGTCCTTCGGTCTATGGAGTCAATGTACCCAATCAATGGGCTCCCTTCAACTGTCCATTTCAAAATAAGCGACATTTTCCAAAACCCCGCATCTGTCCATGTTCAATATTTGAACACTTTTCCTTCAAACAGTTCGGGCTCTTCTAGCTCAGGCTGTACTATCCCGATCCTGCTCAAATTTTTATGGAGTGTTCTTAGACAGAAACGGGACAAGTATGTAGTACATTGTATGTCTGTCTGTCACAGCTGCACCTCATGATTCTCGTTTAAAAAGCGCCCTCCATCGCGCACCATTCCGCGCGGCTAAGTACTGTGTTGCGTGTAATTACATTTGTGTTTGGTGTTTTTTACTTTCAAAACTTAACAAAATCATGACTAGGTTAGAGTTTTTATTCGTAGATTGTGTATTTCATAAAGATTTTGTACCTAAAATAGTTATTTTCAACGAACATTCATTGTATTTTTACGCGCCGTCGGCGTCACGGCGGCGCGGCGCCAAGCCCATACATTTGGATGAAATACAAAGAATAAGTACTGTAATGATGACAATCTATCGTTATTTAATGTATTTTTATGTATTCTTTTATTGTTTTCAAGCATTGAATGTAAAATCTATTTCAATAATTTTGTGTAAAATTGGGTCGAAATTCTCGATCATTTTTTGCAAAACTTTCAAATTTCAAATAATTATTTCTGAAATATATTTGTATGCCAGCACACCTTTTTTTTATGTTTATCGATTAGGAAAAGTCATGTAGCTGTAGATTGTAAATTTTTTTGAAAAAAAATACACAAAAAAAATTCAAAAAAAAAAAACAAAGTTACGACCACCCTTTTGGGCCCCTTTTTAAAAGCTCCGGATTTGTAAGTCTGCGGCAAGCTGTATTCCTCTGCGTGTTATCATTTTCAACTGGTAATAGCCGAATCTTACTTTTTACTAATATTATAAATGCGAAAGTTCGTGAGTGTAGATGTTTGTTACTCTTTCACGAAATTTGGTACAGAATGACATTAAAGTCTGTATAACACATTGGCTACTTTTTATCCCGGGAATACTTTCCTGCGGGAAGCGGCATCGGGAACAAATTATACGCTCAGCTAGTAAGTAAAATAATCATAAAATTTTTATATTTTCTTAAAGTTATGGAGGAGGTTTTTGGTTCGGCTCTCTCCATTGTGTTCACTGAAAGGTGGATATTAGATAATCAAACACTTGCTGTGGTGATATTACATCCGTTGTATTCTCTTGCTATAGGTACATGTTTACACTTGTTGTTGTGGCTTATTGACCATGGTACGGATAAACAACGTAGAAATAACTTATTTTAGAAGTTAGCACAAAGTAACAGTAAGTAGTACATGACACAACATTTTCTCTTGTTTCCGAAATCTCTGTGAGAACCCCGGTCGCTCCAGACATAATATCATAGCTACTTCCGGGTGGCAGTGTTGCCATGCAATTATTTAAGTGGTGTTCGCTTCACGAACGCCACACCACCCCCCTAGGGAGATAAATAGCCCAGCTATTTAAAGAAATATAAAAAAATAAAAAAAAATTTTTGAAGGGGTTTACATCTAAGACACAATCGCTAGATAAAAGTGACGCGAGGATGTATACATTGTACAAAAATTAAGGTGGCATCACCCAAATATACACACAAAAAGATGATATAACACCTTTTCATTATAAAAAATGGCATAACATACAGTACACATTAAATAAAAGTACACAGATTCCAGTTTATGAAAAAAAATTGGAAGAATCAATGAAAACATGACATTAAAAGCATCTGTAAGTACACAAGCTACACATTTTGTGAAAATATTTAAAATCGATAACGACATGACATTCCAACATACATTTAAAAATACCTGTATAGGTATATGTACACAATACGAGACGATATTTACTAAAGAGGACATTCTTAAATACACGATATACATTTTACAAAATCCAAGGCAATGGTATCACATGTAAGTACTTAATCTACATGACGCACAATAAAGTCTAGAGTGCAGAACACAAGAAATATAAATTTAAATTATTTAAACATCACTTGGAGTTTTAAATTTAACGCTACGACCCGAGCGCGTCGTGTATGGTTTTACAGGTGCTGTATCAGCAGGTGCTGGATCAGCAGGTGGTGTTGGAGTGATAGCCTTTGCCGTCTCAGGCTCAGCGCTGAGGTACGCCGGCTTTACGCGATCGATGCTGACTTCGACGTTTTTGTTCCCAATTGCTATTGTTAATGTTTTGTCCCTCCTAGATACGACCTTGTATGGGCCAGTGTAAGGCGGTTTTAAAGAGGGTCTCACAGAATCGTCACGTAGAAATATGTGACTAGAAGATGCCAAGTCAGTATGTACGAAGGTAGCTTTCTTGCCGTGAGCGGAGGTTGGAACAGGTTTTAGTTGTGACATGAAACGTCCGAGCTGTGAAGCAAAGTTAGAAATGTCAACAGTGTTACCGGGAGACGGGGACGGAGAGATAAATTCGCCGGGTAGACATAGGGGTTCCCCATAAACTACTTCAGCGGGAGATAATTGCAAGTCTTCCTTTAAGGCTGCCCGCATACCTAATAACACAAGCGGCAGGACTTTGCACCAGGAGGCTTCGTGGCTCATTAAGGCTGCTTTAAGCTGGCGGTGCATTCGCTCAACCAAACCGTTTGCACACGGGTGATAACTCGTGGTGCGTACACGTTTGCAAGAGCAAAGTTTCATTAAGGCCTGAAAAAGAGAAGACTCAAATTGGCGTCCTTGGTCTGTAGTCACTACGGAAGGGACTCCATAGCGAGCGATCCAATTGGCGAAGAACGTCTCTGCCACCTCTTCAGCAGTAATGCCAACCATTGGCCATGCTTCAGGCCAGCGGCTGAATCTGTCGACCGCTGTCAAGCAATAATTAAACCCTTTACTGTAAGGCAAGGGACCGATAATGTCCAGGTGGACGTGGCGGAAACGCTTGGAAGGCACGGCAAAATTGCCAAGAGGTGAGTGGACGTGCCGGTTGACCTTGCTGCGTTGACAAGGCAGGCACTCTCTGGTCCAGTTGCGACAGTCTTTTTGTATTTTAGGCCACACAAATCGGTCGGTAATGAGTTTGACTGTGGTTCGAACGCCAGGGTGACTAAGGTTATGCACCTTATCGAACACCGCGCGTCGAAATTTTTCTGTAACGAACGGGCGAGGTTTCCCTGTTGAAGTGTCACAGTAAAGAAAAATATCCGTTCCTGGAATTATATTTTTTTTAAGGTTAAGTGATGACTTACCCAACATCTCTAGCAGTTCTATGTCATTCTCCTGATCAGCAGCAAGGTCAGTGAATGCGTCCTCGAGACGAATTGTCTCGATTCGGGACATAGAGTCTGCTACCACGTTGTCTTTGCCACTGATGTGGACGATGTCTGTGGTAAATTGAGAGATGAAAGATAATTGATTTAGCTGCACTGGTGGTAACTTTTCACGGCGCTGTAAGAACGCGTAGACCAAAGGTTTGTGGTCGGTGTAAACAGTTACATGGTGTGCTTCTAGAAAGTGGCGGAAATGCTGAACGGCCTCATAGACAGCTAGTAATTCCCCGTAGTAAGCTGGCCAAGTTATTTGGCGAGTTGTGAGCTTCTTACTAAAAAATGCCAGAGGCTGCCAACTATCTTCAACACGTTGTTGGAGACAGGCACCGACTTGAGTAGAAGACGCATCTGTGAATAGTCCCAGTTTAGCTGTGGTGTTTGGATGAACAAGAATGGTCGCGTTGGCCAAGTGATCTTTGCATTTGGCGAAAGCCGCTTTCAACTCTGGTGTCCAGGGAACAGGTTTTTTACCTTTAAGTTGAGTAGACGCCAAAACGTCAATCAACGGTGCTTGGTATTCAGCTTCATGAGGTAGGAAACGTCGGTAAAAATTTACCATACCTAAAAATCTGCGGAGGCCTTCTACTGTTTTTGGTAAAGGGAAATTTTTAAGAGCCTCGATGCGTTCGGAGGGTGGGAAAATTCCTTGTTTGGAGATTCGATGACCTAAGAAGGTTACTTCATTGGAGCCAAAGACACATTTAGATATGTTTATGACGACGCCGAATTTAGACAGCCGCTGAAAGAGGGCACGAAGATGTGTTTCGTGCTCTTCCTTCGAACGGGAAAATACCAAAATGTCCACATATGGGAAAACAAAGTCAAGGCCGCGCACCACCTCGTCAATAAAGCGTTGGAAAGTTTGTCCGGCATTGCGTAAACCAAACGTCATATAGGGGAACTCAAATAACCCGAAAGTGGCAATAATAGCGGTTTTTGGGACGTCTTCAGGCGCAACTGGAATTTGTTGGTAAGCCTTTACTAGATCCACGGTGCTAAAAACCGTCGATCCAGCCAGGTTCTGACCAAAGTCCCCTATATGCCGGACGGGGTAGCGGTCGGGAATGGTGCGAGCATTAAGAGCGCGGTAGTCACCACACGGACGCCATCCATTTTCACTCTTCTTTGCCATATGGAGAGGTGAGGACCAAGAACTATTGGACGGCTTGGCAGTTCCGCATGCAACCATCTCCTCAAATTCCTTTTTCGCGGCTTGTACTGTTTGCGGTGCGAGGCGGCGTGGGCGCGAAGAAACAGGTGGCCCCTGTGTTATGGCTGATGGTTCTCTGGAGGCCAGGTGGTCGTGTGATGTCGCGGAATTCCTTTAATAATTTGTCATATGGAGAGTCTCCAGCAACAAGACTCTTCACACTCTGTTGGGAAACTTGTGCAATTGTGGCTGCAATGGCTATTTTAGTGGAACCATCAATTAATTTACAATTGTGACAGTCAGGTAATAAATGATAGTGAGCCAGGAAATCGGCTCTAATTATGGGAGTGCCCACATCGGCAATGATAAAATTCCAGCGGAAGTCGCGGCGGAGCCCAAGGTTGAGGCATAAAGCAATAGTGCCGTATGTTTGGATGGGGCTGCCATTAGCGGCGCGCACGTCGAAGCCGGTGGGGTAGTGTTTACCTTTAAGAAGCTGGCGCGGAAAACAGCACAGGTCTGATCCTGTATCAATCAGAAATCTGACCTGGGAGTTGGTGTCCAATCAGAATAATCGACGGTTGGAAGGGCTAAAGCAGTCAGAAGCCGTCTCTACTGGCTGCTGTTGGCTTTTCCCTGGTCAGACTGGCTGCTGTTGGCTTTTCCCTGGTCAGACTTCCAACTGCAGGGAGTGGTGCATTTGCTTGCTCTGGGTCCAAACTTTTTGTGATACCAGCAGAGGCTGTCACCAGACTGTGAGGTGGATCGGGATCCGGACCTAGAATGGGAACGGGAATGTTGCCTTTCCCTTGTTAGAGTTTCTACCGTCTTTGTCAGTTCAAGCAAAGCTTTCTTAATGCTGTCAAACTCACTAAGTGTAGATGATGTGGATGCGGCATGAACAGCTTGGGGTGCTGAGAAGGGTGTTTCAACAATGGCGTCAGCTATTTCAGCAACTTTTTCCAGAGATAAATCACGCTGTGCCATCAAAACACGTTGTACATCAGGTGGAAGCCGTCGCATCCATAGCTCCCGGATAATGCCTTCATCACCTACTGTAGTGCCAGCCAAAGATTTCAGATGGCGAAGAAAAGCTGTAGGCTTTCTATCCCCTAGTTGCTCTTCGCTTAGTAGTTTTCTGACCCGCTGCTCTTTAGATGATGATAAGCGACGAATGAGCTCCTTTTTCAGGTGCTCATACTTACCGGTAGGGGGCGGATAACAATGATGTCTTCAACCTTGCTAGCCAACCGAGCATCTAATTTGGATAATATGTAACCATATTTTGTTGAGTCTTGGGAGATGCCAGCAATCTCAAATTGAGCTTCGGCTTGGGCGAACCAAAGTAGCGGTTTATCTTCCCAGAAGTCAGATAACTTTATCGAGACTGCATTTACACGACTATCAGTAGAATAGGGGGTTTGTACGGACTGCAATTGCTTTTGTAGGTCCAGCACCTGCTGTTTTAAGCTTTCCTCAACAGACATCAATCAATATCAATCAATCAATATCAATATCAATACATATAATAAAATCGTAACAGGTCGCTGTCTGTACATGGAAGATAAATAAGAAAAAATATTATAGGGGGGCTTTATGAACGCAATAGAACCCAAAACAATGATTTTTAGAATTTTTGTCTGTTTGTCTGTATGTCTGTATGTCTGTATATCTGTTTGTCTGTACGGTTGTGCACGCTAATCTCAGTAACCGCTCAACCGATTGCAATGCGGTTTTTTTTATTGTGTTGAGGTTTGCTCCAGTTAACATTTAGCGTTTGTTTTATGTAAATCGGTTTAGAAATAAAAGAGTTATAACACTTTTAAGAATCAGATATTTTGAAAATTTTAATTGTAGAGGTTTCTTTGAATGTGAGTGAACCTAAACTGGCGTGTTGGCTTAATCATAAAAGAGCTTTATGATTAAGACTATTTTTAAACAATTCAGTCCGCGCCGAAGGCGTGGACTAAATTGTTTTAAAATAGACTTAATCATTAAGCTCTTTTATGATTAAGCAAACAGGGCAGTTTCAGACGCTGCTTGATGACTCTGATGAAGAAATACCTTTCCTTTGATACACCTTATGTGACGTAAACGAAGTTGCGGGCTCAGCTAGTTTTGTAATAAAATTATACAATTACAGATGAGAAATACCACCAATTAAGAAGAAAACAAGATAGATGCAGTTAGTGGAAACCCAAACCATGCAGTAAAATAGAGAATAAGTTACCTGTCTAAGTTACATTATGTAGGTATAGTTAGACACAAGTACAAGAATTAATAATAATAGATTTAAAACTTATGAGAAATCATCCCCGTTAGTGTTACTTTAAAGTTATTTAAAATATTCAATTACACACATATAATTAATATGTTATAATATTATTTGCACAGTCATGCATAACACAGTTATAATATTGTGTATAGATAATGTTCCACAAATGTAAATACTGTAAATAGAACAAAAGTTGAACTTGAACTTGTCAGTAGGCACATTTTAGTTGTAAAAGAAATGCTGATTGTGTAGGTACCTATTTATAAATAGTATGTATGTTTTTAATTATACTAAGTTTACTTTTCTTTTTGGTATAAACAGATGTAAAGAAGAACTTTGAATGAGTAGAGTTGTATGAACATTACTCAAAGATATACATTTATTGAGATAATGTTTGGTTATAAGTTGTTGAGCAAAATAACTATTTAGTAAATGTAAATAGGTAGTTACAACTTTGCTATGAGTATATTATTATAATAAAATGTCCATAATCCACAGGTTAGTAGGTAAAAGGTGAACACTATTAGAATGATTGTTGTAGTAGTAGCACTGAAAACTTTGTTATTCACTTGGAACTTCTGTGTAGTAGGCGCCAGGTTAATGGAATAAAGACATACCAGTGGGCAGCAGGTAAGTATATGGTCACATGCTGAAGACAGCTCCAATATGTACATGCAGAACAGGCTAACAGGCAGAGATGCGATTTATTTGAAATACTTCTATTTAAAATGCAAATACAAAATGCAAAATACCTATTTTGTATTTTGCATTTAAATGCCTTTTAGTTAAAACTATTTTGTATTTTATTTGAAATACCTTTCGAGATGTATTTTGCATTTTTAATATTCATTTCAAAATGCAAAATACTTTGTGATTAAGTTTAGCCAACATCACCAGTCAAACAAAATGAAATGAACGAATGACGACTGCTAACCATGCGCGCCCTTATTCTTCTTTGGTCAGAGTGCGCGCCTTGTCTGACTAGTGTCAATGTCAAACGAAAACGACGAAGATTATCTATGGCTATGGTTTTTTTGGGGATTCTTTGGCGGGAACTGGAAGGAATCGTATCGCATGGTTGTGTAAATTTGCAAAATTAGTGTAATTTCGAGTGTTTTGTGTGTATCAATGGTGGATTCTTAAACATAAACGTTCGACAACGTGCACTAGTGTTGGGAAGTGATAAACCGCAGTGAATCGCAACTTTGCAGTTTCTGACAAAAAATCCAAACTGATAAGAAACCCTTCAATATTTAAAGGATGAGTGCACAACTCTGGAGATGCTAAACGCTTATCCTACAATAAAAAAAGTATTTTTAAAATACTACACATCCTTACCAAGTTCAGCACCAGTAGAAGGACTTTTTTCGTACAGTGGGATGATTATGAGACCTCACAGAAGAATAAACCGGCCAAGTGGGAGTTAGACTCGCCCATGAAGGGTTCCGTAGCAGCAAGTAACATAATATAAAAGTTCTTATAGTTCGTTGTAACTTTGATTGATGTTTTAACACGTTCGCAGTGGTAGTGATTTTTCTAACCGAAAATTGCGGTTTATGACGTATTAAAAAAACTACCAGCTTTATCTCGTTCAAACCAAGTTTCGTTGGTAGTTTTTATGGCAATGTACATGTACATCATATATTTTTTTTAGATTTATCACTCTCTTAGTTTAGAAGTTAGAGAGGGGGGACACTCATTTTTCGACTTTGGAAGTCCCTCTTGCGCAAACTATTCACTTAAGAAAAAAATGATGTTAGAAACCTCAAAAGCATTTTAGAAGACCTATCTATAGATACCCCACACGTATGGGTTTGATGAAAAAAAAAATTTGAGTTTCAGTTCTGAGTATGGGGACCCCCAAAATTTACTGCTTTTTTCTAGTGTTATATAAGAATCTTAATGCGGTTCACAGAATACATCTAATTACCAAGTTTCAATAGCATAGGCCGTATAGTTTCGGAGAAAAGTGGCTGTGACACACGGACGGACAGACAGACAGACATGACGAATCTATAAGGGTTCCGTTTTTGCCATTTGGCTACGAAACCCTAAAAATGAGTGATGATGTGTCCGAACAACTAGTATTGTTAAAAAGCGTAATAAATAAAAATTTATGTTTATTTTTTTTTTCACAAAAAGTATTTTATTTCGAAAAAGTATTTTGAAAATACCTATTTTGCATTTAGCATTTGAAATACAAAACGCAAAACTATTTGGTATTTTGCATTTGAAATAGTAAATTTGAAAAATATTTTGCATTTTGTATTTAAATGCTTTTTTAAAACCATTTTGTACATCTCTGCTAGCAGGCAAGTGTTAGTAACCTGCAGTTCTCTCACCGTGTTGATGCAAAAAAAAAACTAACATGCAGTGCGCTGCGCAGGGGTGATAAGTGTTTGTTGTTCGGGGTCACCAATATGGAGGAGGTTTTTGGTTCGACTCTCTCCATTGTGTTCACTGAAAGGTGGATATTGGATAATCAAACACTCGCTGTGGTGATATTACATCCGTTGTATTCTCTTGCTATAGGTACATGTTTACACTTGTTGTTGTGGCTTATTGACCATGGTACGGATAAACAACGTAGAAATAACTTATTTTAGAAGTTAGCACAAAGTAACAGTAAGTAGTACATGACATAACATTTTCTCTTGTTTCCGAAATCTCTGTGAGAACCCCGGTCGCTCCAGACATATCATAGCTACTTCCGGGTGGCAGTGTTGCCATGCAATTATTTAAGTGGTGTTCGCTTCACGAACGCCACAAAGTCTTACATCAGAAACTACATTATCTTGCAAGCTATCCATAATTTGAAACAGAACATGAATATCTTTTTTTACATAGAATCCAGAACACGCAGACACATTTCTATCTCTAACAGCTGATCAGTTGAAGTTAGAAGGTCAAGCGCTCCATGTCAAAACTGCACTGAAAAACGAGAACATACAGAAAGGCAACAAGAAGGAAGCTAACGACAACAGGAACCTGTACTTAGTCAAAAAAGGAGGTATGTGTCACCCATAGTGTGTGTATAGAGTAAGGGACCCCACAAGAATGGCAGTACCACATTTGTGTTGTTACAGTTGTGGTAGCGGGTACTAAAGCAGCATTAGGACTGTCAGAATCGGATATGTCTAAGAGACTAGCGCTGGAACGTAGTAAAACGCAGATGTTGAAGAACTTGAACAGGTGTAAGATTCCTAAGAAGGTTAGTGCTTCATACAGCAGATCCTTGCCGCCCACAAACAACAGGAGTTACGATACGAATTTACCTGTAGTCTGGTAACACAATAGAAAATGGCGACTTTCTCAGTTTATAAAACGACTTATTTATTTTCATCCATTCGTTGCAGTGCTTGTTGTCATCCAAGTAAATGGTAGATTAAATTCTAATAATTTTATATTATAGCCTTTATCTTTAAATTGGGATTAGTACATTGTGTCAATAACATTCCACCATAAAGTTGTACGATGCTGAAGGTGGGTGCATAGTTTAAGTCACAAATGTGCCATTCAGCATAGATAATGAACAACTTAAAGAACTCACAGAACAAACTGGGCAAGTTACATATGCCCTTTTCTACGTAGAGAAAATGACTGATCATTGTAGAGGCTCCGGATTTGTAAGTCTGCGGTAAGCTGCATTCCTCTGTGTGTTATCATTTTCAACTGGTAACAGCCGAATCTTACTTTTTACTAATATTCTAAATGCGAAAGTTCGTGAGTGTGGATGTTTGTTACTCTTTCACTCTTGAAGGAGTGAACAAATTAGACCGAAATTTGGTACAGAATGACAATAAAGTCTGTGTAACACATTGGTTACTTTTATCCCGGGAATACTTTCCTGTGGGAAGCGGCATCGGGAACAAATTATACGCTCAGCTAGTAATTAAAATAATCATACAATTTTTATATTTTCTTAAAGTCTTCCATCAGAAACTACATTATCTTGCAAGCTATCCATAATTTGAAACAGAACATGAATGTCTTTTTTTACATTGAATCCAGAACATGCAGACACATTTCTATCTCTACCAGCTGATCAGTTGAAGTTAGAAGGTCAAGCGCTCCATGTCAAGACTGCACTGAAATAGGAAAACATACAGAAAGGCAACAAGAAGGAAGCTAACGACAACAGGAACCTGTACTTAGTCAAAAAAGGAGGTATGTGTCACCCACAGTGTGTGTATAGAGTTATGGACCCCACAAGAATGGCAGAACCACATTTGTGTTGTTACAGTTGTGGTAGCGCGTACTAAAGCAGCGGTAGGACTGTCAGAATCGGATACGCTAGGAGACTAGCGCTGGAACGTAGTAAAACGCAGATGTTAAAGAACTTGAACAGGTATGAATGGTGTAAGATTCCTAAGAAGGTTAGTGCTTCATACAGCAGATCCTTGCCGCCCACAAACAACAGGAGTTACGATACGAATTTACCTGTAGTCTGGTAACACAATAGAAAATGGCGACTTTCTCAGTTTATAAAACGACTTATTTATTTTCACCCATTCGTTGCAGTGCTTGTTGTCATCCAAGTAAATGGTAGAATAAATTCTAATAATTTTATATTTTTGGCTTATTCTTTAAATTGGGATTAGTACATTGTGTCAATAACATTCCACCATAAAGTTGTACGATGCTGAAGATGGGTGCACAGTTTTCGTAACGAATGTGCCATTCAGCCTGGATAATTACCAACTTAAAGATCTCGCAGAACAAACTGGGCCAGTTAAATATGCCCTTATCTGCGTAGAAAAAATGACTGATCATTCTAGAGGCTCCGGATTTGTGAAATTTACGGTAAGCTGTATTCCTCTGTGTATTATCATTTTCAACTGTTAATAGCCGAATCTTAGAGACCGTATTCTTAGCATTTCATGGATTCTACGTGCGGGCACCGGGTCCATAGCGTGGCACAGGGGGAACACCCCGACGGCGTCTGGGACTTGCGACCCACTCGAGTAGTAGTATACTTACTAATATTATAAATGCGAAAGTTCGTGAGTGTGGACGTTTGTTACTCTTTCACTCTTGAACGAGTGAACAGATTTGACCGAAGTTTGGTACAGAATGACATTAAAGTCTGTATAACACATTGGCTACTTTTTATCCCGGGAATACTTTCCTGCGGGAAGCGGCATCGGGAACAAATTATACGCTCAGCTAGTAATTAAATTAGTCATTAAATTTTTATATTTTTTTAAAGTCTTACATCAGAAACTACATTATCTTGCAAGCTATCCATAATTTGAAACAGAACATGAATGTCTTTTTTTACATAGAATCCAGAACATGTAGAGTAGTATATTATTGAGAACTCTAACCCACATCGCTGCGCTCTGTAAGGTATCGTTCTCAATAATATACTTATTATTTACAACAGATGAAACGAATGCTACGACATTCAACGCCTCAGTCCGTTTAACGATATCTAAGTTTTTTGATCAAATCGAATCACAATAGGCTCATGTCATACCCACAGTAAATTATCTGAAAACATACTGAAACACTGTTCATGGCGTATACTACACGCACGATATGGATCGTTGGATTGTCCATCGCCTTGCGAACCGTGTCAAGATACGGTGATACGCTATACTACACATTCGATTATAATCCAAATATCATGAGCCATATCGTGCGTGTAGTATACGCCCAGCGCTTATGGGATCGAACCATAATAACCAGCGATACAGTGTCATAACACCACACAATACAGAAAAATTAAAAATAAAACGCAATTACTGAAGCATACGATATTTTATTTATATATTACGGGCTAAACCTTGTTGGAGCCCCTTCAAACACCTCGTCAAGAGACTCCACTAAGTTTTGAAGCTTACGCCACTGCGTGCTGTCGTCGTCGGTCTGGAACTTGATGCGCACCAGCGCTTTCTTCCACAGCTCCGTCGGCTCCGTTGTCCGGACGTCGCTGGTGGCGTAAACTTTAAGGTCCACATGAAAGTGACCAACGGTGTTTGCTGTTCGCCGCTCCGCCCCGTTGGCCACTCTGTTCACGAAGTACGATAAGAAGAAGGGCTGATGTCGATGTTGATGAATCGGAGTCAGCGTTCCGACGACTGACTCCGAACACATCGGAAGTCTTTGGGGTTTTGCTTCTGAAACAATAGATATTTAATTACCTTGTGGATTGTTAAATCGCATTAACGTTATTATAGAGGTTCGTTCGTCATCAACACGTTGTAATATTAAGCTATACCTGTGCCTATACCCTATATGAATCCTGACCAAGTCAAGACCTTTTGAGAGCAAGTCAAACTCATCTGCTAGTCGATACATCTGTTGATTGACAATCGAGGGTGTGGTGCAGGGTCGGTCAGTGGATACCAAACGGAAACGCAATGAAAATAAAAAAAGACTTAGAAAAATGCCGACCAAAAACCTTCACCTAATCATACCTTCATCCAACCGCAGGGTCCCTTCTTGAAGTTGAGATTACAACGTCACCCGACAGTCGCTCTCGCAAAGTTAACAACGTTGCAATGCTAAGATGATACACAATTAAAGTTAATTATTTAGTTAAAAACCAAACCAATTACCTTATAGTAGGATAAGATTTTTTCGCTGGAGCTTGTTTGCGTTTCTTATTCTTTGAAGTTTCTGTAGTTAAGCTAAGATGTTGATGATCGAATTCTGAGTCGGACCTGAAACATTTAAAAAAAAATTAAAAAGGTATCATTCGAAATTATGTTACGGTAATCATCTCATCTGAGTTTAATCACGATAGCATACTGCAAAAAACAAAAATTATCATGGCTGACAGGTAAGCTTCTCTAGACAAGTGGCAATACGTTTTGTAGCGTACCTATTGTAGAATACGTTGATCAATGTATGGGATTGACAAGCGTTGAAAATACGCGTCAAGCCAATCCCGTATATTTATCAAACTATTTTACAATACGTCAATCAACAAATTTCCACTTGTGTAAGGAAGGAAGTTATCTAAAGCTCGGTCCCCTATGAGAGCGATTTGAATCGATAGTAATTCGTGGGCGATGTTAAAAATCAACGTCTATACGTAAATTGCTGCTTTACGTACATACGCTGATTTTAACTTCACCGAGAATTTGCTGTCGATTCATGTCGCTGTCGTGCGGACCGAGCTCGATGGATGGCTATCTAGAACACACACACACACAAACAAAAACAAAGAAATAAATCGAAGAAAATAGTAATAAATACATTTGTCAAACTCACATTTTATACGAAAGTCTCGAAGACTGTTTTCTCACTAGGTAACTACTGTTACTGTACGAGTATAACAGCGCTGATTACTTCTGGGTGATGTATAAATCGTTAACAAAAACCAAGTAAATTATATACCGTATTACGAGTATTATGCGGATATATTAAAATGAAACCATATAACAGTAGCAAATAACGATAAAGTGACATATCTCTTGGTAAGTATTATATTCATTGAAACGCACACATTCATTTGCACGTGCTCTAAATCAACATAATCGAACGCATGCTATTTTGTTTATGCTTCAAAAATACTTAGGGCTGACACACTAGTAACACGTAATTTACATACAATGTTAATTACTTTATGTACCATAATGCGATTGCCTATCAACCCTAACGAAAATTGATGACTTGTTGATTGTGAAAAATGCAATTTCGAAACAAAATTATAAATCAAATTACATGTATTCATTTACACAGAATAAGCACTAGGTTCTCACGAGAAACAAATTTGATATTTAGTTTCATTTATTTTAATCAAAATAATTGACTATTAAATTAACGTATCGTTTAAGTTTAAAAAATACTCCATTTAATTGCAACTTAAAACGTTAAAACATATGCTGGTAATTTTTCACATTATTTCTAAAATATTTTTATTTCTTTATTAAGGATACAATAACGTCATGATTTTTTTTCAATATTTTAGGAGTGTTATTGTACTAAGCTGCGAAGGAAGAACCGAATATTTTTTTAAATAGCAAACGCTATTAATAGATCTTTGAATAACGTGGATTATCTGTGGTCATCTAAAGTTAAAATTTTCAGGTAATTTTATGTTTTAAGTCACTATTTTATTTTTAGAGTTAATAACAGTATTTTATATATTTTTATTTCTATATTAAGGATACCATAAACGTCATGATTTTTTTCAATATTTTAGGTGTGTTATTGTACTAAGCTGTGAAGAAAGGGTCGAAAAGATTTTTAAAATAGCAAACGCATCTTTTGAAGACATCACCAATCATCTGGGTAGGTAATTTTCTGCATTCAACCATATTTGAAAAATGATTTAGTATAATGTGAAATCATTGTGAATCATAAATGTGAAAGTGCGTGTGGTTTTTAGGATGTGCTATAAATATTTTTTTTTTAGGCCCGCACCAAGCCGCAACAAGTACCTACCTCAAACGTTCAAAGCAATCGGCGTTTATCTGTTTACCATTGTATTAATTTATAATTATAGTTAAGTATTAGTATACTTAGAGGGTTAATTTATAACAAAAATTACATAAATTTTCGAAAAAGAAGTGCCTATAGCTTATTGTCGTAGGTACTAGCATTTATTCTACGAGCTATTGTTGATTTGAGCCACGCAGCCGGAGACTGTTTGTAAGTAGATAGTTTTAATCTTAAAATTTAGTCTCGATATACAATATACCTACTTCATAATGCCTCACTGTACGGGTTGTAAAATGTTCGTAGCTAATCGTCAATGGGCTGGGCATTTACGAAGTAATGCTCATAAAACTAATAGTACGATCTCGATGACTGATAACGTTCAGATGATTAAGTCTTCTTTTAAAGAGAGAATCGTAAGCTATCGGATCATTGCAACTAACGAACAAATACATAATTTCCCAGATATTTTTCTTTATGCCATTAGAGATCAAGTTAAAAATTTAATAGATCAAACGTTAAACAAACACACGTCGATCAAGATTAATTTTGAACAGTTTTCTTTTTTTATTATATTCAAAAGTGATCAACAAGAGTTGAAATCATTTGCTACAAAAAACTATATCATACATTTGCACCATGATTTATATTTGATTTATAAGTGAGCAGTGGAGTTCCTCAAAAACAAAATTGAAGGTTTTCAAGAAAAAGATAGTGGCTGGGCATTTTTGTCTAATTCTCATATAGAAATTAACATTAATAAATATCAACCTTTGGGCGGTTCTAGATTTATCTCATTACCAAAAATTATAGCAAATAAGAAAGCATGTCTAAATATTAAGAACAAAGATAATTATTGTTTTTTATGGAGCATAGTCGCGGCATTGTACCCAGCCAGGAAGCATTCTGAAAGAGTTACTTCGTATCCTCATTTTCGAAATGTTTTGAATATAAATGATTTATCATTTCCAATTCAGTTATCCGATATAGCTATATTTGAAACAAATAACCCATCTTTAAATATTTTTGTTTATGGGTTAAGAAATAACAAAACAATCATTGGCCCTTTGTATACTACAAGGAATAGGAAATCAAAAAGCGTCCACCTATTATTTTTAGAAAACAGCACCCATTCTCATTTTTGTCTTATTAAAGATTTACCACGTTTAGTTCGAAAACAAATGACTAAACACCATGGAAAACTATACTTCTGTGAAACATGCTTATTATTTTTTAGAACTTTAACAGAATTCGAAAATCATCTGTGTGGAGGGGTGGTTACAGTTCTGCCAGATGAAGGTTCTGTCTTAAAATTCAAAAATTACGAGAGAAAACAAGATATTCCCTTTGTCATCTAAGCAGATTTTGAAACATTACTCAACCCGATTTCCGACGAAAAATTAGAAAGTGCTAATACATCATGTTTACAGCGACACGTACCAGTAGCATTCGCATATAACATAGTGTCAACGTACAGTAACGCGAGACGAGATGTAACCGCAATTCATAAAATTCTTACTAAATCTGAAACTATGATATTTACAGAAAAAGATGCGTTCGACTTTAAACATGCAACAATATGTCACATATGCAAAAATTTGTTATGGAATAATAAGGTTAGGGACCACTGTCATATTTCAGGAAAATATCGCGGCGCAGCTCATTCAATTTGTAATCTGCAATATAAAATACCTAAGTTTATTCCCATATTTTTTCATAATTTGTCTGGATACGATTGTCATTTATTTATTAAAAAATTTGGAGAAATGCCTGGTCAAATTAAAATAATAGCTAAAACTAAGGAAAAATATTTTACATTTACAAAATTTATTCCTATTTCAAAAAATGAGTTTATACAATTAAGATTTTTGGACTCCTTTAACTTTTTAAGCCTCCACTACACGTAGACGGATGCGTCCGCGGACTGTGGCAGGTGCGTCCGCAGATGAATTTCCATGAGCTGTCCACACGTCTGTAGATAGATCAGTCTATGTTCACCCTGGACAGACGCCACACGCACTCGCATATTAACATTTTTTTTTTAGATTTAGCCCGAATGTAGCTAGATTATTTTTTCTTTTTTAGTTCGTGTAATGGCACACCCATCGTGTCAGCTATATGATTCTATGATTCAATCTGATATGATATTTTTTTTAGTTGGTAACGATGATTTTTCATATATAATTTTTGTTCGAAATCAATATCAATATCAATACATATAATAAAATCGTAACAGGTCGCTGTCTGTACATGGAAGATAAATAAGAAAAAATATTATAGGGGGGCTTTATGAACGCAATAGAACCCAAAACAATGATTTTTAGAATTTTTGTCTGTTTGTCTGTATGTCTGTATGTCTGTATATCTGTTTGTCTGTACGGTTGTGCACGCTAATCTCAGTAACCGCTCAACCGATTGCAATGCGGTTTTTTTTATTGTGTCGAGGTTTGCTCCAGTTAACATTTAGCGTCTGTTTTATGTAAATCGGTTTAAAAATAAAAGAGTTATAACACTTTTAAGAATCAGATATTTTGAAAATTTTAATTGTAGGGGTTTCTTTGAATGTTAGTGAACCTAAACTGGCGTGTTGGCTTAATCATAAAAGAGCTTAATGATTAAGACTATTTTGAAACAATTCAGTCCACTGTGGAGTGGACTGAATTGTTTTAAAATAGACTTAATCATTAAGCTCTTTTATGATTAAGCAAACAGGGCAGTTTGAGACGCTGCTTGATGACTCTGATGAAGAAATACCTTTCCTTTCATACACCTTATGTGACGTAAACAAAGTTGCGGGCTCAGCTAGTGATAAATATAATCATCATCATAATGGATATCTAACCTATCTACATGACGACGTAGGTATCCATTAGCCTCAATAGAACAACATATTTATTTATGTGATATTTATTTTTAGGATTTATTTACAGTTTTTAGCTTGATATAGCTCAGTAAACCTAAAAGTTTCCTGGGTGCTCATATTGTTCTTCATTTTGAGTGCGTGCATTCACAATCCCAACTCCGATTAAACTGATGCATCGGCAGACGTGTGGACAGACGCCGGACGTTCGCGCCGAAACCCTTTGATACGTGCCACAAAAACCGACAACAAACGGATTCGAGGCGGACGCGTCTGCAGACGTTAAATACCTATCACAGACGCACAAATCACCCCTCTACACGTCGTTCGGACGCATCCGCAGATGACGTCTGCGGATGCATCCGCTGACGTGTAGAGGACGCTTTAGGAACAAGTTTGGACAAACTCGCTAAAACAATGAGAGTAGAAGATTTTATAAATCTCCGCTCTCAATATCCTGATGAAAGACAATTCAGTTTACTCACAAGAAATGGAGTATATCCGTATGATTATATGTCGGATTGGAAATTTTATGAGGAAAAGTCGTCCTCTTAAATCTTGTTTTCATAATTCTTTGACCAATGATGACATCAGCCACGAAGATTATTTTCACGCTCAAACTATTTGGAAAGAATTCAATATTAACAACTTAGGCGAGTATACCGACCTGTACCTGAAAACCGATGTGCTATTATTTACGGATATATTTCAAAAATTTAGAAAAACTTGTAAACAACATTATAAGAAGTGGAATATTGGGCATTCTGTCCCACTTTAAGTTCGCATCGTCGCTATCGCTCCTTGCTCACGTGGGACAGATCGCCCAATATTCCACATTTTAAAAATGTAACCTAACCTAACATAATTATAAAAAATAATTTCAAAAATAAAATTTGCTGAAGCTCCCTCCATGTTCATTACTTACCATTTATAACCCACAACGTTTTCTGTAACCAGTTGGGTTCGACTACTTGTAGTTATAAATATTTATGTTATAAATTCATCTTTTCATTATGAGTCCATCAGTATTGCATAGCAAACATGAAATTCGTTAAACAAAGACAATCGTTACAGGTCAATACAATCTGTGACGATTTGACAAAAAACAAATTACGTCATGGAGAATTATTACCGGATACTGTACGTTGCATCATTTGTGGACCATCAAATTGTGGAAAAACTAATTTATTAATTGGTCTTCTATTGCATGAAAATGGCTTGACATTTAAAAATGTTTATGTATACTCTAAAACTCTACATCAACCAAAGTACATCTTTTTAGAAAAGGTTTTACAACGAGTACCAGGTATCACTCTTCATAAATATCAGACAAATGATGACGTTTTAAAAGTTTCAGATGCAAAACCAAATTCTGTGATTATTTTTGATGATGTAGCATGTGAAAATCAAAGTAATATGCGTGATTATTTTGCCATGGGAAGACAGAAATTGATTGACCTAAACAACTTGTAAGAGATAATGCTAACCTAATTGTGCTTTTTAAGCAAGATGAAGTTAATTTGAAACATGTTTATGAAGAACATGTTAACACCGATATGACATGGTTGAAATTTCGAGAAATGTGTTCCTTAATATGGAAAGAACCTTTTGATTATGTGGTAATTAATAAAGATTGTTCTAAAAACAATGGTTGCTATAGAAAAACGTTTGACACATTTGTATTATTAGATGAAATTTGAATATTTAAGTAGACTGCAGTCTGTTTATTGTTATTCTTTAATTGATTCTTATTCGATTACCACCTATTTTACATAGTGGATAAATCATTGAAAAAACAAATTGTTGATGCGACACAAGCTGTCAAGAAAAAAATACGTAAAATGAAGGATTTTGAAGATAATAATAAGCATGCTCTTGATACAGTTTTTAAACCTGTCACAGAATCTCTCAATTTAATAGACAACACTAATAACCACTTAGCTCTAACAAAAAAGGAGGAAAAAGTAGAACCCAAAGAACCGCAAGACCAAGATATGAAAGAAACAGATGATAGCAGTATTGCTAGTAACGAATCGGAACCCTCATCGGACTCTTCATTTCAGTCATTAGTCGGTACTAATCCAGATGCATCATCTTGGTCGTTATCTTCACAAGTACTATCAGATGTTCCATTTGGTATAAGAAATGAACGTGGAAAGCTAATGTTGGGTTCCTCTAACATAACTATTGGGGATAAAGTTATTACTGTAGCCGGACACAAATACGAAAGTACACCTGGGTTGCGAGAGTTACTGTTAAAAAAAGACATTGATCTGAGCTTGGCTAATGACTGTGACAAGCAAAATTATAAGACAATGTTACTTGTAACGAATGCACATCGTCGTGATTTCGATTCAAAAAAACCAATTAAAAGTAATAAAGGACAAAAATATTTGCAAGTTATTAAACCACTTTTCGATCAAGAAAGTAGAAGTCCAAGTTGTAGACAGAAAGTAGGAAAAGGATTACCTTCAACAAAAATGTGGAAAAAAAACACAGATTTTGTATATTGGGATGATCCCAATGAATTGGTTGATAGATTAAAGTTATTAATTGCTTCTCGAGATGCCGGTAACAACAGGACTAGACAATGAAATAATATCTATCATTGAAGAACTACGTGAAAGCAAAATCATTAAATAAATAGATCTACTAATGTTATATGTGTGTCATTTTACTGTATACCGTTCAACATAATACACCTTTAATATGAATGTAGACAAATTTGGACATTATATTCATAAGCGAATGCGGATATCAGAAATACTTGATTTTAATGATAACGCATTAATAAAATCTGATTATGGAGATTATGACTTGAAGACATCGAGGCTAAAAGGTGTTAAACCTCCTCAAGACGCAGATGATGCAGTAAATAAAGCATATGTAGATGAATTGAAAGGTGTACTAATCAATGACTTACGAAAATTGCAAAGTTCTATTCCAAATAGTGTTCAAAACCACATACAGAAAGCTTTAAAAACAATAATGTCTGAAATAGAGACTCATTTGGAAAGCAAATTTTACACAAGAAAAGCAGTTGATAGACTAGTTCAAGACGCAATTCAATCTATATTAAAAGATCGAAAAACATAGTCCTTAAAGTTTGTTAAAATGACGAAACAACAAATCGTCAATGAAATACATAAAGCAGCACGAAAAAATTTTCCTCGACGATCTGTAATTTTAAAAGGTATTGATGATTTGTGGCAAGCAGATTTAGCTGATATGCAAAACCTAAAAACCTTTAATAAAGGATATAACTATATTTTAATAGTTATCGACTGCTTCTCCAAGTACGTTTGGGTGGAACCATTAAAAACTAAATCCAAACATGATGTCTCTCTTGCATTTGAAAAAATACTTTCTTCTAATCACAGGATACCAAATCATCTGCAAACTGATATGGGTACTGAGTTCTATAATTCTACATTTCAAAAGCTTTTACAGAACTATAATATTAATCACTACTCTACATTTTCAACCAAAAATGCTTCAATTGTAGAACGAGTTATTAAAACTATTAAAAATAAATTGTACAAATACATTAGCTTGAACGGACACTATAAGTGGATAGATGGTGGCTTGAACGGTATTGTGAAGACATATAATAACACAAAACATCGTACTATTAAATTTGCACCTGTTAATGTCAATAAGTTTAATGAAACTAACATTAAAAATAATATTACGAATTCCATGATAAAGGTAGTCCAAAAATGTCGTCCAAAGTTTAAAATTGGTGACAAAGTTCGAATTAGCAAGTACAAACATATATTTGAGAAAGGATACACTCCTAACTGGTCAACAGAATTATTTACTATAAAAAAGATAAATAACACTGTACCAATAACATATCGCATCGAAGATAATCAAAAACAAGTCATATTAGGAACTTTTTACGAACAAGTGCTTCAAAAGTCGTCCTGTCCTGGTGTCTATTTGATAGAAAAGGTATTTAAAAAGAAAGGAAACAAACTGTTTGTAAAATGGTTGGGTTTAAATAACAAAGAGAATAATTGGATTGATAAGACTGCTATAGTGGAATGAGTTAATTATATAAGTGATATGTAATTTTAAAGTATATTCATTATTCTTTGGACGATGCAAGGTGGTGGACAATCATTAATCATTATTTTACCAAACAATATCATTAATCATTTACCATTCGCACTACACATACCTGGTTATAACTATTGTGGACCAGGAACAAAGCTTTCGAAACGATTACTACGTGGTGATAAAGGTGTAAATAAGTTAGACGAAGCTTGTATGCATCACGATATTGCATACGCAAACTACACAGACTTGCCTAACCGTCAAAAAGCCGACTTACGTCTTATAGATATGGCTAAGCAAAGACTTAAAGCAAAAGATGCTCGAACAGGGGAAAAGATTAGTTCGTGGATAGTAAACAAAGTTATGAAAGCTAAATTGAAGTCCGGTGCTGGTGTCAAGACCTTTAATAACTTTGTTAAAAAAATAAAAAGAAAAATCAAAAAACTCTCACCTAAAGATGATAAGTCATTAATAAATATAGCTTATATGGTTGCCCGAAAATTAGTTCCATGCATTCCAAAAGTTCGAGTACCTCGAATGATACCTATACCAAAAACTGGAGGCATTCTACCTTTAATCCCAATTTTTGCTGGTTTATCTGCTTTAGGAGCATTAGCTGGTGGTGCAGCTGGTATTGCAAAAACTGTGAATGATTATAAACACGGTCAGAAAAAATTACAAGAAACTGAACGTCATAATAAAACTATGGAGGCTATAGCAATAGGTAAAGGTCTATACATTAAACCGCATAAGCAAGGTCAGGGATTGTTTATAAATCCATCAAAAAACTAATTGATCAGCTACCTAATCGCGCTTTAACTAATATCGATATTCAGAAGTATGGTCATTGTATTCCACATTTTCGAGGAGTTTATATGAAGGATCAGTTACCAAAAACGCCTAAACGAATTGAATGTGCTATAGTTAACCTAGATAATTCGAGAAATGATGGAACGCATTGGGTAGCTTATGTTAAAATAAACAATTATTGTGAATATTTTGATAGCTATGGTGATTTAAAACCGCCAAGAGAATTAATGCTATATTTTAAGAACTGTGATGTTCATTATAACTATGATAGATATCAACAATTTAACACAATAGTTTGTGGACATATGTGTTTAAGTTATTTGCAAACATTTTGGATTAAATACTATAAATCTTTATTATAATTATAATACTTTAAATAAAAATACTATAAATCTTATACCACTCTTTCATTTCCATCATTTGCAAGATGTCACTCACCTTATCGATAACTGGAAACTCATCGGTATTATCTACCTATTATCCAGACACGTTGCCATTAGCTGAGGAGTATGAATGTGCATTATTACATTTCTCTACATATAATTCTATTCCAAATTTTGATAATACAAACAATAAATTATACTATGGTTCTAAAAATGTTATTGAGATACCTGAAGGAACTTATGAATTACAAGATATTAGTGACTATTTAAAAACTGAGATAAAAGATGCATCTATAAAACTCAATTGTAATAATAACACCTTAAAAACTGTGTTATTTTGTACATCAACTATAGATTTTACTAAAGAAGATACATTTGGAAGTTTATTGGGATTTAAAAAGCAGATCTTAGAAGCAAATAAATATCATGTATCAGAGTTTCCAGTAAACATTTTGCCAACGACTGTCATAAGGATTGAATGTGACATAGTTAGCGGTTCCTATATAAACGGTCAATCCAGTCACATCTTACACGAATTTGCACTTAATGTTCCACCTGGATACAGGATTATAGAAATTCCGAAAAACGCAATCTACTTTCCAATAAATCAAACCAATATAAGCTGCATACAGATAAGGTTGTTGGATATAAATAATAACTTAATAAATTTGCGAGGTGAAGAAGTGCAGTTGTATCTACATATCAGAAGAAAACAATGATAGATTATAATAAATATGTGGTACATCCAACTAAAAATAACAGTTCTACTAAAACTATCAAACCAATAAGAGCTCGGTCCAAAAGGGTTATAAAATTGAATAACAATAATAAAGCATTTCTTAAAGCGATCGGTTTGTTGAAATGAATATACTAGATGTTTTGTCCACTCCTGCATACAACATCGCTGTGGAAGGAATTGAATTTCACTCTTACAAGCCTTACGTAACAAGTTTCAATAGAAGCGATGAAATCAGGATACCTATTAATCAACAAGACTTGTATATATTACCATCAGCAAGCACTTTGTTTTTGGAAAGAACTGTTGTTGTAAACAAGGGTGGAAATTCGAAGGAAAGAGTCAGTAGCGTTCATTTCACAAACAATAGTCTACTTTACTTGTTTCAAGATATAAGGTATGAGATAAATGGAGTGGAAATAGATAAAATAAAAAACGCTGGTATAACTACCACAATGAAATCATTAATATCAATGAACGAAAACGAGGCTAAAGCATCTAATGCTTGGGGATGGAATATCGAAGGCATAAATAGTGCAAATGGGGGAAGCTTTTCTGCTTCGATACCCCTCTGTAACATTCTTGGTTTTGCAGAAGATTTCAAGAAAGTAGTGATAAACAGCAAACATGAATTAATATTGTTACGAAGTAATACTAATCTGAACGCCCTAAAACTTAACGATGGTGAAACTGTAGAAGATATTATTATAAATAAAATAATATGGCGTGTACCACATGTCAAAGTGTCCGATAGGGAAAAAATAAATATGTTAAAACTGTTAGAAAAAGATCGACCACTCCAGATGATATTTAGGAATTAGGATTTATATGAATATCCGGCTTTACCAAAAACTACTAAGCATACTTGGTTCATAAAAACATCGTCGCAAATAGAGAAACCAAGATTTGTTATTATTGGTCTGCAAACAAATAGAAAAAATAATTCTAAATTGGATATGTCTAAGTTTGATCACTGTGATGTTTGTGATGTTAGAGTATACCTAAATTCAACCTACTTCCCTTATGAAAATTTGAATTCAAGTTTCTCGAATAATCGAATTGCTTTAATGTATGAACAATATACTAGATTTCAACAGTCGTATTATGGACGTCGCGCCGAGCCGTTATTAAATGAGAAACAATTTAAATTATTGCTCCGTTATTTGTAGTAGATTGTTCTAGACAACCAGATAATCTTAAATCAGGTCCTGTTGTGGATGTTAGAGTGGAAATTGAAAGTGATATTGATATACCAGATCAAACTTCAGCATATTGTTTTATATTGAACGACTGTATAATCGAGTATAAGCCGTTAAGTAGCGTCGTGAGAAAGATATCATGAACAAAAATACTATTATAGTAGATGTTCAAGGTTTTAAAGATCGTTATAATAACTTTATAGTCAAAGAATTAGCTGTAGCTACGTTGGAACATACTCATATATTCTTAATAAAACCTCCTTACCCGTTCTCCTCGCTGACTGATGAAGAAAGAATACACATTTGGTGGATTGAAAGGAATAGAGGTTACCGCTGGAGCGAAGGATATATAAACTACAGAGAATTTTCTAGAATAATCAAACCCTATTTGAAGGAAAAAAAGGTTCTTGTTAAAGGCAGTGAGAAAATTAATTGGGTTCAAGAGCTATGTGGTCATAATAATGTTTCTGACATATGTGAAAATAAAAGTATTCCTAACTTAAAGACTCTTAGTGATCTTTACTGTAAAGACCTATTTTTGTATAATTGTTTTGCTCATAAGAACTATTGTGCTTTAAGGAATGTATTGTGTATTAAACAATGGTGTTTAGAAAATAATTTTTGTATTTCATAAGTTTAATAAACCGAATAAATGTTTTATTACTATACTGTGTTTGTTTTTCATACTATTTCCTACCCAAGTCGAAATTGAAATGAAAAAAAAAATTTAATCATAATACCATTTATTTAATGTCTCAAAAAATTACATTGATCTTAAACCTAACACAATGATATAAAATGACGCGTACAAAATGTTGAAGCGTCAGCAGTACATCTCTAAGTATTAAGGTGATGTATAACTTACTTAAAACTAAAAACACATTAGTTAAAATGATAAGCTATCACCATGAATTTTCTTAGATATTTTCTTAATTATACCTTCAGCCATGTCCATGATTTCATCAACTGTATCATGAACTACGTATTGAGCACTAAGTATCACACTGTCACTATCTTCACAAAACGGCAACGAAGGTTTGTCTTTGTCGCTGGTGATGTCCAAGATCTTTATCTGAATTAGCTTGACTCCTTTTGGTTGGTTGCTGATTACAAAGATTTATGAGCTGTCTTTTTAGATTTTCTACAAATAGTTGGTTTTCTTCTTTTTGGTTCAACTTGCGTAGGTGAAAGAGGTAAAATATGTGAGAAGTCAAAGGGGTCTTGAGCGTATTGAACAATACCGTCACCATATGCATCTGCCATTATTTATAATGTATTAATGTTGAGGTATATCTGGTTGGCCTCGTCCTCCTCTGCCACGATCTTCTAACGTTTTAAATATTTGGCTCAGTAATTTCTCTGTTTTATAATATATTTCATCCCACTGATCGTAAACAATATATTGGGTTTTCACTCTTGTATGTATTTCTACTTCGTTATCTGATGTATCTTCAGCTTCTAATACATCTATTTTAATTACGTATTTTGGAATACTCCTATTCCTTGTAGCAAAGTAACTGGTTTGAGGTTCAGAGATGCACTGCTGTTGCTTCAACATTATTAATTAAAAGACTGCTTTGTGTGAATGTAAAGAGAACAAGTATGAAACTGAATGTAATTATGAGTAATAGGTGAATTAAATAGAAACATGACCCGCTAGTGACACATACACTGTACTACGTATTAATTCAAGTTCTGACCTGTTGATTTAGTTTATTTTGCAATAAGTTGTAACGAGATACTCCCTACAAGTTTGCAAGTGTCATCGTTCACTATGACGAACATGTTCAAACATGTCTTAAGAATGATGTTAATGTACATTGTTATGTACTTACTTAAGTTGCGAAATTTTTATGAATTGTAAACGTGTTGTAACGTGAATGATGATGCATATCATCAGGTGTTATGAGGTTGTGACTGTCGCTACCAAGGTCCCAGGTTTGAAGATTTTTTTCAGAATGTCCAATAGTCCACTACTACTAACCGTAGATATCCTATTTCACATTTCTAAGAAATTTTACTTCGAAGTATGTAACTTAAGACATCATAACATACATACATATACATATTTTCACACCTGTTTCCCATCAAGGTAGGCAGAGACTAAGGATTTCCACTTACTACGATCCTGACATACAAGTTTCATGGCGGGCATAGCCAGCGCGATAGCGGTTTCCCGCGACCGCGAAAATCTCTCATGGTACATGATAGTAGGTATTGCAAATGTATTAGGAAATTAAAGAAAAATCAGAATACTATATTTATAATAATGCATTTATTCCAAATTTCTCAGTTTTACTTAGTTATATTTGTCAAATAAGTAAAACAAGTAGATCGAATTTTATAAAAAAAACATTTTATTCATAAAATTTACAATATTCGATTTACTAATGCTAAAACTTACTTAGATGTGTAGATGATAGCTCCTTTTTTGAGGTCGGTTCAATATAATTTATAATCGACCACATACATAACTCAGCGGATAATTTTTGTAACCTATGCATTTTAATAAGAGACAATGTTATAAAATAATACCTAGGTGTAATGAACGCGAATCGCAAAACATTTGTTACGTAATACATCCGTTGTCAATGGACTAGGTAGAGACGAAAAAAGCACATACTTATAATTATGTTATTCCTTATTTTACCTACGTACTCGTAATTGATACGCTAAACATTCGTTCTATTGTCTGTTGTTAAATATCATGTTGATATGCCTATGTTGAAAACGGGCTAGGCAGAGACGAAAAAAGCACATACTTATATGTTATTCCTTATTTTACCTACGTTCTCGTAATAAGAAATTTATTTTATTTATTATTTTTAAAAACTATTTAAATTTATTATTTTTAAAAGTACACGAATGACCCCAAGCTCGCGTTGATATTTTATCTACGGAGAGTGAACGCTTGTCGTCATTATTGGACAAGGCTATTTTGTCAACACTTTGAGTAAAAATTTCGTGCTTAATCGATTTAAATATAATGTTCTTTTTACGAATAACAATATCCTTAAATAAAACATCTTTATACTCATTCATACTAATTTCTCTGACTACACAAGATTTCACACCTTTTGCCTTTTTAATAATTTGATCGGGAGTTTTTAAGCAGTAAAGTTTGGATCTCAAACCCACAAAATCACAAATGTATTGGCCTCCCATTTCGTCCTTAAACAGACCAGCAACTTTTTTGTTCTTCACTGGAATGTTGTATTGATTTTGCACATCATAATTACTGCTATCAAAATAGTGTAAAAATTGATATTTTAAATCTTGATAAAAGTCATTAGTGTAGATTTTATAGATAAAAGAATCTGTATCTGTATAACACAACTTTACTCGATCTTTGTAAAAAGGTTTCACCGTGTTGTAATGAAAGTCATACATATGAGACTTAGAAAGTTCTAATACAGTGAAACCAATATAAATAGGTTTATCTAATATAATTTGATCAGCTTTCATTTGTATTGTGACTAAGTTTTCAGTGAGAATAGATGCGCTATGGAAATATGGGCTAGCTACAAGTCTCTCAGCGGAGATATATTTTTTTGTACGATTAAAATTATCACACCATTTATTAACTAAATGAATACTTACTCTATTCTCAGTATTTTCTAGGGTCTTACCAAAGACGCTGTTGTTTAATAGCTTAAAAAAGTCTTGTTCAAAAGAAGTTTTTGCCTTTTGTCTTAATTGTGTATTCAAATCTATATATTGTTTTAAATAGGGGCTTTGTCTGAATGTTATAACTCTATGAATTTTGCGTAATACTAAACCATGATCTACACATTTTTTTAAATGAATATAATGAATGACGTATCCATACTTGTTATATAAATTAGCTACTAGTTTTTTTGTTTTACCTCCGGGGGGTAGGCATCTCTCGGGACAAAAGGGTAAATCGTTATGGAGAGAGTGCAAATGATCGGGATAAAAGAGATCAACTTCTAATATGAAACCCCACTCGGCGTCATCCTTAATGTTTCTAATGTATAAGTTTTCTATTTCATTTTGGCTTAAAAATCGAAAACTAGAATAAGGTAAATACTGACACATGCTGTACCCATAAAGATTATTACAGTCTAGATATACTATAAAGCAATCAGGTTTTGAAGAATCATATTCAGGCATATATTTATCATTGGCTTTTGCATACCGATGGGAACACATGCACAAACCACCCCGTATACCATTTTGAATCATTCGAATAATAGATAAATCCGATATTAGCTCTAATTGAACGTTTGTTTTAAGCAACATTGCGTCGAATGACAAACTAGGAGCAGTCACGTAAAACGCTGGGTCGAGACTATAATGTTGTTTACAAGTTTTTCTAAAATTTTGAAATATATCCGTTAATAATAGCACATCGGTTTTCAGGTACAGGTCGGTATACTCGCCTAAGTTGTTAATATTGAATTCTTTCCAAATAGTTTGAGCGTGAAAATAATCTTCGTGGCTGATGTCATCATTGGTCAAAGAATTATGAAAACAAGATTTAGGAGGTAACGACTTTTCCTCATAAAATTTCCAATCCGACATATAATCATACGGATATACTCCTTTTTTTGTGAGTAAACTGAATTGTCTTTCATCAGGATATTGAGAGCGGAGATTTATAAAATCTTCTACTCTCATTGTTTTAGCGAGTTTGTCCAAACTTGTTCCTAAAAAGTTAAAGGAGTCCAAAAATCTTAATTGTATATACTCATTTTTTGAAATAGGAATAAATTTTGTAAATGTAATATATTTTTCCTTAGTTTTAGCTATTATTTTAATTTGACCAGGCATTTCTCCAAATTTTTTAATAAATAAATGACAATCGTATCCAGACAAATTATGAAAAAATATGGGAATAAACTTAGGTATTTTATATTGCAGATTACAAATTGAATGAGCTGCGCCGCGATATTTTCCTGAAATATGACAGTGGTCCCTAACCTTATTATTCCATAACAAATTTTTGCATATGTGACATATTGTTGCATGTTTAAAGTCGAACGCATCTTTTTCTGTAAATATCATAGTTTCAGATTTAGTAAGAATTTTATGAATTGCGGTTACATCCCTTATTAAGAAATCGATAAATTTAGAAACACAGTTTTGACCCCGATAACTTCTATAGCCGTCTACTGTAGTAGGAAATGTTGACACTATGTTATATGCGAATGCTACTGGTACGTGTCGCTGTAAACATGATGTATTAGCACTTTCTAATTTTTCGTCGGAAATCGGGTTGAGTAATGTTTCAAAATCTGCATATATGACAAAGGGAATATCTTGTTTTCTCTCGTAATTTTTGAATTTTAAGACAGAACCTTCATCTGGCAGAACTGTAACCACCCCTCCACACAGATGATTTTCGAATTCTGTTAAAGTTCTAAAAAAGAATAAGCATGTTTCGCAGAAGTATAGTTTTCCATGGTGTTTAGTCATTTGTTTTCGAACTAAACGTGGTAAATCTTTAATAAGACAAAAATGAGAATGGGTGCTGTTTTCTAAAAATAATAGGTGGACGCTTTTTGATTTCCTATTCCTTGTAGTATACAAAGGGCCAATGATTGTTTTGTTATTTCTTAACCCATAAACAAAAATATTTAAAGATGGGTTATTTGTTTCAAATATAGCTATATCGGATAACTGAATTGGAAATGATAAATCATTTATATTCAAAACATTTCGAAAATGAGGATACGAAGTAACTCTTTCAGAATGCTTCCTGGCTGGGTACAATGCCGCGACTATGCTCCATAAAAAACAATAATTATCTTTGTTCTTAATATTTAGACATGCTTTCTTATTTGCTATATTTTTTGGTAACGAGATAAATCTAGAACCGCCCAAAGGTTGATATTTATTAATGTTAATTTCTATATGAGAATTAGACAAAAATGCCCAGCCACTATCTTTCTCTTGAAAACCTTCAATTTTGTTTTTGAGGAACTCCACTGCTGACTTATAAATCAAATCAAAATCATGGTGCAAATGTATGATATAGTTTTTTGTAGCAAATGATTTCAACTCTTGTTGATCACTTTTGTATATAATAAAAAAAGAAAACTGTTCAAAATTAATCTTGATGGACGTGTGTTTCTTTAACGTTTGATCTATTAAATTTTTAACTTGATCTCTAAGAGCATAAAGAAAAATATCTGGGAAATTATGTATTTGTTCGTTAGTTGCAATGATCCGATAGCTTACGATTCTCTCTTTAAAAGATCGTACTATTTTTTTTATGAGCATTACTTCGTAAATGCCCAGCCCATTGACGATTAGCTACGAACATTTTACAACCCGTACAGTGAGGCATTATGAAGTAGGTATATTGTATATCGAGACTAAATTTTAAGATTAAAACTATCTACTTACAAACAGTCTCCGGCTGCGTGGCTCAAATCAACAATAGCTCGTAGAATAAATGCTAGTACCTACGACAATAAGCTCTAGGTGTATAAGCACTAACTTGTACTTATGTGCACACTAATGATGAATGATAATGATATCAATAAAACCACTGTGTACTGATCTATTGTTATATAATAACTCCTTCAAAATAGCTCAAACCGTACATAAAAAATCCTCATACTTATATACTACGCGGTGCAAACAATGATAGCGCGATGTAGCTTTGAATAGTTACTTAATGTGTTCATTGAGTGGTGTGGTCATTAACATACCGCCCACCAAGGACGTTACTGACGTAATGTCCTTACATTATACAAATTGATATGATGAACTGTAATGAAAATCTTGGTTTCGACTTTTTTTTTTTTTTTTTTTTATACCACTAAGGTGGCAGACAAGCATACGGCCCACCAGAAGGACTGGTGGTCACCGCAGCCTATGAACGTTTGCAACACCAGAGGCGCCACACTCGCGCTGCCGACCCTGTAAAAACCTTCTTAGACCCCTTTTAAAGAACCCCATACTGTAGGCGTTTGGGAAAACCGAGGCAGGAAGTTCATTCCACAACCTAAGCGTACGCGGAAGAAAACCCCTTCCGGATCTAACCGTGCTCAAACGCTCCGGACGTAGGGTGTGAGGATGAAATCCCTGTCTATGGCGAGCGGTGCGATGATAGAAGGTAGCCGTGGGCATCATGTCAAACAATTCCTCAGAGCACGTACCATTGTACAGGCGGTAGAACACGCATAAGGAGGCAAAGTCTCTCCTGTCGCGAAGATGTTCCATACCACCTGTCAGTATAGGATCGTTGACAACTCTCACAGCTCGCCTCTGCACCGAGTCAAATGGGCGAAGCTGATATTCAGGTGCCCCCGCCCAGAGGTGACAGCAGTACTCCATGTGTGGCCGCACTTGCGACTTATAGAGAAGCAGTGTTTGCGCCGCAGTAAAGTACCGCCGCGCCCTGTTGAGCACACCGAGCTTCTTGGACGCCAGCCTGGCCTTGTCCTCCAAATGACTGCGGAACTGAACGTCACTGGAGATGTCAACACCAAGGATCCCTATACTTTTAGAGATGGAAAGAGATGTGCCCTGGAATCGTGGCGCTACAGTAATTGGGGCTTTCTTAGCGGTGAAGAAACACGCCTGTGTCTTGGAGGGATTGAACTGGACAAGGTTTTGTCTACCCCAATCGGACACTCTAGTAAGAGTAGCCTCGATTTCAGACACAAGCTGTTCACGACTTTCTTCCACTGCATCCCGAGAGATACCGGGGCGGCTTGTGTAACAAGTGTCCCCTGTACTGTCGTCCGCATAACAATGAATGCCGTCAATAGACAACATGTCATTTATATGCAGCAAAAACAGGGTAGGGGACAACACTGAGCCTTGCGGTATTCCAGCGTTTATGGCCATGCAGTCAGAACAGCTGCCGTCGACAACAGCCCTGATGCTTCTATCGGCCAAAAAACTGGACACCCATCCGCATAATCTCTCGGTCAGTCCGTAGGAGGGCAATTTTTTAAGAAGACCACGGTGCCAGACCCGGTCAAAGGCTTTAGAAATGTCGAGGCTCACTGCTAGAGCCTCGCCCTTACTCTCGATAGCCGTCGCCCATCGGTGTGTGAGGCACACGAGAAGATCGCCCGTCGAGCGACCGTGACGAAAACCGTACTGCCGGTCACTGAGCAGGTCGTTTTCCTCAAGGTACCTCAGGAGCTGTGTATTAATTACACGCTCCATCACCTTAGACAATAGTGAGGTGACGGCTATAGGCCTGTAATTGGCCGGGTCGGTCCTATCACCCTTCTTGGGCACAGGATGCACATACGCGATCTTCCACGACGCCGGGACTTGTCGCATGGAATATGAAAGCGTGAAAAGACGTGTAATTACCGGACACAACTCTGGACCACACTGCTTAAGTACTACCGCGGGTATACCGTCTGGCCCATTCGACTTATGAACGTCCAGAGAACGAAGCTCCCGTCGGACGTCCCGCTGCGTAAATTTAACTTCCGGCATGGAAGTTCCACACCACGGAACGTCCGGCGGCACAGCACCCCCGTCGCTCATGGTCGAGTTAGAGGCAAAGAGAAGACCCAAAAGGTCGGCCTTCTCCCCGGCACTCTGGGCCAGACTACCGTCGGGTTTAAGCAAAGGTGGTAATCCTGACTGACAGAAGTTTCCCTCGGCAGCTTTGGCAAACGACCAGAATTCACGACTCCCTGAAGGGTACCCTGCTAGCCGCTCACCAATTCTGCCGACGAAATCGAATTTAGCCCTGACAATTGCTCTTTTGCTGGCCCTCGAGGCGGCATTTAATTTGCGTTTTACCTCAGAGATGTTAGGATCTGAATTTGCACGAGCCGTGGTCCAGGCTCTGTAGGCAGATTCTTTCAGCATCAAAGCTTCTCTGCAGAGCCGATTGAACCACGGTCACTTTTTTGCTCCTACAGGGATCCAGCGGTTGGGAATATAGCATTCCATGCCCTCCAAGATCCCCTCAGCGACTGCTGCAGCGCAGGAATCCAGATCGTCTGAGGCAAAACAAAGCCGCCTCCACGGGTACGACGCGAAGAACTCCCGCAGTCCATCCCAGTCTGCTGACTTATAGTGCCACACATGTCGCCACTCCTTGGGCCGAGGTGGTTCAGGCCTTGCGAGAGGCACATGCGCCCGAATGATACAGTGGTCCGACGATCCGAGCGGAGCTTCCACTGAGACGTTGTATCCATCCGGACGCGTTGTCAGCAGGAGGTCCAGCAATGCACTATGGTCGTTCTCCTTATCTGGTATCCTCGTATGGGATTTAACCAGTTGGGAGAACCCATAGGTCAGGGCAAATTCGTGTGCAGCTTTCCCCGCAAAGTTGGTCATCCGGGAGCCCAACCAGTCAACATGATGACCGTTGAAGTCCCCCAGAATCACAATCTCCGCAGAGGGATACTGTCAGTCGACTCAATCACCTTGTCAGTCGATTGTTGCAGGTGGTCAAAAAGGCGAACTGTGTCCGTGTTACCGCTGTGAGACCTGTACACGCACGCGTAGATCCGAGTGTTGCCCCCGTGATCCACGCGCGCCCATAACGTAGACAGGTCCCTGTCTTCAAGGCTTGTAAGACGGCGACAGCAGACATCATCACGGACGTACATACATACCCTGGCTTTCGGCTTGAAGTTGTACTCAAGCTTATAGCCTGGGTACATTAAGTAGGATGTATCGCCCGGGCATGAATGACTTAATGTGAACTAGGCATATAAACCAAGCAACTGTTTGCTCTAATAAAGAGTTTGGTCTAACATCTTTACATGACATAAAATTACAAAACTACACATACTTCACATAGTAAAACATAACCTAAAAATCAATAAACTCTTAACTAGACTTACTAATATAAAATCTTAAACGTAAAACCTAAAAATAGAACATTTTTATGAAAACAATAAAAAAAGTAAAATTTCATTGGATATATGCTGATACCATACATATAACTTTAAAAACAATGTAATTATAACACTAAAACTATTAAACAATCTGCTTTTGTAAATAGGGTTGAGAAAAAAAAAAACAAAACTATTCTGTAACAGGTAAGATACATGCTTTGGATGTCGGTCTTTTAATAATTGAGTTCTTAGTACGTACTGTGATTACACGAGTGATACCATCATCACCAGGGTGTTTTTGCAATACGCGACCTAATAACCATCGACTCGGTGGCAAATCATCCTCTTTTAATAAAACTATATCACCTATTTTTGGTTCTGGAACATGTGAGGACCATTTGTATCTATTCATTAAATTGGAAAGATATTCATGGTGCCAACGCTTCCAAAATGACTGCAACATTTTTTGAATTAATTGCCAACGAGATAAAGAACTTAAGCTAGAATTTTCATAATTATTATCTGGTACATTTACTAAGGGTTCTCCTATTAGGAAATGTCCCGTGGTTAATGGTAATGGTTCACCAGGGTCAGCAACATTGACTATACTCATAGGTCTCGAGTTTAAACAGGCTTCCACTTGACTAAGAAGCGTGGACATTTCTTCGTAAGTGAGGCTGGAATCTCCATAACCCTTTTCAAATGAAATTTCGTAGACTTCACCCCTGCCTCCCATAGCCCACCGAAATTAGGGCTATGGGGTGGTATGAAGTGCCACTCTGTACCAGTTCCTTCCAGATGTTGTGCTACTGTAGGTTGAATTGACTCCAACTGGTGCAACTCCCTAGAAGCACCCACAAACGTGGATCCATTATCACTCCACAACTTGGCACAGTGACCTCGCCTCGACACAAACCGCCTAAAAGCAGCTAAAAATGCTTGGGTGCTCATGTCACTAACCACTTCTAAATGGATTGCTTTAGTGGCCATACACACAAAAAGACATATGTAGCCCTTGTGCGAGTGGTGGCCCCTTCCTTTTGTTGTCCTGATATTTATGGGTCCTGCATAATCAACTCCACTGTGGATGAATGGTCGGGTTGGAGTGCATCTTACAGCTGGTAGTGAGCCCATAAGCTGATTTTTGACAGAGGCTGTTTGCCTGGCACATGTCACACACTTGCGGACATACTGTTTGACCAGACTTCTAATGCCTATTATCCAATAGGCTGATCTTAGGTGGGTCATCATGAGCTGAGGTCCACCGTGTAAGGTTGTACGATGTGCATCCGCTACGATAAGATACGTAAAATGACATGCGTGAGGCAAAACAATTGGGTGTTTCGCTTGCTCACTTAGCTGTGACTTTTCTAGTCTACCTCTTACTCTCATAATGCCCTTTTCGTCAAGATAGGGACAAAGTGAATTTAATACTTAATACACTCACATTCAGTGCTACATAAGTAACGGGCGTGTTTTAGGTTTTGTACCAAAAAAGTCAGTGCTTCTCAAATATTTTTTTATTTATAGCATATTGTTTTCGTCTTTGTTAACATCACTTTGGTACACATGGATACACGTAAGTGTGGGTCTTGTGATGATCTTTTGTCGGAGGGAGCACTCTGCAGTGCTTGCCAGCAGATGCTGCATTTTCATTGTGCCAGCATAACAGAGGCTGGCTACCGCAAATTGGGAGATAGAAAGCTGACATGGCGTTGCAATAGGTGCAGACAGGTATCGGGATCGCAAAGATCACCTAAACCCAGTGCAACCGAACCCTCTGTACTGGAAGAAATAAAGATCTTGTCAGCCAAGCTGACTCCCATGGAGGGCCTCAAGGAGGAAATTTTTGCGCTGAGAACTGAGTTCGCCGAGTTAAAGACTTCACTATCTTCCAAGTTCGACGAGGTTCTGAGTGAATTTAATAACAGGGTACGGGACGTGGAGCATAGAGTATCTCAGTTGGAGGAAGCTCGTGGTCAGGTTGCCCAGTTGCAGGCCCGAATGGAAGCATTGGAGTTGGCAGCCAACGATAGGGACCAATGGACTAGGATGTCTAACCTGGAAATAAAGGGTGTTCCTCAGACAGCTAATGAAAACCTGTTTGATATTGTGCATAAGATTGGGACAAGAATAAATCATCCAATATCAAGGAGTCACATAAATTTTGTATCTAGAGTGCCTACACGCGAGAAGGAGCGAACGCGACCAATAATTGTGAGCTTCTGCAGTCGCTACGTGAAGGAGGATATCATTGCAGCGTCTCGCTTTCAGCTGAAGTCCTCACCTCTTACTGTGGACCAAATAGGATTTACAGGTCATGGGAGGATTTATATAAATGATCATCTCACTATAGGCAATAAAGTCCTTCTATCAAAAGCAAAAAAGATCGCGGCCGATATGAATTTTCGCTATGTGTGGATCAAGCATGCCAAGATTCATTTAAGAAAAATGGATTCCTCTCCCGTAATCATTGTGAGGTCAGAGAAGGATTTGGAGAAGCTTGCGCTTGCGTAGTGGACTGTGTATTTGTAGATGCTTTTTCGTTACGTAAGTTTATTTTTTTAATCTCTCTCAAGTGGGTGTGGGACGAAAAAAGTTTGAGAATCATGTTCCTGTGTGTGCATACTGTGTTTTCCTACAATTTGTTTGTGTGCTTAGATCTGTTCCAGCTTTGTTGTAACTATATCGTTTTCTATTGTCACTGTAAAATCATCCTTACCTTAATAGATTTAAGGCAGACTGTTGCCTGCAGCTGCTTTTGTCTTGTGACTGTTGGGGACTGGCGTACCTTATCTGCGCTTCGATCCTTGCATTTAGTTTCTAATAAAAACTTGTTTACTATCTTTCTAATGTTCAGAAATTTGTTACACTGTGCTGACTGTGTTTTGTATTGTGCTACGAAAAGATTCGTTGCCCCTACCTACCTAATATTTATTAATTGTTATTTTTACAGTAGATTTTATATAATTTTACGCTGTTTTAAATTAATAATACGTAAACTATTGATTTATGTAGATATAGTGAAACTTTGCAATGACTAATATTAACATATATTACCAAAACGTACGTGGTCTGCGCACTAAGACTTCTAATTTGTATAGAAATGTATGCAAAAGTTCGTATGATGTGGTCATGATTTCTGAGACCTGGCTGGTGGACAGTATTTACGATGGTGAATTGTTTGACGATAGGTATAACGTCTGGCGGAGGGACCGTGACTATTCGCGTACTGAGCAGAAGAAGGGTGGCGGTGTGTTAATAGCGGCTAAAAAAGAACTTTGTGTGCTTGAGAGGTTATGCTGGCGTAGTTCGGCTGAGGATTTATGGGTGACCCTAAAGATACAAAAAACTAAACCACGGGTATCTTATAACATACATTTATGCACTGTTTATCTATGTGATGAAAATATGGGTCACTCGTATAAGACCCAGTTACAAAATTTCATTGACAATGTTAATCAATTGATTCATGCACATCCCCTGGATAAATTTATAATTGTAGGGGATTTTAATTTTGCACACAATGTGCAGTGGTCTAAAGCATATCCTGGGAGTGCCGAGCTGCTCCCGCATGACATTCTCTGCTCTCATATAGCCGACTGTTTGAACACCACTCAAATATCGAGCCTGTCTCAGTATAACTGGGTAAGAAATGTTAAAGACAGGTTACTGGATCTAGTCTTCTCTAATGACTGTGTCACGGTTTCTGAATGTATCACTGATCGTCTCGTGGTGCCTATAGACGCTCAACATAAACCTATTACTATACAGACTGGATTTGTGGAAATCCACGCCCTCACTGACAATCCCACCCAAAAGTACCTATTCTCTCGTGGCAACTATGATGCTATTAAATCTCACCTAGACAGCTTGGATTGGAGCGAATTGTTATCTGCTGACTCTTTAAATGATGCTACTTGTGTTTTTTATGGCAAATTGCATGAGCTAAGGGATAGATATATACCCGTGAGGACGGTGCGGAGGTCCGTATATCCAGTTTGGTATAATTCTGTGCTCGTTAAAATTTTAAAAGAAAAATACAAGTACCATTGTAAGTTTAAAACCTATGGCAACATTTCTGATTACCACTCTTTCACTGTACTTCGTAGTAGAGCTAGGACAATGGAAAGGTCTTGTTTTGAGGACTATATGCAGAGGACTGAGGCCTCCATTATAAGCAATCCCAGGTATTTTTGGAGGTATGTGAAAAGTTTGAGAAATCAAGGATCTTTTCCTACAATTATGAGGTACCAGGATCAGGAAGCGTCTAATGGTGAGGATATCTGTAACCTATTTGCATCCTATTTTCAATCTACTTTTCAGGAACCTGATCCTAATGGGTGTGCTGGTGTTACTGTCGAGTCCTCCATATGTAATAGTGTGTCCTCTATTAGTACTGTAAAAATATGCCCAACACAAGTACTTCGATTACTTAAAGAATTGGACCTATCTAAGTCTGGCGGCCCTGACTGTATCCCCCCAATATTCATTGTTCGCTGTGCTGATAGTCTTGTAACACCTTTGTGCCTTCTGTACAAAAGATCCGTATCAGAAGGTATAGTTCCCAATATCTGGAAATCGGCATTCGTCACGCCTGTATTCAAAAAAGGAAATAAATCAGATGCTGAAAGTTATCGCCCTATTTCAAAGGTATGCTTATTTTCTAAAATATTGGAGCGTATAATATATACAGATGTCTATGCGGCGGTACGGTCTGGTCTTGGGGAGGAACAGCATGGTTTTGTGAGGAATAAGTCCACCACATCAAATTTAATTCTGTCCAATGAGTTCATATCTGATGGTATGGAAAAAGGTGCACAAGTGGATGTCATATACACTGACTATCGCAAGTGTTTTGACCGAATAGACCATCAGCTACTATTAAAGAAATTATTGGCAGCAGGAATTCACGGAGATTTGTATAGATGGTTTTCATCATATGTGGAAAACAGGACACAGGCTGTGGTTCTGCAGGGTTATACATCTGCCTGGAAATCTGTTCCCTCAGGCGTACCCCAGGGCTCGATCTTAGGTCCACTCCTCTTTGTATTGTTTATAGCTGACATAGGCACCTGTTTTAGAAATTCATATATATTACTATATGCTGATGATATGAAAATACATAAAAAAATAAAAACATTATCAGATGCACGGGACTTACAGACTGACCTTGACAGATTTGAATTATACTGCAATGACAATAAACTCCAACTTAACATATCAAAATGCTACCTACTAACATTTTCACGGCTAAAATATACAATTGGCTACGGCTACACCTTAGCTAACCAACCTATAAATAAAGTCAGTAATATCACAGACTTGGGTGTTGTACAGGACAGCAAATTAACTTTTGACCAACATATTGATAAAATAGTGACCAAAGCATCAAAGGCTTTGGGATTCATATTGAGAGCAACAGCTAACTTTCAAAATATAAAGCCTGTCAAGGTGCTGTATTGTTCTTATGTGCGCAGTCACTTAGAGTACTGTTCCCAGGTATGGAATCCTCAATATGATATATACAAGTCTGCTATTGAGAAAGTACAAAGGAAATTCCTCAGATATTTGGATTATAGAACAAGGCAGATTTCGTTGGATTATGAACATCGCTGCAGGAGGTACCATTTCCTGACACTGGAACATAGGCGCCACATCAGTGATGTTTGTTATTTGGCGAATATTGTCGGTGGCAGAGTCGACAGTGGTGAGCTTTTGGGTAATATAGGTTTACGAACAAATCTACTCGGACTCCGTCAGCGACCTCTGCTTAATGTACCATTCGCTAGATGTAACTATAGGCGTAATTCCTTCTTCTTGAGGAGCGCATCTTATTTTAATGATCTTCCAGCTTCATTACACTTTGATTTGTTCTGTACTCGGGCATGTACGATAAGAAGAAACATGGCAAAGGATTTTTTCGGTAATGATGTGGATCGCGATGCTTGCGCGGTTGGGTCGCGGGCTTCTCGACAGTCTGAAACCTGACACGAATGGTTAATGTAGTGATTTTCACTTAAACACTAATCTTTCTTTGATCACTTGGACGCTACAAATATTTTTATTTACCTTGTAAAGTTGTATTGTAGTTTTAAACAATGTAATTATGCCTATGTTGTGCGTAGTGTGTAGGTAGTTTCCAGGGTTGAATACTGTATAATTGTTTTGCATTAGTTTATGATATATATAAGTGTTTAATTATCGTAGCTGGAATTTGTTAAAAAGCAATTTTATTGTATAGCTTATGCATACAAACAAATAATGACTGACATTGACATTGGCTAGCTAGTAGTAATAGTAGTTTTATTTATCCATTTTCGGATAGGCAAAGGCAATTTGAGCCATACAGCCAAGTCTTGTTTATTTATTATTTCTTCATTTTTTAATAAGTCACAGTCCTCGTCCTCTAAGTCCAGTCAAAGTCAGCTACAGCCTATAGGTCAAGGTCAGTCTTCTTACAGAAAGCGGTGGATACATTTCTGAAAGTTTCTTTGGATTTTTTGTCAGAAACTGCAAAGTTGCGATTCACTGCGTTTTATCACTTCCCAACACTGGTGCACGTTGTCGAACGTTTATGTTTAAGAATCCGTTTATGTTTAAGAATCCAACATTAATACACACAAAACACTCGAAATCACACTAATTTTGCAAATTTACTTCACGATGCGATGCGATTCCTTCCAGTTCCCGCCAAAGAATCCAAACCATAGCTATTTCAGTGTTTATGTTTTTTTTTTTCTCTTTATTTTCGTTACCTATTTTTGGCATGGTTACTGGAACGATAGGTATGCATTCTTTATATTCAATGGATGAGCCATAGCAAAGGGACGGTCAATATGCACTTGACAAGTGTATGGAAATTTGAATGAAAGTAGTTTCAGTGCGCGTGATTTCTTTGCACGTATTGTGCATCGAAGTGTATCAACACATGACAATGGCTTGGGTCGTTTGACCGTCTCCTGAGTCTACATATGAGAGGTTTTATGTGTTATTGTGCTATATTTGTTTTCTTTCTCTTTTGGTTTACAACTATTTCATAGTATGCCCAAATTGTAGTTATATATATTTTATATTGTAGTCTTATTTAGAATGTAGTTATATTTAAATATGGAGGCTTGTCAATAGCAATCTTGTATTCCATTTAGTATTATTAGTTTTTATATTAGTCTGTAAGCCTTCTTCAAGAGCAATAAAAAAAAAAAAAAAAATACACTGGACTTTAAATTTAAAAAACCTTTGTCCTGTAATTGAACGTATTCTTTTGTAAATATTTCTTCTTGTGTTCTCCTAATGCAACAATCTAATGATGCGTCTAATTCTCCCTTCTGTAAATGATTTTTGCGATATTTAATATTTTCCTTTAACAATCTTCTACAGTATGCAACTATTCTCAGTAACTTGCCTAATGTAGAATATTGTTCGAATAATGAACAATTAGGTGTTACTGCTACATGTACCTTAATAGCCTCTTCTAAATCACCATGGTATCCAGTTGGTCTAGAGTACATTATTGGTTCCTTCTTAAGAAACAATGGTCCTGAAAACCACATTTGATTATCACGAAGTAAGCTGGGTATTACTCCTCTAGAGGCGCAGTCCGCTGGGTTCTCTTTGGTAGAAACATGAAACCATTGAGACGCTTTCATGGTTGTCAAGATTTCAGAAGTCCTGTTAGCCACAAACGTCTTCCATTTACTTGGGTGGCTGTTTATCCATGCTAACACCACAGTGGAATCGGTCCATGCTTTTATTTTGTCATGAGATATGTTCAAGACATCAGCGGTTTCTGTCAAGAGGTGTGACAGAAGGACTGCGCCACATAACTCTAACCGCGGAATACTAATTTGCTTTACGGGTGCGACCCGTAAATAAACAACAGCCGCATAAGCTGCCTTGGAGGCGTCACTAAAACCGTGTAGTTCCAGATCGTCGCCAGCCTTCGTCCCAAGCCAACGAGGTATCCGCACATCGGTAAGTAGCAATAATTCTTGACGGTAAGTGTTCCATTCATTTTTTAGTTCCTCATTTAGCTCCTCGTCCCAGCCAACACCTGCCAGCCATAATTTTTGGATAACCATCTTAGCAAAAACTACACTAGGAGCTAACCAACCTAGCGGATCAAAGAGCTTAGCAATATCAGAAATGACGGCTCTTTTAGTCATCGGTGGAGTCGTCAGCGGTGGGAGGTTCACGGAGTACAGGAAATTGTCTTTGGTACGATTCCAGGTAATCCCTAAAATTTTAGTTGTATTATCTAATTTAAGATTAACTTCTTTCTTCTGATTATTTTTTTCCTTACTTAAGTTTTCCTTTGTAATAATTTGATCTACACTTTCATTACTTTCAATTGCAGCTATCTTATCTTCTATTGCCTGGTTATTACTACACCACTTCTGCAATTGAAATCCACCTTTTCTTAATAAATCTGTCATTTGTTGATATATTTCTATACCACCTTCCACACTCTGACAACCAGCCATTACGTCATCAATATAAAAACAATTGAGGACTATATCCTTAGCTAGTGGATAGTTATGGCCTTCATCATAGGCGACTTGGTGTAATGTCCGAACTGCCTGATACGGCGCGGAAGCGGTACCGAAAGTTATTGTTACCAGCTCGTAATCTTCTATTTCATTTTCAGGACTGTCTCGCCACAAAATGCGTTGAAATATTGTGTCTCTTTCAGCAATTCGGATCTGTCGGTACATTTTTGCTACATCGGCTACTAAGGCTATGGGATGAACTCTCCATCTTGTAACCGTATGTCGTAAATCAGACTGAAGTGTAGGTCCGACCATCAGCGTGTCGTTTAGAGAGACACCATTATAATTCTTTTCAGAAGCATTAAAAACAACGCGAACTTTCGTAGTGACTTTATCGTCCCGGATGACTGCATGATGTGGTAAGTAGACAGCCCTTTCTTTATTGTCGTCATCTTTTCCTATCAGTCTCATGTGACCTAGACTTAAATATTCCTTTATGACTTGCGTATATTTTTCTTTCAAATCTTTGTTGTTCTGTAATCTTCTTTCTAATGATTTTAGTCGTTTTTCTGCTATAGCACGTGAACCGCCAGCCAAACAGGTAGGATCTTCATCTCGAAACGGTAACCTCACTATATACCTACCCTGACTATCTCGTGTGGTCGTACTACTATACAGCTCTTCACATTTTGTCTCTTCAGGTGTAAGAATCTTCTTTGAACTATTTAACTCTTCAATTTCCCAAAATTTCCGGAGCATGTCATCTTCACTTACCTGCGCATGCATTGCATTTATTTTGATTGAACACTCATTATTTTCAGTGCTAATGGCGCCTGACAAAACCCACCCTAATGTAGTATTTTGTGCAACCAGACTACTAGAAGGACTCTTAATAATGCCATCTGTAATAATGCAGCTGTACGCATCAGCACCCAATAGAACGTCAATCTTGTTGGGTCGGTTGAATTCTGGATCGGCTAGTAGTAGACTTGAGGTACCTAACCATTCCAACGTTGTGTTAATGCTACGCTCAGGTAAGTATGACGTTATCTTACTTAATACTTGATGAGATTGTAAGCTCAAATGTACCATATGCTTCGCTATGGTTGAACTATTGCCTCCCAGTCCCAAAATAAGTCCTTGAATAGGAATCTTTTTCAGTCGGAGGAGTTGAACTGTCGCTTCTGTTATAAAACAAGCCTGCGAACCCTGATCCAGCAAGGCTCGAACCGGCTGGTACTGCCCCGTCTTCGACTCAATATTTATTAGCGCCGTAGCTAATAATACTAGCCTAGGGTTAGGGGTCTTTCCGGTAGATAAGCACGAAACAATCGGATTAGAACTAGTTGAAGAACTAGCGCTATCCTTTGCTGGATTTTGCGTTGTGCTTTGATCTTTATCCTTCACAGATTCTCGGTGTAAATGCAACAATGAATGATGGCGCCTCTGGCAGACTTTACAAGTAGATACCTTTTTACATTCATATGCCGAATGGTTGCCACCCAAACAATTGAAACACATCCGATGCTTCATGACAAATTCGCGCCTATGATCTACAGACTGCTTAGCAAACTCTTTACAAAAACAGAGTTTATGCGATTGTGAGCAATACTCACACTGAAAAACTGACGTGCTCGTGGCCACCATGGCCTTCGGCGAATGAGCATGTGAACCATTGCTGCTGCCGACCTGATGAACCACTGCCTTGTTCGGTTCAAAGCTCTCTAGAGCGCGAAACCGATTCTCTATAAAAATCTTAAATTGTTGAAAAGTTGGCAAGTCATTATTGGAATCGTTGTTACTAACACTCAACTCCCATTGTTTCCTTGTTTCATTATCTAATTTGAATGTAACTATATGTATGATGATAACATCCCATGTACTCACATTAATATTTAAGTTACTCAGCGCATTTAAGCAATCACAAGTTGTATCAAGCAATTCTTTCAATGAAGTAGCCGACTCCGTATGCATACGTTTTTGACCAAACAACCTTTTTAAAATACAATTAGTAAGATATTTTTTATTACTATAGCGTTTTTCTAACTGAGCCCAGCATTGAGTATAATTGGCGTCAGTTATTGGAGTGTGCCGTATCAATTGCTCGGCTTCCCCAGAGAGGTGACTTTTTAGATAATGAAGCTTTTGTACATTATCGAGTGAGTCGTTTTTGTGTACCAATGATGTAAAAAGATCATAAAATGTAGTCCATTCTCCATATTTACCCGAAAATATTGGAATCGCTATCTTGGGTTACTTTACAAAAGAGTTTTTTGACTTTGATACACTATCATTAATGGTCTGCTCACAACCCTTGACAACCGTATGTTTTTTCAATGTAGCTTTAATGAGACTGTTGTAAATAATATAAGTCTCCTCAGTTGTATCGTAAATGTCTATTACATTTTTTGCCTTTATATCCTCTAACTTATACTTTTCATATAAAATCGCTTTAGTACTCTTAAATGACGACCAATCTTTTTCCAATAATTCTTGTTTTGTTTCTATGTATTCAATAGTTAATCTATCTTTACCACATTTCTTAAAATTTGTTAACCCCTTAGTGATAACGCTTTGTAAATCTAACAAAATATTTATCAATCCGTCCATGTTAATGTTATTCTAAATATCAAATAAAGTAATAACCAACTGAAATGTTCTCTAACTTTAGACGTAATAAAATAAAGCAACAAACTCTTAATGTTTCAAAACACAGGTATACCTACCAAAGAAATTCTATGTTCCAAAATTTTGCGAAATTTTCTAAGTCCCAAACAGAGCTTAAAATTTTACAAGTGTTTGGGGCACACAAATCTGACAGAAATTGGGCGTGGAGTCCACGTTCCCCCGTTTTTCATAAACTATTCTAAGTCTTAAAACTAACATGCACATACACAGAAAAAATACAAGTCTAAAATGTACAAGAAGAAATTCTAAGTTAAAATAAGTGTTAAATTCTACAAGTCCAAGATATTCAAGTTATTTCTTAAATCTTCCAAGTTTAAATCCTGATGAGAATAGAGTTCATATTCCAAGTTGTAATTAGCTTGATCGAAATCTTTAAATTTCTTTGATGATATTAATAAAAATGTACTCACGAAATTCACTTGTCACAAACACAATACTTTGGCCTGTTGTAGGTGTCGCCTTCTGTTGCGATTCCTTGTCCTTAGAGATCCGCTGCCGCTGAGCCCGCCCACCAGTGCTGGGCGCAACCGTCGCTGTAGCTGCGGGGTCCGTGTACCTTTCCGCAGCGATCCACTGCGAGTATCACGTTTACGGCCAACTGCCGTGCTCGTACAAAAATAATCGATTCGGCTCGATTTGACCAAAATGTATAAGCACTAACTAGTACTTATGTGCACACTAATGATGAATGATAATGATATCAATAAAACCACTGTGTACTGATCTATTGTTATATAATAACTCCTTCAAAATAGCTCAAACCGTACATAAAAAATCCTCATGCTTATATACTACGCGGTGCAAACAATGATAGCGCGATGTAGCTTTGAATAGTAACTTATTGTGTTCATTGAGTGGTGTGGTCATTAACACTAGGCACTTCTTTTTCGAAAATTTATGTAATTTTTGTTATAAATTAACCCTCTAAGTATACTAATACTTAACTATAATTATAAATTAATACAATGGTAAACAGATAAACGCCGATTGCTTTGAACGTTTGAGGTAGGTACTTGTTGCGGCTTGGTGCGGGCCTAAAAAAAAATAATATTTATAGCACATCCTAAAAACAACACGCACTTTCACATTTATGATTCACAATGATTTCACATTATACTAAATCATTTTTCATATATGGTTGAATGCAGAAAATTACCTACCCAGATGATTGGTGATGTCTTCAAAAGATGCGTTTGCTATTTTAAAAAACTTTTCGACCCTTCCTTCACAGCTTAGTACAATAACACACCTAAAATATTGAAAAAAATCATGACGTTTATGGTATCCTTAATATAGAAATAAAAATATATAAAATACTGTTATTAACTCTAAAAATAAAATAGTGACTTAAAACATAAAATTACCTGTAAATTTTAACTTTAGATGACCACAGATAATCCACGTTATTCAAAGATCTATTAATAGCGGTTGCTATTTAAAAAAATATTCGGTTCTTCCTTCGCAGCTTAGTACAATAACACTCCTAAAATATTGAAAAAAAATCATGACGTTATTGTATCCTTAATAAAGAAATAAAAATATTTTAGAAATAATGTGAAAAATTACCAGCATATGTTTTAACGTTTTAAGTTGCAATTAAATGGAGTATTTTTTAAACTTAAACGATACGTTAATTTAATAGTCAATTATTTTGATTAAAATAAATGAAACTAAATATCAAATTTGTTTCTCGTGGGAACCAAGTGCTTATTCTGTGTAAATGAATACATGTAATTTGATTTATAATTTTGTTTCGAAATTGCATTTTTCACAATCAACAAATCATCAATTTTCGTTAGGGTTGATAGGCAATCGCATTATGGTACATAAAGTAATTAACATTGTATGTAAATTACGTGTTACTAGTGTGTCAGCCGGGTACACTACATTAAAGAAAGTCAAAAATCCGATGTTTCATAAATCCTTTTTATTAAAAGTCATAATTTTAAAATTCCGAATGTTTACAATTCCGACTGTCAGAATGCCGAATTTCAAGAAACCGAACCGTTGAATTCCGAATCATTAAAAATCCGCCATATTATAAATACGAACTCCGATTATCAAAAATCCGAAATATCATAAATACGAAGGGTGAATGTCGTTTCCACTCGTTCCTGTTTTACCCCAAAAACTTATCATTAAAGACGATTATTTATGTTCCCGATTCCACCCGTTTTTCTAATAAAGTATAGTCAATTCTAACTACCGAAAATATTATTTCCAAGTGAGTGGAAGGCAAACGACAAAACAAAAAAAAATTACCACGAAGGCTATGGCGGGAGCTCCGCTCCGCTTCGCTCCCGCCTTAGCCTTCTAACCTAACCTATCCGAGTCGGGGTACTCTGAGTCGGGGTGTTAACCATTCACTTATTATGGTTAACACCTCGACTCGGATAGGTTAGATAAGAAGGCTAACGCGAAAGCGAAGCGGAGCGGAGTTCCGGCCTTAGCCATCGTGGTGTTTTTTTGTTTCGTCGTTTGCCTACCACTCACTTGGAAATAATATCTTCGGTAGTTAGACTTGACCTTACTTTACTAAAAAAACTTAAACTGTGAATTTTCGGATATTTGAAATTCTGAATAATGTTTTTCGGGAAAATAACAGTCCGGTCTTTTGATTATTCGTACTAATGAAATTAGGAAAAATAAAAAATCGTACTTATGACTTTCGGATAAATGAATATCGTCCTTTTGAATATTCGGAGCTTTGTTTCTTAGGAATTATAATCTTCGGAATTTTGAACATCGGAATATTGAAATTCGGAAAAACATATTTCGGAATTTTTGGGTGTTCCCGTGTCAGCCCTAAGTATTTTTGAAGCATAAACAAAATAGCATGCGTTCGATTATGTTGATTTAGAGCACGTGCAAATGAATGTGTGCGTTTCAATGAATATAATACTTACCAAGAAATATGTCACTTTATCGTTATTTGCTACTGTTATATGGTTTCATTTTAATATATCCGCATAATACTCGTAATACGGTATATAATTTACTTGGTTTTTGTTAACGATTTATACATCACCCAGAAGTAATCAGCGCTGTTATACTCGTACAGTAACAGTAGTTACCTAGTGAGAAAACAGTCTTCGAGACTTTCGTATAAAATGTGAGTGTGACAAATGTATTTATTACTATTTTCTTCGATTTATTTCTTTGTTTTTGTTTGAGTGTGTGTGTGTTCTAGATAGCCATCCATCGAGCTCGGTCCGCACGACAGCGACATGAATCGACAGCAAATTCTCGGTGAAGTTAAAATCAGCGTATGTACGTAAAGCAGCAATTTACGTATAGACGTTGATTTTTAACATCTCCCACGAATTACTATCGATTCAAATCGCTCTCATAGGGGACCGAGCTTTAGATAACTTCCTTCCTTACACAAGTGGCAATTTGTTGATTGGCGTATTGTAAAATAGTTTGATAAATATACGGGATTGGCTTGACGCGTATTTTCAACGCTTGTCAATCCCATACATTGATCAACGTATTCTACAATAGGTACGCTACAAAACGTATTGCCACTTGTCTAGAGAAGCTTACCTGTCAGCCATGATAATTTTTGTTTTTTGCAGTATGCTATCGTGATTAAACTCAGATGAGATGATTACCGTAACATAATTTCGAATGATACCTTTTTAATTTTTTTTTAAATGTTTCAGGTCCGACTCAGAATTCGATCATCAACATCTTAGCTTAACTACAGAAACTTCAAAGAATAAGAAACGCAAACAAGCTCCAGCGAAAAAATCTTATCCTACTATAAGGTAATTGGTTTGGTTTTTAACTAAATAATTAACTTTAATTGTGTATCATCTTAGCATTGCAACGTTGTTAACTTTGCGAGAGCGACTGTCGGGTGACGTTGTACTCTCAACTTCAAGAAGGGACCCTGCGGTTGGATGAAGGTATGATTAGGTGAAGGTTTTTGGTCGGCATTTTTCTAAGTCTTTTTTTATTTTCATTGCGTTTCCGTTTGGTATCCACTGACCGACCCTGCACCACACCCTCGATTGTCAATCAACAGATGTATCGACTAGCAGATGAGTTTGACTTGCTCTCAAAAGGTCTTGACTTGGTCAGGATTCATATAGGGTATAGGCACAGGTGTAGCTTAATATTACAACGTGTTGATGACGAACGAACCTCTATAATAACGTCAATGCGATTTAACAATCCACAAGGTAATTAAATATCTATTGTTTCAGAAGCAAAACCCCAAAGACTTCCGATGTGTTCGGAGTCAGTCGTCGGAACGCTGACTCCGATTCATCAACATCGACATCAGCCGTGCTATCGTACTTCGTGAACAGAGTGGCCAACGGGGCGGAGCGGCGAACAGCAAACACCGTTGGTCACTTTCATGTGGACCTTAAAGTTTACGCCACCAGCGACGTCCGGACAACGGAGCCGACGGAGCTGTGGAAGAAAGCGCTGGTGCGCATCAAGTTCCAGACCGACGACGACAGCACGCAGTGGCGTAAGCTTCAAAACTTAGTGGAGTCTCTTGACGAGGTGTTTGAAGGGGCTCCAACAAGGTTTAGCCCGTAATATATAAATAAAATATCGTATGCTTCAGTAATTGCGTATTATTTTTAATTTTTCTGTATTGTGTGGTGTTATGACACTGTATCGCTGGTTATTATGGTTCGATCCCATAAGCGCTGGGCGTATACTACACGCACGATATGGCTCATGATACTTGGATTATAATCGAATGTGTAGTATAGCGTATCACCGTATCTTGACACGGTTCGCAAGGCGATGGACAATCCAACGATCCATATCGTGCGTGTAGTATACGCCATGAACAGTGTTACAGTATGTTTTCAGATAATTTACTTTGGGTATGACATGAGCCTATTGTGATTCGATTTGATCAAAAAACTTAGATATCGTCAAACGGACTGAAGCGTTGAATGTCGTAGCGTTCGTTTCATCTGTTGTAAATAATAAGTATATTATTGAGAACGATACCTTACAGAGCGTAGCGATGTGGGGTAGAGTTTTCAATAATATACTACTATTATAGTCTCGACCCAGCGTTTTACGTGACTGCTCCTAGTTTGTCATTCGACGCAATGTTGCTTAAAACAAACGTTCAATTAGAGCTAATATCGGATTTATCTATTATTCGAATGATTCAAAATGGTATACGGGGTGGTTTGTGCATGTGTTCCCATCGGTATGCAAAAGCCAATGATAAATATATGCCTGAATATGATTCTTCAAAACCTGATTGCTTTATAGTATATCTAGACTGTAATAATCTTTATGTGTACAGCATGTGTCAGTATTTACCTTATTCTAGTTTTCGATTTTGAAGCCAAAATGAAATAGATAACTTATACATTAGAAACATTAAGGATGACGCCGAGTGGGGTTTCATATTAGAAGTTGATCTCTTTTATCCCGATCATTTGCACTCTCTCCATAACGGTTTACCCTTTTGTCCCGAGAGATGCCTACCCCCCGGAGGTAAAACAAAAAAACTAGTAGCTAATTTATATAACAAGTATGGATACGTCATTCATTATATTCATTTAAAAAAATGTGTAGATCATGGTTTAGTATTACGCAAAATTCATAGAGTTATAACTTTCAGACAAAGCCCCTATTTAAAACAATATATAGATTTGAATACACAATTAAGACAAAAGGCAAAAACTTCTATTGAACAAGACTTTTTTAAGCTATTAAACAACAGCGTCTTTGGTAAGACCCTAGAAAATACTGAGAGTAGAGTAAATATTCATTTAGTTAATAAATGGTGTGATAATTTTAATCGTACAAAAAAATATATCTCCGCTGAGAGACTTGTAGCTAGCCCATATTTCCATAGCGCATCTATTCTCACTGAAAACTTAGTCACAATACAAATGAAAGCTGATCAAATTATATTAGATAAACCTATTTATATTGGTTTCACTGTATTAGAACTTTCTAAGTCTCATATGTATGACTTTCATTACAACACGGTGAAACCTTTTTACAAAGATCGAGTAAAGTTGTGTTATACAGATACAGATTCTTTTATCTATAAAATCTACACTAATGACTTTTATCAAGATTTAATATATCAATTTTTACACTATTTTGATAGCAGTAATTATGATGTGCAAAATCAATACAACATTCCAGTGAAGAACAAAAAAGTTCCTGGTCTGTTTAAGGACGAAATGGGAGGCCAATACATTTGTGATTTTGTGGGTTTGAGATCCAAACTCCCGATCAAATTATTAAAAAGGCAGCTTACTTCAAATTATTATATCAAATTAATAATTATATCAAATTATTAAAAAGGCAAAAGGTGTGAAATCTTGTGTAGTCAGAGAAATTAGTATGAATGAGTATAAAGATGTTTTATTTAAGGATATTGTTATTCGTAAAAAGAACATTATATTTAAATCGATTAAGCACGAAATTTTTACTCAAAGTGTTGACAAAATAGCCTTGTCCAATAATGACGACAAGCGTTCACTCTCCGTAGATAAAATATCAACGCGAGCTTGGGGTCATTCGTGTACTTTTAAAAATAATAAATTTAAATAGTTTTTAAAAATAATAAATAAAATAAATTTCTTATTACGAGAACGTAGGTAAAATAAGGAATAACATATAAATATGTGCTTTTTTCGTCTCTGCCTAGCCCGTTTTCAACATAGGCATATCAACATGATATTTAACAACAGACAATAGAACGAATGTTTAGCGTATCAATTACGAGTACGTAGGTAAAATAAGGAATAACCTAATTATAAGTATGTGCGTTTTTCGTCTCTACCTAGTCCATTGACAACGGATGTATTACGTAACAAATGTTTTGCGATTCGCGTTCATTACACCTAGGTATTATTTTACAACATTGTCTCTTATTAAAATGCATAGGTTACAAAAATTATCCGCTGAGTTATGTATGTGGTTGATTATAAATTATATTGAACCGACCTCAAAAAAGGAGCTATCATCTACACATCTAAGTAAGTTTTAGCATTAGTAAATCGAATATTGTAAATTTTATGAATAAAATGTTTTTTTATAAAATTCGATCTACTTGTTTTACTTATTTGACAAATATTTTTCATTCCTTTAATTGAAGTTGATAAATAGGTGTTCATGACTTGGTGTGCTCATCGATCGGTAAACGATTAGTAGATTAAGGTAGCAGGTAACAAACTTCTTCATGTTGTATCACGTATTTATTATGCATAGCAATAGTTTATTGTCCAGATGAAAGCTTACACTTTTGGTTTAGATATGCCTATCAGAGTCTTGCATAATAATAATAAGCTGTAAAAATGTTAACAGCAAAACAGTCACAACCTGCTCCTAACCATTAATAAATAGCAATATACTCACCCACACTAAGTGAAACAAATTTTGATAAGGTGAAATGTGGACTTATATGGATATGTGCACCATACCATACCATACGTATATGTGTATACATACCTAACTCAAGTCTCCAACTCCTTTCTACATAGATTGTTAAACGTAATCTAGGATTTGAACCCATGCCAGGTTGAATGTTTTTCTGAGCGGCTTGAAAAAACAACCGCAAATAAACACGATCTGCGCCTATCCAATAAAGCATAGCAATAATAATAAAGTTTGACAAGGCGTTATAGACGTAGGTAGTCAAAATGTGTGTATTCAGGATTTGAACCCAGGACTTATCAATACTCAAGCCATACTAACCATTCAACTACTTGTCTTAGGCTATGAAATTTTAGTTTCAACCCTTTGTTGATTAATTATTATAGATAATGTATTTTATTTTGCAAACTTGTCTAAATTTCATGTTGAAACATGATCATATACGTATGCGTATCACATCATTGCCCCATCCAATATATATTGAAAGGACAGTGACCTGATTTATATGTTGCTTTTCTAATTAATTAGAATTTCGATTTATTAGTCACAGTAAGACGTCTAAATAAACTACAGTCATGTCATCGGTAAGTAATTTATATCGCTCTATTACTGATTTATGTACCTGTTACATATACGAATTGAAGAAGTTAATATGTTATGATAGGTAATATATATTTAATATAAATATTCTAAAACAAAAATAATTCTTATGTATGTTTTTTATTTGTTATAGATAACGGATTCAGAGATTATCCTAAGCCAATATGCTCAAGACCCTTGGACCCCCAGAGATTTCTATGAGCTGATTGAAAACAGGCCTACCGATCTATCTAAGGAACCAGAAGTGATGCCAAAAGAGAAGAAATACAAGAAACGTTGCAGAGAAACTATAAAAAAATGTAAAAAAGTAGGACAAGGAAAAAAATGAAAACTCGCGTGTACAAATCTCATCACACAAATCATTCAACAATTACACCTCTGTAGTTGTTGAATGATTTGTAATTACCTACTGGATGTTAAAAGAGTGGCTGGAGTTTTATTGCCAGGTTCTTTTTTTCTCCAGCTCTACCTATTGCTTTGCGAATCTGGCAGTAAATGTAAATGTAGAAGCAATCATTTGGACGTTCATAAGCGTTACATTGTGACCTATATGAATAAAGATTTTTTCATTTCATTTTTCATTTCATTTTCATTTCATTTCATCATGTATCAGAGTTTCCAGTTAACATTTTGCCTACGACTGTCATAAGGATTGAATGTGACATAGTTAGCGGTTCCTATATAAACGGTCAATCCAGTCACATCTTACACGAATTTGCACTTAATGTTCCACCTGGATACAGGATTATAGAAATTCCGAAAAACGCAATCTACTTTCCGATAAATCAAACCAATATAAGCTGCATACAGATAAGGCTGTTAGATATAAATAATAACTTAATAAATTTGCGAGGTGAAGAAGTGCAGTTGTATCTACATATCAGAAGAAAACAATGATATATTATAATAAATATGTGGTTCGTCCAACTAAAACTAACAGTCCTACTAAAACTATCAAACCCATAAGAGCTCGATCCAAAAAGGTCATAAAATTGAATAACAATAATAAAGCATTTCTTAAAGCGATCAGTTTATTAAAATGAATATACTAGATGTTTTATCCGCTCCTGCATACAACAACTCTGTGGAAGGAATTGAATTTCACTCTTACAAGCCTTACGTAACAAGTTTCAATAGAAGCGATGAAATCAGGATACCTATTAATCAACAAGACTTGTATATATTACCCTCAGCAAGCACTTTGTTTTTGGAAGGAACTGTTGTTGTAAACAAGGGTGGAAATTCGAAAGAGAGAGTCAGTAGCGTTCATTTCACAAACAATAGTTTACTTTACTTGTTTCAAGATATAAGGTATGAGATAAATGGAGTGGAAATAGATAAAATAAAAAACGCTGGTATAACTACCACAATGAAATCATTAATATCAATGAACGAAAACGAGGCTCAAGTATCTAATGCTTGGGGTTGGAATATCGATGGCGTAAATAGTACAAATGGGGGTAGCTTTTCTGCTTCTATACCCCTCAGTAACATTCTTGGTTTTGCAGAAGATTTCAAGAAAGTAGTGATAAACAGCAAACATGAATTAATATTGTTGAGAAGTAATACTAATCTGAACGCCTTAAAACTTAACGAAGGTGAAACGGTAGAAGATATTATTATAAATAAAATAATATGGCGCGTACCACATGTCAAAGTATCCGATAGAGAAAAAATAAATATGTTAAAACTGTTAGAAAAAGATCGACCACTCCAGATGAAATTCAGAAATTGGGATTTATATGAATATCCGGCTCTACCAAAAACTACTAAACATACTTGGTCCATAAAAACATCATCGCAAATAGAGAAACCAAGATTTGTTATTATTGGTCTGCAAACAAATAGAAAAAATAATTCAAAATTGGATATGTCTCGGTTTGATCACTGTGACGTTCGTGATGTTAGAGTATACCTAAATTCAACCTACTTCCCTTACGAAAATTTAAATTCAAGTTTCTCGAATAGCAGAATTGCTTTAATATATGAACAATACACCAGATTCCAACACTCCTATTACGGAGGTCGTCGCGGTGAACCGTTATTAAGTGAGAAACAATTTAAAAATATTGCTCCGTTATTTGTCGTAGATTGTTCTAGACAACCAGAAAATCTTAAGTCTGGTCCTGTTGTCGATGTTAGAGTAGAAATTGAAAGTGATATTGATATACCAGATCAAACTTCAGCATATTGTCTTGTTTTGAACGACTGTATAATCGAGTATAAACCGTTAAGTAGCACCGTGAGAAAGATATCATGAACAAAAATACTATGATAGTAGATGTTCAAGGTTTTAAAGATCTTTATAATAACTTTATAGTCAAGGAATTAGCTATAGCTACTTTGGAACATACTCATATATTCTTAATAAAACCTCCTTATCCGTTCTCCTCGCTGACTGATGAAGAAAAAAGACGTACTAGGTGGATTGAAAGGAATAGAGGTTACCGCTGGAGCGAAGGATATATAGACTACAGAGAATTTTCTAGAATAATCAAACCCTATTTGAAGGAAAAAAAGGTTCTTGTTAAAGGTAGTGAGAAAATAAAGTGGGTTCAAGAGCTATGTGGTCATAATAATGTTTTTGACATATGTGAAAATAAAAGTGTTCCTAATTTAAAGACTCTTAGTGATCGTTACTGTAAAGATCTATTTTTGTATAATTGTTTGGCTCATAAGAACTATTGTGCTTTAAGGAATGTATTGTGTATTAAACAATGGTGTTTAAAAAATAACTTTTGTATTTTATAATTTGAATAAACTTAATAAATGTTTTACTAATATACTGTTGTTTTTCATACTATTTCCAACCCAAGGTTTCTCGAACTCTACCCCACATCGTCCCCAATAATATACTTATTCGTCGTCATGGTTCCCAATAATATACCATTTATTAAATGTCTAATATAATTTACATTGATCTTAAACCTTTTTTGATGTTGGTTTGAAAAATACTGAGATGATTTAGGTATCAGCTAGACTATGTAACTTTAACGCCTGAATGATTTAAATAGCACTCTTCATAATATGAATTCATTAATATGATTCAAACAAATGCGACGCCTGGATGATTTTAAATAGCAGACTTCATAATGAAGTACCTTGATGACAGGTATTTCGAATGGTAAATGATTAATGATATTGTTTATTAGTCCACCACCTTGCATCGTCCAAAGAATAATGAATTTACTTTAAAATTACATATCACTTATATAATTAACTCATTCCACTATTGCAGTCTTATCAATCCAACTATTCTCTTTGTTATTTAAACCCAACCATTTTACAAACAGTTTGTTTCCTCTCTTTTTTAATACCTTTTCTATCAAATAGACACCAGGACAGAACGACTTTTGAAGCTCTTGTTCGTAAAAAGTTCCTAATATGACTTGTTTTTGATTATCTTCGATGCGATATGTTATTGGTACAGTGTTATTTATCTTTTTTATAGTAAATAATTCTGTTGACCAGTTAGGAGTGTATCCTTTCTCAAATATATGTTTGTACTTACTAATTCGTTCTTTGTCACCAATTTTAAACTTTGGACGACATTTTTGGACTACCTTTATCATGGAATTCGTAATATTATTTTTAATGCCCGTTTCATTAAACTTATTGACATTTTGTTATATGGTATTGTGAAGACATACAACTTGTTGTTATATGTCTTCACAATACCGTTCAAGCCACCATCTATCCACTTATAGTGTCCGTTCAAGCTAAAGTATTTGTACAATTTATTTTTAATAGTTTTAATAACTCGTTCTACAATTGAAGCCTTTTTGGTTGAAAATGTAGAGTAGTGATTAATATTATAGTTCTGTAAAAGCTTTTGAAATGTAGAATTATAGAACTCAGTACCCATATCAGTTTGCAGATGATTTGGTATCCTGTGATTAGAAGAAAGTATTTTTTCAAACGCAAGAGAGACATCATGTTTGGATTTAGTTTTTAATGGTTCCACCCAAACGTACTTGGAGAAGCAGTCAATAACTATTAAAATATAGTTATATTCTTTATTAAAGGTTTTTAGGTTTTGCATATCAGCTAAATCTGCTTGCCACAAATCATCAATACCTTTTAAAATTACAGATCGTCGAGGAAAATTTTTTCGTGCTGCTTTATGTATTTCATTGACGATTTGTTGTTTCGTCATTTTAACAAACTTTATGGGCTATGTTTTTCGATCTTTTAATATAGATTGAATTGCGTCTTGAACTAGTTTATCAACTGCTTTTCTTGTGTAAAATTTGCTTTCCAAATGAGTGTCTATCTCAGACATTATTGTTTTTAAAGCTTTCTCTATGTGGTTTTGAACACTATTTGGAATAGAACTTTGCAATTTTCGTAAGTCATGGATTAGTACACCTTTCAATTCATCTACATATGCTTTATTTACTGCATCATCTGCGTCTTGAGGAGGTTTAACACCTTTTAGCCTCGATGTCTTCAAGTCATAATCTCCATAATCAGATTTTATTAATGCGTTATCATTAAAATCAAATATTTCTGATATCCGCATTCGCTTATGAATATAATGTCCAAATTTGTCTACATTCATATTAAAGGTGTATTATGTTGAACGGTATATAGTAAAATGACACACATATAACATTAGTAGATCTATTTATTTAATGATTTTGCTTTCACGTAGTTCTTCAATGATAGATATTATTTCATTGTCTAGTCCTGTGTTACCGGCATCTCGAGAAGCAATTAATAACTTTAATCTATCAACCAATTCATTGGGATCATCCCAATATACAAAATCTGTGTTTTTTTTCCACATTTTTGTTGAAGGTAATCCTTTTCCTACTTTCTGTCTACAACTTGGACTTCTACTTTCTTGATCGAAAAGTGGTTTAATAACTTGCAAATATTTTTGTCCTTTATTACTTTTAATTGGTTTTTTTGAATCGAAATCACGACGATGTGCATTCGTTACAAGTAACATTGTCTTATAATTTTGCTTGTCACAGTCATTAGCCAAGCTCAGATCAATGTCTTTTTTTAACAGTAACTCTCGCAACCCAGGTGTACTTTCGTATTTGTGTCCGGCTACAGTAATAACTTTATCCCCAATAGTTATGTTAGAGGAACCCAACATTAGCTTTCCACGTTCATTTCTTATACCAAATGGAACATCTGATAGTACTTGTGAAGATAATGACCAAGATGATGCATCTGGATTAGTACCGACTAATGACGGAAATGAAAAGTCCGATGAGGGTTCCGATTCGTTACTAGCAATACTGCTATCATCTGTTTCTTTCATATCTTGGTCTTGTGGTTCTTGGGGTTCTACTTTTTCCTCCTTTTTTGTTAGAGCTAAGTGGTTATTAGTGTTGGCTATCTGTGACAGGTTTAAAAACTGTATCAAGAGCAAGCTTATTATTATCTTCAAAATCCTTCATTTTACGTATTTTTTTCTTGACAGCTTGTGTCGCATCAACAATTTGTTTTTTCAATGATTTATCCATTATGTAAAATAGGTGGTAATCGAATAAGAATCAATTAAAGAATAACAATAAACAGACTGCAGTCTACTTAAATATTCGAATTTCATTCAATAATACAAATGTGTCAAACGTTTTTCTATAGCAACCATTGTTTTTAGAACAATCTTTATTAATTACCACATAATCGAAAGGTTCTTTCCATATTAAGGAACACATTTCTCGAAATTTCAACCATGTCATATCGGTGTTAACATGTTCTTCATTAACATGTTTCAAATTAACTTCATCTTGCTTAAAAAGCACAATTAGGTTAGCATAATCTCTTACAAGTTGTTTAGGTATTTTGGTATAAGTTTGATTTAAATAAAAACTATCAATCAATTTATGTCTTCCCATGGCAAAATAATCACGCATATTACTTTGATTTTCACATGCTACATCGTCAAAAATAATCACAGAATTAGGTTTTGCATCTGAAATCTTCAAAACGTCATCATTTGCTTGCTATTTCTGGAGAGTAATACCAGGTACCCTTCGTAAAACCTTTTCTAAAAAGATGTACTTCGGTTGATGTAGAGTTTTAGAATACACAAAAACATTCTGAAATGTCAATCCATTTTCGTGCAATAGTAGACCAATCAATAAGTTAGTTTTTCCACAATTTGATGGTCCGCAAATGATGCAACGTACAGTGTTCGGTAATAATTCTCCATGACGTAACTTGTTTTTTGTCAAATCGTCGCAGATTGTATTGACTTGCAACGATTGTGTTTGTTTAACGAATTTCATGTTTGCTATGCAATACTGATGGATTCGTAGTGAAAAGATGATTTTATAACATAAATATTTATAACTACAAGTAGTCGAGCCAAACTGGTTACAGAAAACGTCGTAGGTAAATTCTGTCTCATCTGGAGCGAGGCGTGTCGCAGAGCGACAGGAGGGACAGAATGCCTAAGTCTATATCTGACGACTGTGCTATTAGTGTGGAAGCGCAAATGCACACTGCTGATTTCGATGACAAAAATATTATTGGGCTATTCTACTCTACTGGGAGTGACAGCGGCGAACGAAAGTGAGTCGATGGAGCGGAAAGTGGAGTAGAATGCCCAATAATATACTACTATGTAGACACATTTCTATCTCTACCAGCTGATCAGTTGAAGTAAGAAGGTCAAGCGCTCCATGTCAAAACTGCACTGCAAAAGAAGAACATACAGAAAGGCAACAAGAAGGAAGCTAACGACAACAGGAACCAGTACTTAGTCAAAAAAGTAGGTATGTGTCACCCATAGTGTGTGTATAGAGTTAGGGACCCCACAAGAATGGCAGTACCACATTTGTGTTGTTACAGTTGTGGTAACGGTACTCAGCGGTAGGACTGTCAGAATCGGATATGTCTAAGACACTAGCGCTGGAACGTAGTAAAACGCAGATGTTGAAGAACTTGAACAGGTATGAATGGTGTAAGTTTCCTAAGAAGGTAAGTGCTTCATACAGCAGATCCTTGCCGCCCACAAATAACAGGAATTACGATACGAATTTACCTATAGTCTGGTAACACAATAGAAAATGGCGACTTACTCAGTTTATATAACGACTTATTTATTTTCACCCTTTCGTTGCAGTGCTTGTTGTCATCCAAGTAAATGGTAGATTAAATTCTAATAATTTTATATTATAGCCTTTATCTTTAAATTGGGATTACTACATTGTGTCAAAAACATTCCACCATAAAGTTGTACGATGCTGAAGATGGGTGCACAGTTTAAGTCACAAATGTACCATTCAGCATAGATAATGAACAACTTAAAGAACTCACAGAACAAACTGGGCCAGTTAAATATGCCCTTTTCTGCGTAGAAAAAATGACTGATCATTCTAGAGGCTCCGGATTTGTAAGTCTGCAGTAAGCTGTATTCCTCTGTGTGTTATCATTTTCAACTGGTAATAGCCGAATCTTACTTTTTACTAATATTGTAAATGCGAAAGTTCGTGAGTGTGGATGTTTGTTACTCTTTCACTCTTGAACAAGTTAACAGATTTGACCGAAATTTGGTACAGAATGACATTAAAGTCTGTATAACACATTGGCTACTTTTTATCCCGGGAATACTTTCCTGCGGGAAGCGGCATCGGGAACAAATTATACGCTCAGCTAGTAATTAAATTTGTAATTAAATTTTTATATTTTCTTAGAGTCTTACATCAGAAACTACATTATCTTGCAAGCTATCCATAATTTGAAACAGAACATGAATATCTTTTTTTACATAGAATCCAGAACATGCAGACACATTTCTATCTCTACCAGCTGATCAGTTGAAGTTAGAAGGTCAAGCGCTCTATGTCAAAACTGCACTAAAATTGAGAACATACAGAAAGGCAACAAGAAGGAAGCTAACGACAACAGGAACCTGTACTTAGTCAGAAAAGGAGGTATGTGTCACCCATAGTGTGTGTATAGAGGCTGTCACGTAATGGGTGGGTCAGCCACCTTATCAAGTGCAATTATAGGTATATTTACCAGGGAGATAAATATGAACGATATGGTAGTAGTAGAACTGCAGTTATCTGCGTTTATTCTTCAGAGAATCGATATATCACAATAATAACATTGGACTTTCGTCCCTTTAATCAATTAAGGAGAGAGGTTTCTTAGTACTAGACCACCAGTCCCAGTGATGTGCACAGATGGAGCGTGGCAACATCACCTGGAGAGCCGCAGGCCGGATCAGCGCCTTCGTCGCCGTCGCGCAGGTGTTTTTATAGGCACCGGTAGAGGAGGGTGCGGGGACGCGCGCCTCGCACGATGCTCGCGCGTGGTGGTGGCGTGACATGACGTCATCGTCACATATCCCCCTTTTTGGGCGAGAATTTTTCCTGGGAAAATTCGGCTCCTGCACTTCCAGGACAGCTCCCATGAAGGCTCCTGACACTCTTCTGCACACCTGGAACAAAAAGTAGGCGTACATAAGGGGTGCAAGGGTGGTTATGTAGTAGGGGTAGAAGGTCAATAGCTAGGTAAGCTCAGATATAGGACGTGGCTAGACCGCGTAGCATAATTTTAGTAAGATTACAAGAAAAATTATAAGTACAATTTCAGATAACATAGGTAGTGGACGGCATGCGGCGCGTTGTTAGCTAGCTATAGGCTTGTGTGAGCGCAGCTGATAACCAGTTCCTACACACGTAAGCTGTGAGCGAGAGAAATCGAAGTATGATTTGACTTCTTAGCAAAGATAAGATTGCAAAACATAGATAACAAAGTCTATATCTTCATAACAAAACAATAATACACCTGACTATCCTGCGACGTAGTCTTGGAATCGGAATGTTAGCCCATAGTCAGGTGGAATGCAGTATTATACCGTAGCATACTTATAGATACAAGTACATACATAACATTTTAGTTAACAGCGAATACTAAGTAAGTATGTATAATGATTGCGCCGCTCGCACAATGCACTGTAGTAAACATGATGACAGGCGTCACAGTCATGTCAGTCTGTTTGTCACGGTTCAACGCTATATCTAGAGAATGGCTGAACCGATTTTGACAAGTTTTAGTTTAAAAATAGATAATTATTTTAAGATATTAGTAATTTTTTTAGAAATATGTTATAGTTACCACAGAATAATATTTTTAGTTTAAGATTGTAGGAACAACTATTGCAATGATGTGGCGCTATTAGGGCTGATTTTACCCTCTAGTATAGAAGGTAAATAGCTTAGCGATTAGTCGTAGCTGTTACGTGCTCATCAATGCTCATCAACCATATTAGAGTAGGATATATGGTGTGAACTGTACCTTTTAGTTTTATGAATAGAAACAACGATGAATGAATCAAGTGACTGATTTGCGATCGAGTCTCCGCTTGTTAGAAGATGTTTCATTAAATTAGAAAAAATGTAAGCGTCGCACTCAGATCGACTGTTAGAAACACAAAAGAATTTTTTTCATTATCGACGTAGGAACTTAGGTTTACAACGCCGAAACACTTTATGATTAGAAACCAAGATTGATTCTAAATTTTTAGGGAAGAGATTATATTTTCTCCAAAAGTCCATTCCTAAAATAAGGTTATTTTTTATATTAGGTACAATGTGAGCAACGAGAGATACAGTTTTATTTAGAAACTAGCTGACCCGCGCAACTTCGTTTGCGTGATAAATGACGAACCACTCGAACGATTTTGTGCAAACTTCACATTAACCATCTACTAAATAGTCCGAACAAAGCCTAAAAATTTGGTTTGGATAGGTTAGCCCGTTCTTGAGTTATAAAATTACAACGAAAAGTGGCATTGATTTTTATATACATATATAGATAAAGATAATAATATTTTAGGGTCGGCAGCGCGAGTGTGGCGCCTCTGGTGTTGCAAACGTTCATAGGCTGCGGTGACCACCGGTCCTTCTGGTGGGCCCTATGCTTGTCTGCCACCTTTATAAAATAATAATAATAATATGAACTAAGTAAATTTATTTATTAAATACATTTCTTAATTCAACGGCTAAACTACTACTTGACACAACTTCTATTCTAAGCAATTGACATCGTAACTTAGTTCCTTCTTCAGGTAGTCCCAGACTACGACGTTTGGACAAACCGAACTACTGTAGGCTTTATCCTCCTAATACAGATGGTCCATCCAAGACCTGGTAACGCAATAACAATGTAAATTTCATCAGCTGAGAGTTCATGTTCATTGTAATGGCTCTTTTCAGTCCTGTTGAATGTAGTCTACGTAGAGGCCATTCCCGTATTTTACAAAGACTTAGTGAGTCTGTTTCCAAATTTCAGCCAGATGGTAACATGCGGTGTTATTTTATTGACCAGTGGATACTACCTGAAGCGTGGTCTTTCATTTTTTTCTGGCTAGCCATCTTATAATTTTCTTATTCTTTTCACAAATGTATTTTTGTCACATAAAATTTGAATAAATTAGCAATAATGCTACAATATTATCCTATAATATTAACCAATAAAGCATATTTGGTTAATATTATACCAAAATAGGGCTTTTTTATTTAACTTTATGACTATATTATAGTAAAATCACCTGTTTGAAGTTTGAATTAAAACATAAATGAAAACGTCAATTGTATTGAACTTTCACAAATTATGTGTCAAAATAAAAAGTAATTTAAGTATAAAATAAGGGTATTTAAGGAGTATTGATAAAATCAGGAGAAAATCAGCCCCAAAATAATTTACATTCCCTTTTTAGCTGGTTATAGTACAAATTTCAATAAAATACGAAACACGTCTTCCATCAATTAGGTTAATAATGCTATATGCCAAATTTTAAGTAGATCGGACCAAGGAATCACGTTGTCCCATACAAACTTTACCCTCCTTTTTTATACCTTTGGAGGTGGAATTTGCAAAAATGTTAAAATTACTTTTTTTTAATTGTAACAAGCAACGCTCATGCTTAGTTTCATCATCGTACCATTAACCGTTTAAGCATTAATTGATAATAACTTTGGGTCTATATAGTTTGAATTCTATATAATTTTCCGGGATAAAAAGTACCCAGTGTGGTGCCCAGGCTATTAAAGAATAATTATACCAAGTTTCATCGTAATCAAACCGGTAGTTTTTGCGTGATGCCTGAACAAACAGACAGACAGACAGACAGACAGACAAAAATTTTTTTGATCACAGTTTTGGGTACGGTGTCGGTCTAGTAACACCCCCTTCTATTTATTTTTTTGATATTTTGAATGTACAGAATTTTCACTTCTACAGATTTATTATAAGTATAGATTTGAAAGAAATATTGGACGAGCCAAATGAAGAAAACTTATCACCACTAGCTGTGACAAAATGTAAGGGTTTAGAATTATTTATTTTTACATTTTTTAAGATTTTATGGGAACCATTACCCAGAATAGTAACAGCTGAACCCGAGTCAAGTAAACCAACAGTATCAATCCCGTTCAGAGTAACAGGGATATAGGGGATACGAGGAATATGATTTATTGTAGTATTTTTAGTTTTAGAATTTCGCAGTGAATTTGAAAATTTTGAAACAAAATTTAGCCAACTTTGCCAATCAGCCGGGTCAAATTTATTATTTACTTTAGTCGTAATATAAACGGGACTTACGATATTAATTGGTATTTTATTCGAGGCTTGATTGCAGTTAGGGCAGTCAGTAGTGCGAAAATCCTTTAAACCGCACTTAAAACATACTAGATAACGAGGTTCAGTGCATGTTTTTAATGAATGCGAGTAAGTATGACATCTCGGGCAGTATTGTTTAGCGGTCGCAGCCGCGTTGACCTTGAACGCTGTGGGGCTAGCGATAGAGGGAGATGGCATGTCAGATGCGATAACATTATTATAAGTTGACTTAGATAACTTATAATTTCTGTTAGTGGAATAAGTATGCAAGTTAGAATTATTTTTAGGGCATTTATATGCGAATTCAGGAGCTATCGTATCTGAAGTTATTGTTGGAGGTTCAACAAAGTACTTAGTGCGACTGTGGTATTGTTCAAATCTTCTACAGACGCTCAATAAAGAAGGAACATCTACTACATTCGATGTTAGAAGCGAATTTACATAACAAGGCCTGATATTATTTAGTAAAATTTCAAGCTTATCAGACTCGCTGATTGGAGTATCGAGACGAGAAAATAACCCTTGCATTTTAGAGATGTAAATGGTTATATTTTCTACTTCGCCTTGAGAACGGCGTCTAATTTCCGACATTAGTTTATAGTCGTAATTATGGGGACTGAAGTCTCGTTTTAGTAGTATACATAACTCGTCCCAGGATTTCACACTGTCTTTTACAGCGCGATACCAGTGGAGGGAGTCGTCAGAAAAGATTTCGAAAGCAAAGGATAGTACCTTTTCCGAAGGAATATTCCTACAGGCAATGAATTCATTAAGATTTTGTATGAAAGCACGCACACAAGTCTTTCCGTTATATTTAAATTTAGCTAATTCAGAAAAAAGTTTACGTTCATAATAAAGATCCGAGGAAATCGTAACGCGCGAGTCAAGAGTAGGTTTGGCCACGTCCGTAACCTTGGCATCCGTAGGGGACAAACGGGTCAATCTAGTATAGTAATCATGGAACTGATCCCATAGGGGCTTGATTACTTCTACATCAGACAATGAGGTTAAGTCAATTCGAGATAATCTAAAGTAAACGTGGTGTAAGACCGATTCAGTTCTAGCAAAAATGTTACTATCAAATTTACATTCTAGCGAGTTGATGTTATTAGATACTTTAAACAAAGAAACTTTACAGGCAGATATATCGTCATCCGCTTTATAGGGAGATGTAGCAATGTCCTCCGAGGACACGGTTAGGGAAAGTTTAGTAATTTGCTTCCGGAGCTCATCGACCGTATTCGACTTAGTTCCCCCGCGAATTAAAACTTCGTATTCTAATTCATTTTTACCTAAATGTGTATACTTGATGGGGTAAGACATTTTTACGGTGGATGCTATCCGTAGCGAGAATAGATATAGTAAGCAGAAAAATAATGAGTTAGGTTCAAGAAATTAATTTCAGTGCAGAATAAATAGGAGCGCGCGTTAGGCCGGCCGACGCAGCGACTCGCTCAAGGTCATGCGGCGAGAGTATTTGAAGGACACGCACGACTCGAGTGCGCGCTGTATTTATTACGCATTTGGAAGATTAACCTCGCTTATGTTATTGCTTGAATAAATAAAGCGAAGTTAACATAGAATTTACCTTCTGCACTGAAAAAAAATATGTATTAGTAACAAAAAAATACACGTCCTGGTTGTGGTGGTCTAGGGGTTTTCTATTCCCGTGGGCGCCATTGTCACGTAATGGGTGGGTCAGCCACCTTATCAAGTGCAATTATAGGTATATTTACCAGGGAGATAAATATGAACGATATGGTAGTAGTAGAACTGCAGTTATCTGCGTTTATTCTTCAGAGAATCGATATATCACAATAATAACATTGGACTTTCGTCCCTTTAATCAATTAAGGAGAGAGGTTTCTTAGTACTAGACCACCAGTCCCAGTGATGTGCACAGATGGAGCGTGGCAACATCACCTGGAGAGCCGCAGGCCGGATCAGCGCCTTCGTCTGCTCGTATTCGTCACTACACCCCTAGGGGTGCGTGGTGTCGTGGTGTAGGCCTAGGCCTCTTTCACGAGGAGTTCTTCTCCTCCCTTAGAGAAGGGAGGGTCCTGAGGGCAGGAAGACAGGTCTTCCTATCTGGTTCCTGTTTTGAGGGCCATCATCTTCACGCCGCTCCGGCGGTCGCCCCAGCCAGGTGAGATGGCCGGTTACCCGGTCAAGGCCCGGCTGGGGGCGTCCAGCGACTAGAGCGGCGGCTCGGTGATGGTCCAGCGTCAGTCCGGTAGGACAGCATCCGTCTGTGCTTCCACATAACGCAGATATCGCGTGGAGTATCCACGCATGTCGGTCGCAACGGGCGGATGCTGTGTGGTGGGATCGCTTGATTTCGCAGACCGGCCTGCGAAGCAAGTCGGTCCCGCAGCGTGGAGTCCGAAGTGGTGGCGGTGGGTCCGCCCGCTCCGCAAACCGGCTTATTTGCGGAGCGCGTCGGGCCCGGCGCGTGTTGTCGGTGGCGGGGCGCGCGGCGCGTGCGCACGGTGCGGTGGCCGCATGCATACTGGATACAGCGTGCCGCGCTCAGTATAGATTTATAGATTCCCGGCTGTGTAAACGGCCGACTAAGGTGTGAACAAGTATACCGGCCCTCTGCTTTTGGAAACAGGAGGCCGGCACACTTGCCGACCGATTGAGTCGGGACTTGGGTCTTCTTATGCGGGCCTGGGCACGTCCGCAATGAGGTCGCGAGGTAGTCGGTGGCGGTCTGGAGGGCGAGCGTGCCATGGGGCCAGTCCGCGGATGTGGCTCCACGCGGACACGTCGGCTCGCTCGAACATCCTTTCCGCTAGGCGCTTGATGAAGTCGTCCAGGCTCTCCACCTTTAGGTCGCGCTGGATCACATTGTTCCTCACGAAGCGAGGGGCGTTCACCACCCGCCTGAGGGTGGCAGATTGTTGGCTGCGGAGCAGGCGGCGGCTCGGCTCGCTCGTGAGGGCGTACCAGGCCGGGGCGGCGTACGTCAACTGCGAGCGGATGTACAGTTTGTACACCGCCAGCTTGACGCGTGATGGAAGGTTGCAGGAGAGCACTGGACGAAGCAGCGCGCGTGTGACTCGCGCCCTCGCGACCACGTTGCTGACGTGTTTTCGCATGGACAATCGCCGGTCCAGGGTAACCCCCAGGTAGGTCGCGGTCGGTGTCCATGCGATGGGCTGCAGTTGGTAGAGGAGTGGCGGTGGAAGCCTCCTGTTGCTTGAGAAAGCGATCGCCTGCGTCTTCCCCACGTTCACCGACAGACGCCACTGCGCCAGCCAGTGCGGGGGAAAACTAAGCTGCGTTGTAGTTTCAACGCGGCGTGTTTAGCGTTTAAGCTGGTCGCTATGTACGCCGCGTCGTCCGCATACAACGCTAGCTGTGTCCCGGCGTCTGTGGGGATGTCGTCGGTGTACCGTGAGTACAGGACAGGCGATAAGCAACTTCCTTGTGGAACACCAGCTTTGATGGGATGAAGTGGTGAGGTGGCATCTTCCACGGCCACCCTGAAGGTCCGTTTGTTCAGAAACGCCGAAATTACACGGACGATTCGTCGCGGTAGCGGTGACGTCGCTAATTTGTGCAGCAGACCGGCGTGCCAGACGCGGTCGAATGCCTTTTCTATATCGAGGAATACTGCGACGGCATGCTCGCGCTTATTACGCGCAGCGGTGATGCCGTGCAGTACCCTCGATAGCTGGAGCGTTGTACTGTGGTCAGATCGGAACCCGAACTGCTCCGGCCTTGGAGGCACGTGCGGTGTGATGTGACCTAGTAGCAGCTGTTCAAACACCTTCGAGAGTGTTGGTAGCAGGGTGATGGGCCGATAGCTCTCTGGCTTCAAAATGTTCTTGCCCGGTTTGGGCAGCATGACCACGCGCCCTTCCTTCCAGATTGAAGGAAATGACCCCGTGCGCACGATGCCTGTGAAAAGGCGCGCTAGGGCGGCTGTGGTGCGGTGAGGTAGATGTTGGAGGGCGGTGTTAGTGATACCGTCCACTCCCGGGGCCTTCCTTTTCTTGGCGCGGCGTATGGCACGCTGCACCATGCCAGGCGGAAGGTGATGGGGTCTTCATCAGGAGCTATCGGTGGCGCGAAGTATTCCCGAAGGTGTTCTTCGACAGCTGCTACGTGGTCGTGCTCGTCAGTCGGGTTCGGTGTGAACTGACGCTCCAGGTGGCGGGCCAGGATGTCTGCTCGGTCTGCTGCACGGTAGCGAGGCGTTCCATCCTCGTGAAGGAGGGGCCGCACCGGAGCTGGGGTGTTTGCTAGCCGCCGGCACAGTTTATGTACCGACGGCCAGTCATTGGAGATGTTGTCAATGTAGTTCTCCCAGCTCTCGGTTTGGTAGGTCCGGATTTCGTCCCTCACTCTCTCCGCGAGTCGGTTTAGTTCCGCTTTTTGCGTGGGGCAGCGAGTCCTCTGCCACTGCCTCCGTAGACGCTTCTTGGCGGCCATCAAGTTTAAAATGTGCGCCGGCAGTCGCGTAGATCGCTCCTGGGTGTGACGGGTGGTCTTGGCCGCGTCAAGGGCGTCACGGATGCATGTGGTGAGGCTCGCTGCGAGTTCTTTCACGTCAGCTTCGGTATGGATACGCCGGGTGGGCGTGGTGGCTTCTACCACCTCTTCAAACCGGGCCCAGTCCGGTTTAGGGCGTGGCGTCGGAGGGACGGCGCGTGCGGGCTGTTGGTTAAGTGTCACAACAACAGGTTGGTGATCAGAGCCCAGATGATCATCCAAGACCTGTTGTGTGACTGAGTCCTTCAGAAGGCCGTTGAATACGATCACGTCGAGTACGTCGGGGACCCCAATCTGGTTGTCCGGGTATCGGGTAGGTACTTCGGGCCCCGAGACGGAGTACCCCCGCGTCTCGGCGTCGGCGAGTAGGCGTACACCAGCTGGGTTCGTCACAGCTGAGTTCCACGCTGGGTGCTTGCAGTTAAGGTCCCCGGCTATGAGGACGGGGGCCGGAGCTTGCATGATCGACGAGATGTCGGTCACGTCGATGACGGAGCCGGGCGGCTTATACGCGGCGTATAACTGCAGGTGGGCGCCGCCCATATGCAGCTCCACACCCAGCGTGTAGATGGTCTTGGTATCTGGAGTAGGAAGCGGCTGGTGTACGACTCTTCGCCGGATCAGTATCGCCAGCCCTCTGAAGGTGATCGGGTGCCCGGACTGAACACTACGCTCGGCCCTCCGGTACATAGTGAAGCCTGGAAAGTTTAGTTTGTCTGCAGGCCCCAGGTGCGTTTCGCTGATAAGCGCTACGTCGATCCTATAGGCCTGCAGTAAGGTGCGAAATAGGGTGGCCTTACCCTTGAGGCCGCGGGCATTCCAATGGAGTAATCTGAGCCCGTTACAATCCATTGGAATGGGACATCATTTCTAGAACGCCCTTCAAGGCGATCTGGGCAATCGCCTCGGAGCTAACGCCCTCTTGCAGGGCCGCAATAATGGCGTGCAGGATCTTAATTGCGGCCGTGAGCGTTGGGTTGATGCCCTTCGCGGCCTCTTTTGTTGATGTAGACGGCTGTGGGCCGGCTACATGTGTAGAAGCCTTCGCCTTTCCTCCCCGGGGTACGGGGGCGGCGACCGGCTGAGGGACGGGTTTGCCCTCGTGGGTAAGGCCGTCCTGCGGTGGGTCTGTCGCTTGAGAAGCGCGCGGACCTCTTCTTCTCCTCCTGCGCTTCTTCCGCCCTCCGACGGATGAGGTTGTTGCCCCTCTGACAGTGGGGTTGTTTGCTGCTGCCATCAGGGAAGCGCCCTGTGCGGTCTCTCCTACAGGTTGGGTGTGAACTGGGGGTGGGCGTGGCGTAATGGTTACGGCTACAGTGCCCGCCTTTTTGTTCCGGACCTCCTTCTTATATACTGGGCAGTTCTGGTGCTTCGCAGGGTGTTCCCCCCCGCAGTTGGCACATGTCGCCGGCTCCTCGCGTGGGCGCGGACAGTCCTTTGCGTGGTGGTCGCCTCCGCACCGCACACAGGCGATTGGTCTGTGGCAGTGGTGGCTGCTGTGCCTAAACTTTTGGCAGCGGTGGCATTGTGCGGGCCTCTTCTTCCCGCGCCAGGCTTCAATCTTGACGACCGGGATACCAAGCATCTCCGTGATCTCGTATATCCCGGGTGTAGTAGTGGGCGTCCTCTTCAGGATGGCGAGGAGGATGCATCCCGGTCTTCCGCTTCTGGCAGTGATATTCCGCACATATTCTGGTTCGAAGCCAAGCCCGCGGAGCTCCTCCTCGACCTCTTCCGGGGTTGCGTTGCTGGGCAACCCCCGTATGGCGACCTTGAGGTTCCTCTCCGCAGGGGGTGAGTACGAAAACCAAGCGATGTTTTCGGACTTTTCAAGGTTGGTCAGGTATCTTTGAATAGTTCGGAATTCATCCTCCCCCTGCGGAGAGAACCTAGTGCCCTTTCCAAAGGGCCTGGCGTTTGCGGCTCGGCCCAGTTCCACCTTCAGTTGTCTCATGTGGAATGCCCAGTTTGGTAGGTATTCCACAATGAGAGGCGGGTAGCGTGCCTTGGGCGCGGTGTTGGTAGCCGCTTGGGTTGCCACTCTTGGAGTGGGGGTGGTCGGTGCCGGGATCGTGGGTGGACTTGTGGCTGTGGTGGCCCGAGATGTTGTGGCCACTGCGTGGGCGTATGTGACCGCTGGGAGCTCCATTGGTGCTGTCTTTGGTCGGTTAAGCCGCGGGTCACGTTGTGGCAGCAGTGGTTGTGACGGTGCAGTCACCCGGTGCCTTTTCTCGGCGGTCTCCAGGGCTTCGTCGTCCGGACTTCTTTGGACCCTCGGTGTCGGGAAGGTTTCTAGTGAGAGGGTCCTTTCTAAGGTTTTGGTGTTTTTGGCGAAGAAGTGCGCCGTCTCCTGGGTGCGGGTCCTGGGGCACGGGGTTTTCTTCTTCGCTTTCGGTATCTTTTCTTTCCCCTGCGAGCCAGACTCGGCAGAGGAAAAATCAGCGTCGGATGCGTTGAAGGAACGCATAGATGGAGCGGGGGAGTACAGTGCATCCTGTGCTCCCCGGTCCTTGGGCGCGGTACGTGAACTCGACGCCGGTGTCGGCGGAGTGTCACGGTACTGCGCCTTGCGGGGCGCGGATGGCGTCGCGGGCGGGCACATGTCGCGCGCGATGTGCCCTCGCGTTGGAGTAAGCGGCTCCGGCACGGCCTGCGTCTCCCGGTCGGTGGGCGCGGCACGCGAACTCGACGCCGGCGTTGGCGGAGTATCGCGTAGCTGCGCCTTGCGGGGCGCGGATGGCGGCGCGGGCGGGCACATGTCGCACGCGATGTGCCCTCGCGATGGAGTGTGCGGCTCCATTCAGATGGTGGTTTGGGGGAAAGTGACTTTTTTAGCCTTGCGTGGTGGCGACCGCCTACGCCGCGCAGTCAGGGTCGGGGCTTGGCGCTGGTGCCAGACCGACCCCTCCTACACGACGGAGGCAACCACCACGCCGGCCGTAGCGGAAAAAGTCACTCCCGAAGTTTTGTTGTTTTCGTATACAACCTAAGTTGTATACAAAGCGTAAGCGAGCGTCGGTCGATCGGTGCGAGTAGCGAGCGGTACGTCAGCACTGAGCGATAGTGGCGGTACGAATGCGCCTTCGTCGACGGCAGTCATCTTCACTACACCCTTGTGGGGGTGCGTGGTGTCGTGATATAGGCCTGGGCCTCTTCCACGAGACGTTCTTCTCCTCCCTTAGAGAAGGGAGGGTCCTGTGGGCAGGAAGACTTCCTCTGTAGTTTCAATTTGAGGGCCATCATCTTCACGCCACTCCGGCGGTCGCCCCAGCCAGGTGAGATGGCCGGTTACCCGGTCAAGGCCCGGTTGGGAGCGTCCAGCGACTAGGAGCGGCGGCTTGGTGATGGTCCAGCGACTGTCCGGTAGAGTAGCAGCATCCGTCCGTGCTTCCACATAACGCAGATATCGCGAAGAGTATCCACGCATGTCGGTCGCGACGGGCGGATGCTGTGTGGTGGGATCGTTTGAATCCGCAGACCGGCTAGGAATCGGTCTACGGAGCAAGCCGGTCCCTCAGTATGGAGTCCGTGGTGGAGGTGCGGGTCCGCCCGCTCCGCAAACCGGCTTATTTGCGGAGCGCGACGGGTCCGTCGCGCGGTGTCGGTGGCGGTGTGCGCAGTACATGCGCACGGCGCGGCGGCCGCCTGCATACACTGCATTCTGAGTGCAGCGCTCAGTGGGCGGGGCCGCATCGCCGGGGTGGAGCCTCTTTGTTCTATTTTTAATTTTTAGAAATCTAAAAATAGATTGCCGGCTTTTGTGAACGGTCGGTTAGTGCGTAAACAAGTATATCGGCCCTCTGCTTGTGGAAACAGGAGGCCGATACACTTGCCGACCGATTTGGTAGGGAATTCTTGAACTTCTTCATCCTATGCGGACCTAGGCACATCTGCAATGAGGTCGCGAGGTAGTCGGTGGCGATCTGGCGGGCGAGCGTGCCATGGGGCCAGTCCGCGGATGTGACTCCACGCGGACACGTCGGCACGCTCGAACATCCTTTCCGCTAGGCGCTTGATGAAGTTCGCCTTCGTCGCCGTCGCGCAGGTGTTTTTATAGGCACCGGTAGAGGAGGGTGCGGGGACGCGCGCCTCGCACGATGCTCGCGCGTGGTGGTGGCGTGACATGACGTCATCGTCACAAGGCCAGTTAAATATGCCCTTATCTGCGTAGAAAAAATGACTGAACATTCTAGAGGCTCCGGATTTGTGAAGTTTGCGGTAAGCTGTATTCCTCTGTATATTATCATTTTCAACTGGTAATAGCCGAATCTTAGAGACCGTATTCTTAGCATTCCATGGATTCTACGTGCGGGCGCCGGGTCCATAGCGTGGCACAGGGGGGAACACCCCGACGGCGTCTGGGACTTGCCACCCACTCGAGTAGTAGTATACTTACTAATATTATAAATGCGAAAGTTCGTGAGTGTGGATGTTTGTTACTCTTTCACTCTTGAAGGAGTGAACAGATTTGAACGAAATTCGGTACAGAATGACAATAAAGTCTGTGTAACACATTGGCTACTTTTTATCCCGGGAATACTTTCCTGCAGGAAGCGGCATCGGGAAAAAATTATACGCTCAGCTAGTAAGTAAAATAATCATAAAATTTTATATTTTCTTAAAGTCTTACATCAGAAACTACATTATCTTACAAGCTATCCATAATTTGAAACAGAACATGAATATCTTTTTTTACATAGAATCCAGAACACGCAGACACATTTCTATCTCTACCAGCTGATCAGTTGAAGTTAGAAGGTCAAGCGCTCCATGTCAAAACTGCACTGAAAAAGGAGAACATACAGAAACGCAACAAGAAGGAAGCTAACGACAACAGGAACCTGTACTTAGTCAAAAAAGGAGGTATGTGTCACCCATAGTGTGTGTATAGAGTTAGGGACCCCACAAGAATGGCAGTACCACATTTGTGTTGTTACAGTTGTGGTAGCGGGTACTAAAGCAGCGTTAGGACTGTCAGAATCGGATATGTCTAAGAGACTAGCGCTGGAACGTAGTAAAACGCAGATGTTGAAGAACTTGAACAGGTATGAATGGTGTAAGATTCCTAAGAAGGTTAGTGCTTCATACAGCAGATCCTTGCCGCCCACAAACAACAGGAGTTACGATACGAATTTACCTGTAGTCTGGTAACACAATAGAAAATGGCGACTTTCTCAGTTTATAAAACGACTTATTTATTTTCACCCATTCGTTGCAGTGCTTGTTGTCATCCAAGTAAATGGTAGATTAAATCCTAATATTATTATATTATAGCCTTTATCTTTAAATTGGGAATAGTACATTGTGTCAATAACATTCCACAATAAAGTTGTACGATGCTGAAGATGGGTGCACAGTTTTCGTAACAAATGTGCCATTCAGCCTGGATAATTAACAACTTAAAGAACTCGCAGAACAAACTGGGCCAATTAAATATGCCCTTATCTGCGTAGAAAAAATGACTGATCATTCTAGAGGCTCCGGATTTGTGAAGTTTGCGGTAAGCTGTATTCCTCTGTTTACTATCATTTTCAACTGGTAATAGCCGAATCTTAGAGACCGTATTCTTAGCATTCCATGGATTCTACGTGCGGGCGCCGGGTCCATGGCGTGGCACAGGGGGGAACACCCCGACGGCGTCTGGGACTTGCGACTTACTCGAGTAGTAGTATACTTACTAATATTATAAATGCGAAGGTTCGTGAGTGTGGATGTTTGTTACTCTTTCACTCTTGAACAAGTTAACAGATTTGACCGAAATTTGGTACAGAATGACATTAAAGTCTGTATAACACATTGGCTACTTTTTATCCCGGGAATACTTTCCTGCGGGAAGCGGCATCGGGAACAAATTATACACTCAGCTAGTAAGTAAAATAATCATGAAATTTTTATATTTTTTTAAAGTTTTGCATCAGAAACTACATTATCTTGCAAGCTATCCATAATTTGAAACAGAACATGAATATCTTTTTTTAAATAGAATCCAGAACACGCAGACACATTTCTATCTCTACCAGCTGATCAGTTGAAGTTAGAAGGTCAAGCGCTCCATGTCAAAACTGCACTGAAAAAGGAGAACATACAGAAAGGCAACAAGAAAGAAGCTAACGACAACAGGAACCTGTACTTAGTCAAAAAAGGAGGTATGTGTCACCCATAGTGTGTGTATAGAGTTAGGGACCCCACAAGAATGGCAGTACCACATTTGTGTTGTTACAGTTGTGGTAGCGGGTCTAAAGCAGCGGTAGGACTGTCAGAATCGGATATATCTAAGAGACTAGCGCTGGAACGTAGTAAAACGCAAATGTTGAAGAACTTGAACAGGTATGAATGGTGTAAGATTCCTAAGAAGGTTAGTGCTTCATACAGCAGATCCTTGCCGCCCACAAACAACAGGAGTTACGATGCGAATTTACCTGTAGTCTGGTAACACAATAGTAAATTGCGACTTGCTCAGTTTATTAAACGAATAATTTAATAATTATTAATTTCACCCATTCGTGCAGTGCTTGTTGTCATCCAAGTAAATGTTAGATTAAATTCTAATAATTTTATATTATAGCCTTTATCTTTAAATTGGGATTAGTACATTGTGTCAATAACATTCCACCATAAAGTTGTACGATGCAGAAGATGGGTGCAAAGTTTAAGTCACAAATGTGCAATTCAGCATAGATAATGAACAACTTAAAGAACTCACAGAACAAACTGGGCCAGTTAAATATGCCCTTTTCTGCGTAGAAAAAATGACTGATCATTCTAGAGGCTCCGGATTTGTAAGTCTGCGGTAAGCTGTATTCCTCTGTGTGTTATCATTTTCAACTGGTAATAGCCGAATCTTACTTTTTACTAATATTGTAAATGCGAAAGTTCGTGAGTGTGGATGTTTGTTACTCTTTCACTCTTGAAGGAGTGAACAGATTTGACCGAAATTTGGTACAGAATGACATTAAAGTCTGTGTAACACATTGGCTACTTTTTATCCCGGGAATACTTTCCTGCGGGAAGCGGCATCGGGAACAAATTATACGCTCAGCTACACCTACACGAACCCTACAAGAATGGCAGTACCACATTTGTGTTGTTACAGTTGTGGTAGCGGGTACTAAAGCAGCGGTAGGACTGTCAGAATCGGATATGTCTAAGAGACTAGCGCTGGAACGTAGTAAAACGCAGATGTTGAAGAACTTGAACAGGTTTGAATGGTGTAAGATTCCTAAATTTAAATAATTCCGCTTTTGTTGTTCGTAATAGATATTTGTTGCCATGGTGCAGTGTAAATCGTGTATGTTGTCACTAGCCCGAGTGAAAAGTGATAGCATTGTGAAATGCAGGGGAGAATGTGAATGGGACATTTTTTGTGAAATGTGCCGTGAAAATTAATAATTTCTCGGAGTGTAACCTATGCGATGAGTGCCAGTTGATGCAAACCGATCGACCGTCTATTAAAGTGGATATGTCGAAAACAACACCTGTAAAATTGCTAGCCGTAGTTAATGAGAAGCTGGCAATCGTATTCAACATGAAAAAGACATTGGAGGCCATGTCTGACGATATCAGCTTCTACGCAGAAAAGTATCAAGAATTGGTCGAGAATAGGGAGAGGATAGATAAGAAATTAAAAGCATTAGAACACAAAAATGTACACTTGGAGACAGTAAACAAGGCTTTAGAGGAAAGGATTTTGTACTTGGAGGCGCGCGGAAAAGAAAAAAATATTGAAATATTTGGACTGGAGGAACAGCAGAATGAGAATTTAGAAAATATTATAAGAAATGTAGCAAAGAAATTGAATACAGACGTATGCATGATATCTGAGATAAAGAGGGTGGGTGAAGAAAATAATCGGCTCGCCACGAAAGGTGCAAGCGGCCCGTCTAGCTCTGGAGCTGATAACCGATATCGTGAGAAAAAGCCGCGGCCCGTCGTCATAACAATGACCACACGTGCCGCACGTGATAAATGGTTATCAACTAGAAAGGCCCACTGTCTCACCAATGCAGATGTCCTGGAAAACGATAATAAACAGAGAATATATATCAACGAGGATCTTCCCAATAATATTCGTAATCTCCAATGGACTGCAAAATATGAGTTGAAACCTTTGTAGGTATAAATATATTTGGGTCCAAAATGGCAGGGTACTGATAAAAAAAGACGATCCGAATGATTCAAAAATAAGATCGATTCGTACTCTATCAGATATTAATCTGTTTACAAATAGCAAATGATCAGATACGAGGAAATTGCTACGTGAAAACCCAGTATAATATTTCTATAAATTCGATGATCACACATCAGTCATAACATCTAATATCACCTACAATAGATACATTTGCGTTGATGAATGGCAAGAGGACATTTTACAATCCTTTAAACACGGGATAAATGTTTCACTTGAACATACGTTCACTTAGGAAGAATTTCAACCAATTTCAAGTACTCATAAACGGATGCAAGGAAAGACTTGACATTATTGCACTTACAGAGATAAATATAAAAAATCGAGAATTGCCTTTATACAGTTTGGAAGGATATGATACATATATAAATACACGTGAAACAAGAAAAGGAGGGGGTATTTTGTTAAACATCAAGAATAAGTTGAGTTTTAGTACCATACCAGTAAATTGTAAATATTGTGAGTTGATGCACGTGCAGTTATATTTAGATGGAAGAAAGGTCGTGCATGTTCTGATAGTTTACAAATCACTCAAAACGAATAGACAAGGTTTTATGGATGAATTAAATATCGTTGACTAAAATTTCTCGTAGCTGTGAACTACTGCTTATAGGTGATACAAACTTGGATTTACTGATAGGCACGTGTCCCGGGTATGTTATTGATAAGTTTACGAATAACATGAGTGAATTAGGTGCTGAGTGTGGAATATATGACGTCACGAGGGATGAAATTTATCGTGATTCAGTGACGCAATCGTGTCTCGATCATGTGTGGGTTCGATCCCCGCGTAAAACAACGTCCTCTGTTTTAACATGTAAAATTTCTGATCATTACCTTATCGGTGCGTGTTTTGACGGGGGTTCGAACTGTGAAAATAGTTCGGGTATAGTGCAACAAACAAGAATTATTATTCGAGAACACCAGCTAATGAGAACTCTTGAAGATTATCCATGGACAGAGCTGTTAGCATGTGAGTGCCCGATTGATAACGAACGCTAAAATCTTAGTTCCGGTTCACAACAAAAGGAAATCAAAACCTTGGATTACGAAACCTAATAAAAAATAAAAAAAACCTAACCCTGTGCTTACTCATCACTAATAAGTGACAGGGATAAATTATTCAAAAAATGTAAAAATAATCCTGATGATATGAACTTACGATTGATGTATATTCGGTATAGAAATATGGTAAATAAATATACAAATAGGAAAAAAAATAAATACCGCCAAAAAGAGATCCTTAGCTGTAATAAAAATATTAGAAAAAATTGGGGAAAAATTATTTCATGGTTGGGGAGGGATAAAAAAAGTATAGATGCTAACATTTTAAAATACATGGGCAAAACTGCAGATACAATTGACATATGCAATAATTTTTCTAATACTTTTACTAATGAGATAATGAATATATTATTAAACATAATTGTGAACAAAAATTTTTGAACAGATCTAGTTATGTAAGTAGTAGTTTAGTATCATTGAGGTTTCAAAGAGTATGTCCTATGGATGTTGGAAAAACAATTAATTCTTTGAGCAGTGATAAATGTGAAGGAGTGGATAAAATCAGAGTGAAAGATTTAAAATTACTAAAATGGAAATTGGGTGGTGTGATAGCATTATTTATAAATTTGTGCATGGAAAGGGGTGTGTACCCGGAAAAATTAAGGGCACCTATAATTAGGCCTATTAAACAAGGCGTTCACTCTGATTATTCTAATTACAGACCCATAGCCATACTTTCAGTAGTGGATAAAATTGTTGAAAAGATTATTGTTTCTCAGATTAGTGAGTTTTTGGAAAAACATAAAATTATTACAAATGCTCAACACGGATTCCGGCAAGGGAGGAGCACGGCGACGGCTTTGGCGCGGCTGGCTGATGACGTCAATCATTGCTTAGACCAGAGGGAGCAGGTGGTGGTGGTGTTTATTGATTATAAAAAAGCATTTGATACTCTTGAGCACCACCAGCTGCTCAGGGCCATGGAGGAATGTGGGGTGGCGGAACCATTGAACAAGTGGTTCAGTGCCTACCTGTCAAATAGAACGTTGTGTACAATGATTGGCGGCGTGGTTAGCGAGCCGCGGCATATAACTTGTGGTGTGACGACCGGTTCTGTGTTTGGCCCTGTCGGATACATCATGCATGTTAATAGTATGTGTAATGTGGTGCGCCATTGTCGGGTATATATGTACGCTGACGATACATGTTTAGTATATGCTCACAAAGATTTAAATATTATCGAGGGTCATGTCCAGGAGGATTTTACTAACATTATCAAATGGGCTCATGACAACGGAATAATAGTAAATTTAAATAAAACAAAATGTATGCAAATAAGATCTCCGTATTTTAAGACTACAACGCGAGCGCCGCGTATTATTGGACACAGTTATGAGTGCCTACACGGTGTGAGAATGGCAGAGTGTGCGTGCGCCAGTATTCAGGCTGTCGATGAGTATAGATATCTGGGTGTAGTCATTGATATACATTTCTCATTGAAAACGCATATAACTTACCTATGTGATAAACTCAGATCGGTTCTTGCTAACTTTCACCATCTTACGTGTGTGCTTAACAGGGCCACCCTGTACATGCTGTATTACGCGCTTGCTGACTCCCTGCTCTCTTATGGGCTGGTGTGCTACGGTAACACCTTTAAAAGCTACTTGGATAAAATAAAATCTATACAAATAAGGTTTCTGAAGCTTTTAGTTGACAAAAACACCAAGGAACGCTGCAAATACACCAACTATGACAAGTTGTTCATAGTGTGTAAAATGCTGCCAGTCCATGAGAGAGTGGCGCTGTTAGTTGCGTTATAACAGTATGGCAAAAATGAATAAGACCTATTTGTCACACTTTAGGCCACAACGGAGCAAAAGAGACAAACGTTACGAGGTTCCGGTCTGTAATAAATATTATGGTCAAAGGTGTAGAAAATACATGGTTCCCACCGTATACAATAGCCTGCCACCGGATCTAGAAACTAGCAGCTTGACGGCAAAATCGTTTAAAAAGAACGAGAGTGTTGGACATGTTTCAGAAATACATCTCAGTAAATTATTGTAATGGGTAGCCGTGATCATTTTTCACTAAAAGAAAAAGGTTTTATATTTAATGTGAATCTATGAATTATAATTTCTATTTTATTTTGAAATGTATTAATAATAATAGGTATAAATTAATGTTTAAATTATTTTATTATAATTATGGATTAATTTATTAATATACATACATACATAACATCACGCCTGTCTCCCAACGGGGTAGGCAGAGACTATGACTTTCCACTTGCTACGATTCTGGCAAACAACTTTCGCTTCTTCAACTTTCAAAAGTGTCTTCATACATGCTCTTCGGTTAAGGGTACTCTTGACCTGGCCTTTTTCAGAAGATTATCGATTTGATCGATATGAGTATGCCGAGGTCGACCCCTACCAGTTTGCTCATTCACTCTCGCTTCATAAATCTGTTTTGTCAGCCTATTTTTATTGATTTCTTTGCACGTATTGTGCATCGAAGTGTATCAACACATGACAATGACTCGGGTCGTTTGACCGTCTCCTGAGTCTTCATATGAGAGGTTTTATGTAGTATTGTGTTATATTTGTTTTCTTTCTCTTTTGGTTTAGAACTATTTCATAGTATGCCCAAATTGTAGTTATATATATTTTATATTGTAGTCTTATTTAGAATGTAGTTATATTTAAATATGGAGGCTTGCCAATAGCAATCTTGTATTCCATTTCGTATTATTAGTTTTTATATTAGTCTGTAAGCCTTCTTCAAGAGCAATAAAAAAAAAAAAAAAAAAAAAAAAATTTCCATCCATTCTCTCCACATGTCCAAACCATCTGAGCATCCCTTTCTCTATCTTAGTCACTACATCTTCTGTCATACCGCAATGTTCCCTTATCACACTATTCTTTACTTTATCCCTCAATGTCACTCCAGCTATACTTCGCAAACTTCTCATTTCCACTGCATTAATCTTACTTTCATGCCACACCCAACTTTCACTACCATGCATAAGTGTAGGGACAAGCACTCCTCTATGTACAGCCATCCTTGCCTTTTTAGACACATTCTGACTGCTCATAAAGGTGTGAATGGCTCCATTCACTTGATTTCCTGCCAAAACTCTTCTTTCAATATCATTGTCACACTTTCCATCTCTTGCAAATTTTGAACCCAAATATACAAACTCTTTCACCTGTTCCACGCTCTTTCCTTCGATCGATATCGAGCAATCAGTCATACATTTCTCTCTTTCAAAAACCATTACTTTTGTCTTGTTTACATTAACATTCATTCCTCTACTTTTAAGCGCATCGTTCATTATATTAACCATCAATTGCAACTCTTCCGCCGATGATGCCAGTATTACCTGATCATCAGCATAAAGGAGGCATTTGACGGTTAGCTCATTCATTTTTAATCCATACGCACACTCTTGTAGTTCTTTCAAGCAACTGTCCATGTATAGGTTGAACAGCCATGGTGACGCTACACAGCCTTGTCTCACACCTTTTTCGATGGGAAAAAGTCTGTGCAAGCTCCATTGATCCTGACACAAGCACTGGAGCCCTCGTATAGAGATTTCAAGGCTCGTATCAAGTTGCTGTTCACTCCATACATAGGCAGTGTTGACCACAGTTCATTCCTCACCACTCTGTCATAGGCCTTTTCCAAGTCCACGAAGATGCTATAGACTTTTTGACGTTTTGCCAAAAACTTTTCAGCTAGGCATTTTAATGAAAAGACCTGATCCGTGCATCCCCTTCCTTTCATAAATCCTGCTTGTACATCCCACATTTTTCCTTCAGTTTCATTCATCACTCTTTGAATCAAAACTTTCGCATACAATTTGCCTACGACACCGAGCAAGCTTATGCCGCGGTAGTTTTTGCACTCTTGCTGTGACCCTTTACCTTTGTACAGCGGCACTATGATAGATTTGCACCATTCTTCTGGTACTCTGCCATTTCGCCAGCAAAGATTAAAAAGGCGGTACAGCTGGCAAGCTACCACGCCACGACCCGCTTTCAGCATCTCGACAGAAATTCTATCAATCCCAGCAGCCTTTCCTAATTTCATACTATTCAACGCTTCCACAATTTCTTCCATACTTAAGTGGCTTTCATTCTCAAGTTCATTCATTTCCGAAACATGAGTCTCCATTTGCATATCCTCTTTTTCAAATAAACTTTCAAAATATTCCTTCCACGTTTTTAACACACATTCCTCTCCTATCACAAGACTGCCATTACGGTTTCTGATTTGCTTAAATTGTGAGGTTGTCTTTTCAGTCCTCATTATTCTTATAGACTTCCAAAAGAATTTTATGTTTTGTTGGAAGTCATCAGATAACCTGTTATGAAAGTCATCCTCATCATTCTCTCTCTTACTTTTTATGACTTCTTTCGCAACACGCTTATACCTTTTATACTCATCCTTTGCCATTTTTACATCCTCATCCGTTGCCTTCTGCATTCTTTGGTTGGCCATTGTAGCCAACCAGTTCAACCATGCTTGCTTCTTATCAGACAAAACTTTTAAAACTTCAGCACACATACTCTTTACCTGACATCCTTGTCTCCTTTTGCTTATCCCACATACTTCTACTGCAACTTTTACGAGACCTTCCTTAATCGGCTTCCATAATTCTTCAATCTCATATATTTCCTCTAAATTTACAAATTTCTCGCTCAATTTACTTACAAATTCCTCTTTCACGCGTATATCTTTCAAATTTTCGACTTTAATGCGCTCCAATACACCTATGGGTTTATGCACACGATGCCGCCACAGCTGAAACAGACCTCTTACTCGGCTAATCACCAAGAAGTGATCTGTGTCAATTCCGGCACCGCGGTATGCCCGGATGTGCAGAACATTCTTTCTCATTCTTGCGTCTACTATCACAAAATCAATCATGCTTCTCTTGCTTTCTTGTGTCCTTGTATACAAGTGGATATCTTTGTGGTTAAATATGGTGTTGGTTACCACAAGATTCCTCTCCAAACATACTTCTAGCAAACTTTCGCCATTTTCATTCACTCGCTCATCCCCAAACTTACCCAATACACTTTCATATCCATCACGCTTCACTCCAACCCATCCAATAAAATCACCTAACATTACAATCCTTTCGTTCCGTTTGCATTTACCCAGAATATCATTCACACTCTCCCAGAATGCCTGCCTCTCACTTTGGTCTTTTGAGGACCGGCGCCACCGCGCATCCTGTGGAGCATACACTCCTAACACAAAGATGCGGGTGAGTCCAACCTTTAGCCTCAACCAAACGAGTCTTGGGCTCACACATTCATAATCTGTCACACATTCATTCATTCTCGCGGAAAGTATTACACCGACACCCTGACAAGCCGCACGGGTCGTGGCTACGCCTGACCAGTATGCCGTATAGGTTCCATGCGTCGTGGTGTCGCATCCTTTCCGCTTTGTCTCATTCACACACAAAATATCCAGTCGCCTCTCTCGCATTATCTTGCATACCTCCTCAATTTTATCATCCATACCTCCTCTTACATTCAACGCAGCAAAGCGGCTATCATTAGCCCACTTTTCGCCCCGATGGGAGACGAGACGGGTTGCGAACCACATCGCCGTCATTCTAGATGTTTAAATTCAACTCCATTGCGGTCCCACGAGTAGCCAGGGAAAAACATGTCCACCTGAACAGAGCCCCGCTTGTCCAAGTAAGGCTAACCTTATTCTGGGCTCGCCCGGTCCCAGGGTATAATAATAATAGGCACGCTTAAGACTACGCTCGCCCGTAGCCACGCAGCTCATCGGCACGGCGACCTTCGCTTGGTGGAGAGTGGAGGGGATGAGGATGGGGTAGGAAGGGATTTGCGGATAAGGAAATGAATAAGGTAGGAAAGGACGGGGTAGAAAAGGATCCCAAAATCATTCTGTAATTCGAACCAAAAATTCCAACAGCCAGGACAGATGTTAACTTTCAAATACAATCTCTACAGTCCGATATAAATGCATGAATTATATTTTAATCATTATTTTTTAATTAAACTGTAGGTATAAATAAATGAATGAATTTAATGATAATTTGTAATGGAGCTTAATCATTCTGCCAACAAACTGTTATGCAGTTTGGCAGAGATTGTAATGTACAATTGTGTGAATATGTTGTGAATAAAATATTAATTTATTTAAAAAAAAAAGAAGATTAGTGCTCCATACAGCAGCTCCTTGCCGCCCACAAACAACAGGAGTTACGATACGAATTTACCTTTAGTCTGGTAACACAATAGTAAATGACGACTTTCTCAGTATGTATATAAAACGAATTATTTAATTTCACCCATTCGTTGCAGTGCTTGTTGTCATCCAAGTAAATGGTAGATTAAATTCTAATAATTTTATATTATAGCCTTTATCTTTAAATTGGGATTAGTACATTGTGTCAATAACATTCCACCATAAAGTTGTACGATGCTGAAAATGGGTGCACAGTTTAAGTCACAAATGTGCCATTCAGCATAGATAATGAACAACTTAAAGAACTCACAGAACAAACTGGGCCAGTTAAATATGCCCTTTTCTGCGTAGAAAAAATGACTGATCATTTTAGAGGCCCCGGATTTGTAAGTCTGCGGTAAGCTGTATTCCTCTGTGTGTTATCATTTTCAACTGGTAATAGCCGAATCTTACTTTATACTAATATTATAAATGCAAAAGTTCGTGAGTGTGGAGGTTTGTTACTCTTTCACTCTTGAACGAGTGAACAGATTTGACCGAAATTTGGTACAGAATGACATTAAAGTCTGTATAACACATTGGCAATTTTTATCCCGGGAATACTTTCCTGCGGAAAGCGGCATCGGGAACAAATTATACGCTCAGCTAGTAAGTAAAATAATTATTAAATTTTATATTTTCTTAAAGTCTTACATCAGAAACTACATTATCTTGCAAGCTATCCATATGTTGAAAGAGAACATGAATATCTTTTTTTACATAGAATTCAGAACATGCAGACACATTTCTATCTCTACCAGCTGATCAGTTGAAGTTAGAAGGTCAAGCGCTCCATGTCAAAACTGCACTGAAAAAGGAGAACATACAGAAAGGCAACAAGAAGGAAGCTAACGACAACAGGAACCTGTACTTAGTCAAAAAAGGAGGTATGTGTCACCCATAGTTTGTGTATAGAGTTAGGGACCCCACAAGAATGGCAGTACCACATTTCTGTTGTTACAGTTGTGGTGGCCGGTACTAAAGCAGCGGTAGGACTTTCAGAATCGGATATGTCAAAGAGACTAGCGCTGGAACGCAGTAAAACGCAGATGTTGAAGAACTTGAACAGGTATGAATGGTGTAAGATTCCTAAGAAGGTTAGTGCTTCATACAGCAGATCCTTGCCGCCCACAAACAACAGGAGTTACGATACGAATTTACCTTTAGTCTGGTAACACAATAGTAAATGACGACTTTCTCAGTTTATGAAACGAATTATTTAATTTCACCCATTCGTTGCAGTGCTTGTTGTCATCCAAGTAAATGGTAGATTAAATTCTAATAATTTTATATTATAGCCTTTATCTTTAAAGGATGGGATTAGTACATTGTGTCAATAACATTCCACCATAAAGTTGTACGATGCTGAAGATGGGTGCACAGTTTAAGTCACAAATGTGCCATTCAGCATAGATAATGAACAACTTAAAGAACTCACAGAACAAACTGGGCCAGTTAAATATGCCCTTTACTGCGTAGAAAAAATGACTGATCATTTTAGAGGCTCCGGATTTGTAAGTCTGCGGTAAGCTGTATTCCTCTGTGTGTTATCATTTTCAACTGGTAATAGCCGAATCTTACTTTTTACTAATATTATTAATGCGAAAGTTTGTGAATGTGGATGTTTGTTACTCTTTCACTCTTGAATGAGTGAACAGATTTGACCGAAATTTGGTACAGAATGACATTAAAGTCTGTATAACACATTGGCTACTTTTTATCCCGGGAATACTTTCCTGCGGGAAGCGGCATCGGGAACAAATTTTACGCTCAGCTAGTAATTAAAATAATCATTATATTTTTATATTTTCTTAAAGTCTTACATCAGAAACTACATTATCTTGCAAGCTATCCATAATTTGAAACAGAACATGAATATCTTTCTTTACATAGAATCCAGAACACGCAGACACATTTCTATCTCTACCAGCTGATTAGTTGAAGTAATAAGGTCAAGCGCTCCATGTCAAAACTGCATTGAAAAAGGAGAACATACAGAAAGGCAACAAGAAGGAAGCTAACGACAACAGGAACCTGTTCTTAGTCAAAAAAGGTGGTATGTGTCACCCATAGTGTGTGCATCAAGTTAGGGACCCCACAAGAATGGCTGTACCACATTTGTGTTGTTACAGTTGTGGTAGCGGGTACTAAAGCAGCGGTAGGACTGTCAGAATCGGATATGTCTAAGAGACTACCGCTGAAACGTAGTAAAACGCAGATGTTGAAGAACTTGAACAGGTATGAATGGTGTAAGATTCCTAAGAAGAGTAGTGCTTCATAAAGCATATCCTTGCCGCCCACAAACAACAGGAGTTACGATACGAATTTACCTGTAGTCTGGTAACACAATAGAAAATGGCGACTTTCTCAGTTTATAAAACGACTTATTTATTTTCACCCATTCGTTGCAGTGCTTGTTGTCATCCAAGTAAATGGTAGATTAAATTCTAATAATTTTATATTAAGTATAGCCTTTATCTTTAAATTGGGATTAGTACATTGTGTCAATAACATTCCACCATAAAGTTGTACGATGCTGAAGATGGGTGCACAGTTTTCATAACAAATGTGCCATTCAGCCTGGATAATTAACAACTTAAAGAACTCACAGAACAAACTGGGCCAGTTAAATATGCCCTTATCTGCGTAGAAAAAATGACTGATCATTCTAGAGGCTCCGGATTTGTGAAGTTTGCGGTAAGCTGTATTCCTCTGTGTATTATCATTTTCAACTGGTAATAGCGGGGAGTATGGGGAGAACGGTCATAACATCCGACCGGCCTAAAAGTCAACCTCACCTGCACGCACCGGATGGCGGCGGCGTGGCAAATACCATGCCGTGGTGCTCCCTGCTAGATAACAGACGAGGCTCTGGCGACCAAGCAATGGCGGGATAACCATACACGTAGCTGGGAAACTAGCTGGAAGAGGCTAGAGCAGCCTTGGGAAGTAAATAATCTCAAAAAAGACCTGGTGCAGGATGACTAGGGAAGGTCTGCACTAATAACACAAACATTTCCCCGTTACATAAAGTTCATAGCCAAGACACCAAAAAAAATTGCACGAAAAAAACAAAAACAAAAAAAAAATACAAAAAAAAAAAACAAAAAAAATGCAAAAAAAAAGTGGGGGCTAATAGCAACGACGCCGAGTCTCAGGCGGCGGTTAATTAACCTGCTTTCTGGCTGCCACTAGCCAAGAGGGACCAAATCCTCTCTAAAAGCGTGGTCGCGGTGCCTTGGGAAAGCATCATGATTATACTCCCAAACCCCCTTTTTTACTATGGAAATGTCTGTTATCGTATATATTATGTCATGCGAACCGGCTAACCCCCGGCGCACCCGGCATACCCGGGCCTGCGTGTGTGAAATTTGTTACTGAAGACCGCACAGGGGTGGGCGACCAGGCCCCTGTGTCGGTGAATGCCTGGCAGCAGTAGCAGCAGCAGCAGCAGTAGCAGTAAGAGGCTCGTTCAGCAGGCCTTCCATCCAGGCTTGTTTACGAGACAAAGGTCATCTTCCTTGGGAGGTAATACTCATATCGGAAATCAATCCACTTCTGTTGACCAACCCGCGACAGCTGAGACTGAGGCTGAGTCAAAAGAAATTGAGATTAAGACTGCGGTAGAGAAGGACTGCTTTACTTTTAAAATTGTAAACCGAAGCCAATTAAGGATAACTAGCTCAAATATTGATACCTATAAAGAAATAATTAGGTTGGCTCGGCAGAATGGACTAATTGGTCACACATTTAACAGAAAAGACCAGAGGTGCTTCAGAGTAGTAATACGAAACCTCCACCCAACTACTCCAATATCAGAGATCAAGAAAGACATTGAAGCCACGGGAAACACAGTCTCAGGAGAAATTATCAACGCGAAATTCGGACCAGACAAAAAAACAACATCGACTTTCTTTGTTAATCTCGCACCTGGACCAAACAATAAGGCCGTGAAAGAACTCAAGTTCATATATCATCAGTCCATTATCATCGAGGACCCGAAGAAGCGGACATCAATAGTACAATGCCAAAGATGCCAACAGTATGGGCACTCTAAAAATTACTGTATGCGCCCATATCGCTGCGTAAAATGTGGACAGTCGCACAAGACTTCTGATTGCCAAAAACGTGACCTGCCCAATGTGCACTATGCGACGGGCCACACCCAGCGAACTACAAACGGTGCGAAGTATACAGGGAAATTCAGTTGAGGCGCTCTAGGCCAATTCATCTAACGACAAGAAGCTATCAAACTCAAACACCTTCAAATGAGAAAACAATGAGTAGATCAATCCCAAAAATAGCTAAGATAGCTGAGAACTCAGCAGGCAAAACAAGCAAAAAATACTCGGATGCCACACGAAACACAACTGAACAAGATCAAGAAACATTAAATCCTCAACCACCTTTGAACCTGGTAAAGGTCATAACTGAACAAACTAAAAAAATTGACAATATCCTACAACAGATGAGTACTCTAATGATGCTCATAACAAAACTTGTCTACAACAAACTTACAAAATGACTGCAATCCGAATGGCAGCATGGAACATCAATGGATTGACCCCAAACCAACACGACGCACAAGCACTTATGACTCAGCACAATTTGGATGTATTGTTGATTTCTTAAGCTCACTGTACGGCTGCCACAAATATAAAATTAAAAAAATTACTATTGCTATTTCACACAACATCCGGATGGAACAGGACATGCTGGCGCTGCCATAATTGTCAAAAAAACATTAAACCACCATGTGATGCCGGAGTACAAAACTTGTCCAATCCAAGCTACAACAATAGCAGTTGAAGACAAAAGCGGCTACTTCAATATTTCATCAATATACTGTCCACCGAAGCATAAGATATCAGAAGAGATGTTTACAGAATTCTTCACGACACTGGGTAATCGATTTCTGGTGGGCGGGGACTGGAACTCCAAGAATACTTACTGGGGGTCTAGACTAACAAACACCAGAGGCAGACAGCTAAAACTCAGTCTAGATGCTAATAACTTTCCCACGAGACGCCACTAAATTACCCGACCTGATCGACTTTTACGTCATTAAGGGATTCTCTTCGCATTATGTCAAGTGTGAGTCATGCTATGACAGTTCTTCAGACCACTTGCCAGTACTGCTCACCTTAAGTACCAAGATAATCGAACACGAAAGTCCAGCAAGACTGTACAACAAAAAGACTGATTGGTTCTCATTCAGAGAATATGTAGAGGAGAACATCAAGCTGGGGATCGCTCTTAAGACACCTGAGGACATTGACACCGCCACTAAATACCTGACGAACCTCATCCAGGAGGCTTGCTGGCGTAGCACACCAATATTGGATTCCAAAGAGCGGATACGCAACTACCCACTGGAGATAAGGAAAGCGGTCTTAGAGAGACGCAGACTGCGCCGGGTGTGGCAATCAAGCAGGCTTGCGTGCGATAAGACTAAATTTAACAGGTAAGCGTCAATTTTGTAAGAGATGCTGAGAACTTGGCACAATAGAACTTTGGAGGCACAACTGGCATCCCTTACGCCCACGGCGGCCACAGATTACTCATTGTGGAAATTTACCAAGATATATGACAGACCACAAATCGCAAGATCTCCGCTGCGACGCGACATTGGCTGGGCTCGGACGCCCCAGGAAAAGGCCGATCTATTTGCAGAATATCTGTCAAATGTGTTCACCGCGAATTTCATTGACACAGATGCCGAAACGGAAGTGGAATCAATACTTGTTCAGCCTCTACAGATGTCACTTCCGCCAGCTGCGGTCACGGTGAGAGAAGTTTGGGGATCTATCCGCGACCTTAAAGATAGAAAAGCACCCGGATATGACCTCATTACTAAGGAAGTTCTGAGGGAGCTCCCAAGAAAAGCTATAGTTTTTCTGACAATGCTCTTTAATGGAATGCTTCGAGTTCAGTACTTCCCGGATCTCTGGAAGGTGTCACAGATCATGATGCTGCATAAGGCATGAAAACCAGCAAGCCAGACCTCCTCATACAGACCTATTAGTCTCCTGCCCATCCTGTCGACGGTCTGGGAGAAGCTGATCCTTAGCCGCATTGTGCCGATACTGGAGAATAACAATGTCATCCCCCACCACCAATTTGGCTTCAGGCAGCAACACTCTACCATAGAGCAGGTACACAGAGTTGTGGAGAGTATAAGAAGAGCCTTAGAGGAAAAGGAGTACTGCTCGTCTGCATTTCTGGACATCCAACAGGCTTTTGACAGAGTTTGGCACGATGGCCTGCTCAGTAAAATCAAGACTTTACTTCCCCATAGCTACTACATCTTGCTGAAATCATACTTCACTGGGAAAGTCTTTTAGGTCAGAGAGTCGGACAAGACCTCTAAATTCTACGAAATCAAAGCGGGCGTACCTCAAGGTTCAGTATTGGGACCGACTCTGTACACCTTGTACACTTGCGACCTTCCGCAGACGGATAAAGTCATGATTGCCACATACGCTGACGACACGGCAGTAATGGCGAGTGACATTCACCCAGATGTAGCCACGGAACAACTGCAACAGAGTCTCGACGCCATTGCTAAATGGCTTAAAAAGTGGAAAATCAAAGCGAGTACATCCAAATCTGTACATGTCACCTTTACACTGCGTAAAGAAAATTGTCCTTCTGTGCACCTCTAAAACGAAATTCTACCGCATCAGAACAGTGTGAGATATCTGGGCCTCCACCTGGATCGCCGCTTGACGTGGAAACAGCACATAAAAGTAAAATGATTCCATAGCGTAGCGTATGTAACATCCACGTTACGCTATGGAATCATTTATTGGGGTAACTCAACCAATAAAGAAACTGTGTTTCGAGCACAAAAGAGATGCATTAGATCTATGTCCAATATCATGAGCACAGACAGCTGCAAACCCTACTTTTTGAAATATAGGATATTGACAATGCCCAGCCTATATATTTATGAAGTAGCAATGTTTGTAAAAATCAACATGCACCTATTTCAAACATTAAATAGCTCGCGTCATAAATATAAAATTCACCAAAAGCCGCACAAAAAGATAATTATATAATAAAAGTTTGTTGGGAATGGCATCAAAAATATATAATAAACTACCAGTTAATATTCTGGAGATAAATGAATTAAATATATATAAAAAACGATTAATAGCTTTTTTGGTTAATAAAGTATATTATGACATAAATGAATATTTCACAGATAGATTATAAATCCGATGTAGGTATGTTTCAATTACTAATAGCATAGTAACAATTGACATTGTTTTATGAATTTTTGACATTTTTATTATTGACATTGACATATTTAATTAATCTATTATTCTGATTGTAATTATTATTTGTTATTATTATTGAAATTGTTTAATTCCATTTAACTTCATTTGAATTTTATAATGTGATTTAAATTTGTTATACTATAATTTATGTAAAAATTTGTACGCCAAATTAGGCAGAATATGATGATACCTATGTTTTTACTATAATACCACCTATTGTACCGTATTTCACAAATAAAGAACTTTGACTTTGACTTTGACTTTGAAAAGGGAAGAACTAAACATAAGACACAGAAACCTGTACTGGATGCTGGGACGCAATAGCAAATTATCAATAGATAATAAACTATTAATTTACAACTCCATATTTAAACCTTCCTGGATGTATGGCATACAGCTGTGGGGAAGTGCAAGTAACTCGAACATCTCAATATTGCAAAGAGTACAGAACTGTATACTAAGGGCAATAGCACACGTTCCCTGGTTCGTCACCAATTCGGAAATCCACACAAATCTGAAAATGAATACTGTGAAGGAGGAAATTGAGGCCTCCAGGAAAAATACCAGAAAAGGCTGGAAAACCACCCAAATGCGCTCGCGGCAACTCTTGTTACGCGGACCTATCAAAAGCGTCTTAAAAGAAAAGACATCATCTAGCCAGAGATGTCTGAATAGACTATAACGAGTAGTTGTTCTTATTGGAGAATGCACTCGACGTCGACAAATTCGCATAACCAATTTCCTTATAGTTAATACTAATCGCAGATGAGCACAAAAAAAAAAACCGGTAATAGCCGAATCTTAGAGACCGTATTCTTAGCATACCATGGATTCTACGTGCGGGCGCCGGGTCCATAGCGTGGCACAGGGGGGAACACCCCGACGGCGTCTGGGACTTGCGACCCACTCGAGTAGTAGTATACTTACTTATATTATAAATGCGAAAGTTCGTGAGTGTGGATGTTTGTTACTCTTTCACTCTTGAACGAGTGAACAGATTTGACCGAAATTTGGTACAGAATGACATTAAAGTCTGTATAACACATTGGCTACTTTTTATCCCGGGAATACTTTCCTGCGGGAAGCGGCATCGGGAACAAATTATACGCTCAGCTAGTAATTAAATTTGTCATTAAATTTTTGTATTTTCTTAAAGTCTTACATCAGAAACTACATTATCTTGCAAGCTATCCATAATTTGAAACAGAACATGAATATCTTTTTTTACATAGAATCCAGAACATGCAGACACATTTCTATCTCTACCAGCTGATCAGTTGAAGTTAGAAGGTCAAGCGCTATATGTCAAAACTGCACTGAAAAAGGAGAACATACAGAAAGGCAATGTCGGAGACATATCTTCGCCAGCAGGACGACGCAGGGGTGTCCAAGACGCGGGGGGTCCACGCGCCCCGTCGGACGGATTAATTTCAGATGGGATGTTGAATGACGGGTCAGCTAGGTGAATACCTGTACCATCAGGCATTCACCTAGCTGACCCGTCATTCAACATCCCATCTGAAATTAATATCCTCGTGGGAGCAGAAGTCTTTTGGTCAGTGATAGGTCATAGTCGCATACAGCTAGGTAAACAACAGCCAACGCTTTTCGAAACAAAGCTCGGTTGGCTAATATCAGGCTCACTACCACAGTCAATTGATAGCAAATTATTGTGCATGTTTACACATGATAAACACGCAACACACACACACACCACAGACCTCACACGTTTTTGGGAACTAGATTCAATCTCACCAAAATACAATCTCACTTCCGAAGAACGCCTATGTGAGCAGAACTTCATAGACACAACAAAACGAGACAGCAACGGCCGTTTCATTGTGTCCATTCCATTGAAAGCATCCCCTAAAGCATTAGGAAACTCTTATGACATGGCCAAACGATGTTTCTTGTCATTAGAGCGTAGACTCAACCGAGAACCGGAACTTAAGAAACTTTATGTGGATTTTATGAACGAGTATGAGCTTAGACCATATAATGATGATCTAAGAGTATGAGGCATTAGGTCACATGACTAAATCTCCTATTCTCTCAGATTCGTCACCATACTCATATTTCCTTCCACATCATGGCGTGTTTCGAGAGTCCAGTACAAGCACCAAATTGCGAGTCGTCTTCGACGCCTCAGCGGTTACAACATCAGGCAAGTCATTCAACGATATTCAGGCTGTAGGACCTAGAGTTCAGGATGATCTGATGTCTATTCTATTGCGGTTCCGCCAACATAAATACGTCATATCAGCTGACATAGAGAAGTTTTTCAGACAAATCAATATTGAGAAATCTCAACGGCCTCTACAGCAGATTCTATGGTGATGCGATCCTTCTCTGCCCCTTATAGAGTATATTTTGAACACAGTAACTTACGGGAATTCAGCTTCACCATACATCAGTACAAGATGTCTGACTGAGCTCGCGAAGCAGACATCTACTACACAAGCACAACGCGCTATTCATCATGATCTCTACGTGGATGATCTCCTGTCGGGGAGTGACTTCATCGATTCCACTACCACCCTAGGCAGAGACATCATCAAAACTTTGGGGTCAGCACAGTTGACTCTACGGAAGTGGCAGTCTAATAGCCAAGAAATTCTAAATTCAGTGACAAATCAGACTACAACTTCTTCTAACACAGTGAGTTTAAGCATTGACGAACCTAGTAAAACTCTCGGTCTCAATTGGCGGTGTAATACAGACACACTCACTTTTTCAATAAATTTACCATTACACACAAACACTATCATTACAAAACGTCACATACTGTCTATAATTTTACAGATCTTTGATCCCCTAGGACTAGTTTCACCAACCATCATGGAGGCCAAGCTAATCCTCCAAAGGCTGTGGATTGATAAGTGTTCTTGGGATGGAGAGGTGCCGGCAGAGGTTAAAAAGCTTTGGCTAAAGCTTACTGAAACTTGGCCTCATCTGAACACACTTAGTATCCCACGGTGGGTTGTATGTGATAATCCTTCATCTATAGCTTTACACATTTTTAGCGACGCTTCCGAACGGTGTTACGGCGCTTGCATTTACATTCGCGCCGTGGCAGGCGATGGCTCCATTCAGGTAAGTCTACTTACCTCCAAGAGCAAGATCGCGCCGGTTAAGGCTACTACTATCCCAAGGTTGGAGCTTTGCGGAGCTTTACTCGGTACAAGACTATGTACGAAAGTTTGGAATCCCTAACAATAAAACCTGATAGTTGTATCTTTTGGTGCGACTCAATGATAGTTCTGGGATGGCTGTCATCGTCCCCGGCTTCTCTTCAGCCTTTTGTCAGGCATCGCGTTTCCGAGATCCGGGAAGGTTTTGGTGATCACACATGGCGCTACGTGCCCTCAAAAGAGAACCCAGCTGATCTGATCTCACGTGGTCTTAGCGCTGACCTCATAGGTCAGTGTTCCTTGTGGTGGTCAGGTCCTTCCTATCTGTCTCTTGATGCCTCTCAGTGGCCGTCTACACCTAAATCAGACAGCAATGTTCCACTACCGGAGCTATTGAGATCACACACACAATACAATGCATCATTTCATACAAACACAATTACTCAGTCCAATGAAATCAAATATAATCAATTAATTTTGAATTTAATCAACAATTCATCTAATTACACTAAATTACAACGTACTATAGCATATTTATTTAGATTTGTAAATAAGGCTCGTAATAATAATTTAAGTCTAGGCACAACTCTAACAAGTTCAGATTATTGTCGTACAGTGCTGACTTTATTATTCAAACATGTCAGAGGGAAATGTTTCCCATGGAGTATGATCTGCTCTCATCGGGAAAATCTCTTCCCAAGAAAAACCGTCTTATATCTTTATCACCATTCATCAAATCAGGAATCACACGTGTAGGAGGAAGACTGGACAACTCATAATATGATTACAATGTAAAGCATCCGATTCTTATATGTAGTCAGCATCATATTACTTAGTTGCTATTCAATACCTACCACTTAAGATTATTTCATGCTGGACCACAGTTATTATTGTCATCATTACGACATAACTACTGGCCCTTGGGTGGCAGGAACCTTGCAAAATCCACAGTACATAAATGCGTCAAATGTCAACGTATCAAGGGTCAAACCGTTCAACCTATGATGGGTAATCTGCCAAAGGAACGGGTTCAGTTAGAGTTTCCTTTCCTCGAGACAGGCACGGATTACGCCGGACCAATTCTGATAGCCGATCGTAAAGGTAGAGGATGCCGACTCATTAAATCCTATATCTGTGTATTCGTTTGTCTAGCCACACGGGCAGTTCATTTGGAGCTTGTCTCGGATCTTACCAAAGAAGCTTTTATTGCAGCACTTAACAGATTTATTGCTCGTCGAGGTAAACCAAAAACCATCTACTCTGACAATGGCACTAATTTCGTAGGAACATGTAATGCGCTGGCTGACATTTTAATGCAGGACTACTCATCCGAAATGGCAGAGTCAGGTATTCATTTCTCTTTCATTCAAAGTTATTCTCCTATGTTCGGTGGGATATGGGAAAGTTTAGTACGTAGCGTTAAAAGACATTTGCGACGTATACTAGGTCTTACACATCTTACCTTCGAAGAGATGGCTACGTGTTTGATACAGGTTGAAGCCATATTAAACTCTCGTCCTCTTAAACCCTTATCCACAGATCCATCTGACCTTTACCCTTTAACTCCTGCCCATTTCCTAATTGGAAGGTCTCTCACTGCTTTGCCTCATCCAGAAGTAACCAGCCAGAACATTGCCAACCTAAAGCGATTCGAGCGCATAGAACACCTAAAACAACAATTTTGGAAAAGGTTTTCTAACGAATACATATTTTACCTCCAACAGAGGACCAAGTGGGCGCACTCCGAAGGAACCCTTGAAGAGGGATCTATGGTGGTCCTGAAGCAGCCAAACACGCCGCCTCTCATGTGGCCAATGGGGCGCATCGTTCGTCTCATACCCGGGAGAGACGGAATAGCTAGAGTCGCCGATATCAAGACTAAGACAGGTATCGTTCGACGCGCTTATAATACTATCTGTCTCCTTCCAGTCACACACTGAATTTGAAGACAAGTCTTCAACCCCGGGAGCATGTCGGAGACATATCGTCGCCAGCAGGACGACGCAGGGGCATCCAAGACGCGGGGGGTCCACGCGCCCTACTCACCGAGCAACAGCTGTGCGGCCGTCAATCACTACGTCATTAAACACCGTCATCTCAACACGCGCACCTATACGTACCTACCTATACCTACGTCGATATTTGTACAAGAAACCGTTACATTATATGTTCACCAAGAAAAGGCTGTTTCTCTTGCCACCACCTGCAAGAACCCAGAGCACGTCGTTGCCAGCAACAAGAAGAAAGCTAACGACAACAAGAACCTGTTCTTAAAGTCTTACATCAGAAACTACATTATCTTGCAAGCTATCCAAAATTTGAAACAGAACATGAATATCTTTTTTTACATAGAATCCAGATCATGCAGAAACATTTCTATCTCTACCAGCTGATCAGTTGAAGTCAGAAGGTCAAGCGCTCAATGTCAAAACTGCACTGAAAAAGGAGAACATACAGAAAGGCAACAAGAAGGGAGCTAACGACGACAGGAACCTGTACTTAGTCAAAAAAGGAGGTATGTGTCACATATAGTGTGTGTATAAAGTTAGGGACCCCACAAAAATGGCAGTACCACATTTGTGTTGTTACAGTTGTGGTAGCGGGTACTAAAGCAGCATTAGGACTGTCAGAATCGGATATGTCTACGAGACTAGCGCTGAAACGTAGTAAAACGCAGATGTTGAAGAACTTGAACAGGTATGAATGGTGTAAGATTCCTAAGAAGAGTAGTGCTTCATAAAGCATATCCTTGCCGCCCACAAACAACAGGAGTTACGATACGAATTTACCTGTAGTCTGGTATCACAATAGAAAATGGCGACTTTCTCAGTTTATAAAACGACTTATTTATTTTCACCCATTCGTTGCAGTGCTTGTTGTCATCCAAGTAAATGGTAGATTAAATTCTAATAATTTTATATTATAGCCTTTATCTTTAAATTGGGATTAGTACATTGTGTCAATAACATTCCACCATAAAGTTGTACGATGCTGAAGATGGGTGCACAGTTTTCATAACAAATGTGCCATTCAGCCTGGATAATTAACAACTTAAAGAACTCACAGAACAAACTGGGCCAGTTAAATATGCCCTTATCTGCGTAGAAAAAATGACTGATCATTCTAGAGGCTCCGGATTTGTGAAGTTTGCGGTAAGCTGTATTCCTCTGTGTATTATCATTTTCAACTGGTAATAGCCGAATCTCAGAGACCGTATTCTTAGCATTCCATGGATTCTACGTGAGGGCGCCGGGTCCATAGCGTGGCACAGGGATGAACACCCCGACGGCGTCTGGGACTTGCGACTTACTCGAGTAGTAGTATACTTACTAATATTATAAATGCGAAAGTTCATGAGTGTGGATGTTTGTTACTCTTTCACTCTTGAACGAGTGAACAGATTTGACCGATATTTGGTACAGAATGACATTAAAGTCCGTATAACACATTGGCTACTTTTTATCCCGGGAATACTTTCCTGCGGGAAGCGGCATCGGGAACAAATTATACGCTCAGCTAGTAATTAAATTTGTCATTAAATTTTTGTATTTTCTTAAAGTCATACATCAGAAACTACATTATCTTGCAAGCTATCCATAATTTGAAACAGAACATGAATATCTTTTTTTACATAGAATCCAGAACATGCAGACACATTTCTATCTCTACCAGCTGATCAGTTGAAGTTAGAAGGTCAAGCGCTCCATGTCAAAACTGCACTAAAAAAGGAGAACATACAGAAAGGCAACAAGAAGGAAGCTAACGACAACAGGAACCTGTTCTTAAAGTCTTACATCAGAAACTACATTATCTTGCAAGCTATCCATAATTTGAAACAGAACATGAATATCTTTTTTTACATAGAATCCAGAACATGCAGAAACATTTCTATCTCTACCAGCTGATCAGTTGAAGTTAGAAGGTCAAGCGCTCCATGTCAAAACTGCACTGAAAAAGGAGAACATACAGAAAGGCAACAAGAAGGGAGCTAACGACAACAGGAACCTGTACTTAGTCAAAAAAGGAGGTATGTGTCACATATAGTGTGTGTATAGAGTTAGGGACCCCACAAAAATGGCAGTACCACATTTGTGTTGTCACAGTTAAGGTAGCGGGTACTAAAGCAGCATTAGGACTGTCAGAATCGGATATGTCTAAGAGACTAGCGCTGAAACGTGGTAAAACGCAGATGTTGAAGAACTTGAACAGGTATGAATGGTGTTAGATTCCTAAGAAGGTTGGTGCTTCATACAGCAGATCCTTGCCGCCCACAAACAACAGGAGTTACGATACGAATTTACCTGTAGTTTCATTTTATGTATTTCATTTATTTATTTTGCAAATACAGGTATACAGGATGTTATTATAAATTGTTTTATCACTATATTCGACCGCCAAGGCTGCATGCAAATGTATATACTATTTGCTTGTCAGGGTTTATATCATTAATATTAATTTTAATTATATAGTTACAAATGTCATAAATATCCATTAAATAATAAATTTCCATGTCAGCAAAATTTCCCAATGTCATAAGACATTGGGAAATCTCCCAATGTCATAACAAATTATTATACTTAATACTTATTTACAATTAATAACCAAACTAAAACACCATTGATAAATAATTGGTATAAATAATTTCCAAATAAACTGTCACATTAACATAACAATAGGAGTCCTAAAAATTAGCAGATGTCAACAAATTCTCCCGATGTTAATATTACAAATTTGATACTCATTTATTTTGATAAGGTAATACAAGACAGAGATACATTAGCTAGAAATGTTAGAAGTCATCTTGTAAGAATTCGTCTATTGAGTAATAACATTTATTCACTAGGAGTAATTGCAAGGATTTTTTAAAATTTAAATATGGGCATTATTCTTATTTCCAGGGGTAACACAATAGAAAATGGCGACTTTCTCAGTTTATAAAACGACTTATTTATTTTCACACATTCGTTGCAGTGCTTGTTGTCATCCAAGTAAATGGTAGATTAAATTCTAATAATTTTATATTATAGCCTTTATCTTTAAATTGGGATTAGAACATTGTGTCAATAACATTCCACCATAAAGTTGTACGATGCTAAAGATGGGTGCACAGTTTGTAGCATTTGTTTTGTGTTTTCCTTTAAGTAGTCGATTCATCGTCTTCTATTTTTATCTTGAGTTGTCTTTGGTTGGCGAGTGACAGGTGGTCTATGGACATCGATGACAGATGACTAAGCAAGAATGAAGAAGCGCTTGAGGACTACATGGTTCCGCGACTTTTGCCAATTATCTTTTGAGCCTCTAATTTTGATTATCTCAAGCTCTGATTGATGTTTTTCTAAAGTTACAACTAAAATTAGTAACTTCGTTAGTGACATTTTGTGGTAACCTAACTTTACCCAGGAAACTGGTGAGTTGTTCTTTATTGTTGCAAAGCGGGTCGATTTTCGTCTGTCGCGCAGGCAGCATCTTAATTGGTCGTTTCTTTCATGACAGGGTTTTTTAGTAAGGGGAAAAGTCGAACAGCCACATTCGTAATACACCCAGTAACACGTGGACTACACGAGCGAGGTGACTTGAAAGGAGCCTGCAGTCTTCACACACCTGGCATTACCATCAGCCACTGCCACTCGCTCACACTGCAGGCCAGTACTTGTCAGCTACTTATACGTGTAATCTAGCCGCTTACTTCCTCACCTATAGTACCTGCTCACGCGGAAATACTTTAGTGCTGTACCCTAGTACCTAAACCTGTACTATTTCTTTGTACAACTGTTCTTATGTATGTCTGTGCTTTCTATATGTATATAATCTCTTTGTCTCTGTAGTGTACTGTGTAAATATATGTGTGTACACCCTATTGGCTGTTTTCGTCAGAGCCCTGGCCTCCCTTGCGCACCCACTAGAAACTCTGTAACAAGGCGCCCTGGGAAAGAGTTCTCTGCATAGCTACCTCGCGCTAGTTGGTGAGTAACATCATTGTGTTATAAATTGGCTCCCAACGTAGTGGCAAATCGCTGGGTCTACTCTGCGGTAGCCTCAGTCTAGTGTGTGTGCATAGGTGGTTACCTCTGGCGAAACCATCCTGGTGTCTCGTCCGAGACGCTCCAGGACGTTAATTGGTGGTGCTAACAGCTAAGCACAAAATTATCCCTTTCGTCTTCTTTCAGCTACCTACATCTTTGGCTGGAAAAGATACAAAATTCTAAATTCTAAAATTTAAAAATAGCTGTGATTTTGGAAAAACTTTTTGATTTTATTTGGCATACCCACTTCTTTTTCTTATTGTGTTTTTTCTTTTATGTTCTCTTTTATTCTTGAGGTTGTGCACACATGTATTTATTATTATTAATATATATTGTACTGTTAATATGATTATTATTAATATACATGTATTATTCTATAGCTTTACCTTGTAGGGTAAACTTGGTAAATTTCTCTGTGTAACTTAAAACTTTTTTATAACCTACCTGAACTTTGCTCTCAGAAACTATTGAAACTTTAAACTCTTTTAGTCAGCTTGTAATTTTGTTAAAATTCTAAATATTAATTTAAAACCTTAGTTATCATACACTTGGTGAAACTTAATTTATATTCTTTACTTGGTAATTGAACCCCATCTGTGTCACTTACATTATTATAACTTTTGTAATTAAACTTTTACATAATGGCACAGATGCAAAAATATATTAATTATTTAAGAAAGGATGAACTTGCTAACGAGCTGTCCCACATGGGAATTTCAGTGGAACCGGATGCGACGGTGACTGGTCTTCGGGGTGAGCTGAGAACGGCACACCGACTTGTCCGTCGGGGAAGCATCAAAGCGAGTGCTCCGGTACCCGCTGATGCATCGGCTGAGCTCTCGACCTGCCTTCCGAAGGTCTCCGAGTTGGAGGAGGCTCCTCAGTCAGGTGAGTTTTTGTCCAATACTAACTCTCGTTTAAGAATAGTTATCAGAGCAAACTATCTGCTAACTAGGTTGGCACGTTGTGGTTTGGATCGCCCTGACCTGGTGGAAATTCGTGGTAGGCTAGTGAAGATCATTGCTAGGACTGAACCCGGTAGTAATTCTGAATCCGAGGGTTCGGATGATGATGGTGATGATCCTTCGTGTCGTGACCAGGTGGAGTATACTTCACCAGTAGTGAGAGAGGACCGCTCGGTGCGAGCTAGTTCAAGTAGGAATAGTTCTACATGTAACATAGTGTATAAAGAACGTCCCCTTAACTTATGTTCATTTAATTTAAAATATGATGGTTCTACTTGTGTACGTGTGTTTTTAGAGAGATTAGAGGAACTTAGATGTGCTCGGGAGGTTACTAAGCCTAGACTCCTTATGGCTTTCTCCGACCTGTTGGATGGACCGGCTTTGTCTTGGTTTCGTACAAACAAAGCTAACTTCATCTCATATGAGAATACCGTGTCCTTCCATCTAGACCTTTGAAAATGCTGTAAAGCGAAACCGGTCAGGTTTATAATAATAAATATTGTGGAATAGTACAAGTGTCGTTTTCAATATGTGCAGCAAGTTCCACCAAGTGCCGTCAATCAACAGTATAAATAATCATATGAGAATCTTATTAGTGAGCTTAGAGATACCTTCGATATTCCTGATTATGATTTTCGCCTCAGGAACGAGATAAGACAGCGTACACAAGCCCGCTCTGAGTCCTTGGTTAATTATATATGTACAATGCAAGCCATGTTCTCAAGGTTGTCATGTAAGATGCCCAGTGAAGAGCAGTTGGACATTCTCATGCACAATATTCGACCTGATTACATGAAAGAACTGGCCTTGCATGAAGTTAACTCTATAGATGATTTGAGACGTTTGGATAAGCGCTTGGAGCTTGCGCGTACTAGGGCGGACGCTTTCCGTGAGCCTGCTCTTGACAAGTTTGAGATTTCGTCGGACTTACACCAGCATAAGAACAAAGGTGTTCAGAAGCCCACCAAGCAGGTGTCTGTAGTGGAGACGCCGACTACCTCCCACGAACGCAAATGCTTTCGTTGTGGCGGGGGCGGACACGCTGCATACAGCTGCCCACAGTTAAGGGAGCTGGTGTGTTTCCGGTGTGGTCTCAAAGGAGTCAAGACCCCAGACTGCTCAAAATTTACAAAGTGTCTTCCAGGTATAGATTCTCGACCCTCTTGCAGTTTTATTATGGGTTGTGTGTAAATTGTCAGAGAATAATAATGTCTAGCGAAAATGTGAAAGTTAAATCTGTGTCAACATGGTAAATTTATTGAAAATAAGAAAAATTTGAGACCGAGTAGGGTTCAATGGAAAGAAAACTAGGTACATGCTTACCGTCTGCAGTTGTTTTCTGTATATTGTTATGGGGGCAGCTCATTTTTCATCTTCTGCGTGGCGCCGGGATGCCTATATAGTTTTATTTTAGTTGTTACTTTAAGTGTCACAAATGGCGACATACAGAGCTTATTGTTTAATTGCATGAAGATTTTGGCACATTGATGGTCGGCACGGACACAACACATTACACGAAATAGGAGTACAACACACTTGTCATTTATAATTTTACAGTAACTTACATGAGCTAATGTGTGTTGTTACTTTGTTATGTTGAAGCTTTGGCATGGCGTCGCGTCTCGGAAGCGGACGTGAAAAAAAAAAGTTGCCAGCCCAAATAATTTTAAAAATGTTTGGCTAATGGCATATTTGTCTATCACTGTATTTTTTTTTGTTTTATTTGTTTTTTTTTTGTTTTGTCTCAATGTTAATATTTTTGTGTACTTAAATAATTTGCGTGACGGCTTTTTATAGTATCACGTTACTAATATGGCATACTCTGTCTATGTCAAATCACCGTGGCCGTCTCTGAAAATCAGCGTTGTATGCCTGGACCACAGGCATACAGCATTAAGCTGAGAGACGGCCATTATTCTACATTAGGTTTTGGATTTGAAAGGTTAGAATGGGTATATGCTGTATGCACTGTATGCTAAGTGTTTGTTTTTTGTTTTTTATTTTTTTTTCGTGTTATATTATTATATTAGCATTATTTTTCTAAAGCATGTGTTTAAGGTTTATTATTAATGTAGATGTAGAATAAAAAGCTTTTTCTTTCTTTCTTTCTTTCTTTCTTTCTTCTTTCAATGTGCTGGCAAGCCAAAAAACGCGTAGGCCAGGGCCTTGTTAGGAACTCTATGCATTACTCTGTATCTGAGTCTATTTCTGATAAGGTCCTGTTTCCTAAACGGGATAGTGACATTAGACCGTATTTAGTTGTTAAGGTTTTAAATTTAAATGTCTTAGGCCTTCTAGATTCCGGCGCCTCCTGCTCTATACTAGGTAAGGGAGCGCACCGCATCTTCTTGGAACTGGGTTTTGATCTTGTGGGTATCAATCCTACTTTTCGTATTACAACTGCAGACAGCTCTCACTTACAATGTCTGGGTTGTATCTCTTTGCCAATTGAGTACAATTCGGTTATCCGAGTTGTCAAGTTCTATGTTGTCCCAGGAATAACCACCTCCATGATATTTGGTGTGGATTTCTGGCAACAATTTAAGTTAAGTGATAAATTAATTTTACAAAATATTAGCCTTGATAGTTTTAGTGATAATAATCCTATAGAGTCTGTGTCCCTTAACGGTGGCCTCGAGGATTACGACAACCTGTTAATAAAACAAAGGTGTGTAATCAATGAGGTCATTGAAAAATTCGACTCATTGAACACTGATAAGGTGGGTTTAGGTCGGACCTCACTTGTGCACCATGTCATTGACACTGGTGACAGCAAGCCGATCAAGCAGCGTTATTATCCGCTCTCTCCCCTTAAACAGAAGGCCCTGGAAGCCGAGCTGGACCGAATGCTGGAGATGGGAGTAGTGTCCCCGTCTCAGTCCGCGTGGAACTCTCCAGTGGTCATGGTGGAGAAGGCGAACGGCGACCGCAGATTGAGCTTGGACTCTCGCAAGCTGAACTCTGTGTCTAAGAGTGACGCCTACCCCTTACCCTATATCAATCAAATCTTGGACCATCTTAATAATGCTAAGTATTAAACCTCTGTAGATCTGAGTGCGGCCTACTGGCAGATTCCGTTCGACTCACTCCAGTCTGCTGAGAAGACTGCTTTTACGGTTCCCCGGAGAGGATTGTTCTACTACAATTCCATGTGCTTCGGTCTTGTCGGGGCCAGTGCCACGATGCAACGCCTCATGGACCGTCTGTTTGGTCCTGAGTTCGACAACAAGGTATTTGCGTTTCAGGATGACATAGTCTGTGTGTCCAGCACCTTTGAGGAGCATGTAGAGCTCTTACATAGAGTCTATCAGCAACTCAAGGATGCTGGCCTAACAATTAACATGAAAAAATCCCACTTTTGTCGGAGTGAACTCAAATACCTGGGGTATTATGTGGACAAACATGGCCTACGGACAGACCCGGGTAAAGTTGAGGTTATCCTCAACTATCCCACCCCTTCTAACCCTAAGGAGGTTAAGAGATTTCTGGGAATGGCCGGCTGGTATCGTCGCTTTGTTAACAACTTCTCTAAGATTAGTAAACCTCTGTGCAAACTCACTTCTACGAACCTTAAGTTCGAATGGACCCCTGAGGCTGAACAGTCCTTTAACCTGCTAAAGTCAGCCTTGGTTTCTGCCCCTATATTAAAAATGCCTAACTTTGAGTTGCCCTTCCGCATTCTTAGTGACGCGTCAGCTTACTCAGTTGCTGCTGTACTGACACAAACTCTCGATGGTGTTGAGCACCCTATCGCCTACTGAAGCCGTTCTCTCAACAAGAACGAGGTGAACTACAGCACAACTGAGCGAGAACTTTTGGCCGTGATTTTCGCCTTGGAACAATTTCGTCAGTACGTCGAAGGCCAAAAGTGTACGGTCGTCACGGATCATTCATCTCTTCTGTGGTTCCATAAACTGAAAAATCCCACAGTTCGTCTAGCACGTTGGAGTATGAGGCTCAGTCAATTCGACTTTGACATAGAGCATCGAAAAGGTAAAGACCACGTTGTACCTGATGCTCTGTCACGTATCAAAATTCCCTCGATGCAGTACCCACTAAAGACCCGTGGTATGACCACACCATGAATAGTGTTCGGAAGAATCCTAGGAAGTCACCAAATTATGACATTCGTGACAACCTTCTATATAGGTTAACTAAAAATAAATATTCTTTGACTTCAGACTTTGACTGGAAGCTGGTGGTACCTCAGGAGGATCGCTTGCCCCTGCTCTCTAAGTACCACGATGACACACTTAGTGCCCATGGTGGCGTTTGGAAGACGCATAAAAGGTTAGCCCTAAATTATTACTGGCCCAAGATGTACGAGGACGTCAAAGAATATGTTGGGAATTGCGAAACATGCAAGCAGTACAAACCCGTAAATACGTCTCGTCCCGGCCTAATGGGTAGCCCGCAGCGGGTTTCGAAGCCATTCGAAGCTATCTCTGTCGATCTGCTTGGTCCCTTTCCCACTTCGAGCAATAGAAACGTACACCTGATCGTGGTCTCCGACTACTTTAGCAAATACGTCATGTTGTGCCCTGTTCGGATTGCCACAGGCGCTGTAGTCGCGAGATTCATAGAGAAGAGTGTGTTTCTCGTGCACGGAGTCTGCAAGACTATTTACATGGATAATGGCCCTCAGTTTGTGAGTAAGCCATTTAAAGATCTGTTAGCTAAATACAATGTACCTAATATATATTATAACCCTAGGTATCATGCCCAAACTAATCAGGCGGAACGAGCTATTCGTAATGTTGTTCAAGCGATCTCATGCTATGTGAAGTCACAACACAAGTCATGGGATTCGTTCTTGGTTGAGATACAGTGCGAAAACGTTTAAACACTGCAGTTAACGAAGCAACTCGTTTCACCTCTTACTTTTTGGTACATGGTAGGGAGTTTATTGGAGATGGAGTGCTATACAGGCAGACAGATATTGCGTGCCACCCTGCTTCAGTCTCTGTAGACGATCCATCAGCCTTCGGTGTCAAGCTGAGAGAAATACAACGCATATACGGCCAGGTGAGGAAACATTTGAATGTTGCCCACCAGCGTAATGAAAAGTATTACAACCTCAGAAAAAGGCATGTGGAGCTGAAAGTGGGACAGATAGTTTACAAACGCACGTTCTACCTGTCAAAAAAGGCCAAGAACTTTACTTCTAAGCTAGCCCCTAAGTTTCTTAAATGTGTGGTGCCTGCTAAACGATCCCCTTTAGTATATAGGCTGTCAGATCTGGACGGTAGGGATCTTGGGGAGTACCATATCAAGGACATCCTGAAGTATCAGGAGGAGCCGTCTCCAATACCCAACGTCAGCAATGCTGTAACTACATAGCACTGTTTCTCTAGTTTATTAAACCAGTGCTATGTGATCATTATGTAAGACTATTTTAATCTTTTGTTTGTATTTCTATGTGTGTACGTGACTTCAAATTGTCACGTTGTAGTTTCTTCTATGCACCGCACCGAGCGTTTTTCTCTCATTCGCTCCTCAGTACTCTACAATATCCTAAGAGCTTGGGTAGTGTTAGGGTATCAGCAGCGAGTAAAGGGAGCATTCGTTTTCTATGAAGGGCATTAGACTCTAGTTACTTAGCCTATCCGGTACACGAGTCAGTGTCTAGTTAGGTGTATAGGAGGATCTCTCTTTGGTAGTGTAATGGTCGTAGTCAGCTGGTGTTTGAAGGACCTAGCTGGTTGTCTTAGTTTATGAGTCAGTATTTTTCTGTTTTCTTTATTGTGTATTTCCAGCGTGTCGAATCCGCAGGAAATACTATTAAGGGGGGGGGGGGTGGTTGTAGCATTTGTTTTGTGTTTTCCTAACTTTACCCAGGAAACTGGTGAGTTGTTCTTTATTGTTGCAAAGCGGGTCGATTTTCGTCTGTCGCGCAGGCAGCATCTTAATTTGTCGTTTCTTTCATGATAGGGCTTTTGAGTACGGGGAAAAGTCGAACAGCCACATTCGTAATACACCCAGTAACACGTGGACTACACGAGCGAGGTGACTTGAGAGGAACCTGCAGTCTTCACACACCTGGCATTACCATCAGCCACTGCCACTCGCTCACACTGCAGGCCAGTACTTGTCAGCTACTTATACGTGTAATCTAGCCGCTTACTTCCTCACCTATAGTACCTGCTCACGCGGAAATACTTTAGTGTTGTACCCTAGTACCTAAACCTGTACTATTGCTTTGTACAACTGTTCTTATGTATGTCTGTGCTTTCTATATGTATATAATCTCATTGTCTCTGTAGTGTACTGTGTACTGTGTAAATATATGTGTGTACACCCTATTGGCTGTTTTCGTCAGAGCCCTGGCCTCCCTTGCGCACCCACTAGAAACTCTGTAACAAGGCGCCCTGGGAAAGAGTTCTCTGCATAGCTACCTCGCGCTAGTTAGTGAGTAACATCATTGTGTTATAAGTTTTCGTAACAAATGTGCCATTCAGCCTGGATAATTAACAACTTAAAGAACTCGCAGAACAAACTGGGCCAGTTAAATATGCCCTTATCTGCGTAGAAAAAATGACTGATCATTCTAGAGGCTCCGGATTTGTGAAGTTTGCGGTAAGCTGTATTCCTCTGTGTATTATCATTTTCAACTGGTAATAGCCGAATCTCAGAGACCGTATTCTTAGCATTCCATGGATTCTACGTGCGGGCGCCGGGTCCATAGCGTGGCACAGGGGGGAACACCCCGACGGCGTCTGGGACTTGCGACCCACTCAAGTAGTAGTATACTTACTAATATTATAATTGCGAAAGTTCATGAGTGTGGATGTTTGTTACTCTTTCACTCTTGAACGAGTGAACAGATTTGACCGAAATTTGATACAGAATGACATTAAAGTCCGTATAACACATTGGCTACTTTTTATCCCAGGAATACTTTCCTGCGGGAAGCGGCACCGGGAACAAATTATACGCTCAGCTAGTAATTAAATTTGTCATTAAATTTTTGTATTTTCTTAAAGTCTTACATCAGAAACTACATTATCTTGCAAGCTATCCATAATTTGAAACAGAACATGAATATCTTTTTTTACATAGAATCCAGAACATGCAGACACATTTCTATCTTTACCAGCTGATCAGTTGAAGTTAGAAGGTCAAGCGCTCCATGTCGAAACTGCACTGAAAAAGGAGAACATACAGAAAGGCAACAAGAAGGGAGCTAACGACAACAGGAACCTGTACTTAGTCAAAAAAGGAGGTATGTGTCACATATAGTGTGTCTATAGAGTTAGGGACCCCACAAAAATGGCAGTACCATATTTGTGTTGTTACAGTTGTGGTAGCGGGTACTAAAGCAGCATTAGGACTGTCAGAATTCGAAAGATTCCTAACAAGGTTGGTGCTTCATACAGCAGATCCTTGCCGCCCACAAACAACAGGAGTTACGATACGAATTTACCTGTAGTTTCATTTCATTTATTTATTTTGCGAATACAGGTTTACAGGATGTTATTATAAATTGTTGTATCACTATACTCGACCGCCAAGGCAGCATGCAAATGTACAACTATTTGCTTGTCAGGGTTTATATCATTAATATTAATTTTAATTATATAATTACAAATGTCATAAATATCCATTAAATAATAAATTTCCATGTCAGCAAAATTTCCCAATGTCATAACAAATTATTATACTTAATACTTATTTACAATATAACCAAACTAAAACACCATTGATAAATAATTATTATAAACTAGCTGAGCCCGCAACTTCGTTTACGTCACATAAGGTGTATGAAAGGAAAGGTATTTCTTCATCAGAGTCATCAAGCAGCGTCTGAAACTGCCCTGTTTGCTTAATCATAAAAGAGCTTAATGATTAAGTCTATTTTAAAACAATTCAGTCCACGCCTTCGGCGCGGACTGATTTGTTTAAAAATAGTCTTAATCATTAAGCTCTTTTATGATTAAGCCAACACGCCAGTTTAGGTTCACTCACATTCAAAGAAACCCCTACAATTAAAATTTTCAAAATATCTGATTCTTAAAAGTGTTATAACTCTTTTATTTCTAAACCGATTTACATAAAACAAACGCTAAATGTTAACTGGAGCAAACCTCAACACAATAAAAAAAACCGCATTGCAATCGGTTGAGCGGTTACTGAGATTAGCGTGCACAACCGTACAGACAAACAGATATACAGACATACAGACATACAGACATACAGACAAACAGACAAAAATTCTAAAAATCATTGTTTTGGGTTCTATTGCGTTCATAAAGCCCCCCTATAATATTTTTTCTTATTTATCTTCCATGTACAGACAGCGACCTGTTACGATTTTATTATATGTATTGATAATTTCCAAATAAACTGTCACATTAACATAACAATAGGAGTCCTAAAAATTAGCAGATGTCAACAAATTCTCCCGATGTTAATATTACAAATTTGATTCTCATTTATTTTGATAAGGTAATACAAGACAGAGATACATTAGCTAGAAATGTTAGAAGTCATCTTGTAAGAATTCGTCTATTGAGTAATAACATTTATTCACTAGGAGTAATTGCAAGGATTTTTTAAAATTTAAATATGGGCATTATTCTTATTTCCAGGGGTAACACAATAGAAAATGGCGACTTTCTCAGTTTATAAAACGACTTATTTATTTTCACCCATTCGTTGCAGTGCTTGTTGTCATCCAAGTAAATGGTAGATTAAATTCTAATAATTTTATATTATAGCCTTTATCTTTAAATTGGGATTAGAACATTGTGTCAATAACATTCCACCATAAAGTTGTACGATGCTAAAGATGGGTGCACAGTTTGTAGCATTTGTTTTGTGTTTTCCTTCAAGTAGTCGATTCATCGTCTTCTATTTTTATCTTGAGTTGTCTTTGGTTGGCGAGTGACAGGTGGTCTATGGACATCGATGACAGATGACTAAGCAAGAATGAAGAAGCGCTTGAGGACTACATGGTTCCGCGACTTTTGCCAATTATCTTTTGAGCCTCTAATTTTGATTATCTCAAGCTCTGATTGATGTTTTTCTAAAGTTACAACTAAAATTAGTAACTTCGTTAGTGACATTTTGTGGTAACCTAACTTTACCCAGGAAACTGGTGAGTTGTTCTTTATTGTTGCAAAGCGGGTCGATTTTCGTCTGTCGCGCAGGCAGCATCTTAATTGGTCGTTTCTTTCATGACAGGGTTTTTTAGTAAGGGGAAAAGTCGAACAGCCACATTCGTAATACACCCAGTAACACGTGGACTACACGAGCGAGGTGACTTGAAAGGAGCCTGCAGTCTTCACACACCTGGCATTACCATCAGCCACTGCCACTCGCTCATACTGCAGGCCAGTACTTGTCAGCTACTTATACGTGTAATCTAGCCGCTTACTTCCTCACCTATAGTACCTGCTCACGCGGAAATACTTTAGTGCTGTACCCTAGTACCTAAACCTGTACTATTTCTTTGTACAACTGTTCTTATGTATGTCTGTGCTTTCTATATGTATATAATCTCTTTGTCTCTGTAGTGTACTGTGTAAATATATGTGTGTACACCCTATTGGCTGTTTTCGTCAGAGCCCTGGCCTCCCTTGCGCACCCACTAGAAACTCTGTAACAAGGCGCCCTGGGAAAGAGTTCTCTGCATAGCTACCTCGCGCTAGTTGGTGAGTAACATCATTGTGTTATAAATTGGCTCCCAACGTAGTGGCAAATCGCTGGGTCTACTCTGCGGTAGCCTCAGTCTAGTGTGTGTGCATAGGTGGTTACCTCTGGCGAAACCATCCTGGTGTCTCGTCCGAGACGCTCCAGGACGTTAATTGGTGGTGCTAACAGCTAAGCACAAAATTATCCCTTTCGTCTTCTTTCAGCTACCTACATCTTTGGCTGGAAAAGATACAAAATTCTAAATTCTAAAATTTAAAAATAGCTGTGATTTTGGAAAAACTTTTTGATTTTATTTGGCATACCCACTTCTTTTTCTTATTGTGTTTTTTCTTTTATGTTCTCTTTTATTCTTGAGGTTGTGCACACATGTATTTATTATTATTAATATATATTGTACTGTTAATATGATTATTATTAATATACATGTTCTATAGCTTTACCTTGTAGGGTAAACTTGGTAAATTTCTCTGTGTAACTTAAAACTTTTTTATAACCTACCTGAACTTTGCTCTCAGAAACTATTGAAACTTTAAACTCTTTTAGTCAGCTTGTAATTTTGTTAAAATTCTAAATATTAATTTAAAACCTTAGTTATCATACACTTGGTGAAACTTAATTTATATTCTTTACTTGGTAATTGAACCCCATCTGTGTCACTTACATTATTATAACTTTTGTAATTAAACTTTTACATAATGGCACAGATGCAAAAATATATTAATTATTTAAGAAAGGATGAACTTGCTAACGAGCTGTCCCACATGGGAATTTCAGTGGAACCGGATGCGACGGTGACTGGTCTTCGGGGTGAGCTGAGAACGGCACACCGACTTGTCCGTCGGGGAAGCATCAAAGCGAGTGCTCCGGTACCCGCTGATGCATCGGCTGAGCTCTCGACCTGCCTTCCGAAGGTCTCCGAGTTGGAGGAGGCTCTTCAGTCAGGTGAGTTTTTGTCCAATACTAACTCTCGTTTAAGAATAGTTATCAGAGCAAACTATCTGCTAACTAGGTTGGCACGTTGTGGTTTGGATCGCCCTGACCTGGTGGAAATTCGTGGTAGGATAGTGAAGATCATTGCTAGGGCTGAACCCGGTAGTAATTCTGAATCCGAGGGTTCGGATGATGATGGTGATGATCCTTCGTGTCGTGACCAGGTGGAGTATACTTCACCAGTAGTGAGAGAGGACCGCTCGGTGCGAGCTAGTTCAAGTAGGAATAGTTCTACATGTAACATAGTGTATAAATAATAATAATAATAATAATAATAAAATAATATAAAATAATACGTCAACATTTTGCTAGACCGATTTTATTGCATTTTTATTTTAAAACGACATAATAATACAAAAATTTCTACAGAATTATCTTCTAAAACTGGAAAAAGTGTGAGAAATCCACAACATGAATATGTTTAGAAGGAAAATACAACAAAATGAAATATACTACACAATGGTTCTGTATTTGACAGATGTCAAGACACAATATTTACAATTGTAAAACACAATAAAATGGTAAAATAAATGTTGACCCGATCCAGAAAACGAGAAGCACAAGTAACACCTCCGGACTCATCACTCAGCTCCGCCTCTCTTCCCCGTGAATGTGTAACAGCGCCAAGGGGAATCGCAGAGGCGTCGAGCTCATCGTCGAGTGATGAGTTTTTCTCTCCGCCGACGTCGCCAACACCTGTACGTCGGCCGGGGAGAGGCCGGCCACCGTCTCGCTTGGGACCCCGACGCCCACCGGCATCGCATAGGGCCCCCGCTTCCGGTGGTAATGTGCACCGCATGAGATGGACCACACCTATCAATGAAAATGTCATGCGGGCATATTTTATGGCTACAGAGGTTGAAACTAACCTCACTGCGTATCGTAATCGTATACTGCCTCTGTTTCAGGAGCTTGAACCATCTATCAGCGTATCGGCTCAACGATTATCGGACCAAGTGCGTGTCATTCAACGCAATCGTATGTTGGATGACGCTGTACTTGACCGTTTACGCTCAGAGTGTCTGCAGAATAGGCGTGTTATCCCTCCTCCGCAACAAACTGTAAGTACAGCAGATAATACCAGCATAGTTGTGGATGACAATAACACTGCTGTGGATGACACGTATATTCGTGCAGATACGCAGTACAATGACGAGGCTAGGGTAACTTTGGAATGTGCAATTCATGAATATTGTTTCATACCTATTGAATTAAGACCACGATTGCCCCGGTTACCCATGCATAGAAAAAACCTGATGCTAGTTAGTGCGGTTGACTCACTATTATCTATTTATTTAGATAATAGTGGGTCTCTCGGTGATACCCATTCGATCCTGTATTGTGCAGCTGTTGCGGTTTGCCGTGTAGCAAAAGTAAAAATGCCATCGCAAGACCTGGTTACACGGCCAAAGCCAACCGTTCCTGTTTGGCAATCCAGGATCGAAAGACGTATCGCCGAAGCGAGAGTGCTAATTAGCAAGTTAACCAGTTTCAGATCAGGTAACACTCGGCCAAGAGTGATGCGCTTTGTGAAACGAGCGTTTTCTGGGACTGAAATTAGTCCTGAGGAATATACCGCTCGGGTCACAGAGCGCATTGATTTTTGGAAACAAAAAGTCTATGCATGGGCACACCGTATACGTAGGTTTAGAAAGCGCGTTGAACGATTTCAAATTAATTGCTCATTCCAAAGAGACCAGAGGTGTGTCTATAGAAATTGGGAGCAACCAGATAAAGGTGTGAGTATTGGTAGCCTACCGGATGCTGATGAAACGAACATGTTTTGGCGAAGCGTCTGGTCGGCACCTGTAAATCACACCGAAGGTGACTGGATCTGTGGTGTCGAGAGAGCATGTGAAGGTGTTGTAAATATGGAACCAATAAGAATAGATTGTTCAGATGTGGCTAATGCAGTTCGTTCGGTATCAAATTGGAAATCTCCAGGACCGGACGGACTGCATAACTTTTGGATTAAATGGTTCCGTAGTTCACATGCTCTTTTGGCATCTCAGTTCCAGGCGGCCATTGATTCTGGTTCACTCCCAAATTTTATGACCACAGGAGTTACTCACCTGCTACATAAGACAGGAAGTACCTCGAACCCCAGCAATTATAGGCCGATCACTTGTTTGCCATCGGTCTATAAACTTCTCACATCCATTTTGAGGGACAAAATTGCCAAGCATATTAGCTTTAATACGGTAATAAGTGCCTCTCAGAATGGATGTAGAAGTGGCGCTCGAGGTACTAAAGAGCTCCTCCTCATTGATATGGCCATCAGCCAACAGGTTCGCCGCAACCGCAAAGATCTCTCCGTATGTTGGATAGATTATAAGAAGGCGTTCGATTCCGTACCTCATACGTGGCTTTTGAGGGTGCTGGAGTTGTATAAAGTAGATACAACTCTCTGCACCTTTTTAAAGTCATGCATGAGCCAATGGAGAACTATTCTTAGCTACCCAGGATATCGAGGGCCATGCGGTAGTGGTGAACCTATAAAAATCGAGCGGGGAATATTCCAAGGTGACAGTTTGAGTCCTCTTTGGTTTTGCCTAGCACTGAACCCTTTAAGTACTCTACTTGAAAGTTCAGGGTTAGGTTATAGGTTGCGAAGAGGAGGTCAGGTAATATCTCACTTACTTTATATGGATGATTTAAAGTTGTTTGCTACAACGAACTCACAATTGATAGATTTACTAAAGGTAACTGAAAACTTTAGTAATTCTATCAAAATGGAGTTTGGTGTAGATAAATGTGCAGTCATGCATATTAAGCGAGGGAAGATAATGGAATCAGATGGTATTCAGCTTTCTGATTCCGTCCATCTGGCGTCACTCCTCGTAACTGATACCTATAAGTACTTGGGTATATCGCAGGCTTTGTGCATCAATGAAGCTGACTTGAAACATTCATTGCGAGAGCGTTTCTTTGGTCGCCTGAAAAAGGTACTAAACAGTCTTTTATCAGGTGGCAACAAGGTTCGCGCTTATAATGGATGGGTCATGCCACTTCTGATGTACTCCTTTGGTATACTCAAGTGGACTCAAACCGAATTGGACGCTTTGGATCGGAGGGTGCGCACATTGCTAACCGCATACCGTATGCATCATCCACGTTCATCTTTAATGAGGATGTACATCCCACGAAGATATGGAGGACGTGGCTTTTTAAATGCTAAAAGCCTCCATAATCGCGAGGTGTACAACCTCAGGCAGTATTTCCTTAGTATGAACGTGGATATGCATCGTGATGTGGTTGCAGTGGACGCTGGACTCACCCCGCTTGGTTTGGCTAAAGAGAACTGGCATAGGCCTACAGTACTTAGCCTTGGTGACCGTCAGGAGGTATGGCAGAGTAAGGAGCTACACGGGAGGTTCTATCAGGCCTTACATGGGTCTGATGTGGACTTTTTAGCTTCCGTAGCCTGGCTACGTTTCGGTGATCTTTTTGGAGAAACCGAAGGTTTTGTCTGTGCAATTGCAGATGAAGTTATCAAGACGAACAACTATAGGAGGCATATTATGAGGGACGGCACGATCGACATTTGTCGAGCGTGTCACCAACCTGGTGAGTCCCTCAGACATATAGTTTCCGGTTGTCCTCGTCTTGCTAACAGCGAGTACTTGCACAGGCACAATCAAGTAGCCAGGATTATCCATCAACAGCTCGCTCTTAAGTACCACCTGGTGGACGTTGAGGTTCCGTATTATAAGTATGTTGCCGAACCAGTTCTCGAAAATGGTCTTATCACATTGTACTGGGACCGTTCTATCATCACAGACAGGACTGTTATAGCTAACAAACCTGATATTGTGGTGATAGACAGGTCCGAGCGCAAGGTTATGATTGTCGATGTCACAATCCCTCATGATGGCAATCTCGTGAAAGCTGAAAAAGAGAAACAAATTAAATATTTAGATCTTGCTCGCGAGATTGTCGATATGTGGGATGTGGACTCGGCAATCATAGTCCCGATAGTTGTAACTGTGAACGGACTCATAGCCAAGAGCCTCGACCAACATCTAAAGAGGCTCGCGTTAGGTAGCTGGGTCAAAGGCCAGATCCAGAAAGCAGTTCTTCTCGATACGGCACGTATTGTGAGGAGGTTTCTGTCTCTGGAGCCCTAACCACCGGTATCTTGGTCCCTGTATCCGATGCCGGTGGGATGCTATTTTATATATTTTTAAATAGATTTTTTTTTTGTATTATTTTAAATTTATTTAAAAATGTATCTAATATGTGTATTTGATGAATAAAGGACATAATAATAATAAACTTTATTTCGGATTTTTCATATTATCCATAATAGAGTTAGTACTTATACAAAAAGCTTACGGACTATGTTAGTAGAATATATGTTGATTTAGTTCCAATTGAATTCTAATTCATATCTAATTACATTATTTTTAAATTAGGCAACATAATTATATAATTAACAAAAGAAATAATAATAAAGAATACAAAAATAAATAATTATATCATAAAATTTTAACATTAAGAAGTAAATAAATTGTATTAAATGAATTATTACATTGGATTTAATGAATTACGAAATAAATATATAAAATAATATTAAATATCTTTGATGTAATTTTGATAATAATGAGTTATAATAATCAGACCAATATATACGAATTATAACAATAAAGTGAATATAAATAATGTCATCATCACAGTTTAATTCATAAAGCTTGTATGTAAAGGTGCTCCTGATCGGTATGTATGTAACCGCACCCAATACCATGAAAAGGGACAATCAGGACGATCAACAATCACTTTCATGATACTGTTGGGGCATCCTCTCAACCGTTGTATCAGCGATGTAACACGCTTTCTTAATATCGTCTGAAAATTGTCTATGTTCGCTTCAGCAAACATACCTGACGCGCTACAAAACCTAGGATGTCCCAACAGCACCCTGAAGGCATTGTTGTACTGTACGCGAAGAGCGTTGTAGGCCTTCTGCGTATGTCTGACCCACAGGCTGCAAGTGTACATGGTCTGACAGAAGGCTTTGAATAGCGTCATCTTTACGTCTTGCGAACACCGAGCAAACCTGCGGGCCAGCATATTACATCTGACCGACAACGCCCTCCGCTCCCTCTCCATATCATTGTCATCACTCAAATTTTCAGTAACGATATGACCCAAATATTTAAACTGTGACACTCTTTTCAATGCTACCCCGTTAATATATGCCGGCGGTACCGTGTCAAGCTTTTTACACCCAGCCCTAAACACTACAAGCTCACACTTTTTTTCATTGTATACCAACCCATTGGCCTTAGCATACCCTTCACACATCGCAAGTAAACGACGAAGTGCACTAAGCGAGGGGCTCAGCAACACCATATCATCAGCATAACTAATACTGTTTATGATATTTGAGTCTATAGAGCATCCAATCCCGGTGCTACTGAGCTCCCCGATCAGCTGATCAATGTATAGGTTGAAGAGCGAAGGAGATGTTAGCCCCCCCTGCCTCACCCCACACTCCAACCCGTATCCAATGGATAACGCTCCCTCCCACCGGACCTGGTTAATTTGGTTGTCATACCAATATTCCAGAAGTCTTACCAACTCCTCTGGTAAGCCTTGCTTGCGCATTTTAGCCCACAGAATATTATAATCAACCAGGTCAAATGCCCTGGAGAGGTCAAGAAAAGCAGCATACACTGGTGTACTCCTATCCGTGTAGTACCTAACGGTATGCTTGAGCGCTAGTATAGCTGATTCTGTGGACAGACCTGCTCTGAAGCCAAATTGTGCATCATGCAATTTAATCTGTTTTACTATGCGTCGCTCAATCACACCGTCAAGCACCTTGGCCGTAATGGTCGCCAGGGAAATGGGCCTGTAATTCTCAAGACTAGAGATGTCGCCCGTTTTATTTTTGACAATGGGTACAACTATTGTCTTCGTCATCTCATCTGGCAGGTATGAGTGCCTCACACAACAGTTGTATAACATTGACAAAATCCTCGGAAGATGAGGACCCGCATGCTGGAAGTGCTCTATACTGAGCCCATCCCAACCTGGTGACTTGCCTTTTGTCATAGACCTTATTAAGAGTTGCACTTCCTTAGCTGTGATACTAATGGGCACTGTCATTGAATCTCCCTGCCCTCCTGCCCGCCTCTCCGGCGGCAGCTTTGAGGATACCTGGAAGTGCTTTCTAAACAAGTCCGCTATGTTCTTCGGTTCGGTTACACCATTAACGCTCACGGGAGCCACCTGTCCAGGACTCAACCTCTTGGTTGACTTCCAGAACTGTCTAAAATTCCCACTCTCCCGTTGCGAGGCCAAAATATCCATTCGGATCTGCTCCTCGTGGTTCTGACAAAATCTTAACTTCTGTTTAAATAGTTTTCTAGTTTCATTCATTACCACGAAAAGTTGACCAGTCCGGGGTTTACCATGCCACACCCAGTTCAAAAACGCAGTCCTAGCAACCCCATGAGCGCTCCTGACATGCCTATTCCACCCAATCACCGTACGCCGTCTTTTCCCACTCTCCCCGGACCTGGAGCTCCCTTCAGCTGCCTCCCTAAGTGAACTGACGACCTCTCTGTACAAACAATCGATAATGACTCTGTGTTGTTCGTTTGTGCAGAAGTCATCACAACAGGCACCCAGTTCAGAGGGAAAGTCAATGCCTCGCAGCTTTTCCATGCACAGCCGGTGGTAGCAATCTATCTGACCTGAATTTCTCTCACCCCATACCGCCCTATCATACCTTTTACACTCTCGCCCAGTCGGTGTATCCGTCCTCCTAACCGTCCCCATATGAACATGCACGCACAGCGGAAAATGGTCAGACCAATAAGTACCGTAAATAACTTCAGCCCTTACAATTGACTTCCACGCTGCCTCAGTAACAAGGCAATGATCAAGCCAACGTCTACTACCCCAAGTCTCACATACAAACGTGTAGGTATCAGAATTTAGCCCTAGAATATTGTAATCTGCACACTGCCATTTTTGATCTACACAAAAGTTTAACATTTCATTGCTAAATAATTCACTCGGGTGAGCATTAAAATCGCCAACAACATACACACATTCCAAATTGTTACAATTTACAATGGCCGCAATTTCGCCCAAGCAGTCAGAGAATTCCATCAAGTTGTTGTCAGAATTAGTAGGCATATATACATTTATTATCAATATAGTGCGATCGGATGACGTCGCTTTAATCGCAACAATGCGATCGCTTTCACATGGAATTACCGTGACTGATGTAAATACAGATTTTCTCCATAAAAGTGCCATCCCACCATATGGCCTACCCCGTACAATGCCACCAGTTGTATTCATAGCTGACTTTCCAAAATGACCGAAATTTATATCTATATTACTCAACATATCTAATTCATGCGGCCATAGCCAGGTCTCTTGTAGTGCAACAATGTCCATTGACTTGCAAAAATTTTGCACACAAACTTTTGACCTGGTTAATGACTTACAATTAAAACTAGCGAATTTAACAATACCTTTACTATTTAAATTATTATTTATACAATTCATTACTTACTGATTTTTATTCAATCCAATTTCACTCGCCTGCAAACCCTCTCTGTGCCCGATATTATTATTATAAAACCTTACGAATCTACGAAACAACACTCCCTCAGGCCACAATGACTCGTTCATAAAAACATTTAACTTACATTCCGGTATTGAAAATTTATAAGATGCATAACCTTTATTTAATTTCATACTAGATTTATTAATGAAAACGTCCACACCGGTTTTGCTTTTAATATATGACACTATGTCTTCCACTTTTGTGCCCTTATCAATATTATAGATGTAAAACGGCACACTAGCACTCGCTGCTTTAAAGGAATTATGCGGGAGAATTTCTGCCTTTCCTATCGTACCAATAAAGCGATTTTTTAACCTTTTACGTTGCACGACCTCCCATTTTTCACTCTGTAAATCTTTTTTTTTTTCCCCTCATAAAGAACGTCCCCTTAACTTATGTTCATTTAATTTAAAATATGATGGTTCTACTTGTGTACGTGTGTTTTTAGAGAGATTAGAGGAACTTAGATGTGCTCGGGAGGTTACTAAGCCTAGACTCCTTATGGCTTTCTCCGACCTGTTGGATGGACCGGCTTTGTCTTGGTTTCGTACAAACAAAGCTAACTTCATCTCATATGAGAATCTTATTAGTGAGCTTAGAGATACCTTCGATATTCCTGATTATGATTTTCGCCTCAGGAACGAGATAAGACAGCGTACACAAGCCCGCTCTGAGTCCTTGGTTAATTATATATGTACAATGCAAGCCATGTTCTCAAGGTTGTCATGTAAGATGCCCAGTGAAGAGCAGTTGGACATTCTCATGCACAATATTCGACCTGATTACATGAAAGAACTGGCCTTGCATGAAGTTAACTCTATAGATGATTTGAGACGTTTGGATAAGCGCTTGGAGCTTGCGCGTACTAGGGCGGACGCTTTCCGTGAGCCTGCTCTTGACAAGTTTGAGATTTCGTCGGACTTACACCAGCATAAGAACAAAGGTGTTCAGAAGCCCACCAAGCAGGTGTCTGTAGTGGAGACGCCGACTACCTCCCACGAACGCAAATGCTTTCGTTGTGGCGGGGGCGGACACGCTGCATACAGCTGCACACAGTCAAGGGAGCTGGTGTGTTTCCGGTGTGGTCTCAAAGGAGTCAAGACCCCAGACTGCTCACAATGTGCTGGCAAGCCAAAAAACGCGTAGGCCAGGGCCTTGTTAGGAACTCTATGCATTACTCTGTATCTGAGTCTATTTCTGATAAGGTCCTGTTTCCTAAACGGGATAGTGACATTAGACCGTATTTAGTTGTTAAGGTTTTAAATTTAAATGTCTTAGGCCTTCTAGATTCCGGTGCCTCCTGCTCTATACTAGGTAAGGGAGCGCACCGCATCTTCTTGGAACTGGGTTTTGATCTTGTGGGTATCAATCCTACTTTTCGTATTACAACTGCAGACAGCTCTCACTTACAATGTCTGGGTTGTATCTCTATGCCAATTGAGTACAATTCGGTTATCCGAGTTGTCAAGTTCTATGTTGTCCCAGGAATAACCACCTCCATGATATTTGGTGTGGATTTCTGGCAACAATTTAAGTTAAGTGATAAATTAATTTTACAAAATATTAGCCTTGATAGTTTTAGTGATAATAATCCTATAGAGTCTGTGTCCCTTAACGGTGGCCTTGAGGATTACGACAACCTGATAATTAAACAAAGGTGTAATCAATGAGGTCATTGAAAAATTCGACTCATTGAACACTGATAAGGTGGGTTTAGGTCGGACCTCACTTGTGCACCATGTCATTGACACTGGTGACAGCAAGCCGATCAAGCAGCGTTATTATCCGCTCTCTCCCCTTAAACAGAAGGCCCTGGAAGCCGAGCTGGACCGAATGCTGGAGATGGGAGTAGTGTCCCCGTCTCAGTCCGCGTGGAACTCTCCAGTGGTCATGGTGGAGAAGGCGAACGGCGACCGCAGATTGAGCTTGGACTCTCGCAAGCTGAACTCTGTGTCTAAGAGTGACGCCTACCCCTTACCCTATATCAATCAAATCTTGGACCATCTTAATAATGCTAAGTATTAAACCTCTGTAGATCTGAGTGCGGCCTACTGGCAGATTCCGTTCGACTCACTCCAGTCTGCTGAGAAGACTGCTTTTACGGTTCCCCGGAGAGGATTGTTCTACTACAATTCCATGTGCTTCGGTCTTGTCGGGGCCAGTGCCACGATGCAACGCCTCATGGACCGTCTGTTTGGTCCTGAGTTCGACAACAAGGTATTTGCGTTTCAGGATGACATAGTCTGTGTGTCCAGCACCTTTGAGGAGCATGTAGAGCTCTTACATAGAGTCTATCAGCAACTCAAGGATGCTGGCCTAACAATTAACATGAAAAAATCCCACTTTTGTCGGAGTGAACTCAAATACCTGGGGTATTATGTGGACAAACATGGCCTACGGACAGACCCGGGTAAAGTTGAGGTTATCCTCAACTATCCCACCCCTTCTAACCCTAAGGAGGTTAAGAGATTTCTGGGAATGGCCGGCTGGTATCGTCGCTTTGTTAACAACTTCTCTAAGATTAGTAAACCTCTGTGCAAACTCACTTCTACGAACCTTAAGTTCGAATGGACCCCTGAGGCTGAACAGTCCTTTAACCTGCTAAAGTCAGCCTTGGTTTCTGCCCCTATATTAAAAATGCCTAACTTTGAGTTGCCCTTCCGCATTCTTAGTGACGCGTCAGCTTACTCAGTTGCTGCTGTACTGACACAAACTCTCGATGGTGTTGAGCACCCTATCGCCTACTGAAGCCGTTCTCTCAACAAGAACGAGGTGAACTACAGCACAACTGAGCGAGAACTTTTGGCCGTGATTTTCGCCTTGGAACAATTTCGTCAGTACGTCGAAGGCCAAAAGTGTACGGTCGTCACGGATCATTCATCTCTTCTGTGGTTCCATAAACTGAAAAATCCCACGGGTCGTCTAGCACGTTGGAGTATGAGGCTCAGTCAATTCGACTTTGACATAGAGCATCGAAAAGGTAAAGACCACGTTGTACCTGATGCTCTGTCTCGTATCAAAATTCCCTCGATGCAGTACCCACTAAAGACCCGTGGTATGACCACACTATGAATAGTGTTCGGAAGAATCCTAGGAAGTCACCAAATTATGACATTCGTGACAACCTTCTAACTAAAAATAAATATTCTTTGACTTCAGACTTTGACTGGAAGCTGGTGGTACCTCAGGAGGATTGCTTGCCCCTGCTCTCTCAGTACCACGATGACACACTTAGTGCCCATGGTGGCGTTTGGAAGACGCATAAAAGGTTAGCCCTAAATTATTACTGGCCCAAGATGTACGAGGACGTCAAAGAATATTATTATTATTTATTTGATACACTAGCAGCTCTACGAGCTGATACGTGTATATCACTGCACTTGTGTTCTTAAGTATTTAAATGTTTGTCAAGTCTATTTTTGAAACAGTTCACTGTTGGAGCACTTATTACAGTTTCCGGGAGGGAGTTCCACAAGTTCATCACTCGATATGGTAAGAAGTGTTTTCTGGGGTTGCTAGCACACGGAGGTTTGGTTAACTTCAAGGAATGGCCTCTAAGATGTGTGTTCTGGTTCATCATGTACAAATCTTTTATGTTTCTGACGTTGTAGTGATCGCTGAGTATTTTGTACGTTTCTATGAGGTCTCCTCTATTCCGCCTTTGCTCCAGTGTTGTCAAGTTGAGTTCGAGGAGGCGTGCTTCGTAGGACTTCTTTTTAAGGGATGCTACCACTTTTGTTGCTCTTCTTTGGACCTTCTCCAACATTTCGATGTCTTTTTTAAAATAAGGAGACCAAATTTGAAATGCATATTCCAGCAATGGACGAATGTATGTTTTGTACATTTTGATGAATAATTCTTTGGTGATAGTATAGAATGCCTTTCTGATTATGTACAGCATGGAATTTGCCCGTTTCGTAATATTAGTGATGTGTACGTCCCATTTTAAATTTTGTGTTATCGTGACTCCAAGATCTCTTTGTGTATTCACAGCCTGAAGGGGCACATTGTCCACGTGATATTTAAGTTTAGGATTGGTGTTTCCTATGTGCAACACAGTACATTTTGTAGCGTTGAGTGAGATCAGCCAATCTTTTGTCCATTGCACGATACGGTCCAAGTCTTGTTGAATGATATTGTGGGTGATGAGTGGATTACCTATAATTTTTGTGTCATCTGCAAAAATCGACAGGTCAGACTGAATAACACTCTTGAGGTCGGTGATGAAGATTCCAAACAGTATTGTTCCAAGGACAGACCCCTGCGGCACGCCACTGTGAACGTCGTAAGCATCTGACAGGGTTTCTCCCACCCTCACTCGAAACTTTCTGTCGGTTAAGAAATCTTCTATCCATTGGAGAAGCTGCCCGCGAATACCAAAATGTTCTAGTTTGACTATTAGTCTTTGAATAGGAACTCTATCAAATGCCTTCTCATAGTCCAGGTATATAACATCTGTTGGTTGCCGTCTATCCCAGTTATCTGTCCATTTGTTTAAACACATGAGAAGATTAGTGACCGTGGATCTCTTTGGTACAAAGCCATGCTGTTCGTCAATAATTATGTTTTCTTTGTCCATAAAGGTTCTTAGTTCGGCCGCAATTATTTTCTCCATAGTCTTGCAGACTATGCTCGTAAGACTGATCGGTCGATAATTCCCAGCAGCATATTTATCGCCTTTTTTATATATGGGAGTGACATGGGCTTCTTTCCAATCCTGTGGTAATTTCCCATTTTCAAGCGAAAAGTTCATGATGTGAGCTAACTGTGTGCTGAGGACCTTACTGCATTGTTTTAACAATATTGACGGCAAGGCATCTGGCCCCATCGAAGTAGAGTCGTTAAAAGTATTTAAGGCCTTGGAAACTTTATCTGGTGTAATTATCAGTGATTCGATAGAATCTTCTACTCTCGGCATTTGCACTTGAGGGATAGTCATGTTTTTTGGTTCCACTACAAAGGACTTCTCAAATTGTTGTGCGAACAGGTTGGCAACTTTCATTTGATCATATGTAATGTTCCCACTGTCGTCTTTTAATGATGGTGGTACGGATACCGTTGAGGAAAGTTGTTGGCGTACGTAGGAATAAAATGACTTAGGTCCACTTCTTACAATTCCTCTCTCAAATTCCATTCTGAGATTTCTAACCATGGTTACAAGTTTATTGTTAGCTTGCCTGTATCTCTTATATGCAGTTTTAGAACCACTTAATGTATACTGTTTCCACAAACGCATTTTGCATTCAACTTTGTCCAATACTTGTTGATTTATCCAGGGCTTGTTGAGGTTAGGTTTTTTATAATTGGTTTTAAGTGGTATATATTTTTCAATAGCATTGTGTGTTCTCTGTGCGAAATTATTCCAAGCTTCATTTACGTCAGTTATATCCATATCAAGTATAATTTCTTCGTTTAGTGTGTGGGTCATCATTTCAGAGTAATTCACATTAAAGAAGTTCCTTCTAGGTGTTTTGGTAAGCGATTTTCTAGTAAGTTTACGTCTGAATTGTAGTGTAGCCAACAACACCTGATGGTCGCTCTTGCCTATATTCGGAAAGTGTTCGACGTTGGTACAGAGATTATCCTCATTACAGAGAATGAGGTCAAGCAGCGATTCCTCGTGATTTCGCTGTCTCGTAACTTTGTTCACAAGTTGATTCAGGTTACTGTTTTCATACATGTCAATAAATCGTTCATGGAGCTTATTGTATTTATCTGTGTCTACATTGTTTAACGGCCATTTCAGTTCTGGGAGATTAAAATCGCCCATTATTAGCAAGGGGTCATTTCCATCAGAAGCCTGTTTGATAGTTTCAAATAACAATCTGTCGGTCTCTTCAAACGTGTAATGAGTGGGACGATAGACACCAGCAAGTACCATTTTGAAATCATCATACTTTACGTTCAACCATAAAGCTTCCACTTGTGTATTATTGTTGAATGTGGGGTGTGGGGTAGCCTGAATAGGCCTGCCTTGAAATTCTGTTGACACGTAAATAGCAACTCCACCCCATCCAGTACCTTTGACTCTATCGTGACGAAAAAGTATATAGCCCTTGATGTCAACCAGACTGTTAGGTATAGACGGTTTTAAATGTGTCTCAGTTATTACAATAAATGTAGGTTTTAGCCTGTTAACCTCAACAATAAGCAAATCCCGTTTAGCCATAATGGATGCCAGGTTCGTATAGAAAAATGTAATTTGCACGATACTATTGTATGTGTTTATAACTTTTTTGTACTAACAATCTTGGAAGTGTTATTGACATATTTTATGGTCAAGTCAGTTTCACCACTGTCAGTCCGCTGCTTTAGCTCTTCTCTCAGGTTCCTAAGGTAGTCGCGTTGATAGGGCGTAAGATCATTCTTAGCGGATATCCCAGACGGTAGGTTCTTGTTATTTTTTAGCACGTTAATTGCAGATTTTTTTCTGGCAAATATTACCTTCAAGGGACGAGGGGAAGAGCCTTGGTTAGGTTTGCCAAGACGAATCACAGCCACCGGTGAGTCTGAGACCGATACATCAGTCAAAGCTCGCTGAACCTGCTTTTTATCATGTTCAACACGTACCTCTTTGTCCCGATCAGCATCACCGCTCTGCCGCTGACACTCATCAATGCCAAACATGATGACATTCGCGCTGCGTTTCTTCCTCTCTGCCAACTCACCGAGAATGCATTCCATACTTGTACCTTGATTTTGTTTTGCTTTTAAGGCCTCGATTTCTATTTTCAGCTGAGAAACGGTGTTTCTCAGTGCAGGCAATTGACGCACACCGAGCTCGCAATCAGGGCACAAATACTTAAGGGTAGGTGACTGCAGCACAATCACTCTCAACTCCGTGGCAAGCAACCCACTACACTTCACACAAATACACCTTTCGCAACCGTAACACTGTATATTAGGGTTTTTTTCATCAATTTTAGGTATATCCTTGATACATTTTAGGCAAACCGGCATTTTGATAGAAATTTATTCGAAATTTACTGGTTAGAGGTTATAGAATTTTACGACAGTTCGTCACTGCTAAGCTCGCAAAAGTTCCGCAAGATAACACTTTCACTATTGTTTTAGGTTGCAAACAACCCGAAAACACTATTTTTATAATGAAATCTAGTAATTAAGTATATTTAAAACGAAATTTTTCCGAGATATTCACAAAACACAAGTGCACTTTTTAACGCGGGTAGACGAAAAAAAAACATGCAAGCAGTACAAACCCGTAAATACGTCTCGTCCCGGCCTAATGGGTAGCCCGAAGCGGGTTTCGAAGCCATTCGAAGCTATCTCTGTCGATCTGCTTGGTCCCTTTCCCACTTCGAGCAATAGAAACGTACACCTGATCGTGGTCTCCGACTACTTTAGCAAATACGTCATGTTGTGCCCTGTTCGGATTGCCACAGGCGCTGTAGTCGCGAGATTCATAGAGAAGAGTGTGTTTCTCGTGCACGGAGTCTGCAAGACTATTTACATGGATAATGGCCCTCAGTTTGTGAGTAAGCCATTTAAAGATCTGTTAGCTAAATACAATGTACCTAATATATATTATAACCCTAGGTATCATGCCCAAACTAATCAGGCGGAACGAGCTATTCGTAATGTTGTTCAAGCGATCTCATGCTATGTGAAGTCACAACACAAGTCATGGGATTCGTTCTTGGTTGAGATACAGTGCGAAAACGTTTAAACACTGCAGTTAACGAAGCAACTCGTTTCACCTCTTACTTTTTGGTACATGGTAGGGAGTTTATTGGAGATGGAGTGCTATACAGGCAGACAGATATTGCGTGCCACCCTGCTTCAGTCTCTGTAGACGATCCATCAGCCTTCGGTGTCAAGCTGAGAGAAATACAACGCATATACGGCCAGGTGAGGAAACATTTGAATGTTGCCCACCAGCGTAATGAAAAGTATTACAACCTCAGAAAAAGGCATGTGGAGCTGAAAGTGGGACAGATAGTTTACAAACGCACGTTCTACCTGTCAAAAAAGGCCAAGAACTTTACTTCTAAGCTAGCCCCTAAGTTTCTTAAATGTGTGGTGCCTGCTAAACGATCCCCTTTAGTATATAGGCTGTCAGATCTGGGCGGTAGGGATCTTGGGGAGTACCATATCAAGGACATCCTGAAGTATCAGGAGGAGCCGTCTCCAATACCCAACGTCAGCAATGCTGTAACTACATAGCACTGTTTCTCTAGTTTATTAAACCAGTGCTATGTGATCATTATGTAAGACTATTTTAATCTTTTGTTTGTATTTCTATGTGTGTACGTGACTTCAAATTGTCACGTTGTAGTTTCTTCTATGCACCGCACCGAGCGTTTTTCTCTCATTCGCTCCTCAGTACTCTACAATATCCTGAGAGCTTGGGTAGTGTTAGGGTATCAGCAGCGAGTAGAGGGAGCATTCGTTTTCTATGAAGGGCATTAGACTCTAGTTACTTAGCCTATCCGGTACACGAGTCAGTGTCTAGTTAGGTGTATAGGAGGATCTCTCTTTGGTAGTGTAATGGTCGTAGTCAGCTGGTGTTTGAAGGACCTAGCTGGTTGTCTTAGTTTATGAGTCAGTATTTTTCTGTTTTCTTTATTGTGTATTTCCAGCGTGTCGAATCCGCAGGAAATACTATTAAGGGGGGGGGGGGTGGTTGTAGCATTTGTTTTGTGGTTTCCTAACTTTACCCAGGAAACTGGTGAGTTGTTCTTTATTGTTGCAAAGCGGGTCGATTTTCGTCTGTCGCGCAGGCAGCATCTTAATTTGTCGTTTCTTTCATGATAGGGCTTTTGAGTACGGGGAAAAGTCGAACAGCCACATTCGTAATACACCCAGTAACACGTGGACTACACGAGCGAGGTGACTTGAGAGGAACCTGCAGTCTTCACACACCTGGCATTACCATCAGCCACTGCCACTCGCTCACACTGCAGGCCAGTACTTGTCAGCTACTTATACGTGTAATCTAGCCGCTTACTTCCTCACCTATAGTACCTGCTCACGCGGAAATACTTTAGTGTTGTACGCTAGTACCTAAACCTGTACTATTTCTTTGTACAACTGTTCTTATGTATGTCTGTGCTTTCTATATGTATATAATCTCATTGTCTCTGTAGTGTACTGTGTACAGTGTAAATATATGTGTGTACACCCTATTGGCTGTTTTGGTCAGAGCCCTGGCCTCCCTTGCGCACCCACTAGAAACTCTGTAACAAGGCGCCCTGGGAAAGAGTTCTCTGCATAGCTACCTCGCGCTAGTTAGTGAGTAACATCATTGTGTTATAAGTTTTCGTAACAAATGTGCCAATCAGCCTGGATAATTAACAACTTAAAGAACTCGCAGAACAAACTGGGCCAGTTAAATATGCCCTTATCTGCGTAGAAAAAATGACTGATCATTCTAGAGGCTCCGGATTTGTGAAGTTTGCGGTAAGCTGTATTCCTCTGTGTATTATCATTTTCAACTGGTAATAGCCGAATCTCAGAGACCGTATTCTTAGCATTCCATGGATTCTACGTGCGGGCGCCGGGTCCATAGCGTGGCACAGGGGGGAACACCCCGACGGCGTCTGGGACTTGCGACCCACTCAAGTAGTAGTATACTTACTAATATTATAATTGCGAAAGTTCATGAGTGTGGATGTTTGTTACTCTTTCACTCTTGAACGAGTGAACAGATTTGACCGAAATTTGATACAGAATGACATTAAAGTCTGTATAACACATTGGCTACTTTTTATCCCAGGAATACTTTCCTGCGGGAAGCGGCACCGGGAACAAATTATACGCTCAGCTAGTAATTAAATTTGTCATTAAATTTTTGTATTTTCTTAAAGTCTTACATCAGAAACTACATTATCTTGCAAGCTATCCATAATTTGAAACAGAACATGAATATCTTTTTTTACATAGAATCCAGAACATGCAGACACATTTCTATCTTTACCAGCTGATCAGTTGAAGTTAGAAGGTCAAGCGCTCCATGTCAAAACTGCACTGAAAAAGGAGAACATACAGAAAGGCAACAAGAAGGGAGCTAACGACAACAGGAACCTGTACTTAGTCAAAAAAGGAGGTATGTGTCACATATAGTGTGTCTATAGAGTTAGGGACCCCACAAAAATGGCAGTACCACATTTGTGTTGTTACAGTTGTGGTAGCGGGTACTAAAGCAGCATTAGGACTGTCAGAATCGGGTATGTCTAAGAGACTAGCGCTGAAACGTAGTAAAACGCAGATGTTGAAGAACTTGAACAGGTATGAATGGTGTAAGATTCCTAAAAAGGTTAGTGCTTCATAAAGCAGATCCTTGCCGCCCACAAACAACAGGAGTTACGATACGAATTTACCTGTAGTCTGGTAACACAATAGAAACTTTCTCAGTTTATAAAACGACTTATTTATTTTCACCCATTCGTTGCAGTGCTTGTTGTCATCCAAGTAAATGGTAGATTAAATTCTAATAATTTTATATTATAGCCTTTATCTTTAAATTGGGATTAGTACATTGTGTCAATAACATTCCACCATAAAGTTGTACGATGCTCAAGATGGGTGCACAATTTTCATAACAAATGTGCCATTCAGCCTGGATAATTACCAACTTAAAGAACTCGCAGAACAAACTGGGCCAGTTAAATATAATGCCCTTATCTGCGTAGAAAAAATGACTGATCATTCTAGAGGCTCCGGATTTGTGAAGTTTGCGGTAAGCTGTATTCCTCTGTGTATTATCATTTTAAACTGGTAATAGCAGAATCTCAAAGACCGTATTCTTAGCATTCCATGGATTTTACGTGCGAGCGCTGGGTCCATAGCGTGGCACAGGGGGGAACACCCCGTCGGCGTCTGGGACTTGCGACCCACTCAAGTAGTAGTATGCTTACTAATATTATAAATGCGAAAGTTCATGAGTGTGGATGTTTGTTACTCTTTCACTCTTGAACGAGTGAACAGATTTGACCGAAATTTGGTACAGAATGACATTAAAGTCCGTATAACACATTGGCTACTTTTTATCCCGGGAATACTTTCCTGCGGGAAGCGGCATCGGGAACAAATTATACGCTCAGCTAGTAATTAAATTTGTCATTAAATTTTTGTATTTTCTTAAAGTCTTACATCAGAAACTACATTATCTTGCAAGCTATCCATAATTTAAAAAAGAACATGAATATCTTTTTTTACATAGAATCCAGAACATGCAGACACATTTCTATCTCTACCAGCTGATCAGTTGAAGTTAGAAGGTCAAGCGCTCCATGTCAAAACTGCACTGAAAAAGGAGAACATACAGAAAGGCAACAAGAAGGGAGCTAACGACAACAGGAACCTGTACTTAGTCAAAAAAGGAGGTATGTGTCACATATAGTGTGTGTATAGAATTCGGGACCCCACAAAAATGGCAGTACCACATTTGTGTTGTTACAGTTGTAATAGCGGGAACTAAAGTAGCATTAGGACTGTCAGAATTCGAAAGATTCCTAACAAGGTTGGTGCTTCATACAGCAGATCCTTGCCGCCCACAAACAACAGGAGTTACGATACGAATTTACCTGTAGTTTCATTTCATTTATTTATTTTGCGAATACAGGTTTACAGGATGTTATTATAAATTGTTGTATCACTATACCCGACCGCCAAGGCAGCATGCAAATGTACAACTATTTGCTTGTCAGGGTTTATATCATTAATATTAATTTTAATTATATAATTACAAATGTCATAAATATCCATTAAATAATAAATTTCCATGTCAGCAAAATTTCCCAATGTCATAACAAATTATTATACTTAATACTTATTTACAATTAATAACCAAACTAAAACACCATTGATAAATAATTATTATAAACCAGCTGAGCCCGCAACTTCGTTTACGTCACATAAGGTGTATGAAAGGAAAGGTATTTCTTCATCAGAGTCATCAAGCAGCGTCTGAAACTGCCCTGTTTGCTTAATCATAAAAGAGCTTAATGATTAAGTCTATTTTAAAACAATTCAGTCTGTTGTCTTAATCATTAAGCTCTTTTATGATTAAGCCAACACGCCAGTTTAGGTTCACTCACATTCAAAGAAACCCCTACAATTAAAATTTTCAAAATATCTGATTCTTAAAAGTGTTATAACTCTTTTATTTCTAAACCGATTTACATAAAACAAACGCTAAATGTTAACTGGAGCAAACCTCAACACAATAAAAAAAACCGCATTGCAATCGGTTGAGCGGTTACTGAGATTAGCGTGCACAACCGTACAGACAAACAGATATACAGACATACAGACATACAGACATACAGACAAACAGACAAAAATTCTAAAAATCATTGTTTTGGGTTCTATTGCGTTCATAAAGCCCCCCTATAATATTTTTTCTTATTTATCTTCCATGTACAGACAGCGACCTGTTACGATTTTATTATATGTATTGAGTATTGATAATTTCCAAATAAACTGTCACATTAACATAACAATAGGAGTCCTAAAAATTAGCAGATGTTAACAAATTCTCCCGATGTTAATATTACAAATTTGATTCTCATTTATTTTGATAAGGTAATACAAGACAGAGATACATTAGCTAGAAATGTTAGAAGTCATCTTGTAAGAATTCGTCTATTGAGTAATAACATTTATTCACTAGGAGTAATTGCAAGGATTTTTTAAAATTTAAATATGGGCATTATTCTTATTTCCAGGGGTAACACAATAGAAAATGGCGACTTTCTCAGTTTATAAAACGACTTATTTATTTTCACACATTCGTTGCAGTGCTTGTTGTCATCCAAGTAAATGGTAGATTAAATTCTAATAATTTTATATTATAGCCTTTATCTTTAAATTGGGATTAGAACATTGTGTCAATAACATTCCACCATAAAGTTGTACGATGCTAAAGATAGGTGCACAGTTTGTAGCATTTTGTGTTTTCCTTTAAGTAGTCGATTCATCGTCTTCTATTTTTATCTTGAGTTGTCTTTGGTTGGCGAGTGACAGGTGGTCTATGGACATCGATGACAGATGACTAAGCAAGAATGAAGAAGCGCTTGAGGACTACATGGTTCCGCGACTTTTGCCAATTATCTTTTGAGCCTCTAATTTCGATTATCTCAAGCTCTGATTGATGTTTTTCTAAAGTTACAACTAAAATTAGTAACTTCGTTAGTGACATTTTGTGGTAACCTAACTTTACCCAGGAAACTGGTGAGTTGTTCTTTATTGTTGCAAAGCGGGTCGATTTTCGTCTGTCGCGCAGGCAGCATCTTAATTGGTCGTTTCTTTCATGACAGGGTTTTTTAGTAAGGGGAAAAGTCGAACAGCCACATTCGTAATACACCCAGTAACACGTGGACTACACGAGCGAGGTGACTTGAAAGGAGCCTGCAGTCTTCACACACCTGGCATTACCATCAGCCACTGCCACTCGCTCACACTGCAGGCCAGTACTTGTCAGCTACTTATACGTGTAATCTAGCCGCTTACTTCCTCACCTATAGTACCTGCTCACGCGGAAATACTTTAGTGCTGTACCCTAGTACCTAAACCTGTACTATTTCTTTGTACAACTGTTCTTATGTATGTCTGTGCTTTCTATATGTATATAATCTCTTTGTCTCTGTAGTGTACTGTGTAAATATATGTGTGTACACCCTATTGGCTGTTTTCGTCAGAGCCCTGGCCTCCCTTGCGCACCCACTAGAAACTCTGTAACAAGGCGCCCTGGGAAAGAGTTCTCTGCATAGCTACCTCGCGCTAGTTGGTGAGTAACATCATTGTGTTATAAATTGGCTCCCAACGTAGTGGCAAATCGCTGGGTCTACTCTGCGGTAGCCTCAGTCTAGTGTGTGTGCATAGGTGGTTACCTCTGGCGAAACCATCCTGGTGTCTCGTCCGAGACGCTCCAGGACGTTAATTGGTGGTGCTAACAGCTAAGCACAAAATTATCCCTTTCGTCTTCTTTCAGCTACCTACATCTTTGGCTGGAAAAGATACAAAATTCTAAATTCTAAAATTTAAAAATAGCTGTGATTTTGGAAAAACTTTTTGATTTTATTTGGCATACCCACTTCTTTTTCTTATTGTGTTTTTTCTTTTATGTTCTCTTTTATTCTTGAGGTTGTGCACACATGTATTTATTATTATTAATATATATTGTACTGTTAATATGATTATTATTAATATACATGTATTATTCTATAGCTTTACCTTGTAGGGTAAACTTGGTAAATTTCTCTGTGTAACTTAAAACTTTTTTATAACCTACCTGAACTTTGCTCTCAGAAACTATTGAAACTTTAAACTCTTTTAGTCAGCTTGTAATTTTGTTAAAATTCTAAATATTAATTTAAAACCTTAGTTATCATACACTTGGTGAAACTTAATTTATATTCTTTACTTGGTAATTGAACCCCATCTGTGTCACTTACATTATTATAACTTTTGTAATTAAACTTTTACATAATGGCACAGATGCAAAAATATATTAATTATTTAAGAAAGGATGAACTTGCTAACGAGCTGTCCCACATGGGAATTTCAGTGGAACCGGATGCGACGGTGACTGGTCTTCGGGGTGAGCTGAGAACGGCACACCGACTTGTCCGTCGGGGAAGCATCAAAGCGAGTGCTCCGGTACCCGCTGATGCATCGGCTGAGCTCTCGACCTGCCTTCCGAAGGTCTCCGAGTTGGAGGAGGCTCTTCAGTCAGGTGAGTTTTTGTCCAATACTAACTCTCGTTTAAGAATAGTTATCAGAGCAAACTATCTGCTAACTAGGTTGGCACGTTGTGGTTTGGATCGCCCTGACCTGGTGGAAATTCGTGGTAGGATAGTGAAGATCATTGCTAGGGCTGAATCCGGTAGTAATTCTGAATCCGAGGGTTCGGATGATGATGGTGATGATCCTTCGTGTCGTGACCAGGTGGAGTATACTTCACCAGTAGTGAGAGAGAACCGCTCGGTGCGAGCTAGTTCAAGTAGGAATAGTTCTACATGTAACATAGTGTATAAAGAACGTCCCCTTAACTTATGTTCATTTAATTTAAAATATGATGGTTCTACTTGTGTACGTGTGTTTTTAGAGAGATTAGAGGAACTTAGATGTGCTCGGGAGGTTACTAAGCCTAGACTCCTTATGGCTTTCTCCGACCTGTTGGATGGACCGGCTTTGTCTTGGTTTCGTACAAACAAAGCTAACTTCATCTCATATGAGAATCTTATTAGTGAGCTTAGAGATACCTTCGATATTCCTGATTATGATTTTCGCCTCAGGAACGAGATAAGACAGCGTACACAAGCCCGCTCTGAGTCCTTGGTTAATTATATATGTACAATGCAAGCCATGTTCTCAAGGTTGTCATGTAAGATGCCCAGTGAAGAGCAGTTGGACATTCTCATGCACAATATTCGACCTGATTACATGAAAGAACTGGCCTTGCATGAAGTTAACTCTATAGATGATTTGAGACGTTTGGATAAGCGCTTGGAGCTTGCGCGTACTAGGGCGGACGCTTTCCGTGAGCCTGCTCTTGACAAGTTTGAGATTTCGTCGGACTTACACCAGCATAAGAACAAAGGTGTTCAGAAGCCCACCAAGCAGGTGTCTGTAGTGGAGACGCCGACTACCTCCCACGAACGCAAATGCTTTCGTTGTGGCGGGGGCGGACACGCTGCATACAGCTGCACACAGTCAAGGGAGCTGGTGTGTTTCCGGTGTGGTCTCAAAGGAGTCAAGACCCCAGACTGCTCACAATGTGCTGGCAAGCCAAAAAACGCGTAGGCCAGGGCCTTGTTAGGAACTCTATGCATTACTCTGTATCTGAGTCTATTTCTGATAAGGTCCTGTTTCCTAAACGGGATAGTGACATTAGACCGTATTTAGTTGTTAAGGTTTTAAATTTAAATGTCTTAGGCCTTCTAGATTCCGGTGCCTCCTGCTCTATACTAGGTAAGGGAGCGCACCGCATCTTCTTGGAACTGGGTTTTGATCTTGTGGGTATCAATCCTACTTTTCGTATTACAACTGCAGACAGCTCTCACTTACAATGTCTGGGTTGTATCTCTTTGCCAATTGAGTACAATTCGGTTATCCGAGTTGTCAAGTTCTATGTTGTCCCAGGAATAACCACCTCCATGATATTTGGTGTGGATTTCTGGCAACAATTTAAGTTAAGTGATAAATTAATTTTACAAAATATTAGCCTTGATAGTTTTAGTGATAATAATCCTATAGAGTCTGTGTCCCTTAACGGTGGCCTCGAGGATTACGACAACCTGATAATTAAACAAAGGTGTGTAATCAATGAGGTCATTGAAAAATTCGACTCATTGAACACTGATAAGGTGGGTTTAGGTCGGACCTCACTTGTGCACCATGTCATTGACACTGGTGACAGCAAGCCGATCAAGCAGCGTTATTATCCGCTCTCTCCCCTTAAACAGAAGGCCCTGGAAGCCGAGCTGGACCGAATGCTGGAGATGGGAGTAGTGTCCCCGTCTCAGTCCGCGTGGAACTCTCCAGTGGTCATGGTGGTGAAGGCGAACGGCGACCTCAGATTGTGCTTGGACTCTCGCAAGCTGAACTCTGTGTCTAAGAGTGACGCCTACCCCTTACCCTATATCAATCAAATCTTGGACCATCTTAATAATGCTAAGTATTTAACCTCTGTAGATCTGAGTGCGGCCTACTGGCAGATTCCGTTCGACTCACTCCAGTCTGCTGAGAAGACTGCTTTTACGGTTCCCCGGAGAGGATTGTTCCACTACAATTCCATGTGCTTCGGTCTTGTCGGGGCCAGTGCCACGATGCAACGCCTCATGGACCGTCTAAGTGGCCAGAAGCCGAGTTCGACAACAAGGTATTTGCGTTTCAGGATGACATAGTCTGTGTGTCCAGCACCTTTGAGGAGCATGTAGAGCTCTTACATAGAGTCTATCAGCAACTCAAGGATGCTGGCCTAACAATTAACATGAAAAAATCCCACTTTTGTCGGAGTGAACTCATTATGTGGACAAACATGGCTTACGGACAGACCCGGGTAAAGTTGAGGTTATCCTCAACTATCCCACCCCTTCTAACCCTAAGGAGGTTAAGAGATTTCTGGGAATGGCCGGCTGATATCGTCGCTTTGTTAATAACTTCTCTAAGATTAGTAAACCTCTGTGCAAACTCACTTCTACGAACCTTAAGTTCGAATGGACCCCTGAGGCTGAACAGTCCTTTAACCTGCTAAAGTCAGCCTTGGTTTCTGCCCCTATATTAAAAATGCCTAACTTTGAGTTGCCCTTCCGCATTCTTAGTGACGCGTCAGCTTACTCAGTTGCTGCTGTACTGACACAAACTCACGATGGTGTTGAGCACCCTATCGCCTACTGTAGCCGTTCTCTCAACAAGAACGAGGTGAACTACAGCACAACTGAGCGAGAACTTTTGGCCGTGATTTTCGCCTTGGAACAATTTCGTCAGTACGTCGAAGGCCAAAAGTGTACGGTCGTCACGGATCATTCATCTCTTCTGTGGTTCCATAAACTGAAAAATCCCACGGGTCGTCTAGCACGTTGGAGTATGAGGCTCAGTCAATTCGACTTTGACATAGAGCATCGAAAAGGTAAAGACCACGTTGTACCTGATGCTCTGTCTCGTATCAAAATTCCCTCGATGCAGTACCCACTAAAGACCCGTGGTATGACCACACCATGAATAGTGTTCGGAAGAATCCTAGGAAGTCACCAAATTATGACATTCGTGACAACCTTCTATATAGGTTAACTAAAAATAAATATTCTTTGACTTCAGACTTTGACTGGAAGCTGGTGGTACCTCAGGAGGATCGCTTGCTCCTGCTCTCTAAGTACCACGATGACACACTTAGTGCCCATGGTGGCGTTTGGAAGACGCATAAAAGGTTAGCCCTAAATTATTACTGGCCCAAGATGTACGAGGACGTCAAAGAATATGTTGGGAATTGCGAAACATGCAAGCAGTACAAACCCGTAAATACGTCTCGTCCCGGCCTAATGGGTAGCCCGAAGCGGGTTTCGAAGCCATTCGAAGCTATCTCTGTCGATCTGCTTGGTCCCTTTCCCACTTCGAGCAATAGAAACGTACACCTGATCGTGGTCTCCGACTACTTTAGCAAATACGTCATGTTGTGCCCTGTTCGGATTGCCACAGGCGCTGTAGTCGCGAGATTCATAGAGAAGAGTGTGTTTCTCGTGCACGGAGTCTGCAAGACTATTTACATGGATAATGGCCCTCAGTTTGTGAGTAAGCCATTTAAAGATCTGTTAGCTAAATACAATGTACCTAATATATATTATAACCCTAGGTATCATGCCCAAACTAATCAGGCGGAACGAGCTATTCGTAATGTTGTTCAAGCGATCTCATGCTATGTGAAGTCACAACACAAGTCATGGGATTCGTTCTTGGTTGAGATACAGTGCGAAAACGTTTAAACACTGCAGTTAACGAAGAAACTCGTTTCACCTCTTACTTTTTGGTACATGGTAGGGAGTTTATTGGAGATGGAGTGCTATACAGGCAGACAGATATTGCGTGCCACCCTGCTTCAGTCTCTGTAGACGATCCATCAGCCTTCGGTGTCAAGCTGAGAGAAATACAACGCATATACGGCCAGGTGAGGAAACATTTGAATGTTGCACACCAGCGTAATGAAAAGTATTACAACCTCAGAAAAAGGCATGTGGAGCTGAAAGTGGGACAGAGAGTTTACAAACGCACGTTCTACCTGTCAAAAAAGGCCAAGAACTTTACTTCTAAGCTAGCCCCTAAGTTTCTTATATGTGTGGTGCCTGCTAAACGATCCCCTTTAGTATATAGGCTGTCAGATCTGGACGGTAGGGATCTTGGGGAGTACCATATCAAGGACATCCTGAAGTATCAGGAGGAGCCGTCTCCAATACCCAACGTCAGCAATGCTGTAACTACATAGCACTGTTTCTCTAGTTTATTAAACCAGTGCTATGTGATCATTATGTAAGACTATTTTAATCTTTTGTTTGTATTTCTATGTGTGTACGTGACTTCAAATTGTCACGTTGTAGTTTCTTCTATGCACCGCACCGAGCGTTTTTCTCTCATTCGCTCCTCAGTACTCTACAATATCCTGAGAGCTTGGGTAGTGTTAGGGTATCAGCAGTGAGTAAAGGAAGCATTCGTGTACAGGAGATAAATAATGGGTGCTAATTAAACGAACTTCTTTTTAATAGCATTATTGACCTCCGAAAAAATACTTTGCCCCCCAAATTAATAGGTCAGCCACAATTAATAAGCGTCAGTATTTATAGATTCTAGCCACCGTTTAACTTCTTTATTAGCCACTGTTAATATAATTTAGCATCGTGATTATTTTTTAGCATCTAATTTTGTAACAGGCATTCAAACAGTGAACTTCTAAATTACTAAAAAATGGCATCAAAATAGACATTATTTATTAATACCTTAGCTTCTCATTTCCTAATTCAGCATGTTTAAAATGTAACTCATCCCACATTAATGGTTCATCAAAGTTAAGTAAATTTGCCATCAAAAAACAAATTTTGGCCAGTAATATTACCTAAATAGCTAGAACCACTTGTAGCCACTGACTCAGTCTTTTGTAAACGATCACTGCAGTAAGCAACTACCGCTATTGCTGGTGCTCGGCTAGGTGACCACTTTGTAACATTTGATTTGCAAGAGTTTCCTTGCCTTGAAAGGCACGTTAAGATGACTGTATGAGGAGTCACAATCTGGTGGTGGAAATGGACAAGCGAGTTCGCTTCAACACGGGAGCGTGGGACAGACCTTCGGGCATTAATGCTTTTATTTATTATAGTGTTACCTGCAGTCTTTATAATTCAGATATTCTATACAATACCTGCATTCTAAGGAATACCTGCCCCAGACTCCAGACACCCCGTCCAAGCAATGTATGAAATGTTTTGAATAAGTACATATATGATTGTTCATACTTTGTCTAGGTATTGTACAAAATTCGTAGGGATTGCATAGAGTACCTACTGGTACACCGGCAATGTGTAAAATAAATAGGTATTTTACACATTGCCGGTGCACCATAAAATGTCAATAAATAAATTTAGCCTATAGCAATCCACTGCTGGACATAGGCCTCTCCCAAACCTCGCCACAACACACGATCCTGCGCTTTGCGCATCCAATCAATCCCGGCAACCTGCTTTAGGTCGTCGCTCCATCTGGCAGGGGGTCGTCCTACCCCACGTTTACCAAGACGCGGTCTCCACTCCAGAACTCGCTTGCTCCATCGGCCATCAGTTCTTCTACAAATGTGGCCAGCCCACTGCCACTTCAAAACGCATACTCATAAAATTGTAAATACCGCAAAATTATAAACTATCGAGAAATTATACTTTGTTACAGAATGCTAAATATTAAAATTTTGACATCTAGTGCTCGGCGGCCGCTGCCGCGGCATGCTCGCTTCACTCGCTCGCCTTCGCACGTCAGTGGTAACTGTTCCAACCTAACCTAACCTTCGCAAGCAGCAAATAAACCTTCCATACTCTCGTATATAATTATTTCATACATTGCCTTGCCTTCAAGTTTCAGGTACCTATTCTATAGAATGCCCAGACATTATACAGATTTCGGTCGGTGACTTTATGTATGCATGTAACACAGATTATAGAACTAAAGACAGATAACGCTCACCAAACCAAAAAGGAAGACCAAGAAAGCAAATACTAAACTCAAAAGTGAGTACTATAACGTGGCAGTGCTAAACACTGTTTACACGTAACGAGTAATTTCTCATTAATCGTGAAATTTATGACGACATTATCCACATGTTCACTTAATGTATATACCTAAACTAAAGTCAAAGTGTATAATGTATTATACACTTTTAAGTTTAATATTTGCTTTCTTGACCTCACTTTCTGGTTCGGTAAGCGTAATCAGTTTTTAGTTACAAAGTGACATCAAATAGCGGTCTCTGATTGATGCAAATGGCCGGTCGCTATTTTCACGAAAAAAGAATGTGATAAGTATATTTATTTTAACGCCAAGTTATAAAAACTGATGTTGTCTGTGGAGGCTTAAATTGTAATTTTTTGAGGTTCTCGATTTGAAGCTGTAAAATATAAAATGGCGATTACATATAAAATCTGTGGCTGAATTTGTAAATTAGGTGTTCATATATTAATACGCAGGACAAGTTAAAATAATTGTTGATCTTTATTTGATGCTCATTATGGATTTTTTTAGGTGACGTTGTAAAGAGGACGAATTAGCATATTAGAGGCTATTTCATTTTTGCGTGGCTTAGTAATTAAATCAGATGCTAAATGCTGTGGCCGATAAAAACTTTTGAGGCTCGGTTTATTATATCCCATAAATAATTACACTGATTAATGTCACAAATTGTTCTTATTTAATGTTGTCCTTCATAAAGTGATTTAGGATAGCACAGTACTTATTACACAGAACTAATACATGTTGACACAATAAAGGTTACGTAGCGACTGGTTAGCTAACTAACAGTATGAGACTCAACATACGCAGTACCACGAATCTACGTCAGCATAACCACTATAATATACCCCTTTTTTAAAAGAAGAAAAATATTTCAAAATTTAATACACAAAAAAAAAATTATTACAACTTTAACAATACCAAATGTTTACAATCTTCTTATTATAATCATTCAAAGTCCAGTCGCTAAAACTACAATTCTGCAAAACACACTACAATGTACTTACTGTTCTATTTATAGAACGTACTGCTTTATAACGCTTACTAATACTGTATACGAACGTTACACAATATACAATGTAATTTTTTTATTTTAAGGTTGCAAACAAAGATACATTTTATACTTTTGACACTTTATTTACTTAGTTAGGTACCCTTTTAGGTATAATTACACAACCTTAATAAAATTAACCGTAAAATAACCGTACTTAATCTATTTCACGTTTTATAACTAAATTTCACATTTTAATAACACATTTTTATGATATACATTATTTAGACACTTTATTAACTGATCAAGATACCACTAATTTTGATACTGACGGTGCTTGCGATTTTTGAATATAAGGTTGCTGCAAAGCTTCCACCTTGATGTTAGGCTAGGCAATTGAGCTTGCAACCATCTCTTTTCTTAACCAAGACTTAACTCCTTTTCTACACTTGTTTTTTATAACGCAGTAGCTAATTACTACGATTATCAACAACATAACTGTGCAAAATATGCTTAGAATATTGAACTTTGTATCTACTGATGCTAAATTTGAGATATTCTCATTTACTATAACATTTTCTTTTTCTTTTGTTTGATTTATTCCCATTTTGTAGAGAAAAATATGACTGTTACTACTTTGAAATAATAATTAGTATTAAACAATTTACTTTGTTACATGTTTTAAAGAAAATATCTTAACCTACTTATTGATCTTTAATCATCACAAATATTTAGCTGGCGTTTTGCTTACTCGCCCTTTTTGCGTAACATACTCTGACTTACTGGTTTTGCTTGTCTCAAATCTAATTTTTTTCTCGACTTTTTTATTATTAAAATTTTTATTTTGTATTTTTATATTATCATCACTACTCTTAGGTAAATTCTCATCATGTAAAAATACGCTGGTTTTAACCTATCTATAGACACATTCAACTGTCTGTTAGGTAATTGTAAACAAAATACTTTATCGTTTTAGCTAATGACTCGGTATGGACCTTCATATGGACATTGCAAAGGTTTCCGTACCGCATCATTCCTTAAAAACACAAACTCACTATTATATAAATCTTTATGAACAAATATTTTTCTTGATAAGTTATTATTTCGTAATATAGGCTTATGACCTTGTATTATTTGTCTTAATTTATTCACATAATTCTCAGAATCACAATCATGAGTGCTAATATTATTTTCAAAAAAATCTCCAGGCAACCTAATGTTGTTACCATATAGCATTTGTGCTGTGGTTACACCTGTATCTATTCTAACAGTTGTGCGTAACCCCAACATAACTGTTGGCAATTCGTCTAACCAAGAACTACCATTTAAACGCGCCATTAAACTTTGTTTCAAACTTCTGTGAAAACGTTCTACTTTAGCTTTAGAAATTGGATGATATGGAGTGGTATGAATTCTTTTAATTCCCATCAATATCATTAATTGCTTAAACAACCCACTCTCAAACTGCCTTCCTTGATCACTTGTTAAAATAATAGGACAGCCAAAACGACATATCCAACCTTCATAAAATCTTTTTGCTACAATTTCCGCTGTTATTTCCTTCAACGGAAATACTTCAGGCCAACTAGTAAACCTGTCTATTACAGTTAAAATATACCTATAACCTTCAGTAGTCGTACTTAATGGACCAACTATTTCTATATGTATGTGCTGATTAAAATTACTAGTTTTCTTAAAACTTCCTAAATCAGAAACCGTGTGCGTTTGCACTTTCGCACGCTGACACTTAATACAATTTTTAGCCCAAATTCCTACATCCTTATTCATTTCTGGCCAAAAATATCTTTCAGTAACTAACTTTTTACTTGCTTTAATACCTGGATGACTCAAATTGTGCATTGAATCGAATGCTGTATGACGAAATTCTTTAGGTAAGTATGGCCGTGCTCTATCAGTAGACATTTCGCAAACAATAGGTTTGTCACAACCTACAAAAATAATTCTTTTAAAATTTAACTGGGAACTGTTATTTGATACTTGTAACAACTGCGCAAGTTGTTCATCAACTTCCTGCGCACTAGCGAGTTCTGAGAAATTCATAACCGTGGGACAAGTTATTGCTTCTATTCTTGATAACGTATCGGCTACTACATTATTAGAGCCACTTATATGCATAATTTTTGTGCTAAATAAGTTTTCGTAACAAATGTGCCATTCAGCCTGGATAATTAACAACTTAAAGAACTCGCAGAACAAACTGGGCCAGTTAAATATGCCCTTATCTGCGTAGAAAAAATGACTGATCATTCTAGAGGCTCCGGATTTGTGAAGTTTGCGGTAAGCTGTATTCCTCTGTGTATTATCATTTTAAACTGGTAATAGCTGAATCTCAGAGACCGTATTCTTAGCATTCCATGGATTCTACGTGCGGGCGCCGGGTCCATAGCGTGGCACAGGGGGGAACACCCCGACGGCGTCTGGGACTTGCGACCCACTCAAGTAGTAGTATACTTACTAATATTATAAATGCGAAAGTTCATGAGTGTGGATGTTTGGTACTCTTTCACTCTTGAACGAGTGAACAGATTTGACCGAAATTTGGTACAGAATGACATTAAAGTCTGTATAACACATTGGCTACTTTTTATCCCGGGAATACTTTCCTGCGGGAAGCGGCATCGGGAACAAATTATACGCTCAGCTAGTAATTAAATTTGTCATTAAATTTTTGTATTTTCTTAAAGTCTTACATCAGAAACTACATTATCTTGCAAGCTATCCATAATTTGAAACAGAACATGAATATCTTTTTTTACATAGAATCCAGAACATGCAGACACATTTCTATCTCTACCAGCTGATCAGTTGAAGTTAGAAGGTCAAGCGCTCCATGTCAAAACTGCACTGAAAAAGGAGAACATACAGAAAGGCGACAAGAAGGAAGCTAACGACAACAGGAACCTGTTCTTAAAGTCTTACATCAGAAACTACAATATCTTGCAAGCTATCCATAATTTGAAACAGAACATGAATATCTTTTTTTACATAGAATCCAGAACATGCAGAAACATTTCTATCTCTACCAGCTGATCAGTTGAAGTTAGAAGGTCAAGCGCTCCATGTCAAAACTGCACTGAAAAAGGAGAACATACAAAAAGGCAACAAGAAGGGAGCTAACAACAAAAGGAACCTGTACTTAGTCAAAAAAGGAGGTATGTGTCACATATTGTGTTTGTATAGAGTTAGGGACCCCACAAAAATGGCAGTACCACATTTGTGTTGTTACAGTTGTGGTAGCGGGTACTAAAGCAGCATTAGGACTGTCAGAATCGGATGCGTCTAAGAGACTAGCGCTGAAACGTAGTAAAACGCAGATGTTGAAGAACTTGAACAGGTATGAATGGTGTAAGATTCCTAAGAAGGTTAGTGCTTCATAAAGCAGATCCTTGCCGCCCACAAACAACAGGAGTTACGATACGAATTTACCTGTAGTCTGGTAACACAATAGAAAATGGCGACTTTCTCAGTTTATAAAACGACTTATTTATTTTCACCCATTCGTTGCAGTGCTTGTTGTCATCCAAGTAAATGGTAGATTAAATTCTAATAATTTTATATTATAGCCTTTATCTTTAAATTGGGATTAGTACATTGTGTCAATAAAATTCCACCATAAAGTTGTACGAGGCTCAAGATGGGTGCACAATTTTCATAACAAATGTGCCATTCAGCCTGGATAATTAACAACTTAAAGAACTCGCAGAACAAACTGGGCCAGTTAAATGTGCCCTTATCTGCGTAGAAAAAATGACTGATCATTCTAGAGGCTCCGGATTTGTGAAGTTTGCGGTAAGCTGTATTCCTCTGTGTATTATCATTTTAAACTGGTAATAGCCGAATCTCAGAGACCGTATTCTTAGCATTCCATGGATTCTACGTGCGGGCGCCGGGTCCATAGCGTGGCACAGGGGGGAACACCCCGACGGCGTCTGGGACTTGCGACCCACTCAAGTAGTAGTATACTTACTAATATTATAAATGCGTAAGTTCATGAGTGTGGATGTTTGGTACTCTTTCACTCTTGAACGAGTCAACAGATTTGACCGAAATTTGGTACAGAATGACATTAAAGTCTGTATAACACATTGGCTACTTTTTATCCCGGGAATACTTTCCTGCGGGAAGCGGCATCGGGAACAAATTATACGCTCAGCTAGTAATTAAATTTGTCATTAAATTTTTGTATTTTCTTAAAGTCTTACATCAGAAACTACATTATCTTGCAAACTATCCATAATTTGAAACAGAACATAAATATCCTTTTTTACATAGAATCCAGAACATGCAGACACATTTCTATCTCTACCAGCTGATCAATTGAAGTTAGAAGGTCAAGCGCTCCATGTCAAAACTGCACTGAAAAAGGAGAACATACAGAAAGGCAACAAGAAGGAAGCTAACGACAACAGGAACCTGTTCTTAAAGTCTTACATCAGAAACTACATTATCTTGCAAGCTATCCATAATTTGAAACAGAACATGAATATCTTTTTTTACATAGAATCCAGAACATGCAGACACATTTCTATCTCTACCAGCTGATCAGTTGAAGTTAGAAGGTCAAGCGCTCCATGTCAAAACTGCACTGAAAAAGGATAACATACAGAAAGGCAACTAGAAGGGAGCTAACGACAACAGGAACCTGTACTTAGTCAAAAAAGGAGGTATGTGTCACATATAGTGTGTCTATAGAGTTAGGGACCCCACAAAAATGGCAGTACCACATTTGTGTTGTTACAGTTGTGGTAGCGGGTACTAAAGCAGCATTAGGACTGTCAGAATCGGGTATGTCTAAGAGACTAGCGCTGAAACGTAGTAAAACGCAGATGTTGAAGAACTTGAACAGGTATGAATGGTGTAAGATTCCTAAAAAGGTTAGTGCTTCATAAAGCAGATCCTTGCCGCCCACAAACAACAGGAGTTACGATACGAATTTACCTGTAGTCTGGTAACACAATAGAAAATGGCGACTTTCTCAGTTTATAAAACGACTTATTTATTTTCACCCATTCGTTGCAGTGCTTGTTGTCATCCAAGTAAATGGTAGATTAAATTCTAATAATTTTATATTATAGCCTTTATCTTTAAATTGGGATTAGTACATTGTGTCAATAACATTCCACCATAAAGTTGTACGATGCTCAAGATGGGTGCACAATTTTCATAACAAATGTGCCATTCAGCCTGGATAATTAACAACTTAAAGAACTCGCAGAACAAACTGGGCCAGTTAAATATGCCCTTATCTGCGTAGAAAAAATGACTGATCATTCTAGAGATCAACTTACCTTAATTGCTTGTTTGAATTACATGCACCGGCGAGAAGCAGAACTATCAAGGATTTACCTACACCCTGGTTAACAAGCAATATAAAATTTATGATGAGGCTGCGAGATGGAGCGCTGAATAGAGCTAGGCGATCGAAACTTGAAACGCATAAACTTTACTATAAAGAACTAAAAAGGGAAGTTGAGTTAGCAGTTAGTAGTGAAAAGCAAAGTTACTTTAAACAACAAATTGATGGTAATGTTAATAATCCTAAGATATTGCGGAAAAATTTAAAGTCCAATTTGGATCCTCAAAAGGGTACGGAACTACCAGCCCACCTGAATGATCCAAATAGAATCAATCAACATTTTTTGAATGTCCCTGGCAGCAGGGATTTGACGCTATCTCAACTTACTTATTATGAATATAATAGATTTGGGCATGCTACTTTTGCCATTGTGCCTGTTGATTCCTCAGTGGTTCTTAAAATCATAAATGAACTTCACTCTAATGCAACTGGATGTGATGGTTTATCCTTGCAAATGATAAATATGGTGACCGTGGAAACACTGGAGGTAATCACCGCTGTAATAAACAGGTCTATAAATACGTCTAAATTCCCAACTAGTTGGAAAACTGCCATCGTCCGACCTATTCCTAAGACTAACAATATTAGGGATATTAAAGACTTAAGACCCATTAGCATATTACCTTGCATGTCAAAGATACTGGAAAAAGTGATAGCTTTACAGCTTAAACGATTTCTGGAAACGACAATATTTTGCCTGATGTTCAATCGGGCTTCAGAAAGAGCCGCTGTACTTCAACAGCTATCCTAGATGTTATGGATAACATATTGGCAGCACAAGACCAAGGTAAAGGTACAGTTTTGGGTTTGTTGGACTTCTCCAGGGCTTTTGAAGCACTAAATGTAACCCTGTTGCTTTCCAAATTAGCGTATTACGGATTTGAGACTAAGGCAATTCAGTGGTTTCACTCCTATTTATCCAACCGTACACAGTGTGTGGAAACCCGCAATGACGATGGATCTACCATGGACTCCACTGTTTCCGCTGTACATAGAGGCGTGCCGCAGGGATCGGTATTAGGCCCCTTGCTATTTATACTATATAGTGCGGATATTACGCGGGTGATACGGCACTGCAAGTTTCATATTTACGCTGATGATGTTCAAATCTACATTTCCTTCAGGGACGCGGAGTTCGAGGAGTCGATGGTTAAATTGAATGAAGACCTAATAAATATTTGTCAATGGGCACATAAAAATAATCTCGTACTCAATGGCGGGAAAAGTAAATATTTGATATTAGGATCAAGTCACCAAATAGCTCAAATCGAGGCAAAATGTCCCATAATCAATGTGGATGGGGTATCTATTGAACGAGTGAAGGAAGCGAGAAATCTGGGCCTTCTGATGGATGGCGAGCTTAGGTTTGAACAACATATCGCCGAATGTGTGCGAGGTTGTTTTTATCGTTTGAAACTCTTATACAAGCTTAGAAATCACCTTACGGTCGACTTGCGTGAGAGATTGGTTGATGCATTGGTGTTATCGAGATTTAATTACATGGATGTAGCGTACGGCTCCAGACTTTTTGCTAAAACAGCCAGCCCAATACAGCGGGTTCAAAATGCTTGTGCTCGTTTCTGCTATAACGTACCTCCTAGAAGCCATGTGACGCCGTTTCTCATTGGAAGTAATAAACTTAAGATGCAATACAGAAGAGAATTACACCTGGCTACAGCTTTGTTTGGAGTTATAACGACACGAAAACCGGAGTATCTGTACAAAAAGCTTGTCTGGCTACATGAGGGGAGGAAATATTCTTCAAGAACGACCCGCATGAATCTTCATGTGCCCGTACATAAAACGGCTGCTTTCCAGGGTAGTTTCAGGTATGCAGCGAGTAAGACATGGAATATCATTCCGCCTCCTCTTCGGAGACTTAGAACTGCGCAGTCATTTAGATCAAGACTTAAACTTCTACTGTTAAATAAACAAATAATGATAGAGTAGTTTATGTGCGTGGGCTAAGTAGTACATACATACATAATGAACGTCACGCCTGTTTCCCAACGGGGTGGGCGGAGACTATGACTTTCCACTTGCTGCAATCCTGGCAAATGGCTTTCGCTTCTTCAAGTTTCACGTCTTCATACATGCTCGGTTATAACTGTTTACTACCCTTAACTAGCTAATTCTACTAGCTTCGCCCGGGATAACGTCGATAATCCGAATTATGCACCCTTCGGGATGGTTTTTCGAAACATCCTGCAAGGCTAATTTGTTTATTTTATTTGGATGCAGGTTTACCGAGGTTGAAGTGGCTGCGTTTGAAAGTTATTCAGATATTCCCATACAAGCTTATAGTGACTGTTTTACTCCTGCATTGGATTTATTTTTCTTTTTGTTCAAATCCCTAATACAACTGTCTATTGTTTTGCAATTTAAAAAAAAAACGTTTATGTGATTCCATGCTTTTAATTTTAAAACTGGGGCAGTTCCATACAACCTTTTATGCCTTATTTTGCCACCTTAATAGTGGAATTTCCAAAAATCCGTTCTTATCGACACCCTCTCTTATAGGGATGACTTACCCTAAAGTTTTCAAGTTTCTTGATCTGGGGGCTTGAGCTGGGCGCTGATAGATGATTATATTACTCTAATAATAATACTTCTCGATTAACGTAGACATTATTGCAAAATAAAATAATGCCTACTGTGTGGCTATATAGTATCTCTGGCGGCAGTGGAAGATCAGCGCTGCGGATTATATATATCTGTAGCATTAGCTGAACTGCGGCCTTTTAGATGCACACATTCTGCACTGACTGTAGGTTAGGTTAAATTCAAATATGTAAACTTTTGTAATTTCTTTAGGTATGGTAGGATAATTGAAGCTAAATTTAAGTTTGCAGTCTTTGTGTGTTTAATAAATGTATTTTTCTTTCTTTCTTTCTTTCTTTCTAGAGGCTCCGGATTTGTGAAGTTTGCGATAAGCTGTATTCCTCTGTGTATTATCATTTTCAACTGGTAATAGCCGAATCTCAGAGACCGTATTCTTAGCATTCCATGGATTCTACGTGCGGGCGCCGGGTCCATAGCGTGGCACAGGGGGGAAAACCCCGACGGCGTCTGGGACTTGCGACCCACTCAAGTAGTAGTATACTTACTAATATTATAAATGCGAAAGTTCATGAGTGTGGATGTTTGGTACTCTTTCACTCTTGAACGAGTGAACAGATTTGACCGAAATTTGGTACAGAATGACATTAAAGTCTGTATAAAACATTGGCTACTTTTTATCCCGGGAATACTTTCCTGCGGGAAGCGGCATCGGGAACAAATTATACGATCCGCTAGTAATTAAATTAGTCATTAAATTTTTGTATTTTCTTAAAGTCTTACATCAGAAACTACATTATCTTGCAAGCTATCCATAATTAGAAACAGAACATGAATATCTTTTTTTACATAGAATCCAGAACATGCAGACACATTTCTATCTCTACCAGCTGATCAGTTGAAGTTAGAAGGTCAAGCGCTCCATGTCAAAACTGCACTGAAAAAGGAGAACATACAGAAAGGCAACAAGAAGGAAGCTAACGACAACAGGAACCTGTTCTTAAAGTCTTAAAACAGAAACTACATTATCTTGCAAGCTATCCATAATTTGAAACAGAACATGAATATCTTTTTTTACATAGAATCCAGAACATGCAGACACATTTCTATCTCTACCAGCTGATCAGTTGAAGTTAGAAGGTCAAGCGCTCCATGTCAAAACTGCACTAAAAAGGAGAACATACAGAAAGGCAACAAGAAGGGAGCTAACGACAACAGGAACCTGTACTTAGTCAAAAAAGGAGGTATGTGTCACATATTGTGTTTGTATAGAGTTAGGGACCCCACAAAAATGGCAGTACCACATTTGTGTTGTTACAGTTGTGGTAGCGGGTACTAAAGCAGCATTAGGACTGTCAGAATCGGATATGTCTAAGAGACTAGCGCTGAAACGTAGTAAAACGCAGATGTTGAAGAACTTGAACAGGTATGAATGGTGTAAGATTCCTAAGAAGGTTAGTGCTTCATAAAGCAGATCCTTGCCGCCCACAAACAACAGGAGTTACGATACGAATTTACCTGTAGTCTGGTTACACAATAGAAAATGGCGACTGTCTCAGTTTATAAAACGACTTATTTATTTTCACCCATTCGTTGCAGTGCTTGTTGTCATCCAAGTAAATGGTAGATTAAATTCTAATAATTTTATACTATAGCCTTTATCTTTAAATTGGGATTAGTACATTGTGTCAATAACATTCCACCATAAAGTTGTACGATGCTGAAGATGGGTGCACAGTTTTCATAACAAATGTGCCATTCAGCCTGGATAATTAACAACTTAAAGAACTCGCAGAACAAACTGGGCCAGTTAAATATGCCCTTATCTGCGTAGACAAAATGACTGATCATTCTAGAGGCTCCGGATTTGTGAAGTTTGCGGTAAGCTGTATTCCTCTGTGTATTATCATTTTCAAATGGTAATAGCCGAATCTCAGAGACCGTATTCTTAGCATTCCATGGATTCTACGTGCGGGCGCCGGGTCCATAGCGTGGCACACGGGGGAACACCCCGACGGCGTCTGGGACTTGCGACCCACTCAAGTAGTAGTATACTTACTAATATTATAAATGTGAAAGTTCATGAGTGTGGATGTTTGTTACTCTTTCACTCTTGATCGAGTGAACAGATTTGACCGAAATTTGGTACAGAATGACATTAAAGTCTGTATAATACATTGGCTACTTTTTATCCCGGGAATACTTTCCTGCGGGAAGCGGCATCGTTAACAAATTATACGCTCAGCCAGTAATTAAATTTGTCATTAAATTTTTGTATTTTCTTAAAGTCTCACATCAGAAACTACATTATCTTGCAAGCTATCCATAATTTGAAACAGAACATGAATATCTTTTTTACATAGAATCCAGAACATGCAGACACATTTCTATCTCTACCAGCTGATCAGTTGAAGTTAGAAGGTCAAGCGCTCCATGTCAAAACTGCACTGAAAAAGGAGAACATACAGAAAGGCAACAAGAAGGGAGCTAACGACAACAGGAACCTGTACTTAGTCAAAAAAGGAGGTATGTGTCACATATTGTGTTTGTATAGAGTTAGGGACCCCACAAAAATGGCAGTACCACATTTGTGTTGTTACAGTTGTGGTAGCGGGTACTAAAGCAGCATTAGGACTGTCAGAATCGGATATGTCTAAGAGACTAGCGCTGAAACGTAGTAAAACGCAGATGTTGAAGAACTTGAACAGGTATGAATGGTGTAAGATTCCTAAGAAGGTTAGTGCTTCATAAAGCAGATCCTTGCCGCCCACAAACAACAGGAGTTAAGATACGAATTTACCTGTAGTCTGGTAACACAATAGAAAATGGCGACTTTCTCAGTTTATAAAACGACTTATTTATTTTCACCCATTCGTTGCAGTGCTTGTTGTCATCCAAGTAAATGGTAGATTAAATTCTAATAATTTTATATTATAGCCTTTATCTTTAAATTGGGATTAGTACATTGTGTCAATAACATTCCACCATAAAGTTGTACGATGCTGAAGATGGGTGCACAGTTTTCATAACAAATGTGCCATTCAGCCTGGATAATTAACAACTTAAAGAACTCGCAGAACAAACTGGGCCAGTTAAATATGCCCTTATCTGCGTAGAAAAAATGACTGATCATTCTAGAGGCTCCGGATTTGTGAAGTTTGCGGTAAGCTGTATTCCTCTGTGTATTATCATTTTCAACTGGTAATAGCCGAATCTCAGAGACAGTATTCTTAGCATTCCATGGATTCTACGTGCGGGTGCCGGGTCCATAGCGTGGCACAGGGGGGAACATCCCGACGGCGTCTGGGACTTGCGACCCACTCAAGTAGTAGTATACTTACTAATATTATAAATGCGAAAGTTCATGAGTGTGGATGTTTTGTACTCTTTCACTCTTGAACGAGTGAACAGATTTGACCGAAATTTGGTACAGAATGACATTAAAGTCTGTATAACACATTGGCTACTTTTTATCCCGGGAAAACTTTCCTGCGGGAAGCGGCATCGGGAACAAATTATACGCTCAGCTAGTAATTAAATTTGTCATTAAATTTTTGTATTTTCTTAAAGTCTTACATCAGAAACTACATTATCTTGCAAGCTATCCATAATTTGAAACAGAACATGAATATCTTTTTTTACATAGAATCCAGAACATGCAGACACATTTCTATCTCTACCAGCTGATCAGTGAAGTTAGAAGGTCAAGCGCTCCATGTCAAAACTGCACTGAAAAAGGAGAACATACAGAAAGGCAAGAAGAAGGAAGCTAACGACAACAGGAACCTGTTCTTAAAGTCTTACATCAGAAACTACATTATCTTACAAGCTATCCATAATTTGAAACAGAACATGAATATCTTTTTTTACATAGAATCCAGAAAATGCAGACACATTTCTATCTCTACCAGCTGATCAGTTGAAGTTAGAAGGTCAAGCGCTCCATGTCAAAACTGCACTGAAAAAGGAGAACATACAGAAAGGCAACAAGAAGGGTGCTAACGACAACAGCAACCTGTACTTAGTCAAAAAAGGAGGTATGTGTCACATATTGTGTTTGTATAGAGTTAGGGACCCCACAAAAATGGTAGTACCACATTTGTGTTGTTACAGTTGTGGTAGCGGGTACTAAAGCAGCATTAGGACTGTCAGAATCGGATATGTTTAAGAGACTAGCGCTGAAACGTAGTAAAACGCAGATGTTAAAGAACTCGAACAGGTATGAATGGTGTAAGATTCCTAAGAAGGTTAGTGCTTCATAAAGCAGATCCTTGCCGCCCACAAACAACAGGAGTTACGATACGAATTTACCTGTAGTCTGGTAACACAATAGAAAATGGCGACTTTCTCAGTTTATAAAACGACTTATTTATTTTCACCCATTCGTTGCAGTGCTTGTTGTCATCCAAGTAAATGGTAGATTAAATTCTAATAATTTTATATTATAGCCTTTATCTTTAAATTGGGATTAGTACATTGTGTCAATAACATTCCACCATAAAGTTGTACGATGCTCAAGATGGGTGCACAGTTTTCATAACAAATGTGCCATTCAGCCTGGATAATTAACAACTTAAAGAACTCGCAGAACAAACTGGGCCAGTTAAATATGCCCTTATCTGCGTACAAAAAATTACTGATCATTTATTTTATTTTTATTTAACAATTTATGTACACACATGTATTACAATAGAGATGTAGTTAGGAAAAAAAGAGTACAATGGCACTGCTTATTTCTTTAAGAAATCTCCTCCTGCAGGCCGGCGAGAGGAGAGCATGACAATGATATAGTTGAAAAAGGTAGAAGTGTGTGAAAAAAGACTAGTTAAAACAAGCGATCATACATACTTGAGAAACAAATACTTACATACACATACACACATAATATATACACATATACATAAATATAAATATATAAATACCTAATCTTATTAGATATAAAAAGTTACATTAGAATTACGGATTTATGTTATATACTTAAATATGAGAAATGACGACATTAGCAGTTAAAAGTGGTTGAGAAATAGTGTTCACGGACTTTTTTCTTGAAACTTGCAACCGTATTAACACTTCTAATATTTGGTGGCAAGCAATTCCACAACCTAACCGCATGTGCCGTGAAGGAATAAGAATAGAAGTCGGATTTGTGGGGTGGGACTTTAAGGATGGAGCGAAGGTGCGTCCTGCAGGGAGCTTCAGGAGAACGTAGTAATGAGAATCGCTCCCTCAGGTATGACGGGGATTTTGGGTTGTGCAGTATATTGAAGAGGAGACAGAGTATCCGAGTGTTCCTGTGAAGACGGATTGGGAGCCACTTGAGCTTTTGGCGAAAATGTGAAACATGGTCATACTTCCTGAGGTTAAAAATAAAACGAATGCATAAATTCTGCAGCCTCTCAAGTTTGTCTAGCAGCTCCTCTGTGGCATCTAAGTAGCAGGCATCAGCGTAGTCTATAATGGGCTTAATAAGAGTTTGTGCAAGAGTGATCTTAATCTTCAAGGGCAGGAAAGTCTGGAGGCATTTCAGAGAGTGGAAGGTGAAGTGTACCTTCTTGCTGACCTCGTTGACATGAGCTCTCCAGGATAGATTTTCATCTAATATGACTCCCAAATTTTTGACCTTGGTGGTGTAAGCAATGTTATCTCCATCCAAGAGAACAGGTGGCAGCGCTACCAAATCAACTTTACCTTTCATATACTTACTACCTATTAAAATGGCCTGTGATTTCTTAGGATTAATAAGCAAACCAACCGACTTAGCCCAGTTGCTAATACAAGATAAGTCACAATTCATACTTGCTACACCTGATGCAACCGCACACACACTGAAATGATGATACAGCTGTAAGTCGTCTGCATAGAGATGGAAGTTACAGGAAATTAAAGTAGTGACAGAATTAATAAAGATAGAGAATAAAAGAGGAGAGAGAACACCACCCTGAGGTACGCCCGCAACGAGTTGGCACCAGTCTGAGGACTTTTGCTCCAAATGAACGCACTGCGAGCGCCCTCGAAGATAAGAACTGAACCAAGAAATAGAAGAAGTAGAAATATTGATTGACTTCAGTGTACCCAGCAGCATATCAAAGTCGACAGCATTGAAAGCGCTACTGAAGTCCAATAGCGTTAATAGAGTGAGTTCTTTCCTTTCCATAGCCCAGCGTATATCATCAGTCACTTTGACGAGAGCTGTAACTGTGCTATGTCCCTCACGGAATCCCGATTGGGTTGGGCTAAGTAAGTTGTTGGTGGAAAGGAAGAAGGAAAGCTGCCTATGTACAATATGCTCAAGAACTTTTGAAAGGTACGGGAGAATGGAAATTGGACGAAAGTCAGTAAATAAAGATGGTTTAGAAGTTTTAGGCTCATCATTCTAGAGGCTCCGGATTTGTGAAGTTTGCGGTAAGCTGTATTCCTCTGTGTATTATCATTTTCAACTGGTAATAGCCGAATCTCAGTGACCGTATTCTTAGCATTCCATGGATTCTACGTGCGGGCGCCGGGTCCATAGCGTGGCACAGGGGGGAACACCCCGACGGCGTCTGGGACTTGCGACCCACTCAAGTAGTAATATACTTACTAATATTATAAATGCGAAAGTTCATGACTGTGGATGTATGTTACTCTTTCACTCTTGAACGAGTGAACAGATTTGACCAAAATTTGGTACAGAATGACATTAAAGTCTGTATATCACATTGACTACTTTTTATCCCGGGAATACTTTCCTGCGGGAAGCGGCATCGGGTACAAATTATACGCTCAGCTAGTAATTAAATTTGTCATTAAATTTTTGTATTTTCTTAAAGTATTACATCAGAAACTACATTATCTTGCAAGCTATCCATAATTTGAAACAGAACATGAATATCTTTTTTTACATAGAATCCAGAACATGCAGACACATTTCTATCTCTACCAGCTGATCAGTGAAGTTAGAAGGTCAAGCGCTCCATGTCAAAACTGCACTGAAAAAGGAGAACATACAGAAAGGCAACAAGAAAGAAGCTAACGACAACAGGAACCTGTTCTTAAAGTCTTACATCAGAAACTACATTATCTTGCAAGCTATCCATAATTTGAAACAGAACATGAATATCTTTTTTTACATAGAATCCAGAACATGCAGACACATTTCTATCTCTACCAGCTGATCAGTTGAAGTTAGAAGGTCAAGCGCTCCATGTCAAAACTGCACTAAAAAGGAGAACATACAGAAAGGTAACAAGAAGGGAGCTAACGACAACAGGAACCTGTACTTAGTCAAAAAAGGAGGTATGTGTCACATATAGTGTGTGTATAGAGTTAGGGACCCCACAAAAATGGCAGTACCACATTTGTGCTGTTACAGTTGTGGTAGCGGGTACTAAAGCAGCATTAGGACTGTCAGAATTGGATATGTCTAAGAGACTAGCGCTGAAACGTAGTAAAACGCAGATGTTGAAGAACTTGAACAGGTATGAATGGTGTAAGATCCCTAAGAAGGTTAGTGCTTCATAAAGCAGATCTTTGCCGCCCACAAACAACAGGAGTTACGATACGAATTTACCTGTAGTCTGGTAACACAATAGAAAATGGCGACTTTCTCAGTTTATAAAACGACTTATTTATTTTCACCCATTCGTTGAAGTGCTTGTTGTCATCCAAGTAAACGGTAGATTAAATTCTAATAATTTTATAATATAGCCTTTATCTTTAAATTGGGATTAGTACATTGTGTCCATAACATTCCACCATAAAGTTGTACGATGCTGAAGATGGGTGCACAGTTTTCATAACAAATGTGCCATTCAGCCTGGATAATTAACAACTTAAAGAACTCGCAAAACAAACTGGGCCAGTTAAATATGCCCTTATCTGCGTAGACAAAATGACTGATCATTCTAGAGGCTCCGGATTTGTGAAGTTTGCGGTAAGCTGTATTCCTCTGTGTATTATCATTTTCAACTGGTCATAGCCGAATCTCAGAGACCGTATTCTTAGCATTCCATGGATTCCACGTGCGGGCGCCGGGTCCATAGTGTCGCACAGGGGGGAACACCCCGACGGCGTCTGTGACTTGCGACCCACTCAAGTAGTAGTATACTTACTAATATTATAAATGCGAAAGTTCATGAGTGTGGATGTTTGTTACTCTTTCACTCTTGAACGAGTGAACAGATTTGACCGAAATTTGGTACAGAATGACATTAAAGTCTGTGTAACACATTGGCTACTTTTTATCCCGGGAATACTTTCCTGCGGGAAGCGGCATCGGGAACAAATTATACGCTCAGCTAGTAATTAAATTTGTCATTAAATTTTTGTATTTCCTTAAAGTCTTACATCAGAAACTACATTATCTTGCAAGCTATCCATAATTTGAAACAGAACATGAATATCTTTTTTTACATAGAATCCAGAACATGCAGAAACATAGTACATCTCTACCAGCTGATCAGTTGAAGTTAGAAGGTCAAGCGCTCCATGTTAAAACTGCACTGAAAAAGGAGAACATACAGAAAGGCAACAAGAAGGAAGCTAACGACAACAGGAACCTGTTCTTAAAGTCTTACATCAGAAACTACATTATCTTGCAAGCTATCCATAATTTGAAACAGAACATGAATATCTTTTTTTACATAGAATTCAGAACATGCAGACACATTTCTATATCTACCAGCTGATCAGTTGAAGTTAGAAGGTCAAGCGCTCCATGTCAAAACTGCACTGAAAAAGGAGAACATACAGAAAGGCAACAAGAAGGGAGCTAACGACAACAGGAACTTGTACTTAGTCAAAAAAGGAGGTATGTGTTACATATTGTGTTTGTATAGAGTTAGGGACCCCACAAAAATGGCAGTACCACATTTGTGTTGTTACAGTTGTGGTAGCGGGTACTAAAGCAGCATTAGGACTGTCAGAATCGGATGCATCTAAGAGACTAGCGCTGAAACGTAGTAAAACGCAGATGTTGAAGAATTCTATCTCTACCAGCTGATCAGTTGAAGTTAGAAGGTCAAGCGCTCCATGTCCAAAACTGCACTTAAAAAAGAAAACATACAGAAAGGCAACAAGAAGGAAGCTAACGACAACAGGAACCTGTTCTTAAAGTCTTACATCAGAAACTACATTATCTTGCAAGCTATCCATAATTTGAAACAGAACATGAATATCTTTTTTTACATAGAATCCAGAACATGCAGAAACATAGTACATATCTACCAACTGATCAGTTGAAGTTAGAAGGTCAAGCGCTCCATGTCAAAACTGCACTGAAAAAGGAGAACATACAGAAAGGTAACAAGAAGGGAGCTAACGACAACAGGAACCTGTACTTAGTAGAAGCTAACGATAACAGGAACCTGTTCTTAAAGTCTTACATCAGAAACTACATTATCTTGCAAGCTATCCATAATTTGCAACAGAAAATGAATATCTTTTTTTACATAGAATCCAGAACATGCAGAAACATTTCTATCTCTACCAGCTGATCAGTTGAAGTTAGAAGGTCAAGCGCTCCATGTCAAAACTGCACTGAAAAAGGAGAACATACAGAAAGGCAACAAGAAGGAAGCTAACGACAACAGGAACCTGTTCTTAAAGTCTTAAAACAGAAACTACATTATCTTGCAAGCTATCCATAATTTGAAACAGAACATGAATATCTTTTTTTACATAGAATCCAGAACATGCAGACACATTTCTATCTCTACCAGCTGATCAGTTGAAGTTAGAAGGTCAAGCGCTCCATGTCAAAACTGCACTAAAAAGGAGAACATACAGAAAGGCAACAAGAAGGGAGCTAACGACAACAGGAACCTGTACTTAGTCAAAAAAGGAGGTATGTGTCACATATTGTGTTTGTATAGAGTTAGGGACCCCACAAAAATGGCAGTACCACATTTGTGTTGTTACAGTTGTGGTAGCGGGTACTAAAGCAGCATTAGGACTGTCAGAATCGGATATGTCTAAGAGACTAGCGCTGAAACGTAGTAAAACGCAGATGTTGAAGAACTTGAACAGGTATGAATGGTGTAAGATTCCTAAGAAGGTTAGTGCTTCATAAAGCAGATCCTTGCCGCCCACAAACAACAGGAGTTACGATACGAATTTACCTGTAGTCTGGTTACACAATAGAAAATGGCGACTGTCTCAGTTTATAAAACGACTTATTTATTTTCACCCATTCGTTGCAGTGCTTGTTGTCATCCAAGTAAATGGTAGATTAAATTCTAATAATTTTATATTATAGCCTTTATCTTTAAATTGGGATTAGTACATTGTGTCAATAACATTCCACCATAAAGTTGTACGATGCTGAAGATGGTAGCACAGTTTTCATAACAAACGTGCCATTCAGCCCGGATAATTAACAACTTAAAAAACTCGCAGAACAAACTGGGCCAGTTAAATATGCCCTTATACGCGTAGAAAAAATGACTGATCATTCTAGAGGCTCCGGATTTGTGAAGTTTGCGGTAAGCTGTATTCCTCTGTGTATTATCATTTTTAACTGGTAATGGCCGAATCTTAGCGCCCGTATTCTTAGCATTCCATGGATTCTACGTGCGGGCGCCGGGTCCATAGTGTCGCACAGGGGGGAACACCCCGACGGCGTCTGGGACTTGCGACCCACTCAAGTAGTAGTATACTTACTAATATTATAAATGCGAAAGTTCATGAGTGTGGATGTTTGTTACTCTTTCACTCTTGAACGAGTGAACAGATTTGACCGAAATTTGGTACAGAATGACATTAAAGTCTGTGTAACACATTGGCTACTTTTTATCCCGGGAATACTTTCCTGCGGGAAGCGGCATCGGGAACAAATTATACGCTCAGCTAGTAATTAAATTTGTCATTAAATTTTTGTATTTTCTTAAAGTCTTACATCAGAAACTACATTATCTTGCAAGCTATCCATAATTTGAAACAGAACATGAATATCTTTTTTTACATAGAATCCAGAACATGCAGAAACATAGTACATCTCTACCAGCTGATCAGTTGAAGTTAGAAGGTCAAGCGCTCCATGTCAAAACTGCACTGAAAAAGGAGAACATACAGAAAGGTAACAAGAAGGGAGCTAACGACAACAGGAACCTGTACTTAAAGTCTTACATCAGAAACGACATTATCTTGCAAGCTATCCATTATTTGAAACAGAACATGAATATCTTTTGTTACATAGAATCTAGAACATGCAGACACATTTCTATCTCTACCAGCTGATCAGTTGAAATTAGAAGGTCAAGCGCTCTATGTCAAAACTGCACTGAAAAAGGAGAACATACAGAAAGGTAACAAGAAGGAAGCTAACGATAACAGGAACCTGTTCTTAAAGTCTTACATCAGAAACTACATTATCTTGCAAGCTATCCATAATTTGCAACAGAAAATGAATATCTTTTTTTACATAGAATCCAGAACATGCAGAAACATTTCTATCTCTACCAGCTGATCAGTTGAAGTTAGAAGGTCAAGCGCTCCATGTCAAAACTGCACTGAAAAAGGAGAACATACAGAAAGGCAACAAGAAGGAAGCTAACGACAACAGGAACCTGTTCTTAAAGTCTTAAAACAGAAACTACATTATCTTGCAAGCTATCCATAATTTGAAACAGAACATGAATATCTTTTTTTACATAGAATCCAGAACATGCAGACACATTTCTATCTCTACCAGCTGATCAGTTGAAGTTAGAAGGTCAAGCGCTCCATGTCAAAACTGCACTAAAAAGGAGAACATACAGAAAGGCAACAAGAAGGGAGCTAACGACAACAGGAACCTGTACTTAGTCAAAAAAGGAGGTATGTGTCACATATTGTGTTTGTATAGAGTTAGGGACCCCACAAAAATGGCAGTACCACATTTGTGTTGTTACAGTTGTGGTAGCGGGTACTAAAGCAGCATTAGGACTGTCAGAATCGGATATGTCTAAGAGACTAGCGCTGAAACGTAGTAAAACGCAGATGTTGAAGAACTTGAACAGGTATGAATGGTGTAAGATTCCTAAGAAGGTTAGTGCTTCATAAAGCAGATCCTTGCCGCCCACAAACAACAGGAGTTACGATACGAATTTACCTGTAGTCTGGTTACACAATAGAAAATGGCGACTGTCTCAGTTTATAAAACGACTTATTTATTTTCACCCATTCGTTGCAGTGCTTGTTGTCATCCAAGTAAATGGTAGATTAAATTCTAATAATTTTATATTATAGCCTTTATCTTTAAATTGGGATTAGTACATTGTGTCAATAACATTCCACCATAAAGTTGTACGATGCTGAAGATGAGTGCACAGTTTTCATAACAAACGTGCCATTCAGCCCGGATAATTAACAACTTAAAAAACTCGCAGAACAAACTGGGCCAGTTAAATATGCCCTTATACGCGTAGAAAAAATGACTGATCATTCTAGAGGCTCCGGATTTGTGAAGTTTGCGGTAAGCTGTATTCCTCTGTGTATTATCATTTTAACTGGTAATGGCCGAATCTTAGCGCCCGTATTCTTAGCATTCCATGGATTCTACGTGCGGGCGCCGGGTCCATAGCGTGGCACAGGGGGGAACACCCCGACGGCGTCTGGGCTTGCAACCCACTCAAGTAGTAGTATACTTACTAATATTATAAATGCGAAAGTTCATAAGTGTGGATATTTGTTACTCTTTCACTCTTGAACGAGTGAACAGATTTGACCGAAATTTGGTACAGAATGACATTAAAGTCTGTATAACACATTGGCTACTTTTTATCCCGGGAATACTTTCCTGCGGGAAGCGGCATCGGGAACAAATTATACGCTCAGCTAGTAATTAAATTTGTCATTAAATTTTTGTATTTTCTTAAAGTCTTACATCAGAAACTACATTATCTTGCAAGCTATCCATAATTTGAAACAGAACATGAATATATTTTTTTACATAGAATCCAGAACATGCAGACACATTTCTATCTCTACCAGCTGATCAGTTGAAGTTAGAAGGTCAAGCGCTCCATGTCAAAACTGCACTGAAAAAGGAGAACATACAGAAAGGCAACAAGAAGGAAGCTAACGACAACAGGAACCTGTTCTTAAAGTCTTACATCAGAAACTACATTATCTTGCAAGCTATCCATAATTTGAAACAGAACATGAATATCTTTTTTTACATAGAATCCAGAACATGCAGACACATTTCTATCTCTATCAGCTGATCAGTTGAAGTTAGAAGGTCAAGCGCTCCATGTCAAAACTGCACTGAAAAAGGAGAACATACAGAAAGGTAACAAGAAGGGAGCTAACGACAACAGGAACCTGTACTTAGTCAAAAAAGGAGGTATGTGTCACATATAGTGTGTGTATAGAGTTAGGGACCCCATAAAAATGGCAGTACCACATTTGTGTTGTTACAGTTGTGGTAGCGGGTACTAAAGCAGCATTAGGACTGTCAGAATCGGATATGTCTAAGAGACTAGCGTTGAAACGTAGTAAAACGCAGATGTTGAAGAACTTGAACAGGTATGAATGGTGTAAGATCCCTAAGAAGTTTAGTGCTTCATAAAGCAGATCCTTGCCGCCCAAAAACAACAGGAGTTACGATACGAATTTACCTGTAGTCTGGTAACACACTAGAAAATGGCGACTTTCTCAGTTTATAAAACGACTTATTTATTTTCACCCATTCGTTGCAGTGCTTGTTGTCATCCAAGTAAATGGTAGATTAAATTCTAATAATTTTATATTATAGCCTTTATCTTTAAATTGGGATTAGTACATTGTGTCAGTAACATTTCACCATAAAGTTGTACGATGCTGAAGATGGTAGCACAGTTTTCATAACAAATGTGCCATTCAGCCTGGATAATTAACAACTTAAAGAACTCGCAAAACAAACTGGGCCAGTTAAATATGCCCTTATCTGCGTAGACAAAATGACTGATCATTCTAGAGGCTCCGGATTTGTGAAGTTTGCGGTAAGCTGTATTCCTCTGTGTATTATCATTTTTAACTGGTCATAGCCGAATCTCAGAGACCGTATTCTTAGCATTCCATGAATTCTACGTGCGGGCGCCGGGTCCATAGCGTGGCACAGGGGGGAACACCCCGACGTCGTCTGGGACTTGCGACCCACTCAAGTAGTAATATACTTACTAATATTATAAATGCGAAAGTTCATGAGTGTGGATGTTTGTTACTCTTTCACTCTTGAACGAGTGAACAGATTTGACCAAACTTTGGTACAGAATGACATTAAAGTCTGTATATCACATTGACTACTTTTTATCCCGGGTATACTTTCCTGCGGGAAGCGGCATCGGGAACAAATTATACGCTCAGCTAGTAATTAAATTTGTCATTAAATTTTTGTATTTTCTTAAAGTCTTACATCAGAAACTACATTATCTTGCAAGCTATACATAATTTGAAACAGAACATGAATATCTTTTTTTACATAGAATCCAGAACATGCAGACACATTTCTATCTCTACCAGCTGATCAGTTGAAGTTAGAAGGTCAAGCGCTCCATGTCAAAACTGCACTGAAAAAGGAGAACATACAGAAAGGCAACAAGAAGGAAGCTAACGACAACAGGAACCTGTTCTTAAAGTCTTACATCAGAAACTACATTATCTTGCAAGCTATCCATAATTTGAAACAGAACATGAATATCTTTTTTTACATAGAATTCAGAACATGCAGACACATTTCTGTCTCTACCAGCTGATCAGTTCAAGTTAGAAGGTCAAGCGCTCCATGTCAAAACTGCACTGAAAAAGGAGAACATACAGAAAGGCAACAAGAAGGGTGCTAACGACAACAGGAACCTGTACTTAGTCAAAAAAGGAGGTATGTGTCGAATATTGTGTTTGTATAGAGTTAGGGACCCCACAAAAATGGCAGTACCACATTTGTGTTGTTACAGTTGTGGTAGCGGGTACTAAAGCAGCATTAGGACTGTCAGAATCGGATGCGTCTAAGAGACTAGCGCTGAAACGTAGTAAAACGCAGATGTTGAAGAATTCTATCTCTACCAGCTGATCAGTTGAAGTTAGAAGGTCAAGCGCTCCATGTCAAAACTGCACTGAAAAAAGAGAACATACAGAAAGGCAACAAGAAGGAAGCTAACGACAACAGGAACCTGTTCTTAAAGTCTTACATCAGAAACTACATTATCTTGCAAGCTATCCATAATTTGAAACAGAACATGAATATCTTTTTTTACATAGAATCCAGAACATGCAGAAACATAGTACATATCTACCAACTGATCAGTTGAAGTTAGAAGGTCAAGCGCTCCATGTCAAAACTGCACTGAAAAAGGAGAACATACAGAAAGGTAACAAGAAGGGAGCTAACGACAACAGAAACCTGTACTTAAAGTCTTACATCAGAAACTACATTATCTTGCAAGCTATCCATAATTTGAAACAGAACATGAATATCTTTTTTTACATAGAATCTAGAACATGCAGACACATTTCTATCTCTACCAGCTGATCAGTTGAAATTAGAAGGTCAAGCGCTCCATGTCAAAACTGCACTGAAAAAGGAGAACATACAGAAAGGTAACAAGAAGGAAGCTAACGATAACAGGAACCTGTTCTTAAATTCTTACATCAGAAACGACATTATCTTGCAAGCTATCCATAATTTGCAACAGAACATGAATATCTTTTTTTACATAGAATCCAGAACATGCAGAAACATTTCTATCTCTACCAGCTGATCAGTTGAAGTTAGAACGTCAAGCGCTCCGTGTCAAAACTGCACTGAAAAAGGAGAACATACAGAAAGGCAACAAGAAGGAAGCTAACGACAACAGGAACCTGTTCTTAAAGTCTTACATCAGAAACTACATTATCTTGCAAGCTATCCATAATTTGAAACAGAACATGAATATCTTTTTTTACATAGAATCCAGAACATGCAGAAACTTTTCTATCTCTATCAGCTGATCAGTTGAAGTAAGAAGGTCAAGCGCTCCATGTCAAAACTGCACTGAAAAAGGAGAACATACAGAAAGGTAACAAGAAGGGAGCTAACGACAACAGGAACCTGTACTTAGTCAAAAAAGGAGGTATGTGTCACATATAGTGTGTGTATAGAGTTAGGGACCCCACAAAAATGGCAGTACCACATTTGTGTTGTTACAGTTGTGGTAGCGGGTACTAAAGCAGCATTAGGACTGTCAGAATCGGATATGTCTAAGAGACTAGCGCTGAAACGTAGTAAAACGCAGATGTTGAAGAATTCTATCTCTACCAGCTGATCAGTTGAAGTTAGAAGGTCAAGCGCTCCATGTCAAAACTGCACTGAAAAAAGAGAACATACAGAAAGGCAACAAGAAGGAAGCTAACGACAACAGGAACCTGTTCTTAAAGTCTTACATCAGAAACTACATTATCTTGCAAGCTATCCATAATTTGAAACAGAACATGAATATCTTTTTTTACATAGAATCCAGAACATGCAGAAACATAGTACATATCTACCAACTGATCAGTTGAAGTTAGAAGGTCAAGCGCTCCATGTCAAAACTGCACTGAAAAAGGAGAACATACAGAAAGGTAACAAGAAGGGAGCTAACGACAACAGGAACCTGTACTTAGTCAAAAAAGGAGGTACGTTTCACATATAGTGTGTGTATAGAGTTAGGGACCCCACAAAAATGGCAGTACCACATTTGTGCTGTTACAATTGTGGTAGCGGGTACTAAAGCAGCATTAGGACTGTCAGAATTGGATATGTCTAAGAGACTAGCGCTGAAACGTAGTAAAACGCAGATGTTGAAGAACTTGAACAGGTATGAATGGTGTAAGATCCCTAAGAAGGTTAGTGCTACATAAAGCAGATCTTTGCCGCCCACAAACAACAGGAGTTACGATACAAATTTACCTGTAGTCTGGTAACACAATAGAAAATGGCGACTTTCTCAGTTTATAAAACGACTTATTTATTTTCACCCATTCGTTGAAGTGCTTGTTGTCATCCAAGTAAACGGTAGATTAAATTCTAATAATTTTATATTATAGCCTTTATCTTTAAATTGGGATTAGTACATTGTGTCCATAACATTCCACCATAAAGTTGTACGATGCTGAAGATGGGTGCACAGTTTTCATAACAAATGTGCCATTCAGCCTGGATAATTAACAACTTAAAGAACTCGCAAAACAAACTGGGCCAGTTAAATATGCCCTTATCTGCGTAGACAAAATGACTGATCATTCTAGAGGCTCCGGATTTGTGAAGTTTGCGGTAAGCTGTATTCCTCTGTGTATTATCATTTTCAACTGGTCATAGCCGAATCTCAGAGACCGTATTCTTAGCATTCCATGGATTCCACGTGCGGGCGCCGGGTCCATAGCGTCGCACAGGGGGGAACACCCCGACGGCGTCTGGGACTTGCGACCCACTCAAGTAGTAGTATACTTACTAATATTATAAATGCGAAAGTTCATGAGTGTGGATGTTTGTTACTCTTTCACTCTTGAACGAGTGAACAGATTTGACCGAAATTTGGTACAGAATGACATTAAAGTCTGTGTAACACATTGGCTACTTTTTATCCCGGGAATACTTTCCTGCGGGAAGCGGCATCGGGAACAAATTATAGCTCAGCTAGTAATTAAATTTGTCATTAAATTTTTGTATTTTCTTAAAGTCTTACATCAGAAACTACATTATCTTGCAAGCTATCCATAATTTGAAACAGAACATGAATATCTTTTTTTACATAGAATCCAGAACATGCAGAAACATAGTACATCTCTACCAGCTGATCAGTTGAAGTTAGAAGGTCAAGCGCTCCATGTCAAAACTGCACTGAAAAAGGAGAACATACAGAAAGGTAACAAGAAGGGAGCTAACGACAACAGGAACCTGTACTTAAAGTCTTACATCAGAAACTACATTATCTTTCAAGCTATCCATAATTTGAAACAGAACATGAATATCTTTTTTTACATAGAATCTAGAACATGCAGACACATTTCTATCTCTACCAGCTGATCAGTTGAAATTAGAAGGTCAAGCGCTCCATGTCAAAACTGCACTGAAAAAGGAGAACATACAGAAAGGTAACAAGAAGGAAGCTAACGATAACAGGAACCTGTTCTTAAAGTCTTACATCAGAAACGACATTATCTTGCAAGCTATCCATAATTTGCAACAGAACATGAATATCTTTTTTTACATAGAATCCAGAACATGCAGAAACATTTCTATCTCTACCAGCTGATCAGTTGAAGTTAGAAGGTCAAGCGCTCCATGTCAAAACTGCACTGAAAAAGGAGAACATACAGAAAGGCAACAAGAAGGAAGCTAACGACAACAGGAACCTGTTCTTAAAGTCTTACATCAGAAACTACATTATCTTGCAAGCTATCCATAATTTGAAACAGAACATGAATATCTTTTTTTACATAGAATCCAGAACATGCAGAAACTTTTCTATCTCTATCAGCTGATCAGTTGAAGTAAGAAGGTCAAGCGCTCCATGTCAAAACTGCACTGAAAAAGGAGAACATACAGAAAGGTAACAAGAAGGGAGCTAACGACAACAGGAACCTGTACTTAGTCAAAAAAGGAGGTATGTGTCACATATAGTGTGTGTATAGAGTTAGGGACCCCACAAAAATGGCAGTACCACATTTGTGTTGTTACAGTTGTGGTAGCGGGTACTAAAGCAGCATTAGGACTGTCAGAATCGGATATGTCTAAGAGACTAGCGCTGAAACGTAGTAAAACGCAGATGTTGAAGAACTTGAACAGGTATGAATGGTGTAAGATTCCTAAGAAGGTTAGTGCTTCATAAAGCAGATCCTTGCCGCCCACAAACAACAGGAGTTACGATACGAATTTACCTGTAGTCTGGTAACACAATAGAAAATGGGGACTTTCTCAGTTTATAAAACGATTTATTTATTTTCACCCATTCTTTGCAGTGCTTGTTGTCATCCAAGTAAACGGTAGATTAAATTCTAATAATTTTATATTATAGCCTTTATCTTTAACACCTTACGTGCCGCGTGAAAAATTGAGTCTTTCCATTTGCGCCACAGGCCCCACCGGTGAGCCTTCTCTTAATGTTACATTCACGCCGCGCGGGTCACCCGTGAGCCTAATGACTGGTTTAGCGAAAATGCTTCCTACAGGCCGAATTCTACAGATATCGAACAAAACCTTTATGGACGTGAGCCGCAAGGCCCCGTAGTTTAACCAATGTAGCGTGGTTTTCAAATCCATTAGATTTTTTTTGTTTTATGAAGGTTATTGAAATGACACCAGTGTTGTTCTTATCGTAACAGGGAATATTTTAGTTTCACGTATTACATATATAATATTATTATAATAAAATACAACCATAATAATGAAACATTTATTTAAATTCTAAAACATTTATTTTTGCTCTTTACCACTAAATAAAAATACCACTTTAAATTATGTCACAAAGTAGGTATCTAATTATCGGGTATGGTGGCTCCTTCGGGCGGCGATTCTGCTGACCGTACATCTGTTCCTTGTCCTCTGGACGGGCTTGCTAGGCTGAGGAGGGCCATACCGGTGCTCCGGCATATACCCAAAGGCGCGCGTAATCAGGCAGCTGGCAAGTTGTGCGATATTGTCGATGCCTGTATAAGCCGTAATGGAGTGGAGGACTGGCAGAGGCTTCTCTTTTTCGCATATGGACCATTGAGGGTGCCAGAGAAGAACCTGCCAGGCAATATGACCACAAAAGTTAAAGCCAATATTGATTCTTATGGTTTTTTTGAGCAGAGCGACCTATGTGCAACTGTGAGACCCGGTGCCGGGGGTCGCTCCACCAGGAGGGTAATAGAATCGAAAGTGTTCGAGGGTGATCTGAGGGGAGCGGTGCGTTTGTTAATGTCCGATGATTCTTTCGCCCAGCAGGATTCCGATACATTATTCGCCCTTAAGTTTAAGCATCCCGCTCCGTCACGTCAGCTGAATATTCCGCCTGAGGCGGACGCTTTGGTAGCGGCGATATTGGTTACCGCTGAGGATGTGCGGTCCGCCCTCGGTTCATTTTACAGCGGTTCTGCAGCTGGGCTGGACGGGCTCCGTCCTGGACATCTCAAGGAGCTGACTTCTCCGGGAGGAGAAAATGGGTTGCGGTTGCTGGAGGGCCTGGCACGACTGGCGAATTTTCTATTGAGCGGGCAACTGAACCCTGTCGTGTGCCCTTTTCTTTACGGCGCCTCTCTTTGTGCGCTAACAAAAAAGGATGGAGGCATTAGACCTATCGCTATTGGTAGTGTCTTGCGCCGTTTGACTGCCAAACTTGCTTGTCGGGCCGTGAGGGATGAGATGGCAGAGTATTTGCGACAGCATCAGCTGGGGTTTGGTTCGTGATTGGGCAGTGAGGCGGCAGTGCATGCCACGCGGTCTTTTGCGATGGGTTCGGAGAGCGCGGGCAGCGTGTTGCTAAAGCTCGACATATTATGTAATGCGTTTAATAGTTTGGAAAGAGACGTCCTCTTGAGCGAGGTTAGGGATAATATTCCTTCTCTTTATCCTTTTCTATACCAGGTGTATCAACCATCTTCTAATCTTTTTTTTAATGATAATCTTATTTTCTCGCAAGTGGGGGCCCAGCAGGGAGATCCGCTTGGACCACTCGTATTTAGTTTGACCATTCACAAGGTTATCCGAGAAATACAGTCTCCTCTCAATATTTGGTATCTTGACGATGGCACCCTTGGAGGTAAACCGGAGGAAGTGTATCGGGATTTGAAGATGCTTCTTCCTCGGTTCAAGGAGCTTGGTTTGGTAGTGAATGCGTCTAAGTGCGAGATTTTTCCCTGCAGTATCGATGCCCGTAACCACTTCTCACGTTTTAATGCTCTATTACCAAGCCTCAAGGAACTTACAAAATCAAATTTCTACCTGTTAGGGTCTCCCATTTTCTGGGATGTAGTTCTTGAGGCTATAACTTCTTGTGAACAGCTTCTCCTTGCCGCTCAGGAGCGTCTCAAAAATCTTTCCGCGCACGTTGCAGTTGTCTTGCTACGCATGTGCTTCGCTGTTCCGAAGCTCATGTACTTGTTGCGTACGGCCCCTACATGGCTTTTCCCGCGGGAGATATCAAGCTTTGACAAAGCAATAAAATTAACGCTCGAATCCATCCTGAATGTCTCCCTTGATGGGCCCCAGTGGAGTCAGGCAGTTCTTCCGACCCGTTACGGGGGCCTTGGTGTAAGATGCGCACATGATGCGCGCGGTGAGGCGCGCGGTGAGGTGCGCGGTGAGCCGCGTTGTGACCCCGCGGCCTCCGCCAACGGAAAATACGTTTTCGTTCGTAAGACGCCACGCGACCCACTCGTGAGCCTTTTGTTATATCTCGTAAACTAGACGGCAGAAGTCATTGATTTTTATTTTCTGTACGAATTATCACATTTTATAAACTTGGTGGTAAAAATCTTAAGTTGAAAAAAATTACGGATTTCGTAATTTGGGCTTGGCCTGAACGGAAAGATACGAAAGGCTCACCGGTGGGTCGTACGGCACGCAAGGTGTTAAATTGGGATTAGTACATTGTGTCCATAACATTCCACCATAAAGTTGTACGATGCTGAAGATGGGTGCACAGTTTTCATAACAAATGTGCCATTCAGCCTGGATAATTAACAACTTAAAGAACTCGCAAAACAAACTGGGCCAGTTAAATATGCCCTTATCTGCGTAGACAAAATGACTGATCATTCTAGAGGCTCCGGATTTGTGAAGTTTGCGGTAAGCTGTATTCCTCTGTGTATTATCATTTTCAACTGGTCATAGCCGAATCTCAGAGACCGTATTCTTAGCATTCCATGGATTCCACGTGCGGGCGCCGGGTCCATAGCGTCGCACAGGGGGGAACACCCCGACGGCGTCTGGGACTTGCGACCCACTCAAGTAGTAGTATACTTACTAATATTATAAATGCGAAAGTTCATGAGTGTGGATGTTTGTTACTCTTTCACTCTTGAACGAGTGAACAGATTTGACCGAAATTTGGTACAGAATGACATTAAAGTCTGTGTAACACATTGGCTACTTTTTATCCCGGGAATACTTTCCTGCGGGAAGCGGCATCGGGAACAAATTATACGCTCAGCTAGTAATTAAATTTGTCATTAAATTTTTGTATTTTCTTAAAGTCTTACATCAGAAACTACATTATCTTGCAAGCTATCCATAATTTGAAACAGAACATGAATATCTTTTTTTACATAGAATCCAGAACATGCAGAAACATAGTACATCTCTACCAGCTGATCAGTTGAAGTTAGAAGGTCAAGCGCTCCATGTCAAAACTGCACTGAAAAAGGAGAACATACAGAAAGGTAACAAGAAGGGAGCTAACGACAACAGGAACCTGTACTTAAAGTCTTACATCAGAAACTACATTATCTTGCAAGCTATCCATAATTTGAAACAGAACATGAATATCTTTTTTTACATAGAATCTAGAACATGCAGACACATTTCTATCTCTACCAGCTGATCAGTTGAAATTAGAAGGTCAAGCGCTCCATGTCAAAACTGCACTGAAAAAGGAGAACATACAGAAAGGTAACAAGAAGGAAGCTAACGATAACAGGAACCTGTTCTTAAAGTCTTACATCAGAAACGACATTATCTTGCAAGCTATCCATAATTTGCAACAGAACATGAATATCTTTTTTTACATAGAATCCAGAACATGCAGAAACATTTCTATCTCTACCAGCTGATCAGTTGAAGTTAGAAGGTCAAGCGCTCCATGTCAAAACTGCACTGAAAAAGGAGAACATACAGAAAGGCAACAAGAAGGAAGCTAACGACAACAGGAACCTGTTCTTAAAGTCTTACATCAGAAACTACATTATCTTGCAAGCTATCCATAATTTGAAACAGAACATGAATATCTTTTTTTACATAGAATCCAGAACATGCAGAAACTTTTCTATCTCTATCAGCTGATCAGTTGAAGTAAGAAGGTCAAGCGCTCCATGTCAAAACTGCACTGAAAAAGGAGAACATACAGAAAGGTAACAAGAAGGGAGCTAACGACAACAGGAACCTGTACTTAGTCAAAAAAGGAGGTATGTGTCACATATAGTGTGTGTATAGAGTTAGGGACCCCACAAAAATGGCAGTACCACATTTGTGTTGTTACAGTTGTGGTAGCGGGTACTAAAGCAGCATTAGGACTGTCAGAATCGGATATGTCTAAGAGACTAGCGCTGAAACGTAGTAAAACGCAGATGTTGAAGAACTTGAACAGGTATGAATGGTGTAAGATTCCTAAGAAGGTTAGTGCTTCATAAAGCAGATCCTTGCCGCCCACAAACAACAGGAGTTACGATACGAATTTACCTGTAGTCTGGTAACACAATAGAAAATGGGGACTTTCTCAGTTTATAAAACGATTTATTTATTTTCACCCATTCTTTGCAGTGCTTGTTGTCATCCAAGTAAACGGTAGATTAAATTCTAATAATTTTATATTATAGCCTTTATCTTTAAATTGGGATTAGTACATTGTGTCAATAACATTCCACCATAAAGTTGTACGATGCTGAAGATGGGTGCACTGGTTTAAGATATTTATTCTCATTAAAGAATTACAAATTCACTTGTCATGAGAACATATTTCACTTAAATAATACAAAACTTAATACATTGACTGCACATTACTAGCACAAAATTATAAGGCATTAATTTAATACATGCATTCTACGACAATTTGGATTGCAGAGGTACAATTACCCACACAACATTTGAATGTTGATGTTGGTTGATGTCACAAAGATAGCAATACTTGACGGTATCGACATTCGGCCCGTGCGCAGACGTCACCGTGTACCACGGATATAAATCCAAATGCGGAACTAGAAACGGCATTGATTTTCGTTTAGTAAACTTGACTTTAAAATTTTGGTACCTACTATTAAAGGTTATACAGGGTGAATTTTTGAAAAGGGCTTGGATGGCCAAATCCTAAACTAAAAGGAATAGCTAAAAATGCTCAAAGGAGTCACGAGCCCGATTTTGATAAAACTTAAAACCTCATCATTAGATTTTTGAAAAACCAATAATCCTAGCTGGGAATCGAACCCATTGATTTTGGAAAAAAAAACACACCCTTTATTATTACACCATACGATAGTGTCGCTGATGAGGATCAAATTCTGCAAAGTAATGATATACGGCAAATTTAAGGAAAGTTTGGAATTTTAATAAAATTCATGTTTTATGTACCTAAATTATGTATCATAATTTGTTTCGTTCCAAATCCCAGAATAGATCGTAACTATTCTGTGTTTTAAATCATGCTCAGAATGATTCTTTGGAGAATATTCTAAACGGAATCAATAATATTGAATGCAGTACGATCCTTGAGGTCTCCAATCCAGCTATGTATTGAAAACAATGGTCTACATTTTAAACAATTAATCAGTTAACGTAAGAAAAATAAATTGTATTTTGTTAAAGATGAGCACTTTCCTTTAGTTTGCCGTATGTCATTACTTCCCAGAATAAGATCCTTAATAGTAACACTATCGTATGGTGTAATAATATAGGGTGTGGTTTTTTTTCGAAATCAATGGGTTCGATTCCCAGCTAGGATTATCGAATTTTCGAAAATCTAATGATGAGGTTTTAAGTTTCATCAAAATCGGGCTCGTGACTCCTTTGAGCATTTTTCGCTATTCCTTATAGTTTCGGATTTGGCCATCCAATCCCTTTTGAAAAATTCACCCTGTATAAGTATAATAAAGCACTATTTATGTATTATATGGCAGTAACTACGATATATAGCATTTTTTTTTTTATTATTTTTTTTTCAATTTTTTTATTTTTTTTATTTTTTTTATTTTTAATACTTTTTTTTTTTTTTTTTTCTGTTTTAATGGAATTTTTCGTCTGAGTATATGAATTGAATTAGACAAGTTAGTTAATTGATATTATTGATGACATAATGTTTAAGTCGTTTTTTGAATGTGATAAGTGATTGTGAGTCTTTAATGTTTTTAGGAAGCTTGTTGTACAATTTTGCGCCGTCATACATGAGGTTTTTTTTGCCATAATTAGTTCTTGGCGCTCTCAGCACTATATTGTTAGCATTTCTTAGTTGAATTTTCTGTATTTGTTTCTTTTTTGTAAAACTTATTTGCGTGTGTATATTTTTAGTTAGTATTTTACGAATTAGTAAGCAAGTAGAAAGTACATAAGTTTGATTAACATTTAGTAGTTTTGTGGATTTATATACCTCTTTTGAAGGAGTGAACCGGTTGAGGTTGAACAGGACTTTAACAAGCTTGTTTTGTGCTCTTTGTACTATGTTCAAATTTGTTGGTGCGGCTGTTCCCCAGGCCTCTATCAGATAGTCAATGTGTGGTTTCACCAAAGAATTATAAACGCAATAGCGTACATTGCGCGGAAAACATCGGGAAACACCTCTTATCAATCCTGTGAGTGCAGATAACTTAGACTTAACTTTCTCTACATGCGGTTTAAAGGTAAGTTTACTATCGATAAGAAAACCCAAGTATTTCTCACTGTCGACTTTATTAATATTTATATTATCTATTTTTAGTGGTTCATGATCGGTTATTTTTTTATTTTTGGCCTTAAAAATTATGTAATTGGTTTTAGATATATTTATTGTTAGGAGATTTTGTTTAAACCACTTCTTTAATAGATTTAAGTCTTCTTGCACTTCATTGATAATGATATCAATAGAGTGACCACTGTAAAATAGACAGGTGTCATCTGCATACAATGTGATATCCCCCCTCAAATCCAACTCTTGGATATTGTTGATATAAAGTAGAAAAAGTAGAGGCCCTAAAATGGATCCTTGCGGTACTCCGTACGTGATTGATTGTGGCTGACTTTGGTGTTTGCCGATCCTAACCATTTGACTACGATTTGAAAGATAGGACTGAAACATGTCAAGCGCAATGCCAGTTATACCTACAGCTTGTAACTTCGTTAGTAGTATTTTATGACTTATGGTATCGAACGCTTTTTTCAAGTCTATAAATACCCCCAATGCTATCTGTTTTTTATCTATTTCAAGTTTTAATTTTGTTACGAGATCAATTGTTGCAGAAAGTGTGTTGGATTTTGGCCTAAAACCATATTGTATTTTTGCGAGTATCTCATTTGAATTCAGGAATGTCTCTAGCCGCTTGTATAGAATTGCTTCAAAAATTTTCGATACCACTGGGAGCACCGAAATAGGCCGATAATTTCCAGGATTCGATCTAGTTCCGGACTTGAAGATAGGGGTGACTTTAGCCAGTTTCAGACTGTCAGGAAACACACCCAGCCTGATAGGTACAATTATTAATACAGGTGGTTAGTTTTGGTACAATTAGGTATTTTAAACACTTGATTGCCTTGGTACTAATGCCGTCCCCGCCCGTGGCCGTATTGCTGTCAAGATTATCTATTATTCTATTGATTTCGTCGTCAGATGTTGGTAATAGTTCTGCTAAGGTAGTTTTAGCTCTGACTGTTGGTTCAGTACTTATGGCGTTATTATGGCGATTAACGCCTATTTCTTCGGCCAACGTTACACCAATATTAGAAAAGAAGTTATTAAGGTATTCACAAATTGCTTGATCATCGGTTATGGTATCGGTGCCAGTCTGAATTGCAGCTATATTGGGAATGTCTCTCTTTTTATTATGACACAGTTGACTGATTAACGACCATAGTTTCTTAGGTTTTTTATTGCAGTTGGTGAAAGATTTGTGATTGTACTGTGATTTTGCTCTTCGTATGATTTGAGCTACATTTTTACTCTCTTTTGAATAGTTTTCTTTAGCAATCTCATCGCTTGGATTTTTCTTATGTATGTTAAATAAAGCATTTCTTTTATTTATACTATCTATTATATCTCTATTGATCCAATCTTGTTTTAACGGGTTGCCAATTTTTCTTTTTATAATTTTACTTGCGTTGACACTGGATTTTAAAATGTGTTCAAGTTGGGGATAATCGTCACATATATCTTTTTCACCAAATTCTTTGAAATTCTTGTACAGCGTTTGATAATCTATGGCTTCGTAATTGACTGATTTTAGTGGAGGTGGTTTATAATTTTGTACTTCTACGAAGATTTGGTTATGGTCAGACATTGCAGATTGAATTATGGTAAAGTTGTATCGAAGGCGTTTTTCGTTTGTGATTACGTGGTCTAGTATTGATTTCTTGGAGTCTGTTTCTCGAGTAGTATGTTTTTTATCAATCTTGTTTAGTATATAATAACCATTTTCTTTAACCATTGCTTTATAGTTTTTTATGGGTTGATCATGGCAGAGCAGGTTATAATTAAAATCGCCAAAAACCAGCGCCCTTTTCTTGCTTTCTAGTTGCGATGAGAAGATATCTAAAAAATCAGAATCGTTTGTGCGACCAGGCTTGTATATCGCACCTATATCAAGGTTGAACCTGTCAATGTGTATCCAGAGGTAGTGATTATCTTCTGATGTTTGCTCATCTACAAATTTATGGTTCAGGCTATTGTGAGCAAAGATTGTGACTCCACCTCCTACGGTTTCTGTTCTATAGTTAAAATAATGTGTGTATCCAGGAAGTTGAAATTGTCTTGCCTGGTCTTCAGATTTGAACCATGACTCACACAAAATTATTAAGTGAATTGTAGTAGCAAAAGATTGAATTATACATTTGAGCTCATCAAATTTTCCATCTTTCACGATGCTCCGTGCATTCGCATAGAGACACTTGAGAGACGTTTTGCTTGTTATTATGTTTGCGTAGCTGCTAGTAACTTGATGAGTGTTTCGAGAATTTTTTAGGTACTGTAGTTTTTTGGAGGTGCTTTAATTATTTTCGGGGTACCTTTAAAATATTTTATGGTAAGATCGGTTTCGCCACTGTTTACACGACGATCGAGTTCTTGCTTTATAGTCCTCATGTATGCTTGTTGTTGTGGAGTTTGGTCTGAGAAAATTTTAAAGTTGTCTTGTCTTGCACAGTTTTCATAACAAACGTGCCATTCAGCCTGGATAATTAACAACTTAAAAAACTCGCAGAACAAACTGGGCCAGTTAAATATGCCCATAACTGCGTAGAAAAAATGACTGATCATTCTAGAGGCTCCGGATTTGTGAAGTTTGCGGTAAGCTGTATTCCTTTGTGTATTATCATTTGTAACTGGTAATAGCCGAATCTTAGCGCCCGTATTCTTAGCATTCCATGGATTCTACGTGCGGGCGCCGGGTCCATAGCGTAGCACAGGGGGGAACACCCCGACGGCGTCTGGGCTTGCAACCCACTCAAGTAGTAGTATACTTACTAATATTATAAATGCGAAAGTTCATAAGTGTGGATATTTGTTACTCTTTCACTCTTGAACGAGTGAACAGATTTGACCGAAATTTGGTACAGAATGACATTAAAGTCTGTATAACACATTGGCTACTTTTTACCCCGGGAATACTTTCCTGCGGGAAGCGGCATCGGGAACAAATTATACGCTCAGCTAGTAATTAAATTTGTCATTAAATTTTTGTATTTTCTTAAGGTCTTACATCAGAAACTACATTATCTTGCAAGCTATCCATAATTTGAAACAGAACATGAATATATTTTTTTACATAGAATCCAGAACATGCAGACACATTTCTATCTCTACCAGCTGATCAGTTGAAGTTAGAAGGTCAAGCGCTCCATGTCAAAACTTCACTGAAAAAGGAGTACATACAGAAAGGCAACAAGAAGGAAGCTAACGACAACAGGAACCTGTACTTAAAGTCTTACATCAGAAACTACATTATCTTGCAAGCTATCCATAATTTGAAACAGAACATGAATATCTTTTTTTACATAGAATCTAGAACATGCAGACACATTTCTATCTCTACCAGCTGATCAGTTGAAGTTAGAAGGTCAAGCGCTCCATGTCAAAACTGCACTGAAAAAGGAGAACATACAGAAAGGTAACAAGAAGGGAGCTAACGACAACAGGAACCTGTACTTAAAGTCTTACATCAGAAACTACATTATCTTGCAAGCTATCCATAATTTGAAACAGAACATGAATATCTTTTTTTACATAGAATCTAGAACATGCAGACACATTTCTATCTCTACCAGCTGATCAGTTGAAATTAGAAGGTCAAGCGCTCCATGTCAAAACTGCACTGAAAAAGGAGAACATACAGAAAGGTAACAAGAAGGAAGCTAACGATAACAGGAATCTGTTCTTAAAGTCTTACATCAGAAACTACATTATCTTGCAAGCTATCCATAATTTGCAACAGAACATGAATATCTTTTTTTACATAGAATCCAGAACATGCAGAAACATTTCTATCTCTACCAGCTGATCAGTTGAAGTTAGAAGGTCAAGCGCTCCATGTCAAAACTGCACTGAAAAAGGAGAACATACAGAAAGGCAACAAGAAGGAAGCTAACGACAACAGGAACCTGTTCTTAAAGTCTTACATCAGAAACTACATTATCTTGCAAGCTATCCATAATTTGAAACAGAACATGAATATCTTTTTTTACATAGAATCCAGAACATGCAGAAACTTTTCTATCTCTATCAGCTGATCAGTTGAAGTAAGAAGGTCAAGCGCTCCATGTCAAAACTGCACTGAAAAAGGAGAACATACAGAAAGGTAACAAGAAGGGAGCTAACGACAACAGGAACCTGTACTTAGTCAAAAAAGGAGGTATGTGTCACATATAGTGTGTGTATAGAGTTAGGGACCCCACAAAAATGGCAGTACCACATTTGTGTTGTTACAGTTGTGGTAGCGGGTACTAAAGCAGCATTAGGACTGTCAGAATCGGATATGTCTAAGAGACTAGCGCTGAAACGTAGTAAAACGCAGATGTTGAAGAACTTGAACAGGTATGAATGGTGTAAGATTCCTAAGAAGGTTAGTGCTTCATAAAGCAGATCCTTGCCGCCCACAAACAACAGGAGTTACGATACGAATTTACCTGTAGTCTGGTAACACAATAGAAAATGGGGACTTTCTCAGTTTATAAAACGATTTATTTATTTTCACCCATTCTTTGCAGTGCTTGTTGTCATCCAAGTAAATGGTAGATTAAATTCTAATAATTTTATATTATAGCCTTTATCTTTAAATTGGGATTAGTACATTGTGTCAATAATATTCCACCATAAAGTTGTACGATGCTGAAGATGGGTGCACAGTTTTCATAACAAACGTGCCATTCAGCCTGGATAATTAACAACTTAAAAAACTTGCAGAACAAACTGGGCCAGTTAAATATGCCCTTATCTGCGTAGAAAAAATGACTGATCATTCTAGAGGCTCCGGATTTGTGAAGTTTGCGGTAAGCTGTATTCCTCTGTGTATTATCATTTTTAACTGGTAATAGCCGAATCTTAGCGCCCGTATTCTTAGCATTCCATGGATTCTACGTGCGGGCGCCGGGTCCATAGCGTGGCACAGGGGGGAACACCCCGACGGCGTCTGGGCTTGCAACCCACTCAAGTAGTAGTATACTTACTAATATTATAAATGCGAAAGTTCATAAGTGTGGATATTTGTTACTCTTTCACTCTTGAACGAGTGAACAGATTTGACCGAAATTTGGTACAGAATGACATTAAAGTCTGTATAACACATTGGCTACTTTTTATCCCGGGAATACTTTCCTGCGGGAAGCGGCATCGGGAACAAATTATACGCTCAGCTAGTAATTAAATATGTCATTAAATTTTTGTATTTTCTTAAAGTCTTACATCAGAAACTACATTATCTTGCAAGCTATCCATAATTTGAAACAGAACATGAATATATTTTTTTACATAGAATCCAGAACATGCAGACACATTTCTATCTCTACCAGCTGATCAGTTGAAGTTAGAAGGTCAAGCGCTCCATGTCAAAACTGCACTGAAAAAGGAGTACATACAGAAAGGCAACAAGAAGGAAGCTAACGACAACAGGAACCTGTTCTTAAAGTCTTACATCAGAAACTACATTATCTTGCAAGCTATCCATAATTTGCAACAGAACATGAATATCTTTTTTTACATAGAATCCAGAACATGCAGAAACATTTCTATCTCTACCAGCTGATCAGTTGAAGTTAGAAGGTCAAGCGCTCCATGTCAAAACTGCACTGAAAAAGGAGAACATACAGAAAGGCAACAAGAAGGGAGCTAACGACAACAGGAACCTGTACTTAGTCAAAAAAGGAGGTATGTGTCACATATAGTGTGTGTATAGAGTTAGGGACCCCACAAAAATGGCAGTACCACATTTGTGTTGTTACAGTTGTGGTAGCGGGTACTAAAGCAGCATTAGGACTGTCAGAATCGGATATGTCTAAGAGACTAGCGCTGAAACGTAGTAAAACGCAGATGTTGAAGAACTTGAACAGGTATGAATGGTGTAAGATTCCTAAGAAGGTTAGTGCTTCATAAAGCAGATCCTTGCTGCCCACAAACAACAGGAGTTACGATACGAATTTACCTGTAGTCTGGTAACACAATAGAAAATGGCGACTTTCTCAGTTTATAAAACGACTTATTTATTTCCACCCATTCGTTGCAGTGCTTGTTGTCATCCAAGTAAATGGTAGATTATATTCTAATAATTTTATATTATAGCCTTTATCTTTAAATTGGGATTAGTACATTGTGTCAATAACATTCCACCATAAAGTTGTACGATGCTGAAGATGGGTGCACAGTTTTCATAACAAATGTGCCATTCAGCCTGGATAATTAACAACTTAAAGAACTCGCAGAACAAACTGGGCCAGTTAAATATGCCCTTATCTGCGTAAAAACAATGACTGATCATTCTAGAGGCTCCGGATTTGTGAAGTTTGCGGTAAGCTGTATTCCTCTGTGTATTATCATTTTCAACTGGTCATAGCCGAATCTCAGAGACCGTATTCTTAGCATTCCATGGATTCTACGTGCGGGCGCCGGGTCCATAGCGTCGCACAGGGGGGAACACCCCGACGGCGTCTGGGACTTGCGACCCACTCAAGTAGTAGTATACTTACTAATATTATAAATGCGAAAGTTCATGAGTGTGGATGTTTGTTACTCTTTCACTCTTGAACGAGTGAACAGATTTGACCGAAATTTGGTACAGAATGACATTAAAGTCTGTATAACACATTGGCTACTTTCTATACCGGCAATACTTTCCTGCGGGAAGCGGCATCGGGAACAAATTATACGCTCAGCTAGTAATTAAATTTGTCATTAAATTTTTGTATTTTCTTAAAGTCTTACATCAGAAACTACATTATCTTGCAAGCTATCCATAATTTGAAACAGAACATGAATATCTTTTTTTACATAGAATCCAGAACATGCAGACACATTTCTATCTCTACCAGCTGATCAGTTGAAGTTAGAAGGTCAAGCGCTCCATGTCAAAACTGCACTGAAAAAGGAGAACATACAGAAAGGTAACAAGAAGGGAGCTAACGACAACAGGAATCTGTACTTAAAGTCTTACATCAGAAACTACATTATCTTGCAAGCTATCCATAATTTGAAACAGAACATGAATATCTTTTTTTACATAGAATCTAGAACATGCAGACACATTTCTATCTCTACCAGCTGATCAGTTGAAGTTAGAAGGTCAAGCGCTCCATGTCAAAACTGCACTGAAAAAGGAGAACATACAGAAAGGCAACAAGAAGGGAGCTAACGACAACAGGAACCTGTACTTAGTCAAAAAAGGAGGTATGTGTCACATATAGTGTGTGTATTGAGTTAGGGACCCCACAAAAATGGCAGTACCACATTTGTGTTGTTACAGTTGTGGTAGCGGGTACTAAAGCAGCATTAGGACTGCAGAATCGGATATGTCTAAGAGACTAGCGCTGAAACGTAGTAAAACGCAGATGTTGAAGAACTTGAACAGGTATGAATGGTGTAAGATTCCTAAGAAGGTTAGTGCTTCATAAAGCAGATCCTTGCTGCCCACAAACAACAGGAGTTACGATACGAATTTACCTGTAGTCTGGTAACACAATAGAAAATGGCGACTTTCTCAGTTTATAAAACGACTTATTTATTTCCACCCATTCGTTGCAGTGCTTGTTGTCATCCAAGTAAATGGTAGATTATATTCTAATAATTTTATATTATAGCCTTTATCTTTAAATTGGGATTAGTACATTGTGTCAATAACATTCCACCATAAAGTTGTACGATGCTGAAGATGGGTGCACAGTTTTCATAACAAATGTGCCATTCAGCCTGGATAATTAACAACTTAAAGAACTCGCAGAACAAACTGGGCCAGTTAAATATGCCCTTATCTGCGTAAAAACAATGACTGATCATTCTAGAGGCTCCAGGTTTGGGAAGTTTGCGGTAAGCTGTATTCCTCTGTGTATTATCATTTTCAACTGGTCATAGCCGAATCTCAGAGACCGTATTCTTAGCATTCCATGGATTCTACGTGCGGGCGCCGGGTCCATAGCGTCGCACAGGGGGGAACACCCCGACGGCGTCTGGGACTTGCGACCCACTCAAGTAGTAGTATACTTACTAATATTATAAATGCGAAAGTTCATGAGTGTGGATGTTTGTTACTCTTTCACTCTTGAACGAGTGAACAGATTTGACCGAAATTTGGTACAGAATGACATTAAAGTCTGTATAACACATTGGCTACTTTTTATCCCGGCAATACTTTCCTGCGGGAAGCGGCATCGGGAACAAATTATACGCTCAGCTAGTAATTAAATTTGTCATTAAATTTTTGTATTTTCTTAAAGTCTTACATCAGAAACTACATTATCTTGCAAGCTATCCAGAATTTGAAAAAGAACATGAATATCTTTTTTTACATAGAATCCAGAACATGCAGACACATTTCTATCTCTACCAGCTGATCAGTTGAAGTTAGAAGGTCAAGCGCTCCATGTCAAAACTGCACTGAAAAAGGAGAACATACAGAAAGGCAACAAGAAGGAAGCTAACGACAACAGGAACCTGTTCTTAAAGTCTTACATCAGAAACTACATTATCTTGCAAGCTATCCATAATTTGAAACAGAACATGAATATCTTTTTTTTACATAGAATCCAGAACATGCAGAAACATTTCTATCTCTACCAGCTGATCAGTTGAAGTTAGAAGGTCAAGCGCTCCATGTCAAAACTGCACTGAAAAAGGAGAACATACAGAAAGGCAACAAGAAGGGAGCTAACGACAACAGGAACCTGTACTTAGTCAAAAAAGGAGGTGTGTGTCACATATAGTGTGTGTATAGAGTTAGGGACCCCACATAAATGGAAGTACCACATTTGTGTTGTTACAGTTGTGGTAGCGGGTACTAAAGCAGCATTAGGACTTTCAGAATCGGATATGTCTAAGAGACTAGCGCTGGAACGTAGTAAAACGCAGATGTTGAAGAACTTGAACAGGTATGAATGGTGTAAGATTCCTAAGAAGGTTAGTGCTTCATAAAGCAGATCCTTGCCGCCCACAAACAACAGGAGTTACGATACGAATTTACCTGTAGTCTGGTAACACAATAGAAAATGGCGACTTTCTCAGTTTATAAAACGACTCATTTATTTTCACCCATTCGTTGCAGTGCTTGTTGTCATCCAAGTAAGTGGTAGATTAAATTCTAATAATTTTATATTACAGCCTTTATCTACATTGTGTCAATAACATTCCACCATAAAGTTGTACGATGCTGAAGATGGGTGCACAGTTTTCGTAACAAATGTGCCATTCAGCCTGGATAATTAACAACTTAAAGAACTCGCAGAACAAACTGGGCCAGTTAAATGTGCCCTTATCTGCGTAGAAAAAATGACTGATCGTTCTAGAGGCTCCGGATTTGTGAAGTTTGCGGTAAGCTGTATTCCTCTGTGTATTATCATTTTCAACTTGTAATAGTCGAATCTCAGAGACCGTATTCTTAGCATTCCATGGATTCTACGTGCGGGCGCCGGGTCCATAGCGTGGCACAGGGGGGAACACCCCGACGGCGTCTAGGACTTGCGACCCACTCGAGTAGTAGTATACTTACTAATATTATAAACGCGAAAGTTCGTGAGTGTGGATGTTTGTCACTCTTTTACTCTTAAACGAGTAAACAGATTTGACCGAAATTTGGTAGAGAATGACATTAAAGTCTGTATAACACATTGGCTACTTTTTATCTCGGGAATACTTTCCTGCGGGAAGCAGCATCGGGAACAAATTATACATCACCCCTCGGGGTTTAGGGGTCATGCGTTGCTTCTCATGGAGCTAACGTTACACCCTGAGGGTACAGTAGTGGCTTCTTCAATCAGATCCCTAAGATTCAATATCTTAGGGATTAACGAAAAAGCCCACATTAGGAGGAAGGGCATAACGGTACTCCGTTCGGTGAGCAGCTCGCCTGGGGCAGTACCTCCGCCCTGCAGAAGACCGCGGTAATAGTAGCCTGACTCCGGTTGGGTTATGTTCTCCGTCGGTTAGCAGGGTTCCAGAGCTCATTGGGGTGACTCTGTGCCGGTGACGGTGAGACCAGAGGCTTAATCTGTCTCCATTGGCGGATAGAGGCGCGGAATATTGGTACGGCGGTCAGGGAGACCCGGTGAAACGGTTGACCGCTGACCGCCCGCAGGCTGTACGGAACCCGAACCTGGGGATTACATAATCTCCGCCCCAGGAGGCTGAACCAGCAGCCTGTGTAAAGTCCCTGGTGCTGTGGTCGTGCCGGAGGAGGATACCGGAGTGGACGTGGCCACTGCATCGGGGGGGGACCGGGGGCCCTTCCGTACGCCGTGCCAATCTACCGCACTACCTCTGTCTGCCTTTGGTTAGTTAGAGTCTCACTTAGTCTCTTGCGCCACCGGCACACAGGCATCCCTTCACTTTTCTAACCCCCCTTTCCTAAACACAACATGGCTAGAAAAAGAAAAAGAGAACGAGGATACACAGCGGCATCGTCGTCCACACTTTACATGGACCTTTGCAACATCAGAGGTATGCATAAGAACCTTAATGTAGTCCACCACCATCTCGAAACTGCGAAGCCGACTCTTCTTTTCTTGACGGAGACGCAGATCTCATGCCCGGGCGATACATCTTACTTAATGTACCCAGGCTATAAGCTTGAGTACAACTTCAGGCCGAAAGCCGGGGTATGTATGTACGTCCGTGATGATGTCTGCTGTCGCCGTCTTACAAGCCTTGAAGACAGGGACCTGTCTACGTTATGGGCGCGCGTGGATCACGGGGGCCACACTCGGATCTACGCGTGCGTGTACAGGTCTCACAGCGGTAACACGGACACAGTTCGCCTTTTTGACCACCTGCAACAATCGACTGACAAGGTGATTGAGCAGTATCCCTCTGCGGAGATAGTGATTCTGGGGGATTTCAACGGTCATCATGTTGACTGGTTGGGCTCCCGGATGACCGACTTTGCGGGGAAAGCTGCACACGAATTTGCCCTGACCTATGGGTTCTCCCAACTGGTTAAATCCCATACGAGGATACCAGACAAGGAGAACGAGCATAGTGCATTGCTGGACCTCCTGCTGACAACGCGTCCGGATGGATACAACGTCTCAGTGGATGCTCCGCTCGGATCGTCGGACCACTGTATCATTCGGGCGCATGTGCCACTCGCAAGACCTGAACCACCTCGGCCCAAGGAGTGGCGACATGTGTGGCACTATAAGTCAGCAGACTGGGATGGACTGCGGGAGTTCTTCGCGTCGTACCCGTGGAGGCGGCTTTGTTTTGCCTCAGACGATCTGGATTCCTGCGCTGCAGCAGTCGCTGAGGTGATCTTGGAGGGCATGGAGTGCTACATTCCTAACCGCTGGATCCCTGTAGGAGCAAAAAAGCGACTGTGGTTCAATCGGCTCTGCAGAGAAGCGTTGATGCTGAAAGAATCTGCCTACAGAGCCTGGACCACGGCTCGTGCAAATTCAGATCCAAACATCTCTGAGGTGAAACGCAAATTAAATGCCGCCCGGAGGGCCAGCAAAAGAGCAATTGTCAGGGCTAAATTCGATTTCGTCGGCAGAATTGGTGAGCGGCTAGCAGGGTACCTACCCTTCAGGGAGTCGTGAATTCTGGTCGCTTGCCAAAGCTGCCGAGGGAAACTTCTGTCAGTCAGGTTTACCACCTTTGCTTAAACCCGACGGTAGTCTGGCCCAGAGTGCCGGGGAGAAGGCCGACCTTTTGGGTTTTCTCTTTGCCGCTAACTCGACCATGAGCGACGGGGGTGCTGTGCCGCCGGACGTTCCGTGGTGTGGAACTTCCATGCCGGAAGTTAAATTCACGCAGCGGGACGTCCGACGGGAGCTTCGTTCTCTGGACGTTCATAAGTCGAGTGGGCCGGACGGTATACCCGCGGTGGTACTTAAGCAGTGTGGTCCAGAGTTGTGTCCGGTACTTACACGTCTTTTCACGCTTTCATATTCTATGCGACAAGTCCCGGCGTCGTGGAAGATCGCGTATGTGCATCCTGTGCCCAAGAAGGGTGATAGGACCGACCCGGCCAATTACAGGCCTATAGCCGTCACTTCCCTATTGTCTAAGGTGATGGAGCGTGTAATTAATACACAGCTCCTGAGGTACCTTGAGGAAAACGACCTGCTCAGTGACCGGCAGTACGGTTTCCGTCACGGTCGCTCGACGGGCGATCTTCTCGTGTGCCTCACACACCGATGGGCGACGGCTATCGAGAGTAAGGGCGAGGCTCTAGCAGTGAGCCTCGACATTTCTAAAGCCTTTGACCGGGTCTGGCACCGTGGTCTTCTTAATAAATTACCCTCCTACGGACTGACCGGAAGATTATGCGGATGGGTGTCCAGCTTTTTGGCCGGTAGAAGCATCAGGGCTGTTGTCGACGGCAGCTGTTCTGACTGCATGGCCATTAACGCTGGAGTACCGCAAGGCTCAGTGTTGTCCCCTACTCTGTTTCTGCTGCATATCAATGACGTGTTGTCTATTGACGGCATTCATTGTTATGCAGACGACAGTACGGGGGACACTTGTTACACAGGCCGCCCCGGTATCTCTCGGGACGCAGTGGAAGAAAGTCGTGAACAGCTTGTGTCTGAAATCGAGGCTACTCTTACTAGAGTGTCCGATTGGGGTAGACAAAATCTTGTCCAGTTCAACCCCTCCAAGACACAGGCGTGTTTCTTCACCGCTAAGAAAGCCCCAATTACTGTAGCGCCACAATTCCAGGGCACATCTCTTTCCATCTCTAAAAGTATAGGGATTCTTGGTGTTGACATCTCCAGTGACGTTCAGTTCCGCAGTCATTTGGAGGACAAGGCCAAGCTAGCGTCCAAGAAGCTCGGTGTGCTCAACAGGGCGCGGCGGTACTTTACTGCGGCGCCAACACTGCTTCTCTATAAGTCGCAAGTGCGGCCACACATGGAGTACTGCTGTCACCTCTGGGCGGGGGCACCTGAATATCAGCTTCGTCCATTTGACTCGGTGCAGAGGCGAGCTGTGAGAGTTGTCAACGATCCTTTACTGACAGGTGGTGTTGAACCTCTTTGCGACAGGAGAGACTTTGCCTCCTTATGCGTGTTCTACCGCCTGTACAATGGTATCTGCTCTGAGGAATTGTTTGACATGATGCCCAAGGCTACGTTCTATCATCGCACCGCTCGCCATAGACTGGGATTTCATCCTCACACCCTACGTCCGGAGCGTTCGAGCACGGTTAGATCCGATAGGGGATTTCTTCCGCGCACGCTTAGGTTGTGGAATGATCTTCCTGCCTCGGTTTTCCCAAACGCCTACAGTATGGGGTTCTTCAAAAGGGGTCTAAGAAGGTTTTTACAGGGTCGGCAGCGCGAGTGTGGCGCCTCTAGTGTTGCAAACGTTCATAGGCTGCGGTGACCACCAGTCCTCCTGGTGGGCCGTATGCTTGTCTGCCACCTTAGTGGTATAAAAAAAAAAAAAAAAAAAAAAAAACGCTCAGCTAGTAATTAAAATAATCATTAAATTTTCATATTTTCTTAAAGTCTTACATCAGAAACTGGCTATTTCTCCTGGTTGCTTAAATTTGATGGTCACACGCTTATATTTTCTAAACCGTATGAGTTAGAAAGAAATGTTTTAAAATAGTGGATAAAACAGCTATTAAGCTATAAAATACATGAACTTTGTTGCAATAGAAGTAAATATTCATACCAAAAATTAACACGAAAGGTCAAAATCGGGGTCATTTTTCGCATTCTACTCGTGTCACACTTCCCGATTCAGTTAAACATTTGGTTACTGCTTCACCAAATTTCCATACATTTTGAAGTTACATACACTAAATTCACCGTAATAACATACACTTCACACACAGTATTACAAAAAAAATCTTCTAACTATTATTTAGAACTTAAAACACAATATACATCGGTCACACGAATCTAGCTACTCTAAATTTGCGTAGTAAACGGTTTACTGTTGACCAAAACGACCGCCTCAATAACAAAACTCAACTTAACTGAACGTTATTAGTGATCGGGCATCGCGGGAGTGCAACGTGCAACTCCTGGCTCCTTGAGAAAAAAAAATATCGGTAAGTTTCTACATTTGTCACTTAATTCGAGTACTTTTCGTAGGTGACTTTTTGTACATTGTATAATAGCTATTGAAGTCAGAATTTATTCATCGAAACCGCAAATTAATTAAGATATTTATGTAGTATTTGATTTAAAACGTAACGGCTAAACTTTGTCGGAATTTAAAAAAAAGCTATGTTTTCGTTACCTTCGTGTCACATCCTTCGTGGCGTTTTACCCACGAAGGTGAGTTTATGCCACGAAGGTGATCTCTGACTAGTTTCAGTAAGAGTAGTACTCTTTTAGATTCGTATTGTAGTAGATATGTAGCGGAATAATAGTAGAACAAATAAGTAGGTACCTACAATCATGGCAAAGGACAGAGCAATACCTATAACATTCCGTGTGAAGCCCTTTTATAGGAGTAGAAATCCCCACCGGACGTTATGCCAGATCCAAACCGTCTAAAACCCACATCGTAGCTACTTACCCGTCTAGTATTAGGCGCCCCGGGCAACTCCTTAGAATGATGTATCAGGGTACCCGACAGGCTTAGGCTATCACCGTGGCCTCGCCTACGGGTTCGGGTGTTATCTTGCGTCTTTTGGGTTAGTTCAGATGCTTTTCCGCTTCTTGAGGCGTGCGGCATGCTAAGAACTTTTGAACAAAGACACAATGACCTTCGCGTCCAAGTCTCACGAAGAAATCCTGGGAAAGAGTCATGCCACCTAAAGCTTAATCAAGGCACCTACTACCTTATACTTATATCAACTTAAATACATTTAGGTACCTAGTACTCGTCGAGTTTTCCGGCAAGGCGGTTTGTGACTACTCTCGAGAACAACTTGTAACATGGCTAAGGAGTGAGATGGGTATATAATTCTTCAGCAAGGTCTTGTCACCTTTTTTGAAAAACCGAGCCACCGCACTCCCGCTCCATGCGGGATTTAGGTGTTTGTCCCTGTTGGAGGACGGAATTAAAGAGACTCGTCCGCTCTTTGAGAACACACTCGAACTAGAGTCCCGCCAACTTTAAGAAGCGCAGTCGTTATTCCGTCCTCTCCAGGGATTTATTGGTTTTTAGTTGTTCGAGAGCAGCCCTGACCTCGCCCTGGTCAATATCCAGAATGTCTTCGGTATAGTGGCGCATTAGTGGGGCTCTGTGGTTGTTCGCGCCTCGAACAAGTTGCAGATGTCAAGCACTAGATGACCGAAAACCGGTTGCATCGGCCCCTCCAACATCGGGCCGCCATACTAGCACTTGCCCTACTATTCTCATACAGTCAACATATCGCTTTGTAATTTTACTCAATTATTAAAACGATATCTATGCAAGTCGTCTAATTATTTTTATGTTCCCATACTGAACATAAGTGGCGACCGTGAAAAGTAAATAACTCATTTCCAACTTCGGATTACTACGATTTGCTGCGTTACGTACGTAAACGTCGGGGTCAAACTACCTACGCTTTCAAGACTACGAGTTTTTGCAAGAAAAAAGCCATCGAAAGAAAGAAAGAAAGAAAGAAAGAAAGAAAGAAAAATATTTATTGTGAACCACAACGCACATACATATTACGACATTATAGGTATAAAGTACTTAAAATTAATTAATAATATCTGCCACGTAGTGTGATCTGCTCAGGCAGCGGTCAAAGTTTATTCTAGGCGTTATAGAAAAAAAAAAGAAACAATGAAACGTAGAACATCTATGTCCGCCGTCCGACTCCGAGCATGACAGTCATGACATGTGACAATTGCACGCGTCAACGTCATTATGACTACACAACAATGTTGGTTACGTGTCTTACTACGTGGCTACACGTGCTTTTTCATTTAGTGTACTTTTTACAACTTTTTACTACTAACTATATTATGTACGCTGTGCCCGCAATTAGGGATAGACACTCAGCATACACTGAGATGGGTATCAACCATGCCAGTACTGATTTTCAGTGCCACCCTTTTATAGTGTCACCCGACGCCTTCCGGCAATATCGTTCCATGAATCAATACAGTGAAACATACCCACTGAATTATAAACTAGAAACTTATACCTAAAAGACAAGGAGAATACTTCAAACGCCAAAAGGTAAGTAGAAAAAAAATCCCTACAATGCACAATTCCATTAGGCATGCCATGGTTCTGACCTTATTACTACTTGTAACTTTGCTAACTCACTCCTCCCATCACAGGACCAACAAAGTGTAGCACCACCAGAAGACCAATATCACCTCTCTAATATCTGCTGTTGACAATAAATAGCCATGAGGTGCCCAAACACCACAGAGAGGCGACTCCGAAATGATCTGGCTGTGGGGACAAACATTAAGGTATACCAATGATTTATACTACACATATAATTATTCGCAACAATAGTATTTATAAACATACATACACAACCCATATGTCTCTTCTGACCGCCTCGTTGATCTAGAGATCAAACTGTGACTGCGGGTCATATAGAAAACGCCCAAACCCAAACACTCACATCTGTGAATCACACACATGAACTCTTTTGGTATAATAGTAGAAATCCTTTGTACTTGACTTTAAATGTGTATCTGGATTTCAGGTCCCTAATAGGTGGAGGCAGATCATTCCAGATTCGCATCGCTGCATATTTTAGAGACCCTCGGAAAGCTGTAGTCCTATGCCTGGGCACTGATATAGTGCAAGTTGTAGACCTAATAGAGTAAGGATAGTAACTTTTCCTAAAACAAATTTTTTTATAAAGATAGTCAGGCTTTTTAAATTTTAATAAGTCAAAGAGCATAGTGGCTAAATGTAACTTTCTTCTGGCCTCCATTTTCAATACATTATTGGCATTAATATAAGGTGTTACATGTTGCCGTCTTGGTATCTGGAAACAGTACCGAGCACAAGCATTTTGTATGCGCTGTACAAGATTCTTAGTCTTGGCCAGCAAGCACGGACCATACACTATATCGCAATAATTAAATCTAGATAGAATGAGACTGTCCACCAGTTGCTTTCTTAGTGCTGTCCCCAAATAGTCCCGAATGTTGTAGAGAAGTTTTAATCTATAGAAACAATTTTTTACAATTTTATTCACATGTCCTTCAAATTGGAGCTGAGGGTCCATCACGAGACCTAGGTTGGTGGTCTCTTCAACTCTTGCCACTCTTTGAGCATTTATAACTATTGCTGGATCGTATTTCAAGATATTTTGAATTTGTTTCTTACTGCCTAGTATCATAAATTTAGATTTTAGAGGGTTAAGGATAAGTGAGTGCTCCCTTGACCATTGGACTACCCTTTCCAGGTCCTCATTTAATTTGGACACAGCTGTAAGTGTGTCATCAGGTTTAAATGACAGATACAATTGTGTGTCGTCTGCATACATGTGGAAATGACAGTGTTGAAAAGAACTGGTGATGTCTGCCGTATATAAGATAAACAACAGTGGACCCAAAATAGATCCCTGCGGCACCCCCCTGGTCACCTTAAGGGGAGGTGAAGACATCACTGTTCCATCCTCACTTTGTATTTCAACATACTGTGATCGATTTGTTAGGTAGCTCTCGAACCACCTGACAGTATTTGATGTAAACCCATAGTAAGTCAACTTAGATAATAATAATGAAATATCCAGGGCATCAAAAGCGCGGGAATAGTCCAATAGGACTAAAGCTGTTCCCTCTCCGCGATCCCTAGCTTCCAAAATATTTCCAACCACATCACATAAGGCCATAGCCGTACTGCGACCCTTCCTAAAACCGGACTGCTTATCAGGGAGAATGCTATTTTGCTCTAGGTACTCCATGACCTGCATATGCACCACCCTTTCCAACACCTTAGACAAGCATGGAAGAATGCTTATAGGCCGGAGATCTTTAATGGAGTTCAGGCGGCTAGTTTTCGGTATAGGCCGAACCACAGAGCACTTCCACAACTGCGGGTAAGTGTGTGTAGCGATCGATGTGTTGATTACTTGGGTGATTGTTTTTAGTGAGTTAGGGAGTGTGAGTGTCAACATCTGTGCACTGATTTGGTCAATACCCTGTGCCTGTGTCTTAATGTTATTCAGAATCTTTAGAATTGTTGATTGGTCTACAGGTCTGAGTTCAAAATTTACACTAGGGTTATGCCTATGATGTTCATAGTATGTTAATTGAGACAAACTCACTACACACTGTCCCGGCACATCCAGGAAGGCTTTGTTGATGGTATCTGGGTTGTTAAAGTGACTCGGCAAACAAGAATCCTTATGTGAGTGGAGTACCTGATTTTTCAAGTTCTTCCACATAATTTTAGGGTTATTAATATGTTCACTAATATTTTTTGAGAAATACACAGACTTCTCATTACGCAACGCCACCACAGCCTGATGTTTTAGCTCTAAGTAGTATTTTTTCTTGGACTCCAGTTTAGTATTCTGATAAATAAGCCTCGCTTTGTCTCGCAAACGGAAAAGCAATTTAACATTATCAGTAATCCATGGAGTTTTCTTGGTCCTGAACATCTTTTTCTTCACAGGGGCATGCATGTCAAATAGATGTACAATCCAGGCAGACAAAGCCTCCACCATGTCATCAACATTAACCTGTGAATTCATGTGGTGCCAAGGTATCAATTCAATGTCAATATTAAAAAGTTCTGGCAAGATATCTCCAAATGGTCTGTATATAACCCACCTGGGTTTCTCCTTAACTTTTTTTAAAGTGGACTCACAAGTTACCACCGCATGTTTACCCAGTTCTGGAACATGGGTAACTGTGACATTATAAACATTCATGTCCGTACAAATAACATCTATTAGAGTGCTCTTATCATCAGTAAAATGTGTTGGTGCATTTACAACCTGATGCATATTAGTATAATGTAAAAATTGATGAAGCTTTTTTGTGTTTGTCGCACACTGGATCAACATATTTATGTTAAAATCACCCAATAGGATTATATTATCATAGGGAGCCATTGCACAAATACTATCCGTCAAACTGTCTATGAACCTATCCACACCCAGCCAGGGCGGTCTATATGCAGTGCCAACTATAATTTTTCTGCCATAAGTAGTCAAGGACAACCAATACTCCTCTACCTGTGAATCCACCGGGTGACTTCTGGTCCTAACACTGACCCCATTTCTTATGTAAAACCCGACACCCCCCCCGATTCCATCCTTTACCACTGTAGGTCTTGGAGTATGCCTCAATTTGTAACCCGGCACTGATGGAGCTCTGCCATCCTCTCCCAACTTTAGCCAGGTCTCATTGATGGCCATTATGTCAACTGAATGGTGGTTCATGGCTATTAAAAACTCATCCTGCCTAGTTCCAAGTGAACCAGCATTAAAAAGTCCAAATTTTAAATATTTATTTTTGTTAATCACTATGAATAAGAATTGAAAAAATATATATAATGTCTACAAAACATATGTTAAAGAAGTTAGCATGATATTTTTTTTTAAACACTTTAATGCATGTATAACCCATTGGTGTACTAAACAAAACATCAAAAAATCCCTTAGGCTTATGTTTGGGTATGATTATTTGATTATTTAATCCCACTGCTATAATAAAAATATTTAAAGTTCCATAAAACAATAAGTAAAGGAATCCTATAGCAATACTTGGCCCAATACCTAGCATAACTAATACATAAATATACCCAAAAATGTGTATATCTCCATCAGATTCACAACCCGGACAGTCACATACCATCATACTTAGTACTATAATTTGTTGTCTGTTATAGTTACAATTATAAAGACCATGTAACATGCTATGTGTACACCTGCTGACCCTATATAATACCAAGTCTGTAATTGTTCGATATTTCATAATTAAGTCATGGCAAGTATAAGTAACATGTATATAAAACCTGTAAATATTATACATCAATATCTTTGTAAATTTAGTATATTTTAAATCAAAACCTATGTAAATATTGTAAATTCTCTGGAAATCAGTTTTCACATTGCAAACATAAACAACATAACACACATCCATTCTTATGCAAATACTGTAAATACATTTTTGTATGTATCCCGCCACAGATCCTTTTCCTTTAATATCAATGTTAATATACAACATATTTATTGCTACAAAAGAGTAATATATATTAATTGCCACAAAAGAGTTCTCAGTAATAACATAAATCAACTGTAATGGAACAGCGATAGACAACTTAATCCTTAGTTGTATTAACATTAATTTTGCCAAAAACACGCTCCAGATCCTCTTCCGAGCGAATAGCGTGGGTTCGCTTACCATCAGCTTCCTTTGTTAAAATTTTACCCCGCCTTGTCCATGTATATTTCCAGCCCAATTGTGTGGCAGTCTGTCGTGTCAGGAAAAACAGCTGCTTGTTAGTCCTGGTCAACCTCTCATTGAAGTAAAAGCGGCGCGGGGGCCCCTCAAAGCAATCCAGGTCAGCGGTGGTGGCGCCGCGCCTTACCCGAGCGCTCTTCAGCAGCTCGTCGCGCAGCCCGCGCCGCGCCAGCCGCACCACAATGCGCCTGCCCCTGGCCGCGCCCGCGCCGTCCGCTCCCCTGGTCCGCTCCGTCCGGGGTCCCACTCGCTCGGCATACACTATGTCGGTTTTATCAAGGGTTACCCCGATCTTCCTTGCCACCAGCTCGACCGTGTGGATCACATTTTCCCCAGCACACTCAGGTAGATTTGAGATCTCCACGTCAGAGAGCAGAAGATCTTGCTCCCTATCGTTAATCTCAAGTCTCAAGTTATTTACTATATGTTCCAGTTCGTGTGCTGGTTGGGGGTCCCTCTGACGATTCTCGATCAAAGCTAAGCGACTTTCCAGAGAATCAACCTTCTTCCTACACGTTGCCAAGGACTGTCGAAGGTCGGCCACTTCCAGTCTAAACTCCCTCAGCTCCAACGTCAGGTCATCCTTCATAGACCGAATCTCTCCCCTCAGGAGCCGCATTTCGTGTGCTAGGTCAAGTCCAGGCGACGGACAGGTGGCCCGCCCCCCGACAGACACGCCCGAACCGCCTGCAGAGACTGCAGAATCCAGCTGACTGGGGGGCGTATCCACACCAACGTCATCTGCCAAAGGAGCCATTCGGGTGATATCTTTGTTGACCTTGGTCCTATTTCTGCACTTACATGCTGCACCTCCCTTCATGGAGAGAAATTTCCCGCATGTTGAACACTTGCCAGCCATATTCTCAACTATTTAGGCCGAACAATAAATATATTACAACAACAGTACGAATAGTTCGCCTACTGGACAACAGATGGCGTTGTCGCCACTTTTGTAAATAGTCTGTTTCAGGCCGCTCCAATCACGATCCCTGATTAACTCACTGAAAGTTTTAATCGCAATTCACTGGTCCACACACAGGGATATAAAATTGATAATTTAATTGTATATAATAGTTTTTATTGTTTTTTTTTTGTTGTTATAGGGTAGATTTTAGTCACTATTATTGTACATAATATAATTTTAGATTTATTTAAATGTTCACAAATATATGGCACTGGATAACAATATATGTCTTTTATTATTGCTTTCCACGAAATATTCCACTTAATTTACTTCAATTTAACTATACAATTATTTTTAATGACAATGTAAACATAGACACGAACTGCCAGCGACGTCAAGCGCCATCTATCTCTCAAGCGCCATATCGAGTCATCGAAGCACCAAGTTACCAGCAGACACGCGTAACACTAGAAGCAGCAGCCTAAGAAGCATTACGGTCAAGAACAAAGAAGCGGAGACAAGCACTTTTGCAGCCTTGCGAGCCGGCCAAGCGGAGGTCCAGCGGATTCTACAAACGCACCAAAGCAGCGGTTCTGCCAGCCAAAAAGTGAGCCCGTTCCTTTTTATCCATTCTCATCATTCCAAATAATCCTAAAAGCATTATATTTGTGTGAACAGATCTTTTCTATTAGGACTATACGTACTTACGTACCTACCTAACTTCTACCTACCTACTATATTTTCTAGCTATCGTATTGCTTCGCAACCTTATAAGTCGCCTATCTATCGTTATATACGTCTATTTTACGACTTATAAGCCTTCAGTGCAGTAAATACATAGCTATCTATGCATAGTTTTAACTTCAAAGCAAAATAGCCTTTGCAACTTATAAGTCGCCTATGTTACGTTCTAAACGCCTATTTTACGACTTAAAAGTCTTTATTGCAACCTACAGAGCTATAAATATAATCAGTTCAAATCACAATAGCTAAACCTATTGTAAATATCAAGATTGTGCTTAATCATTCACTTTCACTAGCTTCAATCACTCCTTATTTACATAACTTACCCAGTTAAGTTATATACCAAGTTATATGCCTAGAATATTATAATCACAACACATTCTTGATAAGATTTCGCATCATTACCTAGCAATCCCTACCATTATAACTATAACCTAACAACTAGTGCACCTATCTAGCAAAACTTAATTAACTTTCAAACATAGCCCATATTATTGCACTATTTCGTCTTCATAATCTTCTGAGCTGAGAACTATTGCACTTAACTTAATCCTACAGCTATTGGTACATTATATACTTTGTATACAAGGCATCCACAACAATCTATTTCAGCCATAGTACGAGCTTCGTCTAATCATCGCGCAATCACTGCAACACTCGGTGTGCTGGCGAACTGCACCGGCCGGTCTACTCGGCACCCCACCCCGCGCCGCACAGGCAGCCATCAGCTGATCCGAACCGGTCTCCGAGATTGCAGCCGTGAGTGCGTGAAGCGAGGAGCGTATCGTATGCAATTCTTATCAATTAACACTAACTATTAGCAAACCATTCATTTTTCGTTCGTACGTTATCTTTGTTATTATGGAGCCTACTTATAAAACTTTAAACTTAAAACGTGCGTCTATTAAAGGACGTATTACTAAATTTATTAATCAATTAGATGAATTTAAGAATAAAAAACCAACTCCTATAGAAGTTAACGTACTGACACAGAGATTAGCTAAAATGGAAGTTTTATTCGGCGAGTTCGACAGCGTACAGTCTGAGATTGAGACACTTGAGCAAAGCAACTTAAGTCAAGAATTAGACACTATAGAATTAATTGAGCAAACTTTCCACAATGCCATTGCAAGGGCCCAGGAATTTGTTTCGTCACACACCACGACTAAAAAATTATAACGTAGCCAAAATTGTAGTAGCTTTATTGGGGCTGACGAAGATGATCACGAAGTTATAGGTTTTCGATTACCAGTCATCAAAATTAGTAACTTCGATGGCACATTTTATAAATGGCTAGAATTTCGTGACACCTTTAGTTCATTGATTCATAACAATTCTAAATTAAAAAATATTCATAAGTTCCATTATTTGATTTCTTATTTACAAGGTGAAGCTGCGCGCGTGATAAGCAATTTGGTGGTTTCTGACGACAACTATCCTGAGGCTTGGAATCTTCTTTGCGAACGTTATAATAATATACGCCAATTAATTTATAATCATGTTAAAGCATTATTCAAAATAGAGCCATTGCGTGAAACGGATAAATCATTAAGATTCATTATCGATCATATTTCGAAAAATCTACGCGCTTTGAATACTTTGCAACAACCAACCGACCATTGGGATACGCTGATCATATACATAGTTACAGAGAAGTTAGACAGCAATACTCGTGTTAAGTGGGAGGAGTACATACAAGCCAATATCAGCGTTAACTGTATGCCTAGCCTTGACGACTTTATGACATTTTTGAAGGGGCGCGCTGACGTTTTGGAGTCTGTTTATCGTAACAAGCAGATTAAAGCGCCGCCTAGCGACTCCTTCATGAAATTCACTCACAGCAATAAGCAGGGTTCCTTTCCACATACAAAATCTCTTATAGGTCAGGTAAAAAAGCAGTATTCGTCTCAAAACTTTAGGAATTGTATCGTTTGCAATGAAAAGCATCGTATTCATGAATGCGCACAATTCAAATCAAAATCCGTACCCGATAGACTCGAATTAATATCAAATTTGAATTTATGCTCAAACTGTTTGCGTAAGGGACACAAGGTACATGAGTGTAGGCTGCCAGGAAATTGTAAAGTATGTGGAGGACGCCACAATAGTCTCGTACATAAGTCTTCAGAGGTTGACACTAACACTACACGTTCTGAATCAGTCTCCATGCCAGCTGTTGCAACTTCTGAGACATTACTTTGTACAGCCCTGGTTGACGTAGTCAATCCAATTACTAAAAAGTGCGTTACTGTTAAAGCTTTATTGGACAATGGCAGTCAAGGTTCCTTCATAACAGATAATTTAAAAAACAAATTAAACTTAACTTCTCTAAGTTCTAACGTTCAAAATGTTATGGGCATAGGTAACACAATTTTCAAGCTTAATGCTGAACGTTGCAACGTTCAAATAAAATCTAAGGTAGGGAATTACAGCATTATCACTTCATGTTTAGTTATACCTAGTATTACAGGCAAAATACCGAAGTCTTTTATAGACATAGCACGATTAAATCTAAAGTCAATAGAACTAGCAGACCCCAGCTTTTTTGAGCCGTCTGACATAGAACTTTTAGTCGGTGCTGACATATTTTGGGACATTATAGGTACCAAACAGCAGTCTTTAGGAAAGGGTAATCCCATTCTACACGACTCCAAGTTCGGATGGCTCATTGCAGGTCCCATGCACTATTATAGTTCTAAAAATAATTTTAATACTAAATCTCACATACAATGTCACATTTCTAGTACGTCAATTAATAATAATAATTTAATAGATCTTCACAGTGACTTAAAAAGGTTTTGGGAGCTCGAAACCTTGCCTAAAAAGTCCCTGTACACTGACAAAGAAAAAGCTTGCGAACAACATTATATACAGCACACTAAGCGGACTGATATTGGTCGCTTTTGTGTCAAGCTGCCTTTATTAGATAGTGTTGATTGTTTAGGCGACTCATACCCAGCCCCGGATCTAGAGATTTTTTTAGGCGGGGCAAAATGTGAAAATGCCGCCCCCATTAATCCCCCCCCCCCCCTATTTTTTTAGGTTCCTTAGTTCAAAGTTGAGAGTAGTTTCAGCGAAGGTACAAATCTGCGTCTTGCACAGTAGACACCTTTTTTGGAGGGATTTCTAGATACTTATGCAAATCCGTCACGGAAGCTATACCGAAGTCTTACCGACTGAAAGCACACAAATCCTACCACTGCCTACGGTCTGGCGCCCCCGGGTAAGCCTTCGGAAGGATGTCCCAGAATTTACCAAAAGACATTGGCTACCATTGCGACCTTACCAAGGGGGTTTGGGTCCTCTCCCGCATCTTTGGGGTTGTTCAGGTGTTGTCCCGCTTCTTAGGATGTGTGGCGTGCATGAAACGTTCACGTCACACTGTCTTCTTGGGCCTGCTTCTGTTAAAAAGATGAGCAGGCCCCCGGTTATGGAGACCGAGAGTCTTGGGCGAAGACAAGTCTGTAAACTGGGGCGCCGAAGTTATCTCCAGTTTCCCGCTTTTTTTCCGATACTCAACGCCACGCCAGACACGAGTATGAACTGTCCGCCGAAAGTCGAGACGAGATCCCCCTTAGGTACTCCCCACTGGAGATGATGGCCACCATGATCTCCAGCGAGAGAATGTCCACGACCAGACCTGCTAATAGGACATGGCGCTGTTACGCTCACGCTGTGCACTCCTCCACTGTGTGCACCGCTGTGTCCTGACTGCGTTCCTCACAGTGCTGTCACTCAGCTGTGGTTTTTTTTTGTTTAACGTGAGGGAAAATCCTTATGGATGTTATGCCGGACTCCTACCGACTAAAAAACCTCACGTAACGCCCAACAGCCTATAGTTGGGAGCCCCGGGTAAGCCTTCGGAAGGATGTCCCAGGACTCCCAACAGACCCACGGCCGCCACTTCGGCCTCGCCCAGGGGGTGGTACGGGTGCTATCCCGCGTCTTTAGGGGGTTTCGGGTGTGATCCCGTGATGGAGGCCGATAGTCCTCGGCGAAGACAAGTCGGCGGCGCCCAGGCCGCCGACTGCGGAACTTGGGTGGGAGAGTTCTCTCCCGTTCCCGCCCCGCCGTCTCTTTCACAAGCATGACCTGCTCGCAGAAAGAGGCGGCACAGTCCCACTTACTCCCGCTGGAGAGCATGGCTAGCACCATGGTCTCAAGCGAGAGAGTGTCCACGTCCAGACCCACCACGAGGACCTGGAGCTGTTGCGCCTACGCCGACTCAGCTGTAGTTTCCCGGTATATCCGTCACACAGGAGCTCCCGTGCCCCGTAATCATCTGCGACAACCGGTAAAAGAGGTTGTCGTTGCTCCTCTCCTTCTGAAGAGAGGGTAGAGAAGAAAAGGGGATCTCAGCTGTAAACGCACATTCCTGTTTCCTGGCGTTTTAATCTATAAAGTTTTCTAAATTAAATTGGGAAATGCGGTCAGGCCCGATCTAGATCCACCACGAGATGCCGTCTCTTTTCTTCTACGTCGGACCGCCCCCCTCTGAACGGACTGAGGATGTCTAGATAGTCTCTCAGTATTAATATCGCATTATGAAGAGAGGGTAGAGGATGGAAAGGAGATCTTTCATGCTGTAAACGCACACGTCTTTATTTCCTGGCATTTAAATCTACCAGTTTTTCTAAATCCCATTGCAGACTCGGTCGAGATACGCTAAGAGCTGCCGCCTCTTTTTCTCCAGGTTGGGCCGCCCCTCCATTGGACGGCCAGATTAACTTTCCTGTAGAGTACTGTGTCTGCATAACAACCAGTGCACCCGAGGAATAATATTCCGAAGAAATAGTGTCGGACTACACAGATCCCTGTGGTACTCTTGAATTAAACTGGAGAAAGCAGGGAACCTGACCAGCACAGAGGACTAGTAGATATACGTCACCCGTGCAGGAAACTGGCCATCCAGCAACACAATTGAGTTTACTTATAACATTTAGTGAATTGATTTTATAATGCTATCCGTTGACTTATGACGCAACAAGAGATATTTTGAGAACACAACAAATTTCCAAAAAATTGAATATGAAATACTGTGGTCGCCGCCGCCCCTGCGTCCTCCACAACATACTGCAAGTTTGTAAAGAAGTGATGCATGCATGGGAATGTTAGCTTCCTTTCAAGCATCTGGGATATATCTATAGTTAATTTCTGATATCATTTGAGCATAATTATTTCTTGTGAAGAGAGATGAATAAGTTGGAGTGTTTATTATATGGTAGGTAATCACCTATCGTCAACGTACTGATGATTTGTGCATTTGTCTGCAAAGTTTGAATTTGTCGCCCCCTGATTTGCCGCCCCCCTGATCTTGCCGCCCGGGGCACGGGCCCCGGCTTGCCCCCCCCTAGATCCGGGGCTGCTCATACCGTATGGCTTTAAGAAGATTCCTAAACTAAGAGCGACGATTTCGTAAGCAACCTGAACTTAAATCCGCTTATACAACCTTTATAAATGAATACCGAGATCTAGGGCACTTATCAATAGCAGAGGTACACCGTCCTCAGAATGCCTATTTTGTTCCGCACCATCCCGTAATCCGTGGGGGTAGTGAGTCCACACGCCTACGCGTTGTCTTTGACGCATCAGCAAGCACTACATCTGGTTTGTCTATAAACGACATACAAATGATAGGCCCAACAGTCCAAGACTCTCTATTCAATATCCTCATACGTTTTCGACAACATCGTTACGTACTGTTAGGAGGCCGACCCAAAATGTCTTTAAAAAAAAAACGATTTATTCACCACGAACTTCTTTTATTGAAGAACACTTACATAGGCTTTGACTACAGAACCTTTAAGTAAATGCAACTGACCGACCCGGCGTATGGAATCTAACTAACTTGAAAAATGGTAAATCAAAATGGAGTATTAATCATAATGTCGAATCTGCACTTTAGCGCGATGTGCGACGTAAATGTCCAGTGTCGACTATGCAATATTTACATGTAAAATAGAGATATAACAGCTCCCCCCTTTTTGACGGAGCATTATCTAAATTAAGATAAGCGAAGTCACGAAATGGCAAAGATTCTGTAGTTTACAATGGTATCTTAGAAATATAGAAATGCTTATTATTACCATCAGTAAAACATTACATGTACTTATGTGAAAAGTAGACCCAAAATGATATAGTAATTAACTATAGTTAACAAAATTAGAACTTAAGATTAGGTAATTAATAGAATTCATATTGAATTGAAACAACAATAAAAGGAAATAATTAGAAAATTAAAAAATTTAAATTTCTCCTTGAGGCAAATTCAACCTTATGTACTTTTTTACAAGGTGTGAGGTTAGGCAGAGATTGAATAGACTGATTGTCATTATCATTTGAATTTGAAATTTCAGTCATCTCTATAGAATTTGAAAATTTAGAGCTATGTCTTACTGTTTTCTTGTTATGACATTGGTTAAAAATCTAAATACAGCAGGAAGCAGTGCCGTTAGAGTTTCTACAGAATTTATTATAAATTTTGTAAGCAATATACAAGAATAGACTTATGATTAAAATATATGTAAAAGTTGAATAATAATGGCCATATTTAATAAAATGTGACTCCTTTTGGAGTGCATTTAGTTCCGAGTCCAAGCTATCTAGTTGATGACTCGCGTATTTAAGAGAATCTAAGTTAATTTTGCTCAAAGAAATTGGCGTTAAATTAGGTAAAGTTTTATTAAATATGTCCTTCTTACAACAATCATCTAGAGTAATGTCAAAGTTACTATCTAACGATGATTTAAAAGAATACGTATAGGAGGTCGTTGGCATAAGTTGGATGGTTTTAGAGTAACCTATACAGTTCTCAGTTAGTTTTACAATGCCTGTGCCAACAATAGAATGATCTTGAATATCATCATCACATTTTATAGTTAATTTGTTAGTATTAGATTGTACAAAAATCCATCTATTATTATTTAATTTCTGCCAAATATCGATTTGACCATACAAGAACTTTGCATTGCACTCATTTGGTAAAGATAGAATAACTTCAGTTAACAATTTCGTTTCACAATTAGGATTATTTGATGTCGAATAAACAGATATTTGTGGACAAATAGAATAATCATTGGTAATTACATTGCAATCATCTAAATCATTTAACATTGAATAATGCATCCTATCATCACTTAAAGCCATGTAAGTATATGAAGGCTGAATAAGTGCAAAAGTTTTAACATTCAATTCATCATGTGGAGTAGGCAGAGGAATGTTTTTATAAACAGTGAACTTCTCAGGTGTTATCAAGGGGATTTGCAATAGAAATACAATCTTGTTTTTGTAGTAATAAGAACTAAGTTGAGATACATCTATCAGCGAGTTAATATTATCAATGCTAAGTTGGACTGGAAAATCTAGTCGTTTATTTATTTGATTACTATGTTTACTTAATTCGATAAAAAGGTTGGAAGGACTTATTACACTAGGATGTAGTACATTAACTTTAGAGAATAAAATAACATTTAAAGTAGTATCTAGTAAATTAGAGATAGTTAATAAAGAACTTTCAATAATACTAAGTAAATTATTTAGCCTAGTTATATAAAGTAGTAAATTATCGGTTTTAGTGATTTGGGAAAGAATTTCATTCATATTATTTATTTGGGTATTCAACTTTATTTCGTTTTGATTTAATTTATAAACTGTAGAGTTAAAATTATTTATAGTAGATTTAATTATATGAATGTTGTCTCTTAATAATGTGAACAATTCATTTTCACTCTTCTTGCATGATTCTATAGCAGCATCGTATTTGCGAGCATCGTCGGCGTCTAATGTGCCAAAGAAAAATTTGAGGACTTCTCCTCCGAATTCTAAAGATCTTTTAACTCTATGGTGAATTGATTGATTACTGATAATGTGAGATAAAGATTGTAATTTAATAAAATTAGTTTGGATTAAAACTTCAATAGGACTGAAAAAATCTTTACATTGAGATATTTTATCTGATTGCAATTTAGAACAAAGGGCAACAGTATTCTGCAACATATTCTCTACTTTATTAAGGTATGGGTCTAACGATATAATGTCAATGTGAGTAATTCTCTATCAGGGGATATTGAAAAAATGTACCGCCAGGTTATTTTAGATGAGTCGGACAGAGACCTGCAGCTGATTTTATGGCGTGATGCGGAAAATAAACCACTACAAACACTGAGACTTAATACGGTCACGTATGGCTATGCTAGCGCTAGCTATCTTGCCACCAGGTGTCTCTGGCAGGTTGGTGAGGAGTGCTGTGATGATGACGTCACAAAAAGTGTCATACAAAATGACATATACGTAGATGATTTACTAACGTCTCATGACGATGAGTTTGAGATTCGTCGCATTCAGCAGTCTATATCCACAGCCCTCAGTAACGCGGGTTTTCATTTACGTAAATATAGGTCGAACAACCCTTCTTTGCTACCTTCAGACATCAGTCACTCAAGCAAAGACTTAACAATAAGCCAATCAAATAATACTCTTGGTCTTAATTGGGACCCCTCTAATGATATTTTATATTTTCCAATTACAGTGCCTAATCCAGAGGTGATCACTAAACGGAGTATCCTGTCTACAACTTTCAAACTCTTCGATCCCCTGGGGCTCCTATCCTTGTGCACTATCGTTCCCAAAATTTTGATACAGACCTTATGGTCTCTTAAGCTAGATTGGGATGATCCTGCACCTAAAGATATAATTAAAACATGGCAATCCTTCATTGAAGGTCTTAAATCTATATCTTCTCTATCTATACCACGATGGGTATCTATAACAGAGCCGACATCAGTCGAAATACATTGCTTCTGTGATGCCTCCCAACGGGCTTATGGTTCGTGTCTATACCTGCGCTCTATTGACAAAGAAGGAAAAGTACATGTTAGCCTTCTTTGTTCCAAATCTCGCGTTGCTCCTATATCAAATACGATCACCATTCCCCGTTTGGAACTTTCTGGCGCGTTACTTGCTGCAGAAATGAGCTCTTCTGTGTCATCAGCCTTGAGGCGAAAAATAACACGACACGTCTATTGGACAGACTCCAGCATCGTCCTTAGTTGGCTGCGAATAGGGTCATCTAATCTTAAAACGTTTGTTGCAAATAGAGTCGCCGCCATCAGAGAGCTGACTGACACTGAGGCATGGCACTACGTGCCCACAGAACATAACCCAGCTGATTTACTGTCCCGAGGCGTAAATCCACAAGAGGTATCATCCTGTAAGATTTGGTGGAATGGACCAGAATTTTTATACTTACCTGAGTCACACTGGCCTATTTTACAGCCATCAAAAATAAATAAAAGTCAACCTTTGCCAGAATTAAAAGCTTATACTATCATAAATCATGAAACCAACCCATCAGTAATTGAATTTGATAAATATTCTAATTTAAAACGTCTACAACGTATTATCGCTTATATGTATAGATTTATAAATAATTGTCAAAACAAAGGTAGTAAAAGTACAGACTCACTGACTCCTTCTGAGCTTAATAAAGCTCTTCAAGCATTAGTTTACATTTCTCAACTACAGTCATTTCCAAAGGAATACGACTTGCTAAGTAAGAAAAAGTCATTAAATCCTAAGTCAAATATTTTACCACTTAATCCCTTTTTACATGAAGGAGTTATAAGAGTAGGTGGCCGCATACAGGCCTCACAACTGAGCTTTGACATGAAACATCCCATGTTACTCAGTTCCAGTCATCGTTTAACTCAACTATTGTTTCAGCAAGAGCATCGACGACTATTACACGTAGGTCCTCAAGCGCTATTAGCCTCGATTAGAACTCGTTTCTGGCCTATTGGTGGAAGGAACTTGGCTCGTCGTACTACTCGTAGCTGTCACATTTGTACACGGTTTAAAGGTCAAGCCATGCAAGGCATAATAGGCAATCTACCTGCCGAAAGACTAATACCAGACTTTCCCTTTATTACGGTAGGTACGGACTTTGCCGGACCATTTATGATCGCGGATCGCAAGGGTCGTGGTTGCAAAATTACAAAAGCCTATTTATGCATTTTTATATGTTTTAGATATAAGTGCGTTCATTTAGAATTAGTTAGTGCGCTTTCAAAAGACGCTTTCATTTTAACTCTGAAACGATTTATTTCACGTAGAGGACTACCTAAACAAATTTATTGCGACAATGGTGGGAACTTTGTTGCTGCTTCAAAAGAATTGGAGACGTTCTTTAAAACTAACGTCAGCTCCATCTCAGATTATGCCGCTGGCGAAGGCGTTGAATTTCGCTTCTCTCCAGTTTACGCTCCTCACTTTAACGGACTCATGGAAAGTTGCGTGAAAATGGCTAAATTTCATCTCGTTAGGATACTGGGGACTACGCATTATACTTTTGAGGAACTATCTTCTCTGTTTACACAAATAGAGTGCATCCTCAACAGTCGCCCTCTATGTCCTTTGAGTTCATCCCCATCCGACTTCTATCCCTTAACCCCGGGCCACTTCCTTATTGGTAGACCCCTTAATTCGCTGCCATCATCAAGTCTGCAAACCGCCAACACCCACTCTCTCGATCGCTTCCAAAGAATTGAACAAGTAAGGCAACACTTTTGGTCAAGCTTTCCAGGGGCGGGAATATGTTCGCGCCTCGAACAAGTTGCAGATGTCAAGCACTAGATGACCGAAAACCGGTTGCATCGGCCCCTCCAACATCGGGCCGCCATACTAGCACTTGCCCTACTATTCTCATACAGTCAACATATCGCTTTGTAATTTTACTCAATTATTAAAACGATATCTATGCAAGTCGTCTAATTATTTTTATGTTCCCATACTGAACAGTGGTCACGGTCGCTAGGTCCCGTCGGTCTTTTTTTCCGTGATGCATATAGTTCTCTGTAGAAGCTCCTAACTTCTTCGAGAATCTCGAACCTCGAGGTCTCGATTTTGCCACCCGCTGTCTTCAATTTTGTCAGACGAGGTCTTCCGAGCTGTTGGGCAAATACTTTAGTACCCCAATTTTGTGTGATCGCTGCCTCTACGATGTTGGTATTATAACGTCTGAGGTCGCGTCATAGCAGCTTTCGGATTTTGATGTTTAAATCTCTCTGGTCTGACGAAGACCAAAAGTAAGCAAAAGTAAGTATGCATAGATATTTATTTTTTTATTGAGGTTCGCAAACTGGATTCTCGGCAACACTATTCAACATCGCTCATTTAGACTCAGTTCGGCCGAGAACTCAGTGCGAACACAGCATGCATCCTAATTTTCGCACTTCAATGAAATGTAGATGGCGTTTCCCGTTTGATTCTCATGAGCTCGAGGGTCTCGGGCGAAAGCTGGGAACACCTATTTTTGCTTTTTTCCAGACTGAAACCTTCGGGACACTTGTTGTAGCGTCCTGACTAAAGTGTCGGCCTTATCGTGATCGTAGCCAGTGGTTTCCAGCAGATCGAAACGATTTTGAAGCTCCAATTGGAACTTCTCGGCACACAAAGCTATTTGGAGCGCAGTAGGTCGGAGAGTAGGCTTCATCATCCGGGCCCTTTCGACGCGGAAGTCTAAATTCAGAGACGCTCTGACGAGTCGGTGATCATTTCCGGTATTAAACCTGTTGATCACAGAGACATCTTCTCCAAATATACACCTCCTGTCCGACATGATGAATTTTATCTCGTTCCTTGTGACCTTGTTGGGGCTTCGCCAAGTCCACCTTTTATGGGGTTTCTTCTTAAAGAATGAGTTCATCAAGAAGAGCCCCTGAGCCTCAAGAAAGTTGATAAGCATACTGCCACGCGGTCCCCGGTCATTTCTACGCCCAACACCAAAAAGTCCGATTTTCGTTTCACCGCGTTCTTGTACTCCCACTTTGACAGTGAAGTCCCCTATCATAACATTGTAGTGAGTCTTGGCAGTACCGTGTAATGCTTTCACCACGTCCTCGTACACGGTCTCAACTGCCTCGTCAGTGCTTCTCGAAGTTGGGGCATAGGTACACCTAAATCACCTTCAGGGAGTCCTGTTGGTAAGTCTCAGTATTACGTATGCTACCCGAGGCGGAACTCTCCTGATCTCCACAATGCTGCTAACGAGTTTCTTTTTCACAGTAAAGCCGACACCGCCCTCGGAAGAATGTCTTCCATCACCTTCCCGAAAGTAGAATAGGTCACTCGACCCAAGGGTCAGCGTGTCCTCCCCCTTTCTTCGGACTTCGCACAACACCAGTATGTGTCAGTTTATGCGACCCAGTTCTACCTCCAGTTCGGTGAGCCGATCGTCCAGCCGCAGAGTGCTTCCATTATAAGTAGCCAGGTTCGGACATTCTCACACATCATCATCTAGCCCAAATTAAGACAATATAAGCTTATGCTATGTGATCTAGACAACTGATAATTTGCCACTTTGTGCCAAAGAGATGTACTGTGTTATCTATACATATAATAAAACTGTAGAGGGTCGAGAGTCTGTACATGGAAGATATTTTAAAAATTTTAATTGGAGGGCATTCTCAAATCGATACTGAAGCCGAAAATGTAATTTAAACTTTTCATGTCTGTCTGTCTGTCTGTCTGTCTGTATCCCGAATAAGTATCACGCCGAAACTACTGGACCGATTTGAATGATACTTGGTACATTCCGAGCTTATAGTCCGAGGAAGGTTCTAGGATACTTTTGATCCCGAAGTTTTGCGCGGTTCCTGCGGGAGAGGGGATGAAAGATAAAATGGTTTTTCAGTTGTTATTTCTCAATGCGATTTCAAATATTTTTTTTAGTGTTGGAAAGGACATACTTTAAGAATTTTTCGACCCAAGTTTAAAGATTAAGGGGTTTGTAGTTCAGAAATTAGAGGCATTTCAACTTTCGCCAAACCTAGAATTCAAGGGTTCCTTTGAATGAGAGGGTAAATCTACACGGGCGTGTTGGCTTAATCATAAAAGAGCTTAATTATTAAGGCTGTTGCAAAATAATTCAGTCCACGCCGAAGGCGTGGGCTGAATTGTTTTACAACAGCCCACGCCTTCGGCGCCGCCTTAATCTTTAAGCTCTTTTATGATTAAGCAAACAGGGCCGTTTCACACGTTGCTTGACGAGTCTGATGAAAAATTACCTCTCCTTTCGTGCGCATTATGTGACGTAAACGAAGTTGCGAGGGTCAGCTAGTTTTTATAATATAATGGTTCCAGAATAACTTTTACGTCAAAAGCATGTGTAGGTATAGGATTTGGTAATTGTTTTTAGTTAAGTAGCTGTTGCCATAATTATAACTATTCGGCAGAACAAATTAACTTATAATTTGTACTTAAATAATGATTAATAATGTCTGTAAAGCTACTGCGTCACCTTCGTGGATCGCCGCGTCACCTACGTGGGATCAAATACTTCAAAACCGTATTCTTCCAAATCTGACTCAAAATTTAACTTGTTGACTTATATATGTTACTTAACTTACCAAACGCTTTGTGTTTGTTTAAAAAAATAGTTGAAATAATCAGTATTTAAAATTTACCATGAAGGTGACGATGAGAATCGTAAAAAGTAGAAATAGCCAACTACATTATCTTGCAAGCTATCCATAATTTGAAACAGAACATGAATATCTTTTTTTACATAGAATCCAGAACACGCAGACACATTTCTATCTCTACCAGCTGATCACATGAAGTTAGAAGGTCAAGCGCTCCATGTCAAAACTGCACTGAAAAAGGAGAACATACAGAAAGGCAACAAGAAGGAAGCTAACGACAACAGGAACCTGTACTAAGTCAAAAAAGGAGGTATGTGTCACCCATTGTGTGCGTATAGAGTTAGGGACCCCACAAAAATGGCAGTATCACATTTGTGTTGTTACAGTTGTGGTAGCGGGTACTAAAGCAGCATTAGGACTGTCAGAATCGGATATGTCTAAGAGACTAGCGCTGGAATGTAGTAAAACGCAGATGTTGAAGAACTTGAACAGGTATGAATGGTGTAAGATTCCTAAGAAGGTTAGTGCTTCATAAAGCAGATCCTTGCCGCCCACAAACAACAGGAGTTACGATACGAATTTACCTGTAGTCTGGTAACACAATAGAAAATGGCGACTTTCTCAGTTTATAAAACGACTTAATTATTTTCACCCATTCGTTGCAGTGCTTGTTGTCATCCAAGTAAATGGTAGATTAAATTCTAATAATTTTATATTATAGCCTTTATCTTCAAATTGGGATTAGTACATTGTGTCAATAACATTCCACCATAAAGTTGTACGATGCTGAAGATGGGTGCATAGTTTTCATAACAAATGTGCCATTCAGCCTTGATAATTAACAACTTAAAGAACTCGCAGAACAAACTGGGCCAGTTAAATATGCCCTTATCTGCGTAGAAAAAATGACTTATCATTCTAGAGGCTCCGGATTTGTTAAGTTTGCGGTAAGCTGTATTCCTCTGTGTATTATCATTTTCAACTGGTAATAGCCGAATCTTAGCGCCTGTATTCTTAGCATTCCATGGATTCTACGTGCGGGCGCCAGGTCCATAGCGTGGCACAGGGGGGGGACACCCCGATGGCGTCTGGGACTTGCGACCCACTCGAGTAGTGGTATACTTACTAATATGATAAATGCGAAAGTTCGTGAATGTGGATGTTTGTCACTCTTTCACTCTTAAACGAGTGAACAGATTTGACCGAAATTTGGTAGAGAATGACATTAAAGTCTGTATAACACATTGGCTACTTTTTATCCCGGGAATACTTTCCTGCGGGAAGCAGCATCGGGAACAAATTATACGCTCAGCTAGTAATTAAAATAATCACTAAATTTTCATATTTTCTTAAAGTCTTACATCAGAAACTACATTATCTTGCAAGCTATCCATAATTTGAAACAGAACATGAATATCTTTTTTTACATAGAATCCAGAACACGCAGACACATTTCTTTCTCTACCAGCTGATCACATGAAGTTAGAAGGTCAAGCGCTACATGTCAAAACTGCACTGAAAAAGAAGAACATACAGAAAGGCAACAAGAAGGAAGCTAACGACAACAGGAACCTGTACTAAGTCAAAAAAGGAGGTATGTGTCACCCATAGTGTGCGTATAGAGTTAGGGACCGCACAAAAATGGCAGTATCACATTTGTGTTGTTACAGTTGGGGTAGCGGGTACTAAAGCAGCGGTAGGACTGTCAGAATCGGACATGTCTAAGAGACTAGCGCTGGAACGTAGTAAAACGCAGATGTTGAAGAACTTTTTTGTTTATTATATACGTCAATGATATTGAAATGTGTTTTCAGCATTCCAGGCTCCTGTGCTTTGCAGATGATATGAAGGTCTTTGCCTCTATAGAATCAGACGCAGATGTATTGGGGCTGCAGGCTGATCTTTCTCGCTTAGATGACTACTGTCGTGAAAATAGACTTGAACTGAATCCATCCAAATGTTCACTGGTCACATTTAGTAGGAAAAAGAGTGTAATTGATTCATCTTATAAACTAAAAAATCAAGTAATTCCCAGTGGGGAGTCAGTAAGGGATCTAGGAATTATCCACGACTCTAAGGTGCTATTTGACAAGCACATTGAGTATATAGTGTCGAGAGCCTCCAAAGCCCTTGGTTTTATTATGCGTAGTTCGGCCTGCTTTAAAACGTCAAGACCTGGAAGATACTGTATTGTAGTTTTGTAAGGAGTATATTAGAGTACGGTTCACAGGTATGGAACCCACGGTATGACAGCTACATCGCAGAAATTGAGAAAATTCAGATTAAATTCATTAAATATATTTGCTTTCGGTTAAAAATCCCCTATAAATGCTCGGAGTATATTAAATTATGTAAAAAGTTCCACCTAATTACACTGTCGGAGCGAAGAAATATCGCAGACATATCGTTTATTTTAAAAATTACATCAAATGCCGTTGACTGTCCCGACCTGTTGAGTAAGCTGTTTTTTAATGCACCAACCAAGCTACCAAGAAACCTTAAACCGCTTCATGTCTTTAGATGCGGTATCAATTACAGACAAAACTCATTCATACCGCGAGCATGCAAGAGTCTAAACTCAATGGCAAATGAACTCGATTTTGATATTTTTAATACAAGCATTCCAGTAGCAAGACGTCAAATGAGCAATAAGTTTTTCAAAAACTAGTATTAGGTATACCTCGTCACCTTTTTATATCACTAGTTTGTAAGTATCTTGTAACATATTTTATTTAATTATGTAAGTACTGTTAATGTTATGAGTGTAAAAGGCATAAGTAGCGTAAGTTGCTCAATGTTTATTTATTACGAATCCTAAACGTGAGAACCTATAATTGGCTTACTGATACTAATTTAAATGTTTTACTTAAGTTGAATAATGCTGTTGGTTCTCCATAAATAAATAAATAAATAAATAAATAAATAAATAAACTTGAACAGGTATGAATGGTGTGAGATTCCTAAGAAGGTTAGTGCTTCATAAAGCAGATCCTTGCCGCCCACAAACAACAGGAGTTACGATACGAATTTACCTGTAGTCTGGTAACACAATAGAAAATGGCGACTTTCTCAGTTTATAAAACGACTCATTTATTTTCACCCATTCGTTGCAGTGCTTGTTGTCATCCAAGTAAGTGGTAGATTAAATTCTAATAATTTTATATTATAGCCTTTATCTTTAAATTGGGATTAGTACATTATGTCAATAACATTCCACCATAAAGTTGTACGATGCTGAAGATGGGTGCACAGTTTTCGTAACAAATGTGCCATTCAGCCTGGATAATTAACAACTTAAAGAACTCGCAGAACAAACTGGGCCAGTTAAATGTGCCCTTATCTGCGTAGAAAAAATGACTGATCATTCTAGAGGCTCCGGATTTGTGAAGTTTGCGGTAAGCTGTATTCCTCTGTGTATTATCATTTTCAACTTGTAATAGTCGAATCTCAGAGACCGTATTCTTAGCATTCCATGGATTCTACGTGCGGGCGCCGGGTCCATAGCGTGGCACAGGGGGGAACACCCCGACGGCGTCTGGGACTTGCGACCCACTCGAGTAGTAGTATACTTACTAATATTATAAACGCGAAAGTTCGTGAGTGTTTTTTTTTTTTTTTTTTTTTTTTTATATTCAGCTCGCCAAATTGACGTCGCCACCAGCCTGATGGTAAGAAAGCAGTGGCGCATCTAGCGATTGGGGGCCACTTCTTACAGTGGTCCTCAAGTTGGCGGCCCTGTGATGTGCCTCTTCACGCTCCTCTTGAAGAACCCGGGATTGTAAGATGAGGGAAAGACGTGTGCGGGCAGGTCGTTCCATGTTTTTATAGTTCGACAGAGGAACGATCTTTTAAAACGCTCGGTTCTGGCGAAGATTCTCTCCACTGTGTATGAGTGGCATCTCTGCCCGGCACGCGTTGTTCGGGATCGGAAAGGAGATGGTGGGATCAGGTTGAAGAGCTCTTCAGAACATTCGCCGTGATACATTCGATAGAAGGCAGCCAAGGACGCTATGGTTCTTCGCTGCGACAAAGGTTCGAGGCCTCCCGTCACCTCAGGACAACCAATTATTCGGATAGCACGTCTCTGCATAGCGTCAAGCGCGTCTAACAAGTACCTCGCGGAGTCATCCCAAAGGTGAGAACAGTACTCGACGCAGGGACGAATCTGCGTCTTGTACAGTAAACATCTCTGATGTGGCGTGAAATACCGTCTCACCTTATTCAGGATTCCCAGTTTCCTCGAGGCCAGACCAATACAGCTCTCTATGTAGTTTTTGTGATTGAGCTCACGCCGGACGTCTATACCGAGGATCTCCAGGTTGTCCTTTAGTGGAATTGTAATGCTCTGAAGAGAGGGCAGGGGTAGGAATAGGGACTTCTTAGCTGTAAACGCACACGCCTGTGTTTTTCTGGCATTGAACTCGACCAGGTTGTCTGAACCCCATTGGGCAATGCGGCCCAGGTCCAGATCGAGATCCGCCACGAGTTGTCGTCTCTTCTCATCCACGTCGCCTCGCCCCGCCGCTGGACGGCCAGAATAGCTCCCATGAAGAGTACTGTCATCCGCATAACAATGAATGCACCCAAGGGACAGCATGTCATTGATATGCAGAAGAAAGAGAGTTGGGGACAATACCGATCCCTGTGGTACTCCGGCATTTACCTGAAAAAAACAGGAAGCCTGACCATCACAGAGGACCCGAATCCGTCGCCCGTTCAGGAAGCTGGCCAACCAGCGGCACAACTGATGCGATAAACCATATGACGGCAGCTTGGAAAGAAGCGACGCATGCCATACCCTATCAAAGGCTTTTGCGATGTCTAGGCCAATAGCCAGAGATTCGCCGTGCCTCTCCATAGCCTCACCCCAGGTGTGCGTTATGTACGCTAGGAGGTCACCCGTTGATCGTTTGGGCCTAAAGCCATATTGGCGATCGTTAATTAACGAGTGATCCTCCAGATAGCGCATGAGCTGTTTGTTGATGATTAGCTCGAACACCTTGCAGATGACGGTGGTTACGGCTATGGGGCGATAGTTGGCTGGATCCGACCGATCCCCTTTCTTGGGGATCGGTTGGACATTTGCCTCCTTCCAAGCCTCCGGCACTTCTCCCGACGAATACGAAAGGCGATACAGGCGTGTTAGCGTTGGAGACAATTCAGCTGCACAATTCCTCAGCACCACGGCCGGAATGCCATCAGGACCACTGGCTTTCCGCGTGTCGAGTGACCGTAGCACCGCCCGCACATCGCACTGCCGGATTACAATTTCCGGCATCGTGGTTCCACAGTTGGCGATAGTGGGAGGTTGCTTGCCACAGTCATCGACCCGGGAATTAGCCGCAAAGAGCTTGGCCAGCATTTCCGCTTTCTCTTGGGCCTTGTGAGCCAGTGATCCGTCAGGATAGCGCAGCGGCGGCAGCGAGGGCTTGCAGAAGTTGGCCTGCACGGCTTTGGCCAGTTGCCAGTATCCACGGCTGCCCGTCGGATGTGACGTGAGCTCCTGACCAAGCCGCGTGACGCGCTGGGCGTCCGCTCTCTTGAAGGCTCTCTTACTGGACCTAGTGGCTCTGTTGTACGCTGCCTTGAGGCGGGCCACATTCGGGTCGCGCACAGCTCGAGCCCTGATCCAGGCGCGGTAAGCCGCCTGTTTTTGTTGAACAGCTACGGCACACTCACGCCCGAACCAGGGGCGGGCTTTGCGGATGCTGGCGACATCAGTGTATGGAATGTAGTATTCCATACCTAATGTGATTTCACCAGCAACCGCAGAGGCGCTTTCCGATGAAGCCCTCCCTGCAAAGCAGCGCTGACTCCACGGGACGGCTGCGAAGTATTCTCGTAGTCCGTCCCAGTCTGCTGACGAGTAGTGCCACAGTCGCCGCGTCACCTCTACTGCCCTTGCAGGGGACGGTACCTGCAGGCGGGCACGCACAACACAGTGGTCGGATGTACCCAGTGGGGCGCTAACCGTCACACTGTACTGTGCTGGATTACTCGTCAGCAGTAAGTCCAGCAGGGCGGGTTCATGGTCTGACCTGTCCGGTATGCGCGTAATCCCGCGTACCACCTGGGTCAGACCATGGGAGAGTGCGAACGCGTGGGTGGCCCGTCCCGCAGGATCTGTCTTGAGGGACCCCAACCACTCAATGTGGTGACCATTGAAGTCCCCCAGAAAACCAACTCGGCGTTCGGGAACCGTACCTGCGCGTCATCAGCCCCCTCGCTGAGGTGCTGATACAGCCTCATTATCTCAGCTGTCCCTGTGTGGGATCGATAGACGCACACGTAGATCTGACTCATGGAGCCGTGATCTACGTGCAGCCAAAGGACGGAGAGGGAAGGGTCCTCAAGGCAGCGCAGCCGGCGACAGCAAACATCCGCCCTAACGAACGTGTGAACGAGTGTGGATGTTTGTCACTCTTTTACTCTTTAACGAGTAAACAGATTTGACCGAAATTTGGTAGAGAATGACATTAAAGTCTGTATAACACATTGGCTACTTTTTATCCCGGGAATACTTTCCTGCGGGAAGCAGCATCGGGAACAAATTATACGCTCAGCTAGTAATTAAAATAATCATTAAATTTTCATATTTTCTTAAAGTCTTACATTATAAACTACATTATCTTGCAAGCTATCCATAATTTGAAACAGAACATGAATATCTTTTTTTACATAGAATCCAGAACACGCAGACACATTTCTATTTCTACCAGCTGATCACATGAAGTTAGAAGGTCAAGCGCTCCATGTCAAAACTGCACTGAAAAAGGAGAACATACAGAAAGGCAACAAGAAGGAAGCTAACGACAACAGGAACCTGTACTAAGTCAAAAAAGGAGGTATGTGTCACCCATAGTGTGCGTATAGAGTTAGGGACCCCACAAAAATGGCAGTATCACATTTGTGTTGTTACAGTTGTGGTAGCGGGTACTAAAGCAGCATTAGGACTGTCAGAATCGGATATGTCTAAGAGACTAGCGCTGGAATGTAGTAAAACGCAGATGTTGAAGAACTGGAACAGGTATGAATGGTGTAAGATTCCTAAGAAGGTTAGTGCTTCATAAAGCAGATCCTTGCCGCCCACAAACAACAGGAGTTACGATACGAATTTACCTGTAGTCTGGTAACACAATAGAAAATGGCGACTTTCTCAGTTTATAAAACGACTTATTTATTTTCACCCATTCGTTGCAGTGCTTGTTGTCATCCAAGTAAATGGTAGATTAAATTCTAATAATTTTATATTATAGCCTTTATCTTTAAATTGGGATTAGTACATTGTGTCAAAAACATTCCACTATAAAGTTGTACGATGCTGAAGATGGGTGCACAGTTTTCATAACAAATGTGCCATTCAGCCTGGATAATTAGCAAATAAAATAAAATAAAATAAAATAAAATTTATTCCCTTTGAAATTTTTAAAAAAATTATTTAGGTTTGTCAAAATTTTTGTGACTCTACCGGGGGTTCGGAAATGCTACAGACTGAGAAGAACACCCCAAGAAACTCAGTCCGGTCCCTCTTAATTCATCTTAGTATCTAATACAGTTTTTTTTTTAATGTAGAAAGGAGCAATTCGTGTCACTGCCAGGCAGCCTTGTCTTCTAAAAAGTCTTTAATGCTATAATAAGCTTTCTGGCACAATTTAACTTTTATTAGTTTTTTAAATTTATTAACTGACAAACCTGTTACGGCTGCCGGCAATGTATTGTACATTCGAATACAATTGCCCGCAAAAGAATTGCTTATTTTATTAAGCCTAAATCTAGGTACAGCCAATTTATTCTTATTTCTTAAGTTTAGGTTATGGATATCACTATTTTTAATAAATTTACTATTATTTTTATGAGTATATAATAAGTTTTCATATATGTACCTACTGTGAATACACAGTAAGGCTGTTGATATCCTTAAACTTTTCTCTTAATGACTCCCGAAACCCCATACCATAGATAGCCCGGACAGCCCTTTTCTGCAACACAAAGATACATTCGATGTCGGCAGCGTTACCCCATATTAGTATGCCATAGGTCATGACACTGTGGAAATAGCTAAAGTAGACAAGACGCGCTGTTCTAATGTCTGTCAGTTGTCGGATCTTTTTAACGGCATAGGCTGCAGAGCTCAGTCTGCCCGAGACTTTCTCGATATGAGGCCCCCACTGCAAGTTGGAGTCCAACTTTATGCCCAGAAAGACAGTTTCATTGACCAATTCTACTTGATCATCCCTAATCCTAATACTGGTGTTAACGAGCCTAACATTTGGCAAGGTGAATCTAATACATTTTGTTTTAGTTTCATTTAACAATAAATTATTTGCGTTAAACCACTGGACTACCCTAGAGAGGGCATTGTTTACTTCGTCAAGATTGCGTTGTCCACGTTCAACTTTAAATATTAAAGATGTGTCATCAGCAAACAAAACTACCTCGTGATCGTCTCTTATAAGGTGAGGGAGATCATTTATGTACACTAAAAATAGAAAAGGTCCCAGAATTGAACCCTGAGGCACCCCATTGTTACAGCAGAACCGTGTGACTGTTTACCATTTATAACTGCTCTCTGTACTCTATCTCTTAGGTAAGAACTAATTAAATCCAAGGCCGTCCCCTGGATCCCATAATGATCAAGTTTTTGAATTAAAGTCTGATGCTGGACGCAATCAAAGGCCTTAGATAAGTCGCAGAATACACCATAAGCATCATACGACTCCTCCCAGGCCTCATATATACACTCTAATAATTTGATTCCAGCATCCGTGGTAGACCGACCGCGCGTAAAATCGAATTGTTTAGTATGGAATAGTTTATTTGTATTAAAATGATTTTGCATTTGATTAAGCATTACCTTTTCAAAGATTTTACTAAACGTGGGTAGTACAGAAATAGGACGAAAATTGGACGGATCCGAGGTGCTACCCGATTTAAACAGAGGAGTTATTTTACTAAACTTCATTAAGTCAGGAAACACACCACTATCAACACAATTATTAAATATTATTGATAATTCAGGGGCAACCATTCCAATTAACGAATTAACTAAATGTACAGAAATTCCCCAGAGGTCAGCCGTTTTCTTAATATTTAAGGATTTAAAAGTTTTTATGATAGTGTGTATACTAATTTTACTATTTCATTTATTTTTAAATTTGAATATTTCATTACAGCAAGGAACATTTGCTTTTAACAAGGATTTTGCTATTGGGGTAGAAGAACCTAGGGCTCTGGTCAAATCTTCTGGTATTCGAGAGAAAAAATGTTCAAATTCGTTAGCGACTTCAGCATCTGTTGTAATGATGTTACCATTTACTTTAAGTTTAAAATTATTATCATTTGATTTTGCTTGGCCTCTTTCTGCATTAATTATTTTCCAAGTAGATTTAACTTTGTCTACACTATTGATAATTTTATTACTTATATACTTTCTTTTGGCCGCTAAGCAGTCTGCTTTAAACTTTTTTGAATAAGCTTTAACATAATTTAGAAATTCATCTGTTCTATTAAACTGTCTTTCTGAGTATAGTTTATACAGTTTTTGTCTACTTTTATGTATATCCTCAGTGGCCCATTCACTGAAGGCTGGCCTGTCACCGATTGTGACTTCCTTAGACTTGAATATGGAGTTGAACTCATTGTAAAAGGAATCAAAAAATAACTTATACATTACATTTGAATCTAAGCTAGTGTCTAAAAATGGAAGTTTATTGCAAAGTCCAACTCGCATACGTTCCAAACGGTCACTAGTTACTGGTCTACATAATATTTTACGTCTTTTAACTTTTTCTCTTGTGATCTTGAAAGATGCTATTTGCCCAGTATGATCTGATTTTATCTTATTTATAATACTCTTACTTTCTGGCAACATATCACTGTATATATTGTCCAGACAAGTATCTGTTGTATCACAATATCTAGTAGGCTCTAAAAATAAGTTAGTGAGATTGTGTGATTTTAATAAATTTAAGATATCATTGGTCTGACGTGTATTTATAAGTATATTAACATTAAAATCACCGCACACTATTAGGTGTTTATTACTTTTTCCAAGTTTAAATAGCACTTTATCCATTACTTCCTCAAACTCACAAAAGGGTGAGACTCCAGGTTTATATACGCATACTACTATGAATTGCTCCAATTCTACACACGATATTTCAACTGTACACTCTACAGAGAGGGACACAACATCTTTCCGTTCCTTATACTTCAACTTCTTATTTAATAAAATCAACGAACCCCCCCGTGTTGTGTTGACCCTGCAGAACGCACTACCAACCCGGTGACTACTGAAGCTGAACATGAGCTCATACTCCTTACGCATATGTTCGGTAAGACAAACTATTTCAATATTTTCTGAGCTCATGAACAGCTCCAATTCAAACTCTTTGACCTGCGTTAATGTTGCTATATTATAATGCACCAGGCTGATATAATTTACATTTTTTAATTTAGTTTTGTTCGGAGGACAGTTTCCAATATAGTTATGATTTGCAATTAAATGCAACTCTATCAATTTACAATTTTGGCTAGAGGGTAAATCCTCTGTTGTCGCAGAAGTTAATTTAAATTACTTGGAACCGATTCCAAAGTCCTAAATCTACTCTGCTCAAATAAAGCGGTTTTGTCAGCCAAGTTTTTGGCTATAGAGTAAAAATAATTGAATAGCAAACTTGCTATTTGTCTTTTATAATATTTGGGTAGACAATACCTACCCTTGTGATTATTATAGACTTTATACTTGCTATGTGACAAGTTTGTGTCAAATACAGAATTAAAGTCAATTACATTGAATTTATTATTATACTGACTTATTAAGTTTAAACGTAAATTCATCTCATATCTAAATGAATTTTCCGAGTCTGGCACACCTTTTATAAATGGAAGTGTGAACATTACAACTTGTATGACATTTAAGTTTAAGATGTAATTCATGTATAGGGACAAATCATCATTGCTAATTTTGCCCCTGTTTGCACAGAAAATTATTATTTTACTGTTAGCTTCAAATTTATATTCTAATATCTTTTGCATAATATCACTTAATAAAGCACCCGGATAGCAATTATTAATAACCGAGTAATAACTTGAATTTAAGTTTCGTTTTAAAAATGAACTTAGATTGGTACCAATATCATCACTAAATACAATTAATTTAGTACAACTATTACTATTATTTACACTGTCACACAATATATCCACTGATGTACTGGGCGGGCACGTAGTAATGGGAGCTAGGGGCTCAGCGGTAACGGATTCACCCTGAGCCTCGACCGGCTCAATTGCTTTAGGGCAGTTAATATTGCATAAGTGGTCATTTAGGAAACAATTAAGGCGCTCAGTGTTATCATTTGATGTTTTGAGTACCTTATCTATGGTTACAGAACATTTAGTAAAGTCCTTAAGGGACCATTCATATTTTTTAGTCATATATTGTAGCTCAAATTGCAAACTTTGTATTTTTGATTCTAATTTTTGTGTGTCAGTGCAATATTTTAAATGACTTTGTTCCAGCTCTAACATTGACAATTTAGCTTGTTCTCTAAATTTTAAACAAGAACCTATATTTTTACACTTCTCGATTAACATTTTATGGAATTTTAATTGCTTTTTTGATTTCTGTATGAACTTTTTAATTTTTAGATTTTTTTTAGTTTATTTCTGCTGCAAAACAAAACCGACTTGTCCCGTTGATATTGACTGTCACCTGTAAGATCTATAGTAGTCAAGTCCAGGTTTTGAGAATTTGCAGAAGGAATAAACTGCGGGATACCACTCATTAACTCAGTATAAAGATTATCAGTTTTTTGAGCAGTAACTTTCTTAGCAGCTTCTTCCAGGTGTGAGATTTGTCCCTGGGCATCCCTTAGCTCCTGTTCCAGAAAGGTAGTCCTCCTCAAGGTTTTCTCATACTCGTCACTGCACTCTTGGAACCTATCTACAACTGACTGAAGGTGGTCCCGCTCCGCAACAATGTCATCGTAACTAACATGAAGTCTTGATAATTCGCATTTCAATTTTTTTGTGTCATTCAGAGCGTTTATCAATAAGTTTTCATTTTCTTCTCTTTCCTTCTCCAACTGTACACAGAGCTCCGTTTTAGATTTAAGCTCCAGCAACACCAACTGAAGTTTGGTTTCCTCCTGCTGGCGGCCGAGAGCTCTGCGACTACGGGTATTCATATTATTAATGAGTAAGTGCAATTATACGCGAATTATATTGATGATGGAGCTCTTTGTACAGTTTAATGGTAAGAAGTAACAAGGTTATGTACCTACCGGCAAGAAATTATACTTAATATTTTTATGTACTTACGCAAATACACCGACCGTCGTCAACGTCGAGTAAACGCTTATACAAGTAAAATATTTCTACTCACGAGAAACAGTCGATTTAGTATGTATTTACGTGAAAAGAAAACATTCGAAATTCGAAAAAAAACCGGGTACCTGACTCGTCACTTTTTACACCAAAATACACGGACAGAACACTTTTATTATATTATCTGACTATTTTAGGACACTAATAATGCGATGATATTGGTTTTAGTTGGTTTAAAATTGTTTAATGAAAATGATAATACACAGAGGAATACAGCTTACCGCAAACTTCACTTTAGCTCTCTAAAAATATTTATAAAATTAATTAGTTATACTAAATAACTAATTAATATTAAAAATATTTTTAAAATTAATTAGTTATACTAAATAACTAATTAATTTTAAAAATATTTTTAGAGAGCTAAAATTTTTGACAGTTCGATTGTGTTGCCAGACTCGAAAAAAAACAACTTAAAGAACTCGCAGAACAAACTGGGCCAGTTAAATATGCCCTTATCTGCGTAGAAAAAATGACTTCTCATTCTAGAGGCTCCGGATTTGTGAAGTTTGCGGTAAGCTGTATTCCTCTGTGTATTATCATTTTCAACTGGTAATAGCCGAATCTTAGCGCCTGTATTCTTAGCATTCCATGGATTCTACGTGCGGGCGCCAGGTCCATAGCGTGGCACAGGGGGGGACACCCCGATGGCGTCTGGGACTTGCGACCCACTCGAGTAGTAGTATACTTACTAATATGATAAATGCGAAAGTTCGTGAATGTGGATGTTTGTCACTCTTTCACTCTTAAACGATTGAACAGATTTGACCGAAATTTGGTAGAGAATGACATTAAAGTCTGTATAACACATTTTCTACTTTTTATCCCGGGAATACTTTCCTGTAGGAAGCAGCATCGGGAACAAATTATACGCTCAGTTTGTAATTAAAATAATCATTAAATTTTTATATTTCCTTAAAGTCTTACATCAGAAACTACATTATCTTGCAAGCTATCCATAATTTGAAACAGAACATGAATATCTTTTTTTACATAGAATCCAGAACACGCAGACACATTTCTATCTCTACCAGCTGATCACATGAAGTTAGAAGGTCAAGCGCTTCATGTCAAAACTGCACTAAAAAAGGAGAAAATACAGAAAGGCAACAAGAAGGAAGCTAACGACAACAGGAACCTGTACTAAGTCAAAAAAGGAGGTATGTGTCACCCATAGTGTGCGTATAGAGTTAGGGACCGCACAAAAATGGCAGTATCACATTTGTGTTGTTACAGTTGTGGTAGCGGGTACTAAAGCAGCATTAGGACTGTCAGAATCGGATATGTCTACTCTAAGAGACTAGCGATGGAATGTAGTAAAACGCAGATGTTGAAGAACTTGAATAGGTATGAATGGTGTAAGATTCCTAAGAAGGTTAGTGCTTCATAAAGCATATCCTTGCCGCCCACAAACAACAGAAGTTACGATACGAATTTACCTGTAGTCTGGTAACACAATAGAAAATGGCGACTTTCTCAGTTTATAAAACGACTTATTTATTTTCACCCATTCGTTGCAGTGCTTGTTGTCATCCAAGTAAAATGTAAATTAAATTCTAATAATTTTATATTATAGCCTCTATCTTTAAACTGGGATTAGTACATTGTGTCAATAACATTCCACCATGAAGTTGTACGATGCTGAAGATGGGTGCACAGTTTTCGTAACAAATGTGCAATTCAGTCTGGATAATTAACAACTTAAAGAACTCGCAGAACAAACTGGGCCAGTTAAATGTGCCCTTATCTGCGTAGAAAAAATGACTGATCATTCTAGAGGCTCCGGATTTGTGAAGTTTGCGGTAAGCTGTATTCCTCTGTGTATTATCATTTTCAACTTGTAATAGTCGAATCTCAGAAACCGTATTCTTAGCATTCCATGGATTCTACGTGCGGGCGCCGGGTCCATAGCGTGGCACAGGGGGAAACACCTCGACGGCGTCTGGGACTTGCGACCCACTCGAGTAGTAGTATACTTACTAATATGATAAATGCGAAAGTTCGTGAATGTGGATGTTTGTCACTCTTTCACTCTTAAACGATTGAACAGATTTGATCGAAATTTGGTACAGAATGACATTAAAGTCTGTATAACACATTTTCTACTTTTTATCCCGGGAATACTTTCCTGTAGGAAGCAGCATCGGGAACAAATTATACGCTCAGTTAGTAATTAAAATAATCATTAAATTTTTATATTTCCTTAAAGTCTTACATCAGAAACTACATTATCTTGCAAGCTATCCATAATTTGAAACAGAACATGAATATCTTTTTTTACATAGAATCCAGAACACGCAGACACATTTCTATCTCTACCAGCTGATCACATGAAGTTAGAAGGTCAAGCGCTCCATGTCAAAACTGCACTGAAAAAGGAGAACATACAAAAAGGCAACAAGAAGGAAGCTAACGACAACAGGAACCTGTACTAAGTCAAAAAAGGAGGTATGTGTCACCCATAGTGTGCGTATAGAGCTAGGGACCCCACAAAAATGGCAGTACCACATTTGTGTTGTTACAGTTGTGGTAGCGGGTACTAAAGCAGCATTAGGACTGTCAGAATCGGATATGTCTAAAAGACTAGCGCTGGAACGTAGTAAAACGCAGATGTTGAAGAACTTGAACAGGTATGAATGGTGTAAGATTCCTAAGAAGGTTAGTGCTTCATAAAGCAGATCCTTGCCGCCCACAAACAACAGAAGTTACGATACGAATTTACCTGTAGTCTGGTAACACAATAGAAAATGGCGACTTTCTCAGTTTATAAAGCGACTTATTTATTTTCACCCATTCGTTGCAGTGCTTGTTGTCATCCAAGTAAATGGTAAATTAAATTCTAATAATTTTATATCATAGCCTTTACCTTTAAATTGGGATTAGTAGTAGTAGATTAAATTCTAATAATAATTTTATATTATAGCATTCATCTTCAAATTGGGATTAGTACATTGTGTCAATAACATTCCACCATAAAGTTGTACGATGCTGAAGATGGGTGCACAGTTTTCATAACAAATGTGCCATTCAGCCTGGATAATTAACAACTTAAAGAACTCGCAGAACAAACTGGGCCAGTTAAATAATGCCCTTATCTAAGTAGAAAAAATGACTAATCATTCTAGAGGCTCCGGATTTGTGAAGTTTGCGGTAAGCTGTATTCCTTTGTGTATTATCATTTTCAACTGGTAATAGCCGAATCTTAGCGCCCGTATTCTTAGCATTCCATAGATTCTACGTGCGGGCGCCGGGTCCATAGCGTGGCACTGGGGGGAACACCCCGACGGCGTCTGGGACTTGCGACCCACTCGAGTAGTAGTATACTTACTAATATTATAAATGCGAAAGTTCATGAGTGTGGATGTTTGTTACTTTTTCACTCTTGAACGAGTGAACAGATTTGACTGAAATATGGTACAGAATGACATTAAAGTCTGTATAACACATTGGCTACTTTTTATCCCGGGAATACTTTCCTGTGGGAAGCGGCATCGGGAACAAATTATACGCTCAGCTAGTAATTAAATTTGTCATTAAATTTTTATATTTTCTTAAAGTCTTACATCAGAAACTACATTATCTTGCAAGCTATCCATAATTTGAAACAGAACATGAATATCTTTTTTTACATAGAATCCAGAACATGCAGACACATTTCTATCTCTACCAGCTGATCAGTTGAAGTTAGAAGGTCAAGCGCTCCATGTCAAATTTGCACTGAAAAAGGAGAACATACAGAAAGGTAACAAGAAGGGAGCTAACGACAACAGGAACCTGTACTTAGTCAAAAAAGGAGGTATGTGTCACATATAGTGTGTGTATAGAGTTAGGGACCCCACAAAAATGGCAGTACCACATTTGTGTTGTTACAGTTGTGGTAGCGGGTACTAAAGCAGCGGTAGGACTGTCAGAATCAGATATGTCTAAGAGACTAGCGCTGAAACGTAGTAAAACGCAGATGTTGAAGAACTTGTACAGGTATGAATGGTGTAAGATTCCTAAGAAGGTTAGTGCTTCAAAAAGCAGATCCTTGCCGCCCACAAGCAACAGGAGTTACGATACGAATTTACCTGTAGTCTGGTAACACAATAGAAAATGGCGACTTTCTCAGTTTATAAAACGACTTATTTATTTTCACCCATTCGTTGCAGTGCTTGTTGTCATGCAAGTAAATGGTAAATTAAATTCTAATAATTTTATATTATAGCCTTTATCTTTAAATTGGGATTAGTACATTGTGTCAATAACATTCCACCATGAAGTTGTACGATGCTGAAGATGGATGCACAGTTTTCGTAACAAATGTGCAATTCAGCCTGGATAATTAACAACTTAAAGAACTCGCAGAACAAACTGGGCCAGTTAAATGTGCCCTTATCTGCGTAGAAAAAATGACTCATCATTCTAGAGGCTCCGGATTTGTGAAGTTTGCGGTAAGCTGTATTCCTCTGTGTATTTTCAACTTGTAATAGTGGAATCTCAGAGACCGTATTCTTAGCATTCCATGGATTCTACGTGCGGGCGCCGGGTCCATAGCGTGGCACAGGGGGGAACACCTCGACGGCGTCTGGGACTTGCGACCCCCTCGAGTAGTAGTAAACTTACTAATATTATAAATGCGAAAGTTCGTGAGTGTGGATGTTTGTCACTCTTTCACTCTTAAACGAGTAAACAGATTTGACCGAAATTTGGTAGAGAATGACATTAAAGTCTGTATAACACATTGGCTACTTTTTATCCCGGGAATACTTTCCTGCGGGAAGCAGCATCGGGAACAAATTATACGCTCAGCTAGTAATTAAAATAATCATTAAATTTTTATATTTTCTTAAAGTCTTACATCAGAAACTACATTATCTTGCAAGCTATCTATAATTTGAAACAGAACATGAATATCTTTTCTTACATAGATTCCAGAACACGCAGACACATTTCTATCTCTACCAGCTGATCACATGAAGTTAGAAGGTCAAGCGCTCCATGTCAAAACTGCACTGAAAAAGGAGAACATACAGAAAGGCAACAAGAAGGAAGCTAACGACAACAGGAACCTGTACTAAGTCAAAAAAGGAGGTATGTGTCACCCATAGTGTACGTATAGAGTTAGGGACCCCACAAAAATGGCAGTATCACCTTTTATTTGTGTTGTTACAGTTGTGGTAGCGGGTACTAAAGCAGCATCAGGACCGTCAGAATCGGATATGTCTAAGAGACTAGCGCTGGAATGTAGTAAAATGCAGATGTTGAAGAACTTGAACAGGTATGAATGGTGTAAGATTCCTAAGAAGGTTAGTGCTTCATAAAGCAGATCCTTGCCGCCCACAAACAACAGGAGTTACGATACGAATTTACCTGTAGTCTGGTAACACAATAGAAAATGGCGACTTTCTCAGTTTATAAAACGACTTATTTATTTTCACCCATTCGTTGCAGTGCTTGTTGTCATCCAAGTAAATGGTAGATTAAATGCTAATAATTTTATATTATAGCCTTTATCTTTAAATTGGGATTAAAACATTGTGTCAAAAACATTCCACCATAAAGTTGTACGATGCTGAAGATGGGTGCACAGTTTTCATAACAAATGTGCCATTCAGCCTGGATAATTAACAACTTAAAGAACTCGCAGCACAAACTGGGCCAGTTAAATATGCCCTTATCTGCGTAGAAAAAATGACTTATCATTCTAGAGGCTCCGGATTTGTGAAGTTTGCGGTAAGCTGTATTCCTCTGTGTATTATTATTTTCAACTGGTAATAGCCGAATCTTAGCGCCCGTATTCTTAGCATTCCATGAATTCTACGTGCGGGCGCCAGGTCCATAGCGTGGCATAGGGGGGACACCCCGATGGCATCTGGGACTTGTGACCCACTCGAGTAGTAGTATACTTACTAATATCATAAATGCCAAAGTTCGTGAGTGTGGATGTTTGTCACTCTTTCACTCTTAAACGAGTAAACAGATTTGACCAAAATTTGGTAGAGAATGACATTAAAGTCTGTATAACACATTCGCTACTTTTTATCCCGGGAATACTTTCCTGCGGGAAGCAGCATCGGGAACAAATTATATGCTCAGCTAGTAATTAAAATAATCATTAAATTTTTATATTTTCTTAAAGTCTTACATCAGAAACTACATTATCTTGCAAGCTATCTATAATTTGAAACAGAACATGAATATCTTTTTTTACATAGAATCCAGAACACGCAGACACATTTCTATCACTACCAGCTGATCACATGAAGTTAGAAGGTCAAGCGCTCCATGTCAAAACTGCACTGAAAAAGGAGAACATACAGAAAGGCAACAAGAAGGAAGCTAACGACAACAGGAACCTGTATTAAGTCAAAAAAGGAGGTATGTGTCACCCATAGTGTGCGTATAGAGCTAGGGACCCCACAAAAATGGCAGTACCACATTTGTGTTGTTACAGTTGTGGTAGCGGGTACTAAAGCAGCATTAGGACTGTCAGAATCGGATATGTCTAAAAGACTAGTGCTGGAACGTAGTAAAACGCAGATGTTAAAGAACTTGAACAGGTATGAATGGTGTAAGATTCCTAGGAAGGTTAGTGCTTCATAAAGCAGATCCTTGCCGCCCACAAACAACAGGAGTTACGATACTAATTTACCTGTAGTCTGGTAACACAATAGAAAATGGCGACTTTCTCAGTTTATAAAACGACTTATTTATTTTCACCCATTCGTTGCAGTGCTTGTTGTCATCTAAGTAAATGGTAGATTAAATACTAATAATTTTATATTAAGCCTTTATCTTTAAATTGGGATTAGTACATTGTGTCATTAACATTCCACCATAAAGTTGTACGATGCTGAAGATGGGTGCACAGTTTTCATAACAAATGTGCCATTCAGCCTGGATAATTAACAACTTAAAGAACTCGCAGAACAAACTGGGCCAGTTAAATATAATGCCCTTATCTGCGTAGAAAAAATGACTGATAATTCTAGAGGCTCCGGATTTGTGAAGTTTGCGGTAAGCTGTATTCCTCTGTGTATTATCATTTTCAACTGGTAATAGCCGAATCTCAGAGACCGTATTCTTAGCATTCCATGGATTCTATGTGTGAGCGCCGGGTCCATAGCGTGGCACAGGGGGGTACACCCCGACGGCGTCTGGGACTTGCGACCCACTCAAGTAGTAGTATACTTACTAATATTATAAATGCGAAAGTTCATGAGTGTGGATGTTTGTTACTCTTTCACTCTTGAACGAGTGAACAGATTTGACCGAAATTTGGTACAGAATGACATTAAAGTCTGTATAACACATTGGCTACTTTTTATCCCGGCAATACTTTCCTGCGGGAAGCGGCATCGGAAACAAATTATACGCTCAGCTAGTAATTAAATTTGTCATTAAATTTTTGTATTTTCTTAAAGTCTTACATCAGAAACTATATTATCTTGCAAGCTATCCATAATTTGAAACAGAACATGAATATCTTTTTTTACATAGAATCCAGAACCTGCAGACACATTTCTATCTCTACCAGCTGATCAGTTGAAGTTAGAAGGTCAAGCGCTCCATGTCAAAACTGCACTGAAAAAGGAGAACATACAGAAAGGCAACAAGAAGGGAGCTAACTACAACAGGAACCTGTACTTAGTCAAAAAAGGAGGTATGTGTCACATATAGTGTGTGTATAGAGTTAGGGACCCCACAAAAATGGCAGTACCACATTTGTGTTGTTACAGTTGTGGTAGCGGGAACTAAAGCAGCATTTGGACTGTCAGAAGCGGATATGTCTAAGAGACTAGCGCTGGAACGTAGTAAAACGCAGATGTTGAAGAACTTGAACAGGTATGAATGGTGTAAGTTTCCTAAGAAGGTTAGTGCTTCATAAAGCAGATCCTTGCCGCCCACAAACAACAGGAGTTACGATACGAATTTACCTGTAGTCTGGTAACACAATAGAAAATGGCCACTTTCTCAGTTTATAAAACGACTTATTTATTTTCACCCATTCGTTGCAGTGCTTGTTGTCATCTAAGTAAATGGTAGATTAAATACTTATAATTTTATATTAAGCCTTTATCTTTAAATTGGGATTAGTACATTGTGTCAATAACATTCCACCATAAAGTTGTACGATGCTGAAGATGGGTGCACAGTTTTCATAACAAATGTGCCATTCAGCCTGGATAATTAACAACTTAAAGAACTCGCAGAACAAACTGGGCCAGTTAAATATAATGCCCTTATCTGCGTAGAAAAAATGACTGATCATTCTAGAGGCTCCGGATTTGTGAAGTTTGCGGTAAGCTGTATTCCTCTGTGTATTATCATTTTCAACTGGTAATAGCCGAATCTCAGAGACCGTATTCTTAGCATTCCATGGATTCTACGTGTGGGCGCCGGGTCCATAGCGTGGCACAGGGGGGAACACCCCGACGGCGTCTGGGACTTGCGACCCACTCAAGTAGTAGTATACTTACTAATATTATAAATGCGAAAGTTCATGAGTGTGGATGTTTGTTACTCTTTCACTCTTGAACGAGTGAACAGATTTGACCGAAATTTGGTACAGAATGACATTAAAGTCTGTATAACACATTGGCTACTTTTTATCCCGGCAATACTTTCCTGCGGGAAGCGGCATCGGAAACAAATTATACGCTCAGCTAGTAATTAAATTTGTCATTAAATTTTTGTATTTTCTTAAAGTCTTACATCAGAAAATTCATTATCTTGCAAGCTATCCATAATTTGAAACAGAACATGAGTATCTTTTTTTACATAGAATCCAGAACCTGCAGACACATTTCTATCTCTACCAGCTGATCAGTTGAAGTTAGAAGGTCAAGCGCTCCATGTCAAAACTGCACTGAAAAAGGAGAACATACAGAAAGGCAACAAGAAGGGAGCTAACGACAACAGGAACCTGTACTTAGTCAAAAAAGGAGGTATGTGTCACATATAGTGTGTGTATAGAGTTAGGGACCCCACAAAAATGGCAGTACCACATTTGTGTTGTTACAGTTGTGGTAGCGGGTACTAAAGCAGCATTAGGACTGTCAGAATCGGATATGTCTAAGAGACTAGCGCTGGAACGTAGTAAAACGCAGATGTTGAAGAACTTGAACAGGTATGAATGGTGTAAGATTCCTAAGAAGGATAGTTCTTTATAAAGCAGATCCTTGACGCCCACAAACAACAGGAGTTACGATACGAATTTACCTGTAGTCTGGTAACACAATAGAAAATGGCGACTTTCTCAGTTTATAAAACGACTTATTTATTTTCACCCATTCGTTGCAGTGCTTGTTGTCATCCAAGTAAATGGTGGATTAAATTCTAATAATTTTATATTATAGCCTTTATCTTTAAATTGGGATTAGTACATTGTGTCAATAACATTCCGCCATGAAGTTGTACGATGCTGAAGATGGGTGCACAGTTTTCGTAACAAATGTGCAATTCAGTCTGGATAATTAACAACTTAAAGAACTCGCAGAACAAACTGGGCCAGTTAAATGTGCCTTTATCTGCGTAGAAAAAATGACTGATCATTCTAGAGGCTCCGGATTTGTGAAGTTTGCGGTAAGCTGTATTCCTCTGTGTGTTATCATTTTCAACTTGTAATAGTCGAATCTCAGAAACCGTATTCTTAGCATTCCATGGATTCTACGTGCGGGCGCCGGGTCCATAGCGTGGCACAGGGGGAAACACCTCGACGGCGTCTGGGACTTGCGACCCACTCGAATAGTAGTATACTTACTAATATGATAAATGCGAAAGTTCGTGAATGTGGATGTTTGTCACTCTTTCACTCTTAAACGATTGAACAAATTTGATCGAAATTTGGTACAGAATGACATTAAAGCCTGTATAACACATTTTATACTTTTTATCCCGGGAATACTTTCCTGTAGGAAGCAGCATCGGGAACAAATTATACGCTCAGTTAGTAATTAAAATAATCATTAAATTTTTATATTTCCTTAAAGTCTTACATCATAAAATACATTATCTTGCAAGCTATCCATAATTTGAAACAGAACATGAATATCTTTTTTTACATAGAATCCAGAACACGCAGACACATTTCTATCTCTACCAGCTGATCACATGAAGTTAGAAGGTCAAGCGCTCCATGTCAAAACTGCACTGAAGCCTGACAGAGTGGACCTGGAGGCAGAAACAAATTTGAAATTAAATGTTAGTAACTTACCTATTTTCATGAAATTACACAGAAAAAAGTTTATAGAATACAGCGATAAGATTATACGAATTGTAAATAAAAGGAATAAGTGAAGGCTATTTTTGTTCACCAATATTATGTGTACAATATTGTACTGTAACAAAAAGATTTTAGATGGAAAGATAATTTAAGAAACCAGCTGTATTTATAGATTAAGATAGAAAAATTAATGTGTATAAAAGTATTTGGCCTTTTGTAAAAAAGAATTAAAAAGATAGCATTTAAGAATTATATGGATAAAAAATTAAACATAAGATTGAAATATTAGAGGATAGCACAGTATTATATAACTTTATATAAGAAAACAAAATAAATAAGTAATATATTGTAAAACATTAGACCTAACATAAAAATTGTAAAAATATTAGTTGATAAAAAACTTTTTTGGAAATTAAAATCATACGGGGCAAGAAGACCCCAGAGACTACATACAAAACCCCATCCCAACGTATGATACCCCAAATCCCCAGTATGAAAGGCCATCGTGAAAGTGCGAGAGGCATAAAAGCGTGACGAGTATGGTACTAGAGGAATAAGAATGAAAGACGATAGATTTAAGTTTAGCTAGTTTAGATTAAAGAATGAAAGGTCGGGATAGCGTGGAAGTGCGAGAAGCATACTTGATAGAACTGGAATGAAAAAGAGAATTTGGGTGAAAGAGGATATAGTTTAGCTAGGTTCGAGATGGCGGGAGCCAGGGGCGCTGAGCACGGTTTAACGGGTATTAGGCCGGTGGCACCGCAAGTCATGTACGACGCGGTGATGGCCCACCGAGGCACTTTATAATGGTGGTTAACTCATTGCAAATGTGCCTCTGCCCCCCGCCATCTCTTGAAGTAGTTCTTTCAGCCCTGCGGGGCTAGCTCTCTAAAATCTATTGAGCTATAAAAATAATGTATTCACTAGGCTTTGCCAACGGCAGAGGTGCGGAAAAAAAAAAAAAAAAAAAAAAAAAAAAAAACTGCACTGAAAAAGGAGAACATACAGAAAGGCAACAAGAAGGAAGCTAACGACAACAGGAACCTGTACTAAGTGAAAAAAGGAGGTATGTGTCACCCATAGCGTGCGTATAGAGCTAGGGACCCCACAAAAATGGCAGTACCACATTTGTGTTGTTACAGTTGTGGTAGCGGGTACTAAAGCAGCATTAGGACTGTCAGAATCGGATATGTCTAAAAGACTAGCGCTGGAACGTAGTAAAACGCAGATGTTGAAGAACTTGAACAGGTATGAATGGTGTAAGATTCACAAAAAGGTTAGTGCTTCATAAAGCAAATCCTTGCCGCCCACCACAACAGAAGTTACGATACAAATTTACCAGTAGTCTGGTAACACAATAGAAAAAGGCGACTTTCTCAGTTTATAAAACGACTTATTTATTTTTACCCATTCGTTGCAGTGCTTGTTGTCATCCAAGTAAATGGTAGATTAAATTCTAATAATAATTTTATATTATAGCATTCATCTTCAAATTGGGATTAGTACATTGTGTCAATAACATTCCACCATAAAGTTGTACGATGCTGAAGATGGGTGCACAGTTTTCATAACAAATGTGCCATTCAGCCTGGATAATTAACAACTTAAAGAACTCGCAGAACAAACTGGGCCAGTTAAATAATGCCCTTATCTAAGTAGAAAAAATGACTGATCATTCTAGAGGCTCCGGATTTGTGAAGTTTGCGGTAAGCTGTATTCCTCTGTGTATTATCATTTTCAACTGGTAATAGCCGAATCTTAGCGCCCGTATTCTTAGCATTCCATAGATTCTACGTGCGGGCGCCGGGTCCATAGCGTGGCACTGGGGGGAACACCCCGACGGCGTCTGGGACTTGCGACCCACTCAAGTAGTAGTATACTTACTAATAATATTATAAATGCGAAAGTTCATGAGTGTGGATGTTGTTACTTTTTCACTCTTGAACGAGTGAACAGATTTGACCGAAATATGGTACAGAATGACATTAAAGTCTTTATAACACATTGGCTACTTTTTATCCCGGGAATACTTTCCTGTGGGAAGCGGCATCGGGAACAAATTATACGCTCAGCTAGTAATTAAATTTGTCATTAAATTTTCATATTTTTTTAAAGTCTTACATCAGAAACTACATTATCTTGCAAGCTATCCATAATTTGAAACAGAACATGAATATCTTTTTTTACATAGAATCCAGAACATGCAGACACATTTCTATCTCTACCAGCTGATCAGTTGAAGTTAGAAGGTCAAGCGCTCCATGTCAAATTTGCACTGAAAAAGGAGAACATACAGAAAGGTAACAAGAAGGGAGCTAACGACAACAGGAACCTGTACTTAGTCAAAAAAGGAGGTATGTGTCACATATAGTGTGTATATAGAGTTAGGGACCCCACAAAAATGGCAGTACCACATTTGTGTTGTTACAGTTGTGGTAGCGGGTACTAAAGCAGCGGTAGGACTGTCAGAATCAGATATGTCTAAGAGACTAGCGCTGAAACGTAGTAAAACGCAGATGTTGAAGAACTTGAACAGGTATGAATGGTGTAAGATTCACAAAAAGGTTAGTGCTTCAAAAAGCAGATCCTTGCCGCCCACAAACAACAGGAGTTACGATACGAATTTACCTGTAGTCTGGTAACACAATAGAAAATGGCGACTTTCTCAGTTTATAAAACGACTTATTTATTTTCACCCATTCGTTGCAGTGCTTGTTGTCATCCAAGTAAATGGTAAATTAAATTCTAATAATTTTATATTATAGCCTTTATCTTTAAATTGGGATTAGTACATTGTGTCAATAACATTCCACCATGAAGTTGTACGATGCTGAAGATGGGTGCACAGTTTTCGTAACAAATGTGCAATTCAGCCTGGATAATTAACAACTTAAAGAACTCGCAGAACAAACTGGGCCAGTTAAATGTGCCCTTATCTGCGTAGAAAAAATGACTTATCATTCTAGAGGCTCCGGATTTGTGAAGTTTGCGGTAAGCTGTATTCCTCTGTGTATTATCATTTTCAACTTGTAATAGTGGAATCTCAGAGACCGTATTCTTAGCATTCCATGGATTCTACGTGCGGGCGCCGGGTCCATAGCGTGGCACAGGGGGGAACACCTCGACGGCGTCTGGGACTTGCGACCCACTCGAGTAGTAGTAAACTTACTAATATTATAAATACGAAAGTTCGTCAGTGTGGATGTTTGTCACTCTTTCACTCTTAAACGAGTAAACAGATTTGACCGAAATTTGGTAGAGAATGACATTAAAGTCTGTATAACACATTGGCTACTTTTTATCCCGGGAATACTTTCCTGCGGGAAGCAGCATTGGGAACAAATTATACGCTCAGCTAGTAATTTAAATAATCATTAAATTTTTATATTTTCTTAAAGTCTTACATCAGAAACTACATTATCTTGCAAGCTATCTATAATTTGAAACAGAACATGAATATCTTTTTTTACATAGAATCCAGAACACGCAGACACATTTCTATCTCTACCAGCTGATCACATGAAGTTAGAAGGTCAAGCGCTCCATGTCAAAACTGCACTGAAAACGGAGAACATACAGAAAGGCAACAAGAAGGAAGCTAACGACAACAGGAACCTGTACTAAGTCAAAAAAGGAGGTATGTGTCACCCATAGTGTACGTATAGAGTTAGGGACCCCACAAAAATGGCAGTATCACATTTTATTTGTGTTGTTACAGTTGTGGTAGCGGGTACTAAAGCAGCATTAGGACTGTCAGAATCGGATATGTCTAAGAGACTAGCGCTGGAATGTAGTAAAATGCAGATGTTGAAGAACTTGAACAGGTATGAATGGTGTAAGATTCCTAAGAAGGTTAGTGCTTCATAAAGCAGATCCTTGCCGCCCACAAACAACAGGAGTTACGATACGAATTTACCTGTAGTCTGGTAACACAATAGAAAATGGCGACTTTCTCAGTTTATAAAACGACTTATTTATTTTCACCCATTCGTTGCAGTGCTTGTTGTCATCCAAGTAAATGGTAGATTAAATTCTAATAATTTTATATTATAGCCTTTATCTTTAAATTGGGATTAAAACATTGTGTCAAAAACATTCCACCATAAAGTTGTACGATGCTGAAGGTGGGTGCACAGTTTTCATAACAAATGTGCCATTCAGCCTGGATAATTAACAACTTAAAGAACTCGCAGAACAAACTGGGCCAGTTCAATATGCCCTTATCTGCGTAGAAAAAATGACTTATCATTCTAGAGGCTCCGGATTTGTGAAGTTTGCGGTAAGCTGTATTCCTCTGTGTATTATCATTTTCAACTGGTAATAGCCGAATCTTAGCGCCCGTATTCTTAGCATTCCATGAATTCTACGTGCGGGCGCCAGGTCCATAGCGTGGCATAGGGGGGGGACACCCCGATGGCGTCTGGGACTTGTGACCCACTCGAGTAGTAGTATACTTACTAATATCATAAATGCGAAAGTTCGTGAGTGTGGATGTTTGTCACTCTTTCACTCTTAAACGAGTAAACAGATTTGACCGAAATTTGGTAGAGAATGACATTAAAGTCTGTATAACACATTGGCTACTTTTTATCCCGGGAATACTTTCCTGCGGGATGCAGCATCGGGAACAAATTATACGCTCAGCTAGTAATTAAAATAATCATTAAATTTTTATATTTTCTTAAAGTCTTACATCAGAAACTACATTATCTTGCAAGCTATCTATAATTTGAAACAGAACATGAATATCTTTTTTTACATAGAATCCAGAACACGCAGTCACATTTCTATCTCTACCAGCTGATCACATGAAGTTAGAAGGTCAAGCGCTCCATGTCAAAACTGCACTGAAAAAGGAGAACATACAGAAAGGCAACAAGAAGGAAGCTAACGACAACAGGAACCTGTACTAAGTCAAAAAAGGAGGTATGTGTCACCCATAGTGTACGTATAGAGTTAGGGACCCCACAAAAATGGCAGTATCACATTTGTGTTGTTACAGTTGTGGTAGCGGGTACTAAAGCAGCATTAGGACTGTCAGAATCGGATATGTCTAAGAGACTAGCGCTGGAATGTAGTAAAACGCAGATGTTGAAGAACTTGAACAGGTATGAATGGTGTAAGATTCCTAAGAAGGTTAGTGCTTCATAAAGTAAATCCTTGCCGCCCACAAACAACAGAAGTTACGATACAAATTGTAAATCAAACGAACTATGTGAAGTTCGATGACAATTCGCCGTCCCCGGGGAATAAAATGATAACTGCCAGTATCTTGATTTTAATGTTACGTCATTTTTGAGATCTTTGACTGATAATACATCTACTGAATTTTTTTTGTAATTTTTTTACAGTTTTTTACAGAGTTACAAAAAATTACAATAGTATTCGAAGATTTAAGACAGGCCTAATAGAACAGGAATAATGGATAATATAATATTATCAAAACGTATCCTCACTTGTTATTATGACAAATAGTAATATTATTATATTCACGTAAAAAAATAATCGACTTAATATGATAAGTGCATGTTATCATTTTATTCTCGTTCAAAACCGTTCACTCGCGTCGTATAAAGGCGTTAAGTCGCGCGGATGTGCGAATGCTAGAGACATCAGTGTATGGAATATAGTTTCCCATACCTAATGTTATCTCACCAGCAACCGCAGAGGCGCTTTCCGATGAAGCCCTCCCCGCAAAGCAGCGCTGACACGGGACGGCTGTAAAGTATTCTCGTAGTCCGTCCCAGTCTGCTGCCGAGTATTGCCGCAATCGCCGCGTTACCTCTACTGCCCTTGCAGTAGATGACACGTGCAGGTGGGCACGCACAACGCAGTGGTCGGATTGACCCAGTGAGGAGCTAACCGACACACTGTACTGTGCTGGGTAGTATTGCTGAAGAATAAGTCCAGCAGGGCGGGTTCATGGTCTGACCTGTCCGGTATGCGCGTAATCCCGCACACCACTAGGGTCAGACTATGGGAGAGAGCAAACGCGTGGGCGGCCCGTCCCGCAGGATCGGCCCCTCAGTGTGGTGATCGTTGAATTCCCCCAGAAAAACCAATTCAGCATTCGGAAACCGCATCTGCGCGTCGTCAGCCCCCTCGCTGAGGTGCCGAAACCGCCTTGTTATCAAAGCTGTTCCTGTGTGGGGGCGTAAACACACACGTAGATCTGACTCATGGAGCCGTGATCTACGTGCAGCCAAAGGACGGAGAAGGAAGGGTTCTCAAAGCAGCGCAGCCGGTGACAGCAAACATCCACCCTAACGAACGCGCATGGTGTGTGTGCGCGTGTGGTGAGACTGAGGCTGACCCGCCATACGGAAGGGCCCCCGTACCCACCCGAGTGTGGTCGCCGGGTCCCGGTCCAGTCACGATCCGGCACGACGAACCACATCGGGATTATGCGCGGCCTAAAATGCGGTCTTTGACGAATATGTGTTGCCAGTGATAACATAATTATGTTCTAGAGGCGTGACCGTTGAAAATGTTCACTACGGCTTGCTGTTGCCCACTGAGCAATGGAGAGAATCATGCTCGGGGTGCTTTTATGTGATCGAATTCGCAAGTAGGATATCCGAAAATAAAACCCACGTCACCTAAAGCTTAGAGTGGTATCGATTTACCGCAAAATACAGAGAGTGTGAGCCTCCCTTGAGGCTTACAGACGACCTAAAAAAGGTTGCGGATGCTTGCTGTGTGCGAACAGTACAAGACAAGTTGCAGAGGCTCTGAATTTGCAAAAGAGCTCTAAGGCAATCCTTTGCCAACCGGTGCATGATGTATCTCACTCATGATCTAATGATTTCTCGGAAAATGCCTCTGAAATCTGATGTTTCCAGCGAGTCATAGCGCAAGTAATGGCTCAAGTTGTGGTGCACTCAGGTGCGCCAAAATATGGTAACTGGTGTCTACAATCTAGCGCTGATCTATTCCACAAATGGCGTAAGAGGCTAGCCTAGATAAGAAAGAACAATCTAGGGTTTGGAAGTCCCAGATAGTAGCTCTGCTTGTGCTCAGAGTTGTTTTCTATTAAAGATTTCCCTTTATGGTGCAAACAGTTTGAGTCCTTGGTGAATTTCATCTCCTATATGAGATCTCTGTATGGGCGTAAGCCCGGACGTCCTGCAACGTGGCTAGACTGCATAGCATAAAGGCGATGGCCGTCAGAGTGATAAAAAGGTACCGCACTATATTATTAAACCACCACCGCTATTAGCCGGGATCCCTTTATGAGACCTAGAAGTTAGGGTCCCTGCGTCATTTTATAAATGTCGCAATCGTCGGGAGGCGCTGGAGCGGGAACACAGGTCTGTAGCTCGAAAAATGGAGGTCCAGCGATCCCTGTTTCAAGGAGACATAAAAGGTTCGTCTCATTCTCTCTCACAGACCTACCACTATAGGTGGCGGTGAAGCCGGTCATAAGAGTGTCTAGAGAGACGCCATGGCAGCCTCACCTACCAAGTGTCACAGGTGCTTACCGGGCACGAGTGCTTCGCTTAGTATTTTTGGCACAGACATTATTATTTTGATTGTTTTTATTAATATTGATAAGGATAAGAGTTTTTAGTATTTTATCGATCGATAATGAGGACCTAATCTATTAATTTTAGAATTATTGCTATGATGTTGTGTTTTTAAACTTTATTTTGAAACTTTTGAATAAAGCTAATATTGATGATTACCATAATGAGTTTTATTGGAAAACTAAATTTATATCCTTTATAGAAAAAAAGTTTTGCAGCATTCATGAGAATAAGATGATATTAAAGTATTATTATTATCACTCCCATCCCAAAAACTCGTAGAAGAAAATGATAAGTAACAAGTATCATATTTATTTCTGGTCACGCTAAACGGAGAATAAAATGATAATTGACATTATACAACTTAGATGATGTTTCATTTACACTAACTTTTTATTCTTTAAGTATCCTAATTGTGACAAGTGTTAGACAAATTTGACTAAAACGATTCAACTAGAGAAAAAATTACGTTTTTAAAAACCTAACAATCACGCATCTATGTCCAGTATTTCCGAAGTAATCGTTGAAAACGTGTTTTTTATTTTTCCTGAAAAGTTGTGTTTTTGCAGTTATCATTTTATTCTCCGGGGACGGCGAATTATGTGAGCGGCTTAATTCGATGCGATTTACAGGTTTACAATATGTAGGAACGCTCCCTAGCCTCCGCCTTGCACGATTTTAAGAGTTTTTTTTTTTTTTTTTTTTTGTATGTAGTCGCACCTCTTTAGCTAGCAACATTTATCACGTACCCGCCCTACTCGTATCCCCACTTACTACGAGATGCGGTCGCCATTTTTCTTGCCAATCTTCGATCATTTTGTTTAGAGCTATAGGTAGTTAAAATTAAAACGTTATGTGCAAACAAACTAGTGAATTTCTCATTTTATTACATTATAGGGTCGGGTAAGAATGTTAATTTAGGGAGGGTATGTGTAAATCGCATCGAATTAAGCCGCTCACATAATTGTCATCGAACTTCACATAGTTCGTTTGATTTACAATTATGTTTCGCGGCTTAATTCTTAGCGATTTACAGGTTTACAATATGTAGATGTTTAGAGTTGGGTAATAAAATGTGAAATAAAGTTATAAAATAGGTACTGGTTTTATAATCATCATGTATTATGCTTTCTAATAGTTGTACATATCTTAATATATATCTTAATGCCTATTTCTAGTGATACATTGGTACCTAAGTAGGTAGGGACAATCATTATTATTACATTCTTCAGATATCTGAGGAGAGAACTGCAGTTGCAAAGTCATTAGGATTTACAACCATTGGTCTGTTGTAAAATTTAGCGAAAACTGAAGAAGAATCATTCCACCCTGCAGTTCTCCTAATCAAATCAATATTGACTCCTAGTCTACTGGCCGTGGAAGTGGCTGCATGGCGAGTACTATGAGCAGTGAAAATGGATGTATCTATTCCACTTTTCTGGAGTATATCTTTTATCCATCTACTAAGTGTCTGTGAAGTAACTTTTGCGTGTGGTCTTTTGACACTGATAAATAAATAATCATTTTTACGGAGTGGTTGTGTTTTAGTTATGTAAGATTCTAAACACCTAGCTGGACATATCTCAGGCCTACTATCAAAATAAGGTATTCTTAAAACAGGCTGTAACGAATTAGGTTTTGATGTCTTTATTGGATCAGGTATTGTTATTATAATCCCTTGTTCAGAGATATTTAATTTTGTGTTACTTAATTTTGTTAAAGCAATAGTCTGTACTCTAGGTGCAGTTACTAAAGCCAGTAGACATGTAGCCTTCTTTGAAAGAGTTTCCAAGTCGAGATCAGTATTAGGCCATTTTTGCGCTAAGTAATTTAAAACCAAACCAGGATCCCAAGTAAAACTGTATTTGGGATTTGTAGGTCTCAACTTGTAAATTCCTTTCATAAATCGCTTAATCAAGTCATCATCCAAGTTACCTAATATTAAGGACAAAGCAGATTTATAACAGTTGATGGTGCCATATTTGGCTCCCTTATTAAAAATCTCTGTGAGAAAGTTAATAACAATCGGAATGGAAACACTCTTGTAATCATATTTATATTTATTACAGAAAGTTATCCATGATTTGATACAAGTATTTTATTGTTTATATGTAGAATCATTTAATGAGGATAGTATAATTTCAACGGAATTCTCAGATAAATAGTTTTTCAGTAAAGTCTGCCTGAAAGCCTCACGGCAAGTAACTTCAGTGTTCTGTGGAGGTTGTGTTTGACTCTGAAAGGAGACGTTAACAAATTATCATCAGGGCCAAACGACAATATATCAGAATTAATAAGTTTCTGGAAAATTGGGTACCAGACTTGGCCTTTCCAATCTGGGACCACTACAATGCCTTCCGCTTTTTCTCTAATGATTTTTTGTAAAACTTTAGGTATTAACGAGAATGGAGGGAATGCGTAAAATAACTTATTCTTCCACGAGATGGTGAAAGCATCTACAGCCCAAGCTTCAGGATCATTTTTCCAAGTTACAAAAACATCACATTTTGTGTTGCATCTACTTGCAAATAAATCAATTTCTGGATAACCATGATAACGCGTTATTTTATTAAAAACTTGGTCGTTCAATTCCCATTCAGTGTCCTGAAAACTTTTTCGGGATAACTGATCTGCGTCGTGATTCTCTTTCGTGTTAATGTATGATGCGAATATTGTTAAATTACGCATTTCACACCATTGCCATATTTCTCTAGTTACATTATTTAGATGATTATATTGGACACTACCCATTCTATTTATGCAAGATATTGCCGTAACATTATCAATACGAAGAAGTATTTTTGAACTTCTTAAGTACCTCGTGAAACACTTTAGAACGAGTAGTGCTGCTTTCAATTCTAGTTCATTAATATGTAGATCTCTTTCCCAATGTTTCCAATACCCAAAACATTGATTATTACCACTACTGAAACCGCCCCACCCACTAGTTGACGCGTCAGAAAAAAATTCTATATCAAATTCTTCACAATCAAGGTGATTGAAGGTAGATTGAATATTATTTAACCACCACATTATATCGGGCTTTATGTGTTGTGGAAGGTTAATAACTTGATCATAGTTAGGATTTCTAAGTAAAACTGCATACTTAAACTGTTCAAAGTATTTTGTATACAACCAGGAGTATTTGACTGCTGGACAAGCACTAACTAATAACCCAACAAACTGAGCAAACTCTCTTAGAGTACATTTCCTTACATTTAAAAAAGTTATTAATTTAGCTTTTATTTTAGATATTTTTGTATCTGGAAGTTTTAGTAACATTTTTTCTGAATCGAATAAAAATCCCAGAAATTTACAATTCATAGCAGGTTCTAAGCAGCTTTTATTATTATTAATAAAAAATCCCAGACTTTCTAGTAAAGATTTAGTTAACATAACGTTATTTTTGCATTCTGAGTAAGTTCTACCTATGCAAAGTATGTCATCAAGGTATATCACTGAGATAAGGCCATGATTATGTCTTAGAAATTCCATTACTGGCTTTAATAATTTTGTGAACAGGTACGGAGATGTACTCAAACCAAAAGGAAGACATTTAAACTGGTACAAATTATCATCATAGTTAAAACGCAAGTACTTGCGGTGTGATTCATCTATAGACACAAGAAAATAGGCATCGCGTAAATCTATAGTGGCCTGGAATCTATAACAATTTCTGGTAACAAGTTTTGATGCAGAGCGATAATCTTCCATTTTGAAATGTTTTGTTTCTATAAACTTGTTAAGACATTTCAGATTTAAAATGAATCTTTTTTCACCATTAGGTTTGGGTACTAAGAACACTGAAGAAATAAATTCATCAGGTTCATGATCACATTGAGATATAGCACCAATATTTAATAATTTACTAATACATTTGTCAAAATCGCAACGCTCTTGTCGAGATTTTGGATAAACACAAGGCTTATCTGTTCGAAATGGGGCTGACTGAAATGGGATAGAATAACCTTTTATCCAAGATAGAATGATCTCATCGTTGGTGATATCAGACCACCGTTTATAAAAATACTGGAGCCTGCCAGCGTATTGTACCTGAGATTCCGTTATTTCCGGTATTGGTGTGACGACTTGCTCGTCGACGGGCGGTCGTTGTAGCGTCGCGGGGCACCCCTGCTGCTCGACTGCGGCTGACGCTGTATGTAGCCCGACATCTTCCGACTGGTGGCTGGATGTGCTTTGTTGTCCGTTTTTCGATGAGCAGGCGTAAAATTTTGGTGGACTTTTTGACCACCGTTACCTGGAACCCTGTTCTGTCTTGGAAATTTTTTAGGTATATTCTTCAGGGGTACACTACATTAATACGAAAAACTTAATTCCGAAAGTCACAATCACGAATTTCATAATTCCGAATTTCATAAGTCCGAATGATTCGAAATCTCGAAAGTCAAAAATCCGATGTTTCATAAATCCTTTTTATTAAAAGTCATAATTTTAAAATTCCGAATATTTACAATTCCGACTGTCAGAATGCCGAATTTCAAGAAACCGAACCGTTGAATTCCGAATCATTAAAAATCCGCCGTATTATAAATACGAACTCCGAATATCAAAAATCCGAAATATCATAAATACGAAGGGTGAATGTCGTTTCCACCCGTTCCTGTTTTAACCCGAAAACTTTTCATTAAAGACGATTATTTATGTTCCCGATTCCACCCGTTTTTTTAATAAAGTATAGTCAAGTCTAACTACCTAAAATATTATTTCCAAGTGAGTGGAAGGCAAACAACAAAACAAAAAAAAATAACCACGAAGGCTAAGGCGGGAGCTCCGCTCCGCTTCGCTCCCGCCTTAGCCTTCTAACCTAACCTATCCGAGTCGGGGTACTCTTGAGTCGGGGTGTTGACCATTTACTTATTATGGTTAACACCTCGACTCGGAAATGGAAATAATATCTTCGGTAGTTAGACTTGACCGTACTTTATTGAAAAAACTTTAACAGTGAATTTTCGGATATTTGAAATTCTGAATAACGTTTTTCGGAAAAATAACAGTTCGGTCTTTTGATTATTCGCACTAATGAAATTAGGAAAAATAAAGATTCGTACTTATGACTTTCGGATAAATGAATATCGTCCTTTTGAATATTCGGAGCTTTGTTTCTTAGGAATTATAATCTTCGGAATTTTGAACATCGGAATATTGAAATTCGGAAAAACATATTTCGGAATTTTTGGGTGTTCCCCCTCTAGAATGATCAGTCATTTTTTCTACGCAGATAAGGGCATTATATTTAACTGGCCCAGTTTGTTCTGCGAGTTCTTTAAGTTGTTAATTATCCAGGCTGAATGGCACATTTGTTATGAAAACTGTGCACCCATCTTCAGCATCGTACAACTTTATGGTGGAATGTTATTGACACAATGTACTAATCCCAATTTAAAGATAAAGGCTTAATATAAAATTATAAGTATTTAATCTACCATTTACTTAGATGACAACAAGCACTGCAACGAATGGGTGAAAATAAATAAGTCGTTTTATAAACTGAGAAAGTCGCCACTTTCTATTGTGTTACCAGACTACAGGTAAATTCGTATCGTAACTCCTGTTATTTGTGGGCGGCAAGGATCTGCTTTATGAAGCACTAACCTTCTTAGGAATCTTACACCATTCATACCTGTTCAAGTTCTTTAACATCTGCGTTTTACTACGTTCCAGCGCTAGTCTTTTAGACATATCCGATTCTGACAGTCCTAATGCTGCTTTAGTACCCGCTACCACAACTGTAACAACACAAAAGTGGTACTGCCATTTTTGTGGGGTCCCTAGCTCTATACGCACACTATGGGTGACACATACCTCCTTTTTTGACTTAGTACAGGTTCCTGTTGTCGTTTGCTTCCTTCTTGTTGCCTTTCTGTATGTTCTCCTTTTTCAGTGCAGTTTTGACATGGAGCGCTTGACCTTCTAACTTCATGTGATCAGCTGGTAGAGATAAAAATGTGTCTGCGTGTTCTGGATTCTATGTAAAAAAAGATATTCATGTTCTGTTTCAAATTATAGATAGCTTGCAAGATAATGTAGTTTCTGATGTAAGACTTTAAGAAAATATAAAAATTTAATGATTATTTTAATTACTAGCTGAGCGTATAATTTGTTCCCGAGGCTGCTTCCTACAGGAAAGTATTCCCGGGATAAAAAGTAGCCAATGTGTTATACAGTCTTTAATGTCATTCTCTACCAAATTTTGGTCAAATCTGTTTACTCGTTTAAGAGTGAAAGAGTGACAAACATCCACACTCACGAACTTTCGCATTTATAATATTAGTAAGTACTCGTATACTACTACTCGAGTGGGTCGCAAGTCCCAGACGCCATCAGGGTGTTCCCCTCTGTGCAACGCTATGGACCCGGCGCCCGCACGTAGAATTCATGGAATGCTAAGAATACGGGCGCAAAGATTCGGCTATTACCAGTTGAAAATGATAATACACAGAGGAATACAGCTTACCGCAAACTTCACAAATCCGGAGCCTCTAGAATGATCAGTCATTTTTTCTACGCTGATAAGGGCATATTTAACTGGCCCAGTTTGTTCTGCGAGTTCTTTAAGTTGTTAATTTTCCAGGCTGAATGGCACATTGGTTTTGAAAACTGTGCACCTATCTTCAGCATCGTACAACTTTATGGTGGAATGTTATTGACACAATGTACTAATCCCAATTTAAAGATAAAGGCTATAATATAAAATAATTAGAATTTAATCTACCATTTACTTGGATGACAACAAGCACAGCAAATAGATTAAGTTCAGCAGCATTTGCTGTACAAAAGATAAGGCACTTGACGGATGTAGATACGGCTAGAATAGTCTATTTCACTTACTTTCATAGCATAATGTCATACGGTATTCTACTGTGGGGCAATGCTGCAGATATAGATAAAATTTTTATTTTACAAAAGCGGGCCATAAGAGCTATATATAGATTAGGTCCAAGGGTCTCTCTGCGCGAGAAATTCAAAGAGGTTAAAATTCTTACAGTAGCATCACAATACATTTTTGAGAATCTTATGTACGTACAAAGAAATTTACATAGTTTCGCTAAGTTAAGTGATAGACACAATGTGAACACTAGAAATAAAAGTAACCTTGCTGTTTATCATAGCAGATTGCACAAAATCAGCAATTCTTTCATGGGTAACTGTATACGCTTTTACAACAGGCTACCAGACGAAATTAAAAGTATGTCCCTTAATAAATTTAAAAAGGTTGTAAAAAGTAAATTGTACTGCAGGGGCTACTATACAATTGGTGATTATTTGTTGGATGGAGAAGCCTGGAAATGACCTGCTCTACTGGATTCTCAAAAAATTGTCAAATGCATAGTTTTTAGATTCATTTTGTAAATAGAGCTCTAAAAAGAATAACCCGCTGAGTTTCTTGCCAGTTCTTCTCAGGTGGGTCGCGTTGTGAACTGGTGGTAGTTTTTGATTTATATTCTGGACGTTTTACAAGAGCATCTGTAAATGCCTATGTGAAATAAATTTCTTTTTCTTTCTTTCTTTCTTTTCTTTCTTTCTTTCTTTCACTGCAACGAATGGGTGAAAATAAATAAGTCGTTTTATAAACTGAGAAAGTCGCCATTTTCTATTGTGTTACCAGACTACAGGTAAATTCGTATCGTAACTCCTGTTATTTGTGGGCGGCAAGGATCTGCTTTATGAAGCACTATCCTTCTTAGGAATCTTACACCATTCATACCTGTTCAAGTTCTTCAACATCTGCGTTTTACTACGTTCCAGCGCTAGTCTCTTAGACATATCCGATTCTGACAGTCCTAATGCTGCTTTAGTACCCGCTGCCACAACTGTAACAACACAAATGTGGTACTGCCATTTTTGTGGGGTTCCTAACTCTATACGTACACTATATGTGACACATACCCCTCCTTTTTTGACTAAGTACAGGTTCCTGTTGTCGTTAGCTCCCTTCTTGTTGCCTTTCTGTATGTTCTCCTTTTTCAGTGCAGTTTTGACATGGAGCGCTTGACCTTCTAACTTCAACTGATCAGCTGGTAGAGATAGAAATGTGTCTGCAGGTTCTGGATTCTATGTAAAAAAAGATATTCATGTTCTGTTTCAAATTATGGATAGCTTGCAAGATAATGTATTTTCTGATGTAAGACTTTAAGAAAATACAAAAATTTAATGACAAATTTAATTACTAGCTGAGCGTATAATTTGTTTCCGATGCCGCTTCCCGCAGGAAAGTATTGCCGGGATAAAAAGTAGCCAATGTGTTATACAGACTTTAATGTCATTCTGTACCAAATTTCGGTCAAATCTGTTCACTCGTTCAAGAGTGAAAGAGTAACAAACATCCACACTCATGAACTTTCGCATTTATAATATTAGTAAGTATACTACTACTTGAGTGGGTCGCAAGTCCCAGACGCCGTCGGGGTGTTCCCCCCTGTGCCACGCTATGGACCCGGCGCCCACACGTAGAATCCATGGAATGCTAAGAATACGGTCTCTGAGATTCGGCTATTACCAGTTGAAAATGATAATACACAGAGGAATACAGCTTACCGCAAACTTCACAAATCCGGAGCCTCTAGAATGATCAGTCATTTTTTCTACGCAGATAAGGGCATTATATTTAACTGGCCCAGTTTGTTCTGCGAGTTCTTTAAGTTGTTAATTATCCAGGCTGAATGGCACATTTGTTATGAAAACTGTGCACCCATCTTCAGCATCGTACAACTTTATGGTGGAATGTTATTGACACAATGTACTAATCCCAATTTAAAGATAAAGGCTTAATATAAAATTATTAGTATTTAATCTACCATTTACTTAGATGACAACAAGCACTGCAACGAATGGGTGAAAATAAATAAGTCGTTTTATAAACTGAGAAAGTCGCCATTTTCTATTGTGTTACCAGACTACAGGTAAATTCGTATCGTAACTCCTGTTGTTTGTGGGCGGCAAGAATCTGCTTTATGAAGCACTAACCTTCTTAGGAATCTTACACCATTCATACCTGTTCAAGTTCTTTAACATCTGCGTTTTACTACGTTCCAGCGCTAGTCTTTTAGACATATCCGATTCTGACAGTCCTAATGCTGCTTTAGTACCCGCTACCATAACTGTAACAACACAAATGTGGTACTGCCATTTTTGTGAGGTCCCTAACTCTATACACACACTATATGTGACACATACCTCCTTTTTTGACTAAGTACAGGTTCCTGTTGTCGTTAGCTCCCTTCTTGTTGCCTTTCTGTATGTTCTCCTTTTTCAGTGCAGTTTTGACATGGAGCGCTTGACCTTCTAACTTCAACTGATCAGCTGGTAGAGATAGAAATGTGTCTGCAGGTTCTGGATTCTATGTAAAAAAAGATATTCATGTTCTGTTTCAAATTATGGATAGCTTGCAAGATAATGTAGTTTCTGATGTAAGACTTTAAGAAAATACAAAAATTTAATGACAAATTTAATTACTAGCTGAGCGTATAATTTGTTTCCGATGCCGCTTACCGCAGGAAAGTATTGCCGGGATAAAAAGTAGCCAATGTGTTATACAGACTTTAATGTCATTCTGTACCAAATTTCGGTCAAATCTGTTCACTCGTTCAAGAGTGAAAGAGTAACAAACATCCACACTCATGAACTTTCGCATTTATAATATTAGTAAGTATACTACTACTTGAGTGGGTCGCAAGTCCCAGACGCCGTCGGGGTGTTCCCCCCTGTGCCACGCTTTGGACCCGGCGCCCACACGTAGAATCCATGGAATGCTAAGAATACGGTCTCTGAGATTCGGCTATTACCAGTTGAAAATGATAATACACAGAGGAATACAGCTTACCGCAAACTTCATCCAACAAATCCGGAGCCTCTAGAATGATCAGTCATTTTTTCTACGCAGATAAGGGCATTATATTTAACTGGCCCACTTTGTTCTGCGAGTTCTTTAAGTTGTTAATTTTCCAGGCTGAATGGCACATTGGTTTTGAAAACTGTGCACCTATCTTCAGCATCGTACAACTTTATGGTGGAATGTTATTGACACAATGTACTAATCCCAATTTAAAGATAAAGGCTATAATATAAAATAATTAGAATTTAATCTACCATTTACTTGGATGACAACAAGCACTGCAACGAATGGGTGAAAATAAATAAGTCGTTTTATAAACTGAGAAAGTCGCCATTTTCTATTGTGTTACCAGACTACAGGTAAATTCGTATCGTAACTCCTGTTATTTGTGGGCGGCAAGGATCTGCTTTATGAAGCACTATCCTTCTTAAGAATCTTACACCATTCATACCTGTTCAAGTTCTTCAACATCTGCGTTTTACTACGTTCCAGCGCTAGTCTCTTAGACATATCCGATTCTGACAGTCCTAATGCTGCTTTAGTACCCGCTACCACAACTGTAACAACACAAATGTGGTACTGCCATTTTTGTGGGGTCCCTAACTCTATACGTACACTATATGTGACACATACCCCTCCTTTTTTGACTAAGTACAGGTTCCTGTTGTCGTTAGCTCCCTTCTTGTTGCCCTTCTGTATGTTCTCCTTTTTCAGTGCAGTTTTGACATGGAGCGCTTGACCTTCTAACTTCAACTGATCAGCTGGTAGAGATAGAAATGTGTCTGCAGGTTCTGGATTCTATGTAAAAAAAGATATTCATGTTCTGTTTCAAATTATGGATAGCTTGCAAGATAATGTATTTTCTGATGTAAGACTTTAAGAAAATACAAAAATTTAATGACAAATTTAATTACTAGCTGAGCGTATAATTTGTTTCCGATGCCGCTTCCCGCAGGAAAGTATTGCCGGGATAAAAAGTAGCCAATGTGTTATACAGACTTTAATGTCATTCTGTACCAAATTTCGGTCAAATCTGTTCACTCGTTCAAGAGTGAAAGAGTAACAAACATCCACACTCATGAACTTTCGCATTTATAATATTAGTAAGTATACTACTACTTGAGTGGGTCGCAAGTCCCAGACGCCGTCGGGGTGTTACCCCTGTGCCACGCTTTGGACCCGGCGCCCACACGTAGAATCCATGGAATGCTAAGAATACGGTCTCTGAGATTCGGCTATTACCAGTTGAAAATGATAATACACAGAGGAATACAGCTTACCGCAAACTTCATCCAACAAATCCGGAGCCTCTAGAATGATCAGTCATTTTTTCTACGCAGATAAGGGCATTATATTTAACTGGCCCAGTTTGATCTGCGAGTTCTTTAAGTTGTTAATTATCCAGGCTGAATGGCACATTTGTTATGAAAACTGTGCACCCATCTTCAGCATCGTACAACTTTATGGTGGAATGTTATTGACACAATGTACTAATCCCAATTTAAAGATAAAGGCTTAATATAAAATTATTAGTATTTAATCTACCATTTACTTAGATGACAACAAGCACTGCAACGAATGGGTGAAAATAAATAAGTCGTTTTATAAACTGAGAAAGTCGCCATTTTCTATTGTGTTACCAGACTACAGGTAAATTCGTATCGTAACTCCTGTTGTTTGTGGGCGGCAAGGATCTGCTTTATGAAGCACTATCCTTCTTAGGAATCTTACACCATTCATACCTGTTCAAGTTCTTCAACATCTGCGTTTTACTACGTTCCAGCGCTAGTCTCTTAGACATATCCGATTCTGACAGTCCTAATGCTGCTTTAGTACCCGCTACCACAACTGTAACAACACAAATGTGGTACTGCCATTTTTGTGGTGTCCCTAACTCTATACACACACTATATGTGACACATACCTCATTTTTTGACTAAGTACAGGTTCCTGTTGTAGTTAACCCCCCTTGTTGTTGCCTTTCTGTATGTTCTCCTTTTTCAGTGCAGTTTTGACATGGAGCGCTTGACCTTCTGACTTCAACTGATCAGCTGGTAGAGATAGAAATGTGTCTGCAGGTTCTGGATTCTATGTAAAAAAAGATATTCATGTTCTGTTTCAAATTATGGATAGCTTGCAAGATAATGTATTTTCTGATGTAAGACTTTAAGAAAATACAAAAATTTAATGACAAATTTAATTACTAGCTGAGCGTATAATTTGTTTCCGATGCCGCTTCCCGCAGGAAAGTATTGCCGGGATAAAAAGTAGCCAATGTGTTATACAGACTTTAATGTCATTCTGTACCAAATTTCGGTCAAATCTGTTCACTCGTTCAAGAGTGAAAGAGTAACAAACATCCACACTCATGAACTTTCGCATTTATAATATTAGTAAGTATACTACTACTTGAGTGGGTCGCAAGTCCCAGACGCCGTCGGGGTGTTCCCCCCTGTGCCACGCTATGGACCCGGCGCCCACACGTAGAATCCATGGAATGCTAAGAATACGGTCTCTGATATTCGGCTATTACCAGTTGAAAATGATAATACACAGAGGAATACAGCTTACCGCAAACTTCACAAATCCGGAGCCTCTAGAATGATCAGTCATTTTTTCTACGCAGATAAGGGCATTATATTTAACTGGCCCAGTTTGTTCTGCGAGTTCTTTAAGTTGTTAATTATCCAGGCTGAATGGCACATTTGTTATGAAAACTGTGCACCCATCTTCAGCATCGTACAACTTTATGGTGGAATGTTATTGACACAATGTTCTAATCCCAATTTAAAGATAAAGGCTTAATATAAAATTATTAGTATTTAATCTACCATTTACTTAGATGACAACAAGCACTGCAACGAGTGGGTGAAAATAAATAAGTCGTTTTATAAACTGAGAAAGTCGCCATTTTCTATTGTGTTACCAGACTACAGGTAAATTCGTATCGTAACTCCTGTTGTTTGTGGGCGGCAAGGATCTGCTTTATGAAGCACTAACCTTCTTAGGAATCTTACACCATTCATACCTGTTCAAGTTCTTTAACATCTGCGTTTTACTACGTTCCAGCGCTAGTCTTTTAGACATATCCGATTCTGACAGTCCTAATGCTGCTTTAGTACCCGCTACCACAACTGTAACAACACAAATGTGGTACTGCCATTTTTGTGGGGTCCCTAACTCTATACGCACACTATGGGTGACACATACCTCCTTTTTTGACTTAGTACAGGTTCCTGTTGTCGTTAGCTTCCTTCTTGTTGCCTTTCTGTATGTTCTCCTTTTTCAGTGCAGTTTTGACATGGAGCGCTTGACCTTCTAACTTCATGTGATCAGCTGGTAGAGATAGAAATGTGTCTGCGTGTTCTGGATTCTATGTAAAAAAAGATATTCATGTTCTGTTTCAAATTATGGATAGCTTGCAAGATAATGTAGTTTCTGATGTAAGACTTTAAGAAAATACAAAAATTTAATGACAAATTTAATTACTAGCTGAGCGTATAATTTGTTTCCGATGCCGCTTCCCGCAGGAAAGTATTGCCGGGATAAAAAGTAGCCAATGTGTTATACAGACTTTAATGTCATTCTCTACCAAATTTTGGTCAAATCTGTTTACTCGTTTAAGAGTGAAAGAGTGACAAACATCCACACTCACGAACTTTCGCATTTATAATATTAGTAAGTACTCGTATACTACTACTCGAGTGGGTCGCAAGTCCCAGACGCCATCGGGGTGTTCCCCTCTGTGCAACGCTATGGACCCGGCGCCCGCAAGTAGAATTCATGGGATGCTAAGAATACGGGCGCTAAGATTCGGCTATTACCAGTTGAAAATGATAATACACAGAGGAATACAGCTTACCGCAAACTTCACAAATCCGGAGCCTCTAGAATGATCAGTCATTTTTTCTACGCTGATAAGGGCATATTTAACTGGCCCAGTTTGTTCTGCGAGTTCTTTAAGTTGTTAATTTTCCAGGCTGAATGGCACATTGGTTATGAAAACTGTGCACCTGTCTTCAGCATCGTACAACTTTATGGTGGAATGATATTGACACAATGTACTAATCCCAATTTAAAGATAAAGGCTATAATATAAAATTATTAGAATTTAATCTACCATTTACTTGGATGACAACAAGCACTGCAACGAATGGGTGAAAATAAATAAGTCGTTTTATAAACTGAGTGAGGCGTCAATGAAAGGCGGTGGCTAGCGACTAAACTGGTTTAATACTGGAGTTTCGTACAAAGTATAAAACATTTTACAACTACCTGACGTTACATCTTCTCCCTTCTTAATTACTAACTTAACTAGAACTTATCAGTTACAATAACAAAAACAATATTAAACTATCATACCTAGTGATTTTACATTTCACTCAAAAACTACTACCTATTCAATAAAATTTAGTACAGTACGTTTTGCCCTGTCCAAAGCTCGCAGCGCTCGGGCCGATGCGGCAAGCGGTGGCGATGGCAACGGTGTCGCCACGGTTTGTTCTGGCTCATCGTAAGCGGCCCGCGGGGAGCCTGGCGAGACCGATGGCACTCCACCGCCCGTCGTGGCGTCTACCACGTCCCTCTCATCCCTACACTCTTCGAATCCTGGCGGCTCACCCTGTCTCGCTGTAGCGCTAGAACTCGCTCGCGATAACGAATATCTGTTTTTGTTAGTAGCCTTAATTATCTGATCGACATGTCTATGCCACGGCGCGCCGGTCCCTACATCAACGTTATACGATACGGGCCCTGTCTTTTTAATCACCGTGCCTGTAGCCCACTTTTCTCCCCTCACCGAGTAGTCACGAGTTAGCACGGGCTCTCCTAATTCGAAATCTTTGACGGCCTGCGGTCCGTTGCGCACCTGGCGCTCCTGCGCGGCGTTCACTACGGCCTTTAAGTCCGGGCGCAGTGCGTCGAGTCGACTGCGCAGGCGCCGCCCTTGTAATGCCACCGCCGGGCAGACACCTGTGGTAGCATGCGGACAGTTTCGGTACTTCATGAGGAATTTGTTTAATGCCGCTGTAATATCTTCACCTTCGTATTGCGCTCTTTTAATCGCTTTTTTTATAATTTTAACGGCGTTTTCTGCAGCCCCATTGGCTTGTGGCCTATAGGGCGCTGAAGTAGTATGTTTTATACAATTTTTAATACAGAACTCTTTAAATTCCCGGGATGAGAAAGGAGGCCCGTTGTCGGTCACTAACTGTGACGGCAACCCAAACCTGGCAAATATGCTTCTAAAAGCATTTATTGTCTTCTGAGCGTCAGTGCCTCGCATCTGCAACGCCTCGATCCATTTAGAATGAGCGTCCACTACAATCAAATAGCGGAAACCCCCACAGTCCCCAAAGTCGGCATGCACACGTTGCCACGGATGAAGTGGAAATTCCCACGGGTGCAACTGTGCTCGCGGGGGAGCGTCTCGCACCAACTTACACGCCTGACACTTAAGGGCTATGTCTTCTATGTCTTGATCTAGACTGGGCCAGTAAACATAGTTCCTTGATAGGGCTTTCATTTTATTTATCCCTAAATGGCTTTCATGAATTTCACTTAGTACAGTTCTCTGTAAAGTAGGGGGTACAACTATGCGATATCTGTAAACTAAACAGCCCTGGTCTAGAGACATATCTTGTTTCCTGTCAAAATAGGGTTTCTCCGCCTCACAGCCAGGAGTGCCAGGCCACCCGAACAAAAGGTATCCTTTAATTTTGTGTAAGACTCTATCCCGTTCAACTTCTCGCGCAATTTCTTTAAACGAAACTGGGAACGCATCTTCCACTATATTTAAATAATCTATTGTTTGTTCACTGCGACCCTCACAGTTCAGTGGTAACCTTGACAATGCATCAGCTGGCCCATTGTCCGCTGAACGAATGTAACTTATCGTAAAATCATATGCAGCCAGTCTTGCCGCCCAGCGTTGCAGTCGACTCGCTGCAGTCTGTGGGATGCCGCCCTTATGTCCAAAGATATGCGTTAGGGGTTGATGATCGGTACGAAGCATAAATTTTCTTCCAAACAGGTACTGGTGGTGCTTGGTTACGCCGAACAATATTGCCAGCGCCTCCTTGTCCAGCTGGCTGTAGTTCCGCTCGGCGGCGTTAAGCGTGCGGGACACGCAGCTGACTGGTCGCTCACTGCCGTCCTCATACCTGTGCGCGAGCACCGCGCCTAGCCCATACGCGCTGCTGTCCACTGACAGTACCAGTTCCCGCCCCTCCTCGTAGTGTGCCAATACTTGTGAACTGAGGAGTGCGCGTTTTGCTTGCTTAAATGCTTCTTCACACTTATTATTCCACTTCCACTCTTCATCTCGTCTTAGCAGGTTGTGTAAAGGATGTAGCATAGTGCTTAAGTTTTGAATGAAACGTCCGTAGTAGTTCAGCATACCCAAGAAACTTCTTAGTTGCACGGTGTTCCCTGGTGTCCGTACATTGGATATGGCCTCTAATTTGTCTGGGTCCGGTTTTAATCCGTCTTTATTGATGACAAACCCAACATACTTTACACTATCCTGTAAAAAGCTACATTTGCTTAATTTTACAGTTAGCCCAGCATCGCGTAATCGCTGTAAGACGGCCTTTAAATTTAATAAGTGCTGCCGATCGTCCGTCCCAGTCACGCATATGTCGTCTAAAAATACGACACACTTAGGCACCCCTCGTAAGGTCTCTTCCATCATTTTCTTGAATTTTTCCGGAATACAAGATAAACCATACGGAGTGCGTCTATAGACAAATGTTCCTATGTGCGTAGTTATCGCTGTATATTTTTGGGAATCCGGCGTTAAAAGACATTGTTCATAGGCATGTGTAAGATCGATTTTTGAAAATTTTCTGCCCCCACTTAAAGTCGAAAACAATTCCTCAATTCGCGGCAAGGGATAATAATCTCGTTTTAATTTAGGATTTATAGTTATTTTATAATCGCCGCAAATTCGAATGTCTCCATTCCTTTTTACCACCGGGACAATGGGCGTGCCGTAGTCAGAGTAGTCGACCCGATAGATAGTGCCGTCCGCCTCGAGCCGAGCCAGCTCGCCCTCGACGCGCTCGCGCAGCGCCAGCGGGACAGGGCGCGCGCGCACGTACACAGGGGACACCTCCGCTAACTCTAACGATATGGGGCGTTTACAAGTGCCCAACTTATCACAAAATACCTCTGGCAATTCTTTACATAAATTGTTTACAAAAGTGACATCAGTGATCTCATTGAGGCTGATCTGTTTTATACTTAAAGCCCGCAACCATTCTCTTCCTAGTAGGGGCCGGGCCCCCCCTTTAATAATGTACAGCCGTAACGCCTTGACTACTGTATCACGTAGTTCGACGTCAACCTCAATGTATCCCAGTGACTCAATCTTAGATCCACAATAACTACGTAATAATAAACTGTCTGCAATGATCGTCTTGTGAGAAAAAGAATTAAGGTACATTTGTTTACTTATTGCCGAAATGCGACTTCCCGTGTCAACTTCGCACTTTAACGGGATACTATCGATAGACAAAGTAATAAAGTATGGGTCGTTACCTGCCGACGAGTCCTTACTTCCCATGTTATTTATTTATTTATTTATTTATTTATTTATAACATTCTTCCACTATCTTGACAGGGATTACCCCAAAACGATAATGGACTTATATTTAACAAAACTATACAATTAACTAATAAAATAAACTTAAAACTAAATACACCCAAATAAAAACAATACCTAAAAATATGAGCAATACAAAGAAACAAAATACGAGAAGCATACATCGATACAAATCAAAATCAATATAGTCTAATTATAACAAAAAAAAAATATATATAAATAAAACAAAATCATTCAATACTGTAACATAAAACATATAATAACACCTTTACGAGCTCACTCCATTGACCAGAAAATATATCTATCCTGTCACAAACATCATTAACAATTTTTATTGACCGGCTGAGAGGCGTTTTACGAAGTAAATTGGTCCTGGCTACAGGCATATCCAGCAATGGTGGACGTCTCCGCCTCCAAACGTATCGATCCGGAACACAGAGGTTAAGATGCTTAAGTACTCCTGGGTTGCATACCTTTCCTCTCAGGAGATTAAGTACATAGGCCGTAATAAAAAAATCACGGCGCACTCTCAACTGATCATACCCAACCATACCCAGTACAAATAATGTCGGATACATTAGTGGGTAAAATGGGTATACTCCGTACAACTTCAAATACAGGTACCTCGTAAACTTGTTCTGGACTTTTTCCATCATGAGTTGGTACTTCGCCTCATGTGGAGACCATATCATAGCATTATGTTCAAGATGACTCCTGACTAGTGCATCATACAAAACCTTCACCGCGCTAATATTTGTAAAATCTCGTGATTGTCTTAACACGAATCCTAAGTTCCTGAACGCTTTCTTGCAAATATTAGATATGTGAATACGAAATGACATTTCAGCAGTCATTAAAACTCCTAGGTCTTTCACTTGTGTGACTCTTTGAATAGGCTCCGTATCTATTTTATATTCGTGAGTTATCGGCAGGCGAGCTCGAGTGAAACTTATAGTGGAACACTTAGAGATGTTAATGTTAGATAAAATGTTGAACAAGTCTTCCTCACTGTCACTCACATAATTATGACCGCTCCCTACGTTAGACCGCACTTTGCACATAACTTTAAGATGGCCCTTTTTCCCGCACTGATCACAAGAGTAGTTTTTGAAGCGACACTTTTCCGCCGAATGCGGCTTGCCGCACCGCCAGCACGGCCCGTGGCCGCCGCTTGCAGGACTCGCCGAGCCCGCTCCGCCAGCACGCGCCGCACGGCGCGCGCCGCTCGAGCCCGCGCTCGGGCCTGCGCCCGCACCGCGCGCCCCGTGCGCGTAGTGCAGCGCCTCGCCTTGCGCGCCGGCGCCGCTCGCGCCCGTTGAGTCAGTCGCCGCCATACCGGTGGAGGCGATCACTTCAGCGTGCTTTTCCGCAGCCTCGAGCGCCAACGCCAGCTCCACCGCCGCTTTGTATTCGATGTTCTTTTCCGCAAATATTCGGGAACGCATCGCGTCGTTTGCTAAACCCGACACAAATTGATCTCTCAAGTTCTCTTCGAGCGTAGAACATTTCCCACATTTGCCGAAATTACAGGTCGTTGCGAGATGCTTTAACGACTGTAGGTACTCGGCGAGCGGTTTGCCTGTGCGCTGCCTGCGCAACCTAAATAAGTGTCGTTCGGCGACCTCGGACCTCTGTGGCTCTAAATGCTCCGTCACTAATTTCACAAGTTCGTCAAAATTTTTACTTTCCGGGAAACTCGGCGCGCACAAGTCACACATAAGCGCGTAAGTCGCTTCACCCACAACCGTAACCAAAAGTGATACTTTTAACTCGTCTTTCACCTCATTTAATAAAATGAATTGCTTAACTCGCCGTATGTACGCCGGCCACTGTTTTGAGTTTAGGTCAAACGATTCTAGTTTTCCGATAGGCATTATAAATTCACTAAAGAAATTACTTTACAAATAATACTAAAATTACAATAACCGACACGCGCGAAACTAGGTAGGTACGTAAAAAAAAAGTCCTCGTCGCCAATGAGGCGTCAATGAAAGGCGGTGGCTAGCGACTAAACTGGTTTAATACTGGAGTTTCGTACAAAGTATAAAACATTTTACAACTACCTGACGTTACACTGAGAAAGTCGCCATTTTCTATTGTGTTACCAGACTACAGGTAAATTCGTATCGTAACTCCTGTTGTTTGTGGGCGGCAAGGATCTGCTTTATGAAGCACTATCCTTCTTAGGAATCTTACACCATTCATACCTGTTCAAGTTCTTCAACATCTGCGTTTTACTACGTTCCAGCGCTAGTCTCTTAGACATATCCGATTCTGACAGTCCTAATGCTGCTTTAGTACCCGCTACCACAACTGTAACAACACAAATGTGGTACTGCCATTTTTGTGAGGTCCCTAACTCTATACACACACTATATGTGACACATACCTCCTTTTTTGACTAAGTACAGGTTCCTGTTGTCGTTAGCTCCCTTCTTGTTGCCTTTCTGTATGTTCTCCTTTTTCAGTGCAGTTTTGACATGGAGTGCTTGACCTTCTAACTTCAGCTGATCAGCTGGTAGAGATAGAAATGTGTCTGCAGGTTCTGGATTCTATGTAAAAAAAGATATTCATGTTCTGTTTCAAATTATGGATAGCTTGCAAGATAATGTAGTTTCTGATGTAAGACTTTAAGAAAATACAAAAATTTAATGACAAATTTAATTACTAGCTGAGCGTATAATTTGTTTCCGATGCCGCTTCCCGCAGGAAAGTATTGCCGGGATAAAAAGTAGCCAATGTGTTATACAGACTTTAATGTCATTCTGTACCAAATTTCGGTCAAATCTGTTTACTCGTTCAAGAGTGAAAGAGTAACAAACATCCACACTCATGAACTTTCGCATTTATAATATTAGTAAGTATACTACTACTTGAGTGGGTCGCAAGTCCCAGACGCCGTCGGGGTGTTCCCCCCTGTGCCACGCTATGGACCCGGCGCCCACACGTAGAATCCATGGAATGCTAAGAATACGGTCTCTGAGATTCGGCTATTACCAGTTGAAAATGATAATACACAGAGGAATACAGCTTACCGCAAACTTCACAAATCCGGAGCCTCTAGAATGATCAGTCATTTTTTCTTCGCAGATAAGGGCATTATATTTAACTGGCCCAGTTTGTTCTGCGAGTTCTTTAAGTTGTTAATTATCCAGGCTGAATGGCACGGTAACACCCAAAAATTCCGAAATATTTTTTTCCGAATTTCAATATTCCGATGTTCAAAATTCCGAAGATTATAATTCCTAAGAAACAAAGCTTCGAATATTCAAAAGGACGATATTCATTTATCCGAAAGTCATAAGTACGAATTTTTATTATCCTTATTTCATTAGCACGAATAATCAAAAGACCGGACTGTTATTTTCCCGAAAAACATTATTCAGAATTTCAAATATCCGAAAATTCACTGTTGAAGCTTTTTTAATAAAGTACGGTCAAGTCTAACTACCGAAGATATTATTTCCCAGTGAGTGGAAGGCAAACGACAAAACAAAAAAAATAACCACGATGGCTAAGGCAGGAGCTCCGCTTCGCTTTCGCCTTAGCCTTCTAACCTAACCTATTCAAGTCGAGGTGTTAACCATAATAAGTGAATGGTTAACACCCCGACTCAGAGTACCCCGACTCGGAACTATATTTTTTTTTGTTTTGTCGTTTGCCTTCCACTCACTTGGAAATAATATTTTCGGTAGTTAGACTTGACTAAACTTTATTAAAAAAACGGGTGGAATCGGAAACCTAAATAATCGTCTTTAATGATAAGTTTTCGGGTTGAAACAGGAACGGGTGGAAACGACATTCATCCTTCGTATTTATGATATTTCGGATTTTTAATGATTCGGAATTCAACGGTTCGGTTTCTTGAAATTCGGCATTCTGACAGTCGGAATTGTAAACATTCGGTATTTTAAAATTATGACTTTTGATAAAAAGGATTTATGAAACATCGGATTTTTGACTTTCGGGATTTCGAATCATTCGGACTTATGAAATTCGGAATTATGAAATTCGTGATTGTGACTTTCGGAATTAAGATTTTCGTATTAATGTAGAGTACCCGAATGGCACATTTGTTATGAAAACTGTGCACCCATCTTCAGCATCGTACAACTTTATGGTGAAATGTTAATGACACAATGTACTAATCCCAATTTAAAGATAAAGGCTTAATATAAAATTATTAGTATTTAATCTACCATTTACTTAGATGACAACAAGCACTGCAACGAATGGGTGAAAATAAATAAGTCGTTTTATAAACTGAGAAAGTCGCCATTTTCTATTGTGTAACCAGACTACAGGTAAATTCGTATCGTAACTCCTGTTGTTTGTGAGCGGCAAGGATCTGCTTTATGAAACACTAACCTTCTAAGGAATCTTACACCATTCATACCTGTTCAAGTTCTTTAACATCTGCGTTTTACTACGTTCCAGCGCTAGTCTTTTAGACATATCCGATTCTGACAGTCCTAATGCTGCTTTAGTACCCGCTACCACAACTGTAACAACACAAATGTGGTACTGCCATTTTTGTGGGGTCCCTAGCTCTATACGCACACTATGGGTGACACATACCTCCTTTATTGACTTAGTACAGGTTCCTGTTGTCGTTAGCTTCCTTCTTGTTGCCTTTCTGTATGTTCTCCTTTTTCAGTGCAGTTTTGACATGGAGCGCTTGACCTTCTAACTTCATGCGATCAGCTGGTAGAGATAGAAATGTGTCTGCGTGTTCTGGATTCTATGTAAAAAAAGATATTCATGTTCTGTTTCAAATTATAGAAAGCTTGCAAGATAATGTAGTTTCTGATGTAAGACTTTAAGAAAATATAAAAATTTAATGATTATTTTAATTACTAGCTGAGCGTATAATTTGTTCCCGATGCTGCTTCCCGCAGGAAAGTATTCCCGGGATAAAAAGTAGAAAATGTGTTCAAGAACCAAGTTTTCTTCTTTTAACATCCTCAACACGTTTTATAAACTGAGAAAGTCGCCATTTTCTATTGTGTTACCAGACTACAGGTAAATTCGTATCGTAACTCCTGTTGTTTGTGGGCGGCAAGGATCTGCTTTATGAAGCACTATCCTTCTTAGGAATCTTACACCATTCATACCTGTTCAAGTTCTTCAACATCTGCGTTTTACTACGTTCCAGCGCTAGTCTCTTAGACATATCCGATTCTGACAGTCCTAATGCTGCTTTAGTACCCGCTACCACAACTGTAACAACACAAATGTGGTACTGCCATTTTTGTGGGGTCCCTAACTCTATACACACACTACATGTGACACATACCTCCTTTTTTGACAAAGTACAGGTTCCTGTTGTCGTTAGCTCCCTTCTTGTTGCCTTTCTGTATGTTCTCCTTTTTCAGTGCAACTGGTAATAGCCGAATCTCAGAGACCGTATTCTTAGCATTCCATGGATTCTACGTGTGGGCGCCGGGTCCATAGCGTGGCACAGGGGGGAACACCCCGACGGCGTCTGGGACTTGCGACCCACTCAAGTAGTAGTATACTTACTAATATTATAAATGCGAAAGTTCATGAGTGTGGATGTTTGTTACTCTTTCACTCTTGAACGAGTGAACAGATTTGACCGAAATTTGGTACAGAATGACATTAAAGTCTGTATAACACATTGGCTACTTTTTATCCCGGCAATACTTTCCTGCGGGAAGCGGCATCGGAAACAAATTATACGCTCAGCTAGTAATTAAATTTGTCATTAAATTTTTGTATTTTCTTAAAGTCTTACATCAGAAAATACATTATCTTGCAAGCTATCTATAATTTGTTTTCTATTGTGTTACCAGACTACAGGTAAATTCGTATCGTCACTCCTGTTGTTTGTGGGCGTCAAGGATCTGCTTTATAAAGCACTATCCTTCTTAGGAATCTTACACCATTCATACCTGTTCAAGTTCTTCAACATCTGCGTTTTACTACGTTCCAGCGCTAGTCTCTTAGACATATCCGATTCTAACAGTCCTAATGCTGCTTTAGTACCCGCTACCACAACTGTAACAACACAAATGTGGTACTGCCATTTTTGTGGGGTCCCTAACTCTATACACACACTATATGTGACACATACCTCATTTTTTGACTAAGTACAGGTTCCTGTTGTAGTTAACCCCCCTTCTTGTTGCCTTTCTGTATGTTCTCCTTTTTCAGTGCAGTTTTGACATGGAGCGCTTGACCTTCTAACTTCAACTGATCAGCTGGTAGAGATAGAAATGTGTCTGCAGGTTCTGGATTCTATGTAAAAAAAGATACTCATGTTCTGTTTCAAATTATGGATAGCTTGCAAGATAATGAATTTTCTGATGTAAGACTTTAAGAAAATACAAAAATTTAATGACAAATTTAATTACTAGCTAAGCGTATAATTTGTTTCCGATGCCGCTTCCCGCAGGAAAGTATTGCCGGGATAAAAAGTAGCCAATGTGTTATACAGACTTTAATGTCATTCTGTACCAAATTTCGGTCAAATCTGTTCACTCGTTCAAGAGTGAAAGAGTAACAAACATCCACACTCATGAACTTTCGCATTTATAATATTAGTAAGTATACTACTACTTGAGTGGGTCGCAAGTCCCAGACGCCGTCGGGGTGTTCCCCCCTGTGCCACGCTATGGACCCGGCGCCCACACGTAGAATCCATGGAATGCTAAGAATACGGTCTCTGAGATTCGGCTATTACCAGTTGAAAATGATAATACACAGAGGAATACAGCTTACCGCAAACTTCACAAATCCGGAGCCTCTAGAATGATCAGTCATTTTTTCTACGCAGATAAGGGCAACCCTTCAACTGTTGAATTCAAAATAAGATACATTTTCCCAAATGTCCGCATCTGTTGAATTCAATATTTGAACACTTTTGGCGCCAAACAGTTCGGGCTCTTCTAGCTCAGGCTGTACTATCCCGATCCTGCTCAAATTTTTATGGAGTGTTCTTAGACAGAAACGGGACAAGTATGTAGTACATTGTATGTCTGTCTGTCACAGCTGCACCTCATGATTCTCTATTCCTTGCTATGTCTCGCATCTGTGTAAGTATCTCCTAGAGATACCTTGCCGTCAGACAGTTTGCGGTCTTGTAGCGCAAAAAGTACTATCTCTATCCTGTTCAAATTTTTATGGAGTGTTCTTAGACAGAAACGGGACAAGTATGTAGTACATTGTATGTCTGTCTGTCACAGCTGCACCTCATGATTCTCTATTCCTTGTTGTATTTTTACGCGCCGTCGGCGTCACGGCGGCGCGGCGCCAAGCCCATACATTTGGATGAAATACAAAGAATAAATACTTTAATGATGACAATCTATCGTTATTTTATGTATTTTTATGTATTCTTTTATTGTTTTCAAGCATTGAATGTAAAATCTACTTCAATAATTTTGTGTAAAATTGGGTCGAAATTCTCGATCATTTTTTGCAAAACTTTCAAATTTCAAATAATTCTTTCTGAAATATATTTGTATGCCAGCATACCTTTTTTTTATGTTTATCGATTAGGAAAAGTCATGTAGCTGTAGATTGTAAATTTTTTTGAAAAAAAACACACAAAAAAAATTAAAAAAAAAAAACAAAGTTACGACCACCCTTTTGGGCCCCTTTTTAAGTGCTTGGTTCATTGTTCAATTTCTAATAAACTAAACACGTTTGTCAAACAAAACTCTGTGTAAAAAAAATTTAAGGACCATACTTACGAATAAAAAAAGAATGAAAGCCACTTGAAGCACAGTTTTCTCAGAATCATGGCATGAACTTAACCTTTTTTTGGCGGTCGGCGGTCGGGTCGCCGAAATGAGTCGTATTTTGAAAAGCTTGTAAATAAAAAAAAATGTATGACGAGTTGTATTGCGTCTGTTGAACATTGTGAAATAGGATGTATTTAAAAAACTAAAAAAAAAAAAATTTGGAATTTTACATTATTTTTTTTTTTTTTACAATTTTTGTAGAGAAAACTGGTGAAAAATTACAAATTCTTTTTTCTAATAGAAATTTGTAATACATTACAAGGCAGAACTGGTCTTATCTATCATTTTATCATTAGCTTGTTTCATAACGATTCCAGTGAGGTAAGTATTTTAAATGGCTACCATAGAAAAGTTATGAGAAATCGCCATTTTAAGAACATCAACCGACGCCGCTCGCGCCGCGGGACGCGGGGTAACAGACACGCCCACAGACACGGGTACCGACGCACGCAGACGCCAACAGCCGAAGGGTTATATTTAACTGGCCCAGTTTGTTCTGCGAGTTCTTTAAGTTGTTAATTATCCAGGCTGAATGGCACATTTGTTATGAAAACTGTGCACCCATCTTCAGCATCGTACAACTTTATGGTGGAATGTTATTGACACAATGTACTAATCCCAATTTAAAGATAAAGGCTTAATATAAAATTATGAGTATTTAATCTACCATTTACTTAGATGACAACAAGCACTGCAACGAATGGGTGAAAATAAATAAGTCGTTTTATAAACTGAGAAAGTCGCCATTTTCTATTGTGTTACCAGACTACAGGTAAATTCGTATCGTAACTCCTGTTGTTTGTGGGCGGCAAGGATCTGCTTTATGAAGCACTAACCTTCTTAGGAATCTTACACCATTCATACCTGTTCAAGTTCTTCAACATCTGCGTTTTACTACGTTCCAGCGCTAGTCTCTTAGACATATCCGATTCTGACAGTCCTAATGCTGCTTTAGTTCCCGTTACCACAACTGTAACAACACAAATGTGGTACTGCCATTTTTGTGGGGTCCCTAACTCTATACACACACTATATGTGACACATACCTCCTTTTTTGACTAAGTACAGGTTCCTGTTGTCGTTAGCTCCCTTCTTGTTGCCTTTCTGTATGTTCTCCTTTTTCAGTGCAGTTTTGACATGGAGCGCTTGACCTTCTAACTTCAACTGATCAGCTGGTAGAGATAGAAATGTGTCTGCAGGTTCTGGATTCTATGTAAAAAAAGATATTCATGTTCTGTTTCAAATTATGGATAGCTTGCAAGATAATATAGTTTCTGATGTAAGACTTTAAGAAAATACAAAAATTTAATGACAAATTTAATTACTAGCTGAGCGTATAATTTGTTTCCGATGCCGCTTCCCGCAGGAAAGTATTGCCGGGATAAAAAGTAGCCAATGTGTTATACAGACTTTAATGTCATTCTGTACCAAATTTCGGTCAAATCTGTTCACTCGTTCAAGAGTGAAAGAGTAACAAACATCCACACTCATGAACTTTCGCATTTATAATATTAGTAAGTATACTACTACTTGAGTGGGTCGCAAGTCCCAGACGCCGTCGGGGTGTTCCCCCCTGTGCCACGCTATGGACCCGGCGCCCACACGTAGAATCCATGGAATGCTAAGAATACGGTCTCTGAGATTCGGCTATTACCAGTTGAAAATGATAATACACAGAGGAATACAGCTTACCGCAAACTTCACAAATCCGGAGCCTCTAGAATGATCAGTCATTTTTTCTACGCAGATAAGGGCATTATATTTAACTGGCCCAGTTTGTTCTGCGAGTTCTTTAAGTTGTTAATTATCCAGGCTGAATGGCACGGTAACACCCACAAATTCCGAAATATGTTTTTCCGAATTTCAATATTCCGATGTTCAAAATTCCGAAGATTATAATTCCTAAGAAACAAAGCTTCGAATATTCAATTTTAATAAAAATATTCAATTTTATTCAAATTTCCGATGCCGCTTCCCGCAGGAAAGTATTGCCGGGATAAAAAGTAGCCAATGTGTTATACAGACTTTAATGTCATTCTGTACCAAATTTCGGTCAAATCTGTTTACTCGTTCAAGAGTGAAAGAGTAACAAACATCCACACTCATGAACTTTCGCATTTATAATATTAGTAAGTATACTACTACTTGAGTGGGTCGCAAGTCCCAGACGCCGTCGGGGTGTTCCCCCCTGTGCCACGCTATGGACCAGGCGCCCACACGTAGAATCCATGGAATGCTAAGAATACGGTCTCTGAGATTCGGCTATTACCAGTTGAAAATGATAATACACAGAGGAATACAGCTTACCGCAAACTTCACAAATCCGGAGCCTCTAGAATGATCAGTCATTTTTTCTACGCAGATAAGGGCATTATATTTAACTGGCCCAGTTTGTTCTGCGAGTTCTTTAAGTTGATAATTATCCAGGCTGAATGGCACATTTGTTATGAAAACTGTGCACCCATCTTCAGCATCGTACAACTTTATGGTGGAATGTTAATGACACAATGTACTAATCCCAATTTAAAGATAAAGGCTTAATATAAAATTATTAGTATTTAATCTACCATTTACTTAGATGACAACAAGCACTGCAACGAATGGGTGAAAATAAATAAGTCGTTTTATAAACTGAGAAAGTCGCCATTTTCTATTGTGTTACCAGACTACAGGTAAATTCGTATCGTAACTCCTGTTGTTTGTGGGCGGCAAGGATCTGCTTTATGAAGCACTAACCTTCTTAGGAATCTTACACCATTCATACCTGTTCAAGTTCTTTAACATCTGCGTTTTACTACGTTCCAGCGCTAGTCTTTTAGACATATCCGATTCTGACAGTCCTAATGCTGCTTTAGTACCCGCTACCACAACTGTAACAACACAAATGTGGTACTGCCATTTTTGTGGGGTCCCTAGCTCTATACGCACACTATGGGTGACACATACCTCCTTTTTTGACTTAGTACAGGTTCCTGTTGTCGTTAGCTTCCTTCTTGTTGCCTTTCTGTATGTTCTCCTTTTTCAGTGCAGTTTTGACATGGAGCGCTTGACCTTCTAACTTCATGTGATCAGCTGGTAGAGATAGAAATGTGTCTGCGTGTTCTTGATTCTATGTAAAAAAAGATATTCATGTTCTGTTTCAAATTATGGATAGCTTGCAAGATAATGTAGTTTCTGTTATTTTTAAACTATCGCGGTTTTCTACACTCATACTTATAGAATTCGGGACTTCACGCGAAACACATTTACTTACATTTTCACACCGACGTTTCGAGCACGTTGCAGCGCCCGTGGTCGCGGTTGGACTGAGGCGAGAATCGACGAAAACCATGAAGTAACTTCTTGCCAAACTACCCTCCGCTATTGTCACAACGAAGGATAAGGCAGGCGACACACTACACTCACTACGTCAGTTTTAATTGGCACAGTTTTACGTTCAAGTTTATTAATCACTGCATTCCACATCCCGGAGAGCTTATATCCATCATCCCTATTGAAATTTTTGTGTTTTTTAATTTCAATGGCTTCACGCACCATACGTGGATAATAGTGGCGATGAGTGGAGAGGACTTTTGGTTGGTGAAGTTCGATCCAGTGATTACTGCCCGTATCGAGGTGTTCTGCTATTGCCGATTTGTTAAACTGACGGTTTTTTACAGCTGCAATGTGTTCTTTGACCCTTTCCGCGATGGTCCGCTTGGTTTGGCCTATGTAGGAACTACCGCAGCTGCAATCCACTTTGTAGACACCTGGTGTTTGCAGAGGAATGACGTCCTTTGGTGTTCGTACGTACCTAGCTACCTTTGTTAACGGTTTAAAAATCGTCCGTATGGAGAACCGCCGTAAACACGATCCGATCTTGTCCGTTATTCTCTTTATATACGGCATAAAAGCTGGTTGACGTTCCACCCCCGGCTTCACTTTCCTCGGTGCACGTCGTGTCTTCCTACTACTCGCTACGTACCCATTCATCTTGAGTATCTCCTGAACATAGTCCAACTCCTGCTGTAAATGTTCAGGGGCGCAGAGGTCATTAGCTCGCTTGACGAGCGTCGCGCTGACTGATTTGAGATGAAGTGGTTGATGATGCGAGGAGGCGTGCAGGTATCTATTTGTGTGAGTGGGTTTGCGATACACAGTGTGGGCCAAGGAACCGTCTGCTCTCACCATTAATTTGACGTCAAGGAAAGACAACGACCTGTTGTTCTCAATCTCATAGGTAAATTGTGTTTTCACATGTAATGAGTTGAGATACTCGGTAAAACAAATCACCTGCTCCCTGTTGCCTTTAAATATGCAGAATATATCATCTACATACCTTTTCCACAACCTGATCTGAACTCGGACATCCTGGAATAACATGTCTTCTATATGTTCCATCCAAATATTGGCCACCACTGGTGCCAATGGACTGCCCATAGCCACGCCGTCTATCTGGAGGTAGTATTGGTTGTGGTAAAGGAAGTAGTTTCCTTCTATGCAACTCCGCAGCAGCGCTGTATAACCATCTGGCAGGCCATTCTCTCTTACCTTAGTCTCGACAATCCGCAGACAATCTTCTAATGGAACGTTGGTAAATAACGATTCTACATCAAAACTTACCAAGAGCTCGTCCGGTTCCAGCTTAATGTCTTGGATAATGTTCACGAAATGGCGAGAGTCTTTGACAAAGGACGGTGTTTTCCCTACCAATGGCTGCAGTGCTTTGGCAATGTGTTTTGCTAGATCGTAAGTAGGAGAGTTAATTTGACTTACGATTGGTCGCAATGGCACATTGGGTTTATGCACTTTGGGCAAGCCATATAGTTTGGGTGGTTGCGTAATCTTTGGTCTGTGTAGATGGTTGAACTCGTCCTCTGTAAAATCTTCTTCGTGTTCCTTGATCAATTTTCGTATGCTACGTGTTACTCTAGAAGTGGGATTGTAATTTACCGGCTTGTATGTATGTGTGTCCTCGAGCAAAGTGCGTATCTTGTCCTCATAATCTGTGGTTGGAATCACCACGGTGGCGTTGCCTTTATCAGCCTTAAGCACCAGTACCTCATCCTTGCTCCTCAAAGCAGCAAGTGCTTCGCGCTCTTCTCTGGATATGTTGCTTTTGGGCAGGCGTGCCTTACGTAAGACGTGGGAAACGTCTTGCCGTAGTATCTCAGCCTCCCCATAAGGCACTTTGTTCCGAGCGATGGCCTCCTCCACACCACATATGATCTTTTAGAATCCATGGAATGCTAAGAATACGGTCTCTGAGATTCGGATATTACCAGTTGAAAATGATAATACACAGAGGAATACAGCTTACCGCAAACTTCACAAATCCGAAGCCTCTAGAATGATCAGTCATTTTTTCTACGCAGATAAGGGCATTATATTTAACTGGCCCAGTTTGTTCTGCGAGTTCTTTAAGTTGTTAATTATCCAGGCTGAATGGCACGGTAACACCCAAAAATTCCGAAATATGTTTTTCCGAATTTCAATATTCCGATGTTCAAAATTCCGAAGATTATAATTCCTAAGAAACAAAGCTTCGAATATTCAAAAGGACGATATTCATTTATCCGAAAGTCATAAGTACGAATTTTTATTTTTCCTTATTTCATTAGCACGAATAATCAAAAGACCGGACTGTTATTTTCCCGAAAAACATTATTCAGAATTTCAAATATCCGAAAATTCACTGTTGAAGCTTTTTTAATAAAGTACGGTCAAGTCTAACTACCGAAGATATTATTTCCCAGTGAGTGGAAGGCAAACGACAAAACAAAAAAAATAACCACGATGGCTAAGGCCGGAGCTCCGCTCCGCTTCGCTTTCGCCTTAGCCTTCTAACCTAACCTATTCAAGTCGAGGTGTTAACCATAATAAGTGAATGGTTAACACCCCGACTCAGAGTACCCCGACTCGGATAGGTTAGGTTAGAAGGCTAAGGCGGGAGCGAAGCGGAGCGGAGCTCCCGCCTTTGCCTTCGTGGTTATTTTTTTTTGTTTTGTCATTTGCCTTCCACTCACTTGGAAATAATATTTTCGGTAGTTAGACTTGACTAAACTTTATTAAAAAAACGGGTGGAATCGGAAACATAAATAATCGTCTTTAATGATAAGTTTTCGGGTTGAAACAGGAACGGGTGGAAACGACATTCATCCTTCGTATTTATGATATTTCGGATTTTTAATGATTCGGAATTCAACGGTTCGGTTTCTTGAAATTCGGCATTCTGACAGTCGGAATTGTAAACATTCGGTATTTTAAAATTATGACTTTTGATAAAAAGGATTTATGAAACATCGGATTTTTGACTTTCGGGATTTCGAATCATTCGGACTTATGAAATTCGGAATTATGAAATTCGTGATTGTGACTTTCGGAATTAAGATTTTCGTATTAATGTAGTGTACCCGAATGGCACATTTGTTATGAAAACTGTGCACCCATCTTCAGCATCGTACAACTTTATGGTGAAATGTTAATGACACAATGTACTAATCCCAATTTAAAGATAAAGGCTTAATATAAAATTATTAGTATTTAATCTACCATTTACTTAGATGACAACAAGCACTGCAACGAATGGGTGAAAATAAATAAGTCGTTTTATAAACTGAGAAAGTCGCCATTTTCTATTGTGTTACCAGACTACAGGTAAATTCGTATCGTAACTCCTGTTGTTTGTGAGCGGCAAGGATCTGCTTTATGAAACACTAACCTTCTTAGGAATCTTACACCATTCATACCTGTTCAAGTTCTTTAACATCTGCGTTTTACTACGTTCCAGCGCTAGTCTTTTAGACATATCCGATTCTGACAGTCCTAATGCTGCTTTAGTACCCGCTACCACAACTGTAACAACACAAATGTAGTACTGCCATTTTTGTGGGGTCCCTAGCTCTATACGCACACTATGGGTGACACATACCTCCTTTATTGACTTAGTACAGGTTCCTGTTGTCGTTAGCTTCCTTCTTGTTGCCTTTCTGTATGTTCTCCTTTTTCAGTGCAGTTTTGACATGGAGCGCTTGACCTTCTAACTTCATGCGATCAGCTGGTAGAGATAGAAATGTGTCTGCGTGTTCTGGATTCTATGTAAAAAAAGATATTCATGTTCTGTTTCAAATTATAGAAAGCTTGCAAGATAATGTAGTTTCTGATGTAAGACTTTAAGAAAATATAAAAATTTAATGATTATTTTAATTACTAGCTGAGCGTATAATTTGTTCCCGATGCTGCTTCCCGCAGGAAAGTATTCCCGGGATAAAAAGAAGAAAATGTGTTATACAGACTTTAATGTCATTCTCTACCAAATTTTGGTCAAATCTGTTTACTCGTTTAAGAGTGAAAGAGTGACAAACATCCACACTCACGAACTTTCGCATTTATAATATTAGTAAGTACTCGTATACTACTACTCGAGTGGGTCGCAAGTCCCAGACGCCATCGGGGTGTTCCCCTCTGTGCAACGCTATGGACCCGGCGCCCGCACGTAGAATTCATGTTATGCTAAGAATACGGGCGCAAAGATTCGGCTATTACCAGTTGAAAATGATAATACACAGAGGAATACAGCTTACCGCAAACTTCACAAATCCGGAGCCTCTAGAATGATCAGTCATTTTTTCTACGCTGATAAGGGCATATTTAACTGGCCCAGTTTGTTCTGCGAGTTCTTTAAGTTGTTAATTTTCCAGGCTGAATGGCACATTGGTTATGAAAACTGTGCACCTATCTTCAGCATCGTACAACTTTATGGTGGAATGTTATTGACACAATGTACTTATCCCAATTTAAAGATAAAGGCTATAATATAAAATTATTAGAATTTAATCTACCATTTACTTGGATGACAACAAGCACTGCAACGAATGGGTGAAAATAAATAAGTCGTTTTATAAACTGAGAAAGTCGCCATTTTCTATTGTGTTACCAGACTACAGGTAAATTCGTATCGTAACTCCTGTTGTTTGTGGGCGTCAAGGATCTGCTTTATAAAGCACTATCCTTCTTAGGAATCTTACACCATTCATACCTGTTCAAGTTCTTCAACATCTGCGTTTTACTACGTTCCAGCGCTAGTCTCTTAGACATATCCGATTCTGACAGTCCTAATGCTGCTTTAGTACCCGCTACCACAACTGTAACAACACAAATGTGGTACTGCCATTTTTGTGGGGTCCCTAACTCTATACACACACTATATGTGACACATACCTCATTTTTTGACTAAGTACAGGTTCCTGTTGTAGTTAGCTCCCTTCTTGTTGCCTTTCTGTATGTTCTCCTTTTTCAGTGCAGTTTTGACATGGAGCGCTTGACCTTCTAACTTCAACTGATCAGCTGGTAGAGATAGAAATGTGTCTGCAGGTTCTGGATTCTATGTAAAAAAAGATACTCATGTTCTGTTTCAAATTATGGATAGCTTGCAAGATAATGAATTTTCTGATGTAAGACTTTAAGAAAATACAAAAATTTAATGTCAAATTTAATTACTAGCTGAGCGTATAATTTGTTTCCGATGCCGCTTCCCGCAGGAAAGTATTGCCGGGATAAAAAGTAGCCAATGTGTTATACAGACTTTTATGTCATTCTGTACCAAATTTCGGTCAAATCTGTTCACTCGTTCAAGAGTGAAAGAGTAACAAACATCCACACTCATGAACTTTCGCATTTATAATATTAGTAAGTATACTACTACTTGAGTGGGTCGCAAGTCCCAGACGCCGTCGGGGTGTTCCCCCCTGTGCCACGCTATGGACCCGGCGCCCACACGTAGAATCCATGGAATGCTAAGAATACGGTCTCTGAGATTCGGCTATTACCAGTTGAAAATGATAATACACAGAGGAATACAGCTTACCGCAAACTTCACAAATCCGGAGCCTCTAGAATGATCAGTCATTTTTTCTACGCAGATAAGGGCATTATATTTAACTGGCCCAGTTTGTTCTGCGAGTTCTTTAAGTTGTTAATTATCCAGGCTGAATGGCACATTTGTTATGAAAACTGTGCACCCATCTTCAGCATCGTACAACTTTATGGTGGAATGTTATTGACACAATGTACTAATCCCAATTTAAAGATAAAGGCTTAATATAAAATTATAAGTATTTAATCTACCATTTACTTAGATGACAACAAGCACTGCAACGAATGGGTGAAAATAAATAAGTCGTTTTATAAACTGAGAAAGTCGCCATTTTCTATTGTGTTACCAGACTACAGGTAAATTCGTATCGTAACTCCTGTTGTTTGTGGGCGGCAAGGATCTGCTTTATGAAGCACTAACCTTCTTAGGAATCTTACACCATTCATACCTGTTCAAGTTCTTCAACATCTGCGTTTTACTACGTTCCAGCGCTAGTCTCTTAGACATATCCGATTCTGACAGTCCTAATGCTGCTTTAGTTCCCGTTACCACAACTGTAACAACACAAATGTGGTACTGCCATTTTTGTGGGGTCCCTAACTCTATACACACACTATATGTGACACATACCTCCTTTTTTGACTAAGTACAGGTTCCTGTTGTCGTTAGCTCCCTTCTTGTTGCCTTTCTGTATGTTCTCCTTTTTCAGTGCAGTTTTGACATGGAGCGCTTGACCTTCTAACTTCAACTGATCAGCTGGTAGAGATAGAAATGTGTCTGCAGGTTCTGGATTCTATGTAAAAAAAGATATTCATGTTCTGTTTCAAATTATGGATAGCTTGCAAGATAATATAGTTTCTGATGTAAGACTTTAAGAAAATATAAAAATTTAATGACAAATTTAATTATTTAATTACTAGCTGAGCGTATAATTTGTTTCCGATGCCGCTTCCCGCAGGAAAGTATTGCCGGGATAAAAAGTAGCCAATGTGTTATACAGACTTTAATGTCATTCTGTACCAAATTTCGGTCAAATCTGTTCACTCGTTCAAGAGTGAAAGAGTAACAAACATCCACACTCATGAACTTTCGCATTTATAATATTAGTAAGTATACTACTACTTGAGTGGGTCGCAAGTCCCAGACGCCGTCGGGGTGTTCCCCCCTGTGCCACGCTATGGACCCGGCGCTCACACGTAGAATCCATGGAATGCTAAGAATACGGTCTCTGAGATTCGGCTATTACCAGTTGAAAATGATAATACACAGAGGAATACAGCTTACCGCAAACTTCACAAATCCGGAGCCTCTAGAATGATCAGTCATTTTTTCTACGCAGATAAGGGCATTATATTTAACTGGCCCAGTTTGTTCTGCGAGTTCTTTAAGTTGATAATTATCCAGGCTGAATGGCACATTTGTTATGAAAACTGTGCACCCATCTTCAGCATCGTACAACTTTATGGTGGAATGTTAATGACACAATGTACTAATCCCAATTTAAAGATAAAGGCTTAATATAAAATTATTAGTATTTAATCTACCATTTACTTAGATGACAACAAGCACTGCAACGAATGGGTGAAAATAAATAAGTCGTTTTATAAACTGAGAAAGTCGCCATTTTCTATTGTGTTACCAGACTACAGGTAAATTCGTATCGTAACTCCTGTTGTTTGTGGGCGGCAAGGATCTGCTTTATGAAGCACTAACCTTCTTAGGAATCTTACACCATTCATACCTGTTCAAGTTCTTTAACATCTGCGTTTTACTACGTTCCAGCGCTAGTCTTTTAGACTTATCCGATTCTGACAGTCCTAATGCTGCTTTAGTACCCGCTACCACAACTGTAACAACACAAATGTGGTACTGCCATTTTTGTGGGGTCCCTAGCTCTATACGCACACTATGGGTGACACATACCTCCTTTTTTGACTAAGTACAGGTTCCAGTAGTGATTTTTTGGGAATTCTGTCCCACCTTATCCCTCGGGCCCAGCCCTCGGTGATTACGGTGGGACAGAATTCCCAAAAAATCAAACGAATGTCTCACATTAATATAATTTACGTTCGTACGTTCGCTGACGCTCTACGCTACAACAAACTAACCCGATGCATGTTTGTTAACATGAACAAGTTAAGATCACAAACAGTTAGATGATCGCTAACCCGATAGATGATCGCTAATTCATACTACCAACTTTATTCTCAAATATGTTTGTACTTACTAATTCGAACTTTGTCACCAATTATAAACTTTGGACGACATTTTTGGGTTGCCTTTATCATGGAATTCGTAATATTATTTTTAATGTCCGTTTCATTAAACTTATTGACATTAACAGGTGCAAATTTAATAGTACGATGTTTTGTGTTGTTATATGTCTTCACAACATCGTTCAAGCCACCATCTCTCTAACCGGGACCAACGGCTTAACGTGCCTTCCGAAGCACGGAAACGCTCAAATAAATGTCACAAAGTGATCACATGGATGGTCACCCATCCATGGACCAGCCATAGTGAAAGTTGCTTACTGCAGTGATCGTTTACAGAACACTGAGTCCGCGGGGCCACGAGCGCTTCACTATTATAGTATAGATAATTATTAGGTACTTACATGACATTGCGTCTTATTTTCTGTCTTCATTTTAAAATCCAAGGTTAGATAGAGTATCTACTAAATAGGTATATTGCACGCGCAACATTGTCGTGGGAATAGAATATGAGACGTTCTTCAATGGAAACGACGATGCATAGTACACAAGTAGGTAACACACAACAGAACAAACTGCTGACATTACTTTAGCTTTGTGGGAATAGAATATGAGATGTTCTTCAAGTATGGGAACGACGATGCATGCCTAGTTCACAAGCAGGTAACACACACCAGAACAAACTGCTGACATTACTTTAGCTTTGTAACGTTGTTACCCGACTGTGATAGAAAGAGGTGTATGAACAAAATAAGTATTGCTAAATGAATATTTTTAAAGGAATATATAATAAAGGATAAAAAAAATTAATTAAGCGCAAGCGTAGGAGTATAACTTAATTTTAACACTTTTTTATCGGAAGCTCAGTTCAAACAATTTCGATTCTAAACAATCAAATATTCAAATCTCATCTTCACGCATTGTCCTCGAAGGGGTAGGCAGAGGCATACTATATGGCTACATTAGCTGAGGCGTGCGGCTTCGCCCGTGTGAAATTTGGTCCCCGTTCCTGCTTCCCGTGGGAACATTTTCCCGGTATAAAAAGTATTCTATGTATTATTCCGGACTATACTCTATCCCTGTACCAAATTTAAGCCAGATCCATTCAGTCGTTAGAGCGTGATTGAGTAACAAACATCCAAACATCTAAACATCCAAACATCTTCACAAACTTTCACATTTATAATATTATATATATATATATATATTAGTAGGATAGTAGGAAGTAGGATTTCACCTTTTGCGTTTCTGTCCCAAGAACTGGTGGTGAGTCAATTGTCTTGTTGAAATAGACAGACGCAGATTTGTGGCTACCTGATGTTGGAATTTTTCAACCAGTCCATAAGGCCTTCAACTTGGCTTAACGAGTGCCATATTAATGACTAGCGGACGTCACGCGGTCTCACCCGCGCAGTTCCCGTGGGAATACGGGAATTAAATATAGCCTATGTTCACCGCAAAGAGTGTAGCTTCCCAACAGTGAAAGAATTTTTTAAATCGGTTCAGTAGTTCCGGAGCCTATTCGTTACAAACAAACAAACAAAAAAAATAAAAAAATCTAATCTTTCCTCTCTATAATATTAGTATAGACAACCGGGACCAACGGCCTAACGTACCCTTCGAAGCGTGGAAAACGCTCGTAAATGAAATGACATAAAGTGGTCACCCATCTGAGTACCAGCCATAGCGAAAGTTGCTTAACGCAGTGATCGTTAACGGAACACTGAGTCAGCTCGGCTACGAGCGCTTCAAATTCATATATTTACAAAATTATTGTAAATTCACTTTGAATGTCATTTAACATTTTAATAATTTCCTTCGATTTCATCGTTAAACCTTAACCAAATTTATATAAACCACCTGTACTATAGATACTACCTTTCAAATAAAGATATATATGTATAAAGTTATGTTAAGATAATGAGAAACAATACATTGAACCACATACAAATAAATTAGGTACTCACCTCCTTTTTAGTCGGTTAAATAACTATATGACGTCGTTCTTATATTGAATTGCTGACTGCACAGTAATAAACGGAAACCTTACTGACACAAGGACACGCACACACACAAACCTTCCGATGAATATGCAAATGAATCTTCTTTGTTTATGTCGGAAATTATATTACAAAGTGATAACATCAAATACCGCAATTAACTATGTGGTTTTCTGGATATGTCTGTTAAATAGAATTAATTACATGCAATCACCTGTTTATCCTAGGACTAGGCAGAAATGTATTAGACAACCAGATACCTATCTATATACTATCTATACTAATATTATAAAGACGAAAGATTTGTATTTTTGTATGTTACGAATAAACTCAAAAACTATTGAACCGATTTTAAAAATTCTTTCACTGTTAGAAAGCTCAATTATCTAGGAGTAACATATGTTTTATCCTAGTATTCCCACGGAAACGGGAACTACGCGGGTGAAACCGCAGCGACGGCAACTCAATATTATGAACTAGCTGACCCTCGCAACTTCGTTTACGTCACATAAGGTGTACGAATGGAGGGGTACTTCTTAATGAGACTCATCAAGCAGCGTGTGAAACGGCCCTGTTTGCTTAATCATAAAAGAGCTTAAAGATTAAGTCGATTCTAAAACAATTCAGTCCACGCCTTCGGCGCGGACTGAATTATTTTACAATAGCCTTAATCATTAAGCTCTTTTATGATTAAGCCAACACGCCCGTTTAGACTCACTTTCAAAAGAAACGTTGAATTCTAGATTTACCGAAAGTTGAGATGCCCCTAATTTCTCAACTATATAACCCTCAATATTGAAAATTGTATGGAATAATGCTTAAAGTACTCCCTTTCAGACACCAAACAAATATTTGAAATCGAACCATGCAGTGAGAAATTATAGCTAAAAACCTATTTTGCCTTTCATCCCCTCTCCTGAAGGAACCGCGCAAAATATCGGGATCAAAAGTATCTAAGAACCTTCCTCGGACTATAAGCTTACATCGTACAAAGTATCATTCAAATCGGTTTAGTAGTTTCGGCGTGATACTTAGTCGGGATACAGACAGACAGACAGACAGACAGACAGACAGACATGAAAATTTTAAATTACATTTTCGGCTTCAGTATCGATTAGAGAACGCCCTACACTTAAAATTTTCAAAATATCTTCCATGTACAGACTCCCGACCCTCTACAGTTTTATTATAAGTATAGATAACTGATAGTTAATAATATAAATAAGCTAATTATAAGTTTGTGTTATGAGATCTAGACAACTGATAAACGTACTTATATATTTCTAAATACATACATATTATACATAGAAAACATTCAAACTCCGGAACTAACATTTGCGGATCACACAAATATTTTGTTCCGACCCAGGATTCGAACTCAGGACCTCAGAAACGACAGTCGCATACACTACCACTCCACCACCGAGGCAGTCAAACATACAACATAATTATATGGGTACGAATGAACGATCAACGAACATACATAAATTATAATTACATTTTATAGGTATCATACATAAATCATAACATTCGTCGGAATTAGCTTTGACGGTGTTGGTAAAGATATGGTTTTGTATTTCAATTGTAATAACAAAAGTGCAATTAAACGAAATGAGTTTTCAATCACTTTGATTTAAATAGTCATAAGTAACATAAATTAATTATACACCTCTATAGATAAGAAGTTAAGTTTCATTTTGTTGGGAGGCGGTAATTGCTGAATTGATACTTTTTATGTATAAAACCTATCAATTTTTCTAACAAATTACATTCGCTCCAGTATCTTCCAGTGATCTTCACCAGCAAGAAAATGTGAGTAAGTGCTGTTAAATTAATTATTATTTAGTTAATAATTATCCAGCTGAGATGCTTGGATTGAAATCCTGCCGGCTGATAATTATTAATTATTATTTAGTTAATTATTATCCAGCTGAGTTGCTCGGAAATTTTCCTGCCGGTTGATAATTATTAATTATTATTTAGTTAATTATTATCCAGCTGAGTTGCTCGGAAATTTTCCTGCCGGTTGATAATTATTAATTATTATTTAGTTAATTATTATCCAGCTGAGTTGTTGAAAATTTTCCTGCCGGCCGATAATTATTAACGCTTATTCAGAAAACCTTGGGAATATATTTGTTTATAATTTGATTGTATTTTAACAGGTCTGACTCAGAGTACGAGAACGCATCCATAGTGTCTGCAGCTGCAGCAGCACCGAAAAGGAAGTCGAAGGGGTCGTCGAATCCGAGTACAACTGGTAAACGTAAGCTCACCAAAAGCTTACGGGACTCATCGCCTCCAGACTCATTACCAACCATCATCGGTCAAAAACGGAGTTCGTCTGAGAGGTATGTGTTTGTAATTAATCGTTGTTAATAATATTCAACATTTTTATTAGTCCTTATTCCATTTAAATATGTTACCAATAATGTGAAGCGCTCGTGGCCCCGCGGACTCAGTGTTCTGTAAACGATCACTGCAGTAAGCAACTTTCACTATGGCCGGTCCATGGATGGGTGACCATCCATGTGATAATTTGTGACATTTATTTGAGCGTTTCCGTGCTTCAGAAGGCACGTTAAGCCGTTGGTCCCGGTTGCCAGTAAAATGGCAGTCGTTAAGCCAAGTTGAAGGCTTTATTTCAACAGCAGGCAGTCACAACCTGCGCCTATCCATTTATATACGGCTCACTACGTATTACGTGGGACAAATTATAAAAAGGTGAAATGTGGGTATATAATATGCCTCTGCCTACCCCTTCGGGGATAAAGGCGTGATGATGAACCAATAATGTAAAATTAATAAACTAACTTTAAGATCTTCACTAATATTTTTTATACGTAGCAATTGTGACGATTGTTTTAAATCTAGAGTACTTATTTAGAATTTTAAATTGTTTATTAATTTTCAAACCACTTTCAGAATAAGTATAATTAATTATTTAGTTTATTAGATGTTGTATTCAATCAATCGATCAAGAACTTATGTTAGTCACAATAACAGGTTTTATTTAGAGTAATACAATATTGAAGTTTATAAATTCATAATTATTTTCCTTTTTTATAGGAAGAAGAGACCAGATATCTTCAACATACTGAAGTCTGAAGAAGCCAACAGCGTGGATAATCGACGCAGCCCTATAACGTCGAGCTTCACGAGCCGTGTCTCCACGGGAACATCTCGTCGCACTGCCAAAACTAGCGGTGAGTATTTTGTAGATCTGAAACTCTACAAAACAGTCGACTACGCGTCTCATGAGCCCCAGCTTCGATACAAGACCGCGCTTGTGACGGTGAAGTTGCAGTGTGACGAGGCGTCATCGTCTTGGGAGGCTCTACAGGGCTTCCTAGGACAGGCTTTCTCTGACTTTAAGGAGTCGGAGCCTGTTCATTACAGTGAGAACATTTTTATAAAATAGTTTTCTAGTGTAAATATAATTTCCTTTTAATTTTTTTCTAGTGTTAGAAGTATATTTTTAGTAATAATATGTAGTGTGTTTTGATATTATAATTTTTATAACTCTAAATATAAGACAGTGTAACTACCTAAATGGTGTAGGTATTATAAATAAGTAATAATGCCTTTTTGTACAGCGTGTAACACATCTGTACCTAGTAAATTATGGGTAGGTCACATGCGAAGTAATTCACATAAAAAAAGTAGTCATACAACAAAACATAGCGAAGGTGTAGAAATAGTGAGTTCTGCATTTCGTAATCGCATAATAACATTTAAATTATTACCAATTCATGACCTTCAGCTAGCATCAGTGGATACATTTTTTTATGATATTCGTAATAAGTTAAAATCCCTTTTAAATGAATATGTTAAAAAACATACATGTCTTAAAATTAATTTCGAGCTATTTGGTATGTTCCTAAAGTTCAAAGACAATTCTCAAGAAGTAAAATCATTTGGAACCAAAAATAAAATATTGTACAGTAATTTTGATTTTGAAAAATTATATTCTGAAACGGTTAGCTATTTAAAAGCAAGTATTGAAGAATTTGAGGGTCGCGACAGTGGATGGACTTTTTTAAACAACTTATACGTTGAGGTCAACCTCAATAAATACCAACCACTTAGTGGTTCTAGTTATATTCCTTTACCCAAATCTATTCAGGCAAAGAAAGCGTGTATAAATATATTAAACAAAGATGAGTATTGTTTTTTATGGTGCGTAACTGCAGCATTATATCCAGCTAAGAAACACCCTGAAAGAACTTCATCTTATCCTAACTTTAGAGAATTATTCGATATAAGGGGAATGACTTTTCCTGTATCGTTTCGTGATATTAAAATTTTCGAGAACAATAACCCGAATATAAAGTTTATAATATATGGTCTAAAAAAATTTATAACTTTTGTAGGTCCTTTATATAAGTCGGACATTAACGAAAAATATAGCGGTAAAACTATACACTTACTATTTCTCGAAAATAACTACACTTCTCACTATTGTTTGATTAAAGATCTTTCTAGGCTCTTCAGAAGTCAAGTCACATCTCATCATAGCAGACTGTGTTTGTGTGAGTTATGTTTGATATTTTTCAATACTTCTGAAGAACTTAACAACCATTCATGTGGAGGTGTTGTTACTATTCTTCCTGACAAGGGTTCGATAATTAAATTTAAGAACTATGATCGTAAACAAAACGTGCCTTTTTGTATTTATGCAGATTTTGAGTCAATGTTAGAAACTAATCCTGAGGCCAACTGTTCCAGTGGGAACACAAATATTTTGCACCATCATGTACCGGTTGCTTTTGGTTATTATGTAGTTTGTTCCGATAACCCTAACTATAATCGGTACGCATCATATCGGGGACCTGATTGTGATAAGCAGTTTGTCAACTCAATATTTAAAGATGTGCAAAAAATATTTGAAATCATGAGTACTACAGTCCCAATGAAATTTTCGACCGAAGATAGATTTGATTTTGACAATGCAACTCATTGTCACATTTGTCAAAATTTAGTTTTTTCCGACAAAGTGCGTGACCATTGTCACCTAACTGGTCGTTATCGCGGCGCTGCACATCCATTTTGTAATTTGCAGTATAAGCGCCCTTCGTTTGTGCCCATATTCTTTCATAACTTAGCTGGATATGACTGTCATTTATTTATAAAAGCTTTAGGTGAGGTTCCAGGTAATATAAAGATAATACCTAAAACTAAAGAAAATTATATCTCATTTACAAAGTTTGTACCAGTTGCAAATAACCAGTTTTTTCAACTTCGCTTTGTTGACTCTTTTAAGTTTTTGGGAACAAGCTTAGACAAATTAGCAGATACCTTAAAACCAGAAATGTTTAAATATTTACGAAATCACTTCCCATCTCAGAATGAATTTCAGTTACTTACTCGCAAAGGTATTTATCCATATGAATATATGAACTCATGGGAACGGTACAGTGAAAAATCACTACCTCCAAAGAAATGCTTTTATAGTTTCCTAAACGATCAAGATATTTCACAAGATGATTATCAACATGCATGCGCAATTTGGTCAACATTTAAAATCAAAGATTTGGGAAGTTATACAGATTTATATTTAAAAACTGACGTGCTTTTGTTGGCAGATATATTTGAAAATTTTAGACAAACTTGTAAGCTACACTATCAGTTAGACCCAGCTTTTTATTTAACTGCACCGGGCTTATCTTTTGATGCAATGTTATTAAAAACAGGCATTCAGTTGGAACTCATTGATGACTTATCCATGGTACGCATGTTACAGAATGGTATTAGGGGAGGAGTATGCCTCTGCTCTCATAGATATGCTAAAGCAAATAACGCATACTTACCTGATTATGTACCTTCTGAGCCTGATTCCTACATCGCTTATATTGATTGTAATAACTTGTATGGATACAGTATGTGTCAATACTTACCACTGTCTAATTTCAAGTTTCTTGATCAACAAGAGATTAATAAATTAGATATAACTACAATAGCAACTAATGCAGAATATGGTTACATACTAGAAGTGGATTTAGAATATCCTAAGCATTTGCATAACTTACACAATGATTTACCATTTTGTTCCGAGAAGTGTATTCCACCAGGTGGAAAAACTTTCAAATTAGTTCCTAATTTATATGATAAATTTAAGTATGTTATACATTACGTTCACTTACAAACTTGCTTAAAACATGGATTGATTTTAAAGAAAATTCATCGTGTGATTAGTTTTCGACAAAGCCCATATTTAAAACAATATATTGATTTAAACACTACACTAAGACAAAAAAGTTCATCTGTATTTGAACAGGATTTTTTTAAACTTTTGAACAACAGTGTCTTTGGTAAAACCTTAGAAAATAATGAGAAGAGAGTTAATGTTCATTTAGTTACTCAGTGGCAGGACAGTAAAAATGTTACTAAAAAGAGGAAATGTGCACAAAAACTTATTGCTCGTCCAAATTTCAATAGTGCAACGGTTTTTACAAAAAATTTGGTTGCTGTGCAATTAAATCCTGATGAAATAGTTTTAGATAAACCAATATATATTGGTTTTACAGTACTAGAACTATCGAAAAGCCACATGTATGACTTTCATTACTCTGTTATACAACCTTTTTACAAAAATCGCGTACAGATGTGTTACACGGACACTGATAGCTTTGTATATCATATACGAACACATGATTTTTATGCGGACATAAAAAAACATTTTTTGTCTTACTTTGACACCAGTAACTTTAGTACAAATAATCAATACAAGTTGTCTATACACAATAAAAAAGTTCCTGGGTTATTTAAGGACGAAATGGGGGGTAAAATCATAAGTGAATTTGTGGGACTTCGCTCAAAGTTATATTGTATTAAAACGGAGGATAGCACCATTAAAAAAGCAAAGGGTATTAAAAAAAATATTGTTCGTGATTTTAATGTTGTTGATTACAAAACCACACTTCATGAAGGTAATGTTGTTCATAAAACGAATGTCTTATTTAAATCAATAAAACATGAGTTGTTTACATGTACTGTAAAAAAAATAGCACTGTCTGGTAATGATGACAAAAGAGTAATTTCTAAAGATAAAATTGCCACTCGTGCGTGGGGTCATACCGATATTTTTAATTTTTAACAAAAATTAGGTGTGCTATCCTGTTTTTGCATAGTATTCGCAAATTATAATTATTGTAATCAACTAAACTAACTAAAACTGTAAAATTTATATGCTATTTTGTATTATTAAGTACCTAATCTTAAGAAATTAAACTAAGTAAAACTGAGAAATTTGTAATAAATGCATTATTATAAATATAGTATTCTGTTTTTTCTTTAATTTCCTAATACATTTGCAATACCTACTATCATGTACCATGAGAGATTTTCGCGGTCGCGGGAAACCGCTGTCGCGCTGGCTATGCCCGCCATGAAACTTGTATGTCAGGATCGTAGTAAGTGGAAATCCATAGTCTCTGCCTACCCTGATGGGAAACAGGTGTGAAAATATGTATATGTATGTATGTTATGATGTCTTAAGTTACATACTTCGAAGTAAAATTTCTTAGAAATCTGAAATAAGATATCACTACGGTGAGTAGTAGTAGTGGACTGTTGGACATTCTGAAAAAAATCTTCAAAACCTGGGACCTTGGTAGCGACAGTCACAACCTCATAACATACAACACGTTTACAATTCATAAAAATTTCGCAACTTAAGTAGGTACATAACAATAACATTATGTACGTGCAAATTATTGAAGGGTTGAATTTCAAGTTCTAACTTGATCATCATACCAATATGTCATCATTCACGTTACAACATGTTTGAAATTCATAAGAATTTCACAACTATTAAGTAGGTACATAACAATAACATTATGCACGTGCAAATTATTGAATGGTTGAATTTCAAGTTCTAACTTGATCATCATACCAATAAATACTTTATGTCAGCATAATTTGTTATATCAACTGCGTTAGCAAAAATATTACTACCTAGTTCATTCTTTATTAAACAGCCAAGACGAGCACATCTAACAACATGGTAGGTATTTTATAACTTTCAATCTATTTAAAAAAATTAGTTATGATTTATTACTAATGTTTTAAATAATTTTCAGAATACCGGCTGCAAATTTTCAAACGGAACAGAAGAGAGCTCTCCTGAATATCTTCCAGACCTGCAAGATCAGTTCGACTTGGACAACGCAATGAATAGACCTTGGATAACACCCATTGAAGAAGTAACAAGAAACAAAACGAAAACTAATCGAAAAAGATCAACTACAAGCAAACACAGTGCATCGAATTCCTATATTATTAACAGTGAAAGAAGAAAAGGACGACGTTTAATAAAAATTAAGATCAAGGAACTCAGTGAGTCAAGAGACGACGAAGATGAAGTTAAGGAGATTATCACTGCACAGTATATTGTACACGATACGGTAGATGATATATCGGATCAAGCTGAAAAATTAATACACAATATTTCAAAAAAAATTTGTGGCTACTCATATCATATTTTTTAATTAGGTAATAATTCATTAGTGTAACTAGTAGATAAAGTGATGACATATTTAGATTTTATTAAAATTATATTTACTGTGGAAATATGTGTTAAAAATATTATTAATATTAAAAATGTGTGTTAAAAAATAAAAAACCATAGGTAATAATTGTGTGGCTACTCATATCATGTTTTTTAATTAGGTAATAATTCATTAATGTAACTAGTAGATAAAGTGAGGACATAATTAGATTTTATTAAAATTTTATTTACTGTGAAAATATGTGTTAAAAATTATAAATATTAAAAAAGTGTATTAAAAAAATAAAAAACCATAGGTAATAATTGTGTGGCTACTCATATCATGTTTTTTTAATTAGGTAATAATTCATTAATGTAACTAGTAGATATAGTGATGACATATTTAGATTTTATTTACTGTGAAAATTTGTTAAAATACTATAAATATTAAAAATGTGTGTTAAAAAATAAAAAACCATTTTCTTTAAAAAATTGTTTTATTTATTAAAACTGTGTATAGGTTGACTTTCTTGCTCTATTAAATAATTCTTTATACATAAAACATTTTTAAGTGCACATTGTTTAATATGATTAATACAATTAAAACTGGTTTCATTATTTGAATATTTGTTATGCAACAGTGATAAATTTGGACATTTGTCTTCACCAAGATCTATACAAATACAACTCATACATAGATCTTGAATCCACTTAACTTTTTCTAAGCCCTTCACAATAATTTCCTTATTTTCTAGATAAGGAACAATTATACGTCGAAATTCTCTATAGTCGATATAACCTTCATTCCAGTAAATCCCTCTGTTTTTCTCCAACCACGTAACTTGTTTCTTTTCATTCGTAGTTAAGTATTTAAATAAGTATGGGGGCTTTATTAAGAACGTTTGGGTGTAAACACGGGTGGCCAGAGCTAATTCCTTGACTATAAAGTTATTACAAGTGTCTTTAAACCCCTGGACATCCACTATAATTGTATTCGGGTTCATGATAATTTTCTCACAGTGCTGCTTAATGGTTTATACTCAATTATACAGTCGTTCAATATAAGACAATATGCTGAAGTTTGATCTGGTATATCAATGTCACTTTCTATTTCCACTCTGACATCGACAACTGGTCCTGACTTAAGTTTATCTGGTTGTCTAGAACAATCTACGACAAATAACGGAGCAATATTTTTAAATTGTTTCTCACTTAATAACGGTTCACCGCGACGACCTCCATAATATGAGTGTTGAAATCTGGTGTATTGTTCATATATTAAAGCAATTCTGTTATTCGAGAAACTTGAATTTAAATTTTCGTAAGGGAAGTAGGTTGAATTTAGGTATACTCTAACATCACGAACGTTACAGTGATCAAACTGAGACATATCCAATTTTGAATTATTTTTTCTATTTGTTTGCAGACCAATAATAACAAATCTTGGTTTCTCTATTTGCGATGATGTTTTTATGGACCAAGTATGTTTAGTAGTTTTTGGTAGAGCAGGATATTCATATAAATCCCAATTCCTGAATATCATCTGGAGTGGTCGATCTTTTTCTAACAGTTTTAACATATTTATTTTTTCTCTATCGGACACTTTGACATGTGGTACACGCCATATTATTTTATTTATAATAATATCTTCTACCGTTTCACCATCGTTAAGTTTTAGGGCGTTCAGATTAGTATTACTTCGCAACAATATTAATTCATGTTTGCTGTTTATCACTACTTTCTTGAAATCTTCTGCAAAACCAAGAATGTTACAGAGGGGTATAGAAGCAGAAAAGTTACCTCCATTTGTACTATTTATGCCATCGATATTCCAACCCCAAGCATTAGATACTTTAGCCTCGTTTTCGTTCATTGATATTAGTGATTTAATTGTGGTAGTTATACCAGCGTTTTTTATTTTATCTATTTCCACTCCATTTATCTCATACCTTATATCTTGAAACAAGTAAAGTAAACTATTGTTTGTAAAATGAACGCTACTGACTCTCTCTTTCGAATTTCCACCCTTGTTTACAACAACAGTTCCTTCCAAAAACAAAGTGCTTGCTGATGGTAATATATACAAGTCTTGTTGATTAATAGGTATCCTGATTTCATCGCTTCTATTGAAACTTGTTACGTAAGGTTTGTAAGAGTGAAATTCAATTCCTTCCACAGAGTTGTTGTATGCAGGAGCGGATAAAACATCTAGTATATTCATTTTAACAAACCAATCGCTTTAAGAAATGCTTTATTATTGTTATTCAATTTTATAACCTTTTTGGAGCGAGCTCTTATTGGTTTGATAGTTTGAGAAGGACTGTTATTTTTAGTTGGACGAACCACATATTTATTATAATCCATCATTGTTTTCTTCTGATATGTAGATACAACTGCACTTCTTCACCTCGCAAATTTATTAAGTTATTATTTATATCTAACAGCCTTATCTGTATGCAGCTTATATTGGTTTGGTTTATTGGAAAGTAGATTGCGTTTTTCGGAATTTCTATAATCCTGTATCCAGGTGGAACATTAAGTGCAAATTCGTGCAAGATGTGACTGGATTGACCGTTTATATAGGAACCGCTAACTATGTCACATTCAATCCTTATGACAGTCGTAGGCAATATGTTAACTGGAAACTCTGATACATGATATTTATTTGCTTCTAAGATCTGTTTTTTAAATCCCAATAAACTTCCAAATGTACCTTCTTTAGTAAAATCTATAGTTGATGTACAAAATAACATAGTTTTTAAGGTGTTGTTATTACAATGAAGTTTTATGGATGCATCTTTTATCTCAGTTTTCAAATAGTCGCCAATATCTTGTAATTCATAAGTTCCTTCAGGTATCTCAATAACATTTTTAGAACCATAGTATAATTTATTGTTTGTATTATCAAAATTTGGAATAGAATTATATGTAGAGAAATGTAATAATGCACATTCATACTCCCCAACTAATGGCAACGTGTTTGGATAAAAGGTAGATAATACTGATGAGTTTCCAGTTATCGATAAGGTGAGTGACATCTTGCAAATGATGGAAATGAAAGATTGATATAAAATTTATAGTATTTATTCCAAAAAGTTTGCAAATATCTTAAACACAAATGTCCACAAACTATTGTGTTGAATTGTTGATATCTATTATAGTTATAATGAACATCACAGTTCTTAAAATATAGCATTAATTCTCTTGGCGGTTTTAAATCCCCAAAGCTATCGAAATATTCACAATAATTGTTTATTTTAACATAAGCTACCCAATGCGTCCCATCATTTCTCGAATTATCTAGGTTAACTATAGCACATTCAATTCGTTTAGGTGTTTTTGGTAACTGATCCTTCATATAAACTCCTCGAAAGTAGGGAATACAATAACCATACTTCTGAATATCGATATTAGTTAAAGCTCGATTAGGTAGCTGATCAATTAGTTTTTTGGTGGATTTATAAACAATCCCTGACCTTGCTTATGTGGTTTAATGTATAGACCTTTACCTATTGCTATAGCCTCCATAGTTTTATTATGACGTTCAGTTTCTTGTAATTTTTTCTGACCATGTTTATAATCATTCACAGTTTTTGCAATACCAGCTGCACCACCAGCTAATGCTCCTAAAGCAGACAAACCAGCAAAAATTGGGATCAAAGGTAGAATGCCTCCAGTTTTTGGTATAGGTATCATTCGAGGTACTCGGACTTTTGGAATGCATGGAACTAATTTTCTGGCAACCATATAAGCTATATTTATTAATGACTTATTATCTTTAGGTGAGAGTTTTTTGATTTTTCTTTTTATTTTTTTAACAAAGTTATTAAAGGTCTTAACACCAGCACCAGACTTCAATTTAGCTTTCATAACTTTGTTTACTATCCACGAACTAATCTTTTCCCCTGTTCGAGCATCTTTTGCTTTAAGTCTTTGTTTAGCCATATCTATAAGACGTAAGTCGGCTTTGTGACGGTTAGGTAGGTCTGTGTAGTTTGCGTATGCAATATCGTGATGCATACAAGCTTCGTCTAACTTGTTTACACCTTTATCACCACGTAGTAATCGTTTTGAAAGCTTTGTTCCAGGTCCACAATAGTTATAACCGGGTATGTGTAGTTCGAATGGTAAATGATTAATGATACTGTTTATTAGTCCACCACCTTGCATCGTCCAAAGAATAATGAATATACTTTTAAATTATAAACCACTTATATAATTACATTATTCTACTATTGCAGTCTTATCAATCCAACTGTTCTCTTTGTTATTTAAACCCAACCATTTTACAAACAGTTTGTTTCCTTTCTTTTTTAATACCTTTTCTATTAAATAGACACCAGGGCATGACGACTTTTGAAGCTCTTGTTCGTAAAAAGTTCCTAATATGACTTGTTTTTGATTATCTTCAATGCGATACGTTATTGGTACAGTGTTATTTATCTTTTTTATAGTAAATAATTCTGTTGACCAGTTAGGAGTGTATCCTTTCTCAAATATATGTTTGTACTTACTAATTCGAACTTTGTCACCAATTATAAACTTTGGACGACATTTTTGGGTTGCCTTTATCATGGAATTCGTAATATTATTTTTAATGTCCGTTTCATTAAACTTATTGACATTAACAGGTGCAAATTTAATAGTACGATGTTTTGTGTTGTTATATGTCTTCACAATACCGTTCAAGCCACCATCTATCCACTTATAGTGTCCGTTCAAGCTAAAGTATTTGTACAATTTATTTTTAATAGTTTTAATAACTCGTTCTACAATTGAAGCCTTTTTGGTTGAAAATGTAGAGTAGTGATTAATATTATAGTTCTGTAAAAGCTTTTGAAATGTAGAATTATAGAACTCAGTACCCATATCAGTTTGCAGATGATTTGGTATCCTGTGATTAGAAGAAAGTATTTTTTCAAATGCAAGAGAGACATCATGTTTGGATTTAGTTTTTAATGGTTCCACCCAAACGTACTTGGAGAAGCAGTCAATAACTATTAAAATATAGTTATATCCTTTATTAAAGGTTTTAAGGTTTTGCATATCAGCTAAATCTGCTTGCCACAAATCATCAATACCTTTTAAAATTACAGATCGTCGAGGAAAATTTTTTCGTCGAAATACATAAAGCATTATGTATTTCATTGACGATTTGTTGTTTCGTCATTTTAACAAACTTTAAGGGCTATGTTTTTCGATCTTTTAATATAGATTGAATTGCGTCTTGAACTAGTCTATCAACTGCTTTCCTTGTGTAAAATTTGCTTTCCAAATGAGTGTCTATCTCAGACATTATTGTTTTTAAAGCTTTCTCTATGTGGTTTTGAACACTATTTGGAATAGAACTTTGCAATTTTCGTAAGTCATTGATTAGTACACCTTTCAATTCATCTACATATGCTTTATTTACTGCATCATCTGCGTCTTGAGGAGGTTTAACACCTTTTAGCCTCGATGTCTTCAAGTCATAATCTCCATAATCAGATTTTATTAATGCGTTATCATTAAAATCAAGTATTTCTGATATCCGCATTCGCTTATGAATATAATGTCCAAATTTGTCTACATTCATATTAAAGGTGTATTATGTTGAACGGTATATAGTAAAATGACACACATATAACATTAGTAGATCTATTTATTTAATGATTTTGCTTTCACGTAGTTCTTCAATGATAGATATTATTTCATTGTCTAGTCCTGTGTTACCGGCATCTCGAGAAGCAATTAATAACTTTAATCTATCAACCAATTCATTGGGATCATCCCAATATACAAAATCTGTGTTTTTTTTCCACATTTTTGTAAAAGGTAATCCTTTTCCTACTTTCTGTCTACAACTTGGACTTCTACTTTCTTGATCGAAAAGTGGTTTAATAACTTGCAAATATTTTTGTCCTTTATTACTTTTAATTGTTTTTTTTTAATCGAAATCACGACGATGTGCATTCGTTACAAGTAACATTGTCTTATAATTTTGCTTGTCACAGTCATTAACCAAGCTCAGATCAATGTCTTTTTTTAACAGTAACTCTCGCAACCCAGGTGTACTTTCGTATTTGTGTCCGGCTACAGTAATAACTTTATCCCCAATAGTTATGTTAGAGGAACCCAACATTAGCTTTCCACGTTCATTTCTTATACCAAATGGAACATCTGATAGTACTTGTGAAGATAACGACCAAGATGATGCATCTGGATTAGTACCGACTAATGACTGAAATGAAGAGTCCGATGAGGGTTCCGTTTCGTTACTAGCAATACTGATATCATCTGTTTCTTTCATATCTTGGTCTTGTGGTTCTTGGGGTTTTACTTTTTCCTCCTTTTTTGTTAGAGCTAAGTGGTTATTAGTGTTGGCTATTAAATTGAGAGATTCTGTGACAGGTTTAAAAACTGTATCAAGAGCATGCTTATTATTATCTTCAAAATCCTTCATTTTACGTATTTTTTTCTTGACAGCTTGTGTCGCATCAACAATTTGTTTTTTCAATGATTTATCCATTATGTAAAATAGGTGGTAATCGAATAAGAATCAATTAAAGAATAACAATAAACAGACTGCAGTCTACTTAAATATTCAAATTTCATCCAATAATACAAATGTGTCAAACGTTTTTCTATAGCAACCATTGTTTTTAGAACAATCTTTATTAATTACCACATAATCAAAAGGTTCTTTCCATATTAAGGAACACATTTCTCGAAATTTCAACCATGTCATATCGGTGTTAACATGTTCTTCATAAACATGTTTCAAATTAACTTCATCTTGCTTAAAAAGCACAATTAGGTTAGCATTATCTCTTACAAGTTGTTTAGGTATTTTGGTATAAGTTTGATTTAAATAAAAACTATCAATCAATTTATGTCTTCCCATGGCAAAATAATCACGCATATTACTTTGATTTTCACATGCTACATCATCAAAAATAATCACAGAATTTGGTTTTGCATCTGAAACTTTTAAAACGTCATCATTTGTCTGATATTTATGAAGAGTGATACCTGGTACTCGTTGTAAAACCTTTTCTAAAAAGATGTACTTTGGTTGATGTAGAGTTTTAGAGTATACATAAACATTTTTAAATGTCAAACCATTTTCATGCAATAGAAGACCAATTAATAAATTAGTTTTTCCACAATTTGATGGCCCACAAATGATGCAACGTACAGTATTCGGTAATAATTCTCCATGACGTAATTTGTTTTTTGTCAAATCGTCACAGATTGTATTGACTTGTAACGATTGTCTTTGTTTAACGAATTTCATGTTTGCTATGCAATACTGATGGACTCATAATGAAAAGATGAATTTATAACATAAATATTTATAACTAGAAGTAGTCGAACCCAACTGGTTACAGAAAACGTTGTGGGTTATAAATGGTAAGTAATGAACATGGAGGGAGCTTCAGCAAATTTTATTTTTTTAAATTATTTTTTATAATAATGTTAGGTTAGGTTACATTTTTAAAATGTGGAATATTGGGCGAGTTCTGTCCCACGTGAGCGAGGAGCGGTAGCGACGATGCGAACTTAAAGTGGGACAGAGTGCCCAATATTTCACTACTGGTTCCTGTTGTCGTTAGCTTCCTTCTTGTTGCCTTTCTGTATGTTCTCCTTTTTCAGTGCAGTTTTGACATGGAGCGCTTGACCTTCTAACTTCATGTGATCAGCTGGTAGAGATAGAAATGTGTCTGCGTGTTCTTGATTCTATGTAAAAAAAGATATTCATGTTCTGTTTCAAATTATGGATAGCTTGCAAGATAATGTAGTTTCTGATGTGAGACTTTAAGAAAATACAAAAATTTAATGACAAATTTAATTACTAGCTGAGCGTATAATTTGTTTCCGATGCCGCTTCCCGCAGGAAAGTATTGCCGGGATAAAAAGTAGCCAATGTGTTATACAGACTTTAATGTCATTCTGTACCAAATTTCGGTCAAATCTGTTCACTCGTTCAAGAGTGAAAGAGTAACAAACATCCACACTCATGAACTTTCGCATTTATAATATTAGTAAGTATACTACTACTTGAGTGGGTCGCAAGTCCCAGACGCCGTCGGGGTGTTCCCCCCTGTGCCACGCTATGGACCCGGCGCCCACACGTAGAATCCATGGAATGCTAAGAATACGGTCTCTGAGATTCGGCTATTACCAGTTGAAAATGATAATACACAGAGGAATACAGCTTACCGCAAACTTCACAAATCCGGAGCCTCTAGAATGATCAGTCATTTTTTCTACGCAGATAAGGGCATTATATTTAACTAGCCCAGTTTGTTCTGCGAGTTCTTTAAGTTGTTAATTATCCAGGCTGAATGGCACATTTGTTATGAAAACTGTGCACCCATCTTCAGCATCGTACAACTTTATGGTGGAATGTTAATGACACAATGTACTAATCCCAATTTAAAGATAAAGGCTTAATATAAAGCTATTAGTATTTAATCTACCATTTGCTTTGATGACAACAAGCACTGCAACGAATGGGTGAAAATAAATAAGTCGTTTTATAAACTGAGAAAGCCGCCATTTTCTATTGTGTTACCAGACTACAGGTAAATTTGTATCGTAACTCCTGTTGTTTGTGGGCGGCAAGGATCTGCTTTTTGAAGCACTAACCTTCTTAGGAATCTTACACCATTCATACCTGTTCAAGTTCTTTAACATCTGCGTTTTACTACGTTCCAGCGCTAGTCTTTTAGACATATCCGATTCTGACAGTCCTAATGCTGCTTTAGTACCCGCTACCACAACTGTAACAACACAAATGTGGTACTGCCATTTTTGTGGGGTCCCTAAATCTATACGCACACTATGGGTGACACATACCTCCTTTTTTGACTTAGTACAGGTTCCTGTTGTCGTTAGCTTCCTTCTTGTTGCCTTTCTGTATGTTCTCCTTTTTCAGTGCAGTTTTGACATGGAGCGCTTGACCTTCTAACTTCATGTGATCAGCTGGTAGAGATAGAAATGTGTCTGCGTGTTCTGGATTCTATGTAAAAAAAGATATTCATGTTCTGTTTCAAATTATAGATAGCTTGCAAGATAATGTAGTTTCTGATGTAAGACTTTAAGAAAATATAAAAATTTAATGATTATTTTAATTACTAGCTGAGCGTATAATTTGTTCCCGATGCTGCTTCCCGCAGGAAAGTATTCCCGGGATAAAAAGTAGCCAATGTGTTATACAGACTTTAATGTCATTCTCTACCAAATTTTGGTCAAATCTGTTTACTCGTTTAAGAGTGAAAGAGAGACAAACATCCACACTCACGAACTTTCGCATTTATAATATTAGTAAGTACTCGTATACTTCTACTCGAGTGGGTCGCAAGTCCCAGACGCCATCGGGGTGTTCCCCTCTGTGCAACGCTATGGACCCGGCGCCCGCACGTAGAATTCATGGAATGCTAAGAATACGGGCGCTAAGATTCGGCTATTACCAGTTGAAAATGATAATACACAGAGGAATACAGCTTACCGCAAACTTCACAAATCCGGAGCCTCTAGAATGATCAGTCATTTTTTCTACGCTCATAAGGGCATATTTAACTGGCCCAGTTTGTTCTGCGAGTTCTTTAAGTTGTTAATTTTCCAGGCTGAATGGCACATTGGTTATGAAAACTGTGCACCTGTCTTCAGCATCGTACAACTTTATGGTGGAATGATATTGACACAATGTACTAATCCCAATTTAAAGATAAAGGCTATAATATAAAATTATTAGAATTTAATCTACCATTTACTTGGATGACAACAAGCACTGCAACGAATGGGTGAAAATAAATAAGTCGTTTTATAAACTGAGAAAGTCGCCATTTTCTATTGTGTTACCAGACTACAGGTAAATTCGTATCGTAACTCCTGTTGTTTGTGGGCGGCAAGGATCTGCTTTATGAAGCACTATCCTTCTTAGGAATTTTACACCATTCATACCTGTTCAAGTTCTTCAACATCTGCGTTTTACTACGTTCCAGCGCTAGTCTCTTAGACATATCCGATTCTGAAAGTACTAATGCTGCTTTAGTACCCGCTACGACAACTGTAACAACACAAATGTGGTACTGCCATTTTTGTGGGGTCCCTAACTCTATACACACACTATATGTGACACATACCTCCTTTTTTGACTAAGTACAGGTTCCTGTTGTCGTTAGCTCCCTTCTTGTTGCCTTTCTGTATGTTCTCCTTTTTCAGTGCAGTTTTGACATGGAGCGCTTGACCTTCTAACTTCATGTGATCAGCTGGTAGAGATAGAAATGTGTCTGCAGGTTCTGGATTCTATGTAGAAAAAGATATTCATGTTCTGTTTCAAATTATGGATAGCTTGCAAGATAATGTAGTTTCTGATGTAAGACTTTAAGAAAATACAAAAATTTAATGACAAATTTAATTACTAGCTGAGCGTATAATTTGTTTCCGATGCCGCTTCCCGCAGGAAAGTATTGCCGGGATAAAAAGTAGCCAATGTGTTATACAGACTTTAATGTCATTCTGTACCAAATTTCGGTCAAATCTGTTCACTCGTTCAAGAGTGAAAGAGTAACAAACATCCACACTCATGAACTTTCGCATTTATAATATTAGTAAGTATACTACTACTTGAGTGGGTCGCAAGTCCCAGACGCCGTCGGGGTGTTCCCCCCTGTGCCACGCTATGGACCAGGCGCCCACACGTAGAATCCATGGAATACTAAGAATACGGTCTCTGAGATTCGGCTATTACCAGTTGAAAATGATAATACACAGAGGAATACAGCTTACTACAAACTTCACAAATCCGGAGCCTCTAGAATGATCAGTCATTTTTTCTACGCAGATAAGGGCATTATATTTAACTGGCCCAGTTTGTTCTGCGAGTTCTTTAAGTTGTTAATTATCCAGGCTGAATGGCACATTTGTTATGAAAACTGTGCACCCATCTTCAGCATCGTACAACTTTATGGTGGAATGTTAATGACACAATGTACTAATCCCAATTTAAAGATAAAGGCTTAATATAAAATTATTAGTATTTAATCTACCATTTACTTAGATGACAACAAGCACTGCAACGAATGGGTGAAAATAAATAAGTCGTTTTATAAACTGAGAAAGTCGCCATTTTCTACTGTGTTACCAGACTACAGGTAAATTCGTATCGTAACTCCTGTTGTTTGTGGGCGGCAAGGATCTGCTTTATGAAGCACTAACCTTCTTAGGAATCTTACACCATTCATACCTGTTCAAGTTCTTTAACATCTGCGTTTTACTACGTTCCAGCGCTAGTCTTTTAGACATATCCGATTCTGACAGTCCTTATGCTGCTTTAGTACCCGCTACCACAACTGTAACAACACAAATGTGGTACTGCCATTTTTGTGGAGTCCCTAACTCTATACGCACACTATGGGTGACACATACCTCCTTTTTTGACTTAGTACAGGTTCCTGTTGTCGTTAGCTTCCTTCTTGTTGCCTTTCTGTATGTTCTCCTTTTTCAGTGCAGTTTTGACATGGAGCGCTTGACCTTCTAACTTCATGTGATCAGCTGGTAGAGATAGAAATGTGTCTGCGTGTTCTGGATTCTATGTAAAAAAAGATATTCATGTTCTGTTTCAAATTATGGATAGCTTGCAAGATAATGTAGTTTCTGATGTAAGACTTTAAGTAAATATAAAAATTTAATGATTACTTTAATTACTAACTGAGCGTATAATTTGTTCCCGATGCTGCTTCCTACAGGAAAGTATTCCCGGGATAAAAAGTAGAAAATGTGTTATACAGACTTTAAAGTCATTCTGTACCAAATTTCGGTCAAATCTGTCCAATCGTTTAAGAGTGAAAGAGTGACAAACATCCACGCTCACGAACTTTCGCATTTATAATATTAGTAAGTACTCGTATACTACTACTCGAGTGGGTCGCAAGTCTCAGACGCCATCGGGGTGTTCCCCTCTGTGCAACGCTATGGACCCGGCGCCCGCACGTAGAATTCATGGAATGCTAAGAATACGGGCGCTAAGATTCGGCTATTACCAGTTGAAAATGATAATACACAGAGGAATACAGCTTACCGCAAACTTCACAAATCCGGAGCCTCTAGAATGATCAGTCATTTTTTCTACGCTGATAAGGGCATATTTAACTGGCCCAGTTTGTTCTGCGAGTTCTTTAAACAGACTTTAATGTCATTCTGTACCAAATTTCGGTCAAATCTGTTCACTCGTTCAAGAGTGAAAGAGTAACAAACATCCACACTCATGAACTTTCGCATTTATAATATTAGTAAGTATACTACTACTTGAGTGGGTCGCAAGTCCCAGACGCCGTCGGGGTGTTCCCCCCTGTGCCACGCTATGGACCCGGCGCTCACACGTAGAATCCATGGAATGCTAAGAATACGGGCGCTAAGATTCGGCTATTACCAGTTGAAAATGATAATACACAGAGGAATACAGCTTACCGCAAACTTCACAAATCCGGAGCCTCTAGAATGATCAGTCATTTTTTCTACGCAGATAAGGGCATTATATTTAACTGGCCCAGTTTGTTCTGCGAGTTCTTTAAGTTGTTAATTATCCAGGCTGAATGGCACATTTGTTATGAAAACTGTGCACCCATCTTCAGCATCGTACAACCTTATGGTGGAATGTTATTGACACAATGTACTAATCCCAATTTAAAGATAAAGGCTTCATATAAAATTATTAGTATTTAATCTACCATTTACTTAGATGACAACAAGCACTGCAACGAATGGGTGAAAATAAATAAGTCGTTTTATAAACTGAGAAAGTCGCCATTTTCTATTGTGTTACCAGACTACAGGTAAATTCGTATCGTAACTCCTGTTGTTTGTGGGCGGCAAGGATCTGCTTTATGAAGCACTAACCTTCTTAGGAATCTTACACCATTCATACCTGTTCAAGTTCTTTAACATCTGCGTTTTACTACGTTCCAGCGCTAGTCTTTTAGACATATCCGATTCTGACAGTCCTAATGCTGCTTTAGTACCCGCTACCACAACTGTAACAACACAAATGTGGTACTGCCATTTTTGTGGGGTCCCTAGCTCTATACGCACACTATGGGTGACACATACCTCCTTTTTTGACTTAGTACAGGTTCCTGTTGTCGTTAGCTTCCTTCTTGTTGCCTTTCTGTATGTTCTCCTTTTTCAGTGCAGTTTTGACATGGAGCGCTTGACCTTCTAACTTCATGTGATCAGCTGGTAGAGATAGAAATGTGTCTGCGTGTTCTGGATTCTATGTAAAAAAAGATATTCATGTTCTGTTTCAAATTATGGATAGCTTGCAAGATAATGTAAGACTTTAAGGAAATATAAAAATTTAATGATTATTTTAATTACTAACTGAGCGTATAATTTGTTCCCGATGCTGCTTCCTACAGGAAAGTATTCCCGGGATAAAAATGTCCTATTGGATGGAATCTGTATTCCCCTCTCCGACAAAGTTAAGAACTTGGGAGTGGTAATGGATGTTCACTTATCTTAGAGCGCACAAGTCAGCGAGGTTAGCAAGAAGGTGCACTTCACTTTTCACTCCTTGAAATGTCTCCAGGCTTTCCTGCCCTTGAACATTAAGATCACTCTTGCGCAGACTCTTATTCAGCCCATTATAGACTACGCTGATGCCTGCTACTTAGATGCCACAGAGGAGCTGTTAGATAAACTTGAGAGGCTACAAAATTTGTGCATTCGATTTATTTTTAACCTCAGAAAGTATGATCACGTTTCTCATTTTCGCCGAGAACTCAAGTGGCTCCCAATCCGTCTTCACAGGAACACTCGGATACTCTGTCTCCTCTTCAATACACTGTACAACCCTAAATCCCCGTCCTACCTTAAGGAGCGGTTCTCATCTGCACGCTCTCCTGATGCTCCTTGCAGGACACACCTTCGTTCTATCCTTCAACTCCCACGCCATAAATCCGATTTCTATTCTTACTCTTTTTCAGTTCATGCGGTTAGACTGTGGAATTCTCTGCCACCTGATATCAGAGACGCTAACACAGTTGCGAATTTTAAGAAGAAAGTCCGCGAATACTATCTCTCTACCACTTAACAGATAATGCCTTTTTTTTTTATAAAAATGTAATCTCACGTATGTAAGTATTTTTATTTATTTTTTGTTATAAATATGTATATATTTATATATATATTAATCTTTTTGTATTTGTATAGTAATGGTATTTGTATAGTAATGGTATTTGTATAGTATGTATAAATAGTTGATTCTACCTAGTTATCTCACACACTTCTATTCTACCTCTCTGAATTATTCAATATCATGTTCTCCTCTCGCTGGCCTGCTGGAAGAGATTTCTTATAGAAATAAGCAGTGCCATTGTACTCTTTTTTCCTAACTATGTATCTCTGTATTATATTATGTGTGTACATAAATTGTTAAATAAATAAATAAATAAATAAATAAAAAGTAGAAAATGTGTTATACAGACTTTAATATCATTCTGTATCAAATTTCGGTCAAATCTGTTCAATCGTTTAAGAGTGAAAGAGTGACAAACATCCACACTCACGAACTTTCGCATTTATAATATTAGTAAGTACTCGTATACTACTACTCGAGTGGGTCGCAAGTCTCAGACGCCATCGGGGTGTTCCCCTCTGTGCAACGCTATGGACCCGGCGCCCGCACGTAGAATTCATGGAATGCTAAGAATACGGGCGCTAAGATTCGGCTATTACCAGTTGAAAATGATAATACACAGAGGAATACAGCTTACCGCAAACTTCACAAATCCGGAGCCTCTAGAATGATCAGTCATTTTTTCTACGCTGATAAGGGCATATTTAACTGGCCCAGTTTGTTCTGCGAGTTCTTTAAGTTGTTAATTTTCCAGGCTGAATGGCACATTGGTTATGAAAACTGTGCACCTATCTTCAGCATCGTACAACTTTATGGTGGAATGATATTGACACAATGTACTAATCCCAATTTAAAGATAAAGGCTATAATATAAAATTATTAGAATTTAATCTACCATTTACTTGGATGACAACAAGCACTGCAACGAATGGGTGAAAATAAATAAGTCGTTTTATAAACTGAGAAAGTCGCCATTTTCTATTGTGTTACCAGACTACAGGTAAATTCGTATCGTAACTCCTGTTGTTTGTGGGCGGCAAGGATCTGCTTTATGAAGCACTATCCTTCTTAGGAATCTTACACCATTCATACCTGTTCAAGTTCTTCAACATCTGCGTTTTACTACGTTCCAGCGCTAGTCTCTTAGACATATCCGATTCTGACAGTCCTAATGCTGCTTTAGTACCCGCTACCACAACTGTAACAACACAAATGTGGTACTGCCATTTTTGTGGGGTCCCTAACTCTATACACACACTATATGTGACACATACCTCCTTTTTTGACTAAGTACAGGTTCCTGTTGTCGTTAGCTCCCTTCTTGTTGCCTTTCTGTATGTTCTCCTTTTTCAGTGCAGTTTTGACATGGAGCGCTTGACCTTCTAACTTCAACTGATCAGCTGGTAGAGATAGAAATGTGTCTGCAGGTTCTGGATTCTATGTAAAAAAAGATATTCATGTTCTGTTTCAAATTATGGATAGCTTGCAAGATAATGTAGTTTCTGATGTAAGACTTTAATAAAATACAAAAATGTAATGACAAATTTAATTACTAGCTGAGCGTATAATTTGTTTCCGATGCCGCTTCCCGCAGGAAAGTATTTATTTATTTATTTATTTATTTTTTGTTTTTACAGAAAGCTTACAGACTAATAACATTAGTTGAAAATTGCCATAATATTGAGGACAATTGCCGATTACAAGCTTCCACATATAATAATATTGAACATAACTAACCTATACACACATAATATATAACCCAGATCACCAGAACTATTCAACAATAAAAATCAGCAACATAACATAAAAATAAAACAAAAAAAAAAAAACAACGAGGGAAAATATAAAGAAAAATAATAATAAATGTAAAACAAAAATAAAAAATTGCAAGAATACAGTTGTCGCCGGTCACCCAATCAATCACACATTTATGGTCTCATTGTCTTCATCAAAATATTTATCATTTAGTACCCTCCTGATATTTCGTGCTGTGCTACAAAAAAGATCTATATCGAGATCAGTGGAAATATGATTGAAGGTTCGTGCACTTCGGATACTAAAGGTGTTGCGTCGGTAATTTGTAGCTGCAAATGGTGCATGTAGAATGGGGCGTTTACGCAAGTTATTTAAATCAGTACGAAGACATATTTTGCTTAGCAATTCCGGACAATGTATCGAGCCATTTGCAACGCTAGCTAAAAAGCAAATATCATTTACATTGCGCCTTGTTTCTAACGGTAAGAAATGATATCTTTTGCAACGATGCTCATAGCCCGTCGATGCTTGATTGGCTTTGTAGTCCAAGTACCGCATGAATTTCCTTTGAACTGATTCAATCCTGACCTTATAAACTTCGTATTGAGGATTCCATACCTGTGACGCGTACTCAAGGTGGCTGCGAACGTAGGAACGGTACAAAATCTTAACGGGTTTTAGAGTGCGAAAGTCAGAGCAGGTCCTGAATATAAAACCCAAGGATTTTGAGGCTTTACTAACTATAGACTCTATGTGGCTGTCAAAAATAAGTTTTTCATCGTATATTACGCCTAAGTCCCTAATTTTGTTCACCTTGTCTATCTTTTCGCCATCAAGTTTGTATTCTGAACTGATGGATGATGTCTTGCGAGTGAATGTTACGTGATGGCACTTGGAAACATTTAACTGCAATTTGTTTGATCTACAGTATGCTACAAATCGGTCCAGATCAGATTGAAGTTGTTGGACATCAGATGAATCATAAATTGGCTTAACTATCTTCATATCATCTGCGTATAAAAATATGCGCGAATTCTTAAAACAAGTTTTGACTTCCATAATAAAAATTGTGAACAGCAAAGGCCCCAAAATCGAGCCCTGTGGAACCCCTGAAGGGACACGACTCCAACCAGACGTATATCCGTGTAAGACCACTGCCTGTGTTCTATTACGTATGTAAGAGGAGAACCATCGAAATAAATCACCGTGTATTCCTGCCGACCACAGCTTTCTGAGTAACACTTGGTGATCTATACGATCAAAACATTTGCTGTAATCGGTGTATACTACATTCAATTGTCCTCCTCCGTCCATAACCGACGTTATGACCTCATTAGACGATATCAAGTTGGTGGTGGTAGACCGCTTTCTAATAAAACCATGCTGTTCATCTCCAAAAAGGTGTTCCATTGCTGCATATAGTTCGGTGTGAACTATACGCTCCAGAACTTTAGACAATAAGCATAATTTGGATATAGGGCGATAGTTCACTACATTAGCTTTGTTTCCCTTTTTAGGTACTGGAGTAATGAAAGCTGATTTCCACATCTTTGGTACTTTGCCTTCCTTCAGTGACCGATCAAAGAGAATGCATACAGGAGTAACCAAACCTTCAGCACAACTGGTGATAAAAACAGGAGGAATAAGGTCTGGTCCCTCGGATTAATGGGGGTCCAGATCCGATAGAAGCCTAAGTACTTGATTCGGGCACACACGCATGGTACTCAAGTTCACTGAACTAATTGATCCCTCATTGACACTATAACACTCATCATCATTCTCCGAATCAGGCTCTTGATAAGTAGAGAGAAAATAAGAAGCAAAGAGCTCAGCGATACCTTCCCCCGTGTCAGCAGTTCTATCTAAATAGTTCATTACATTAGGTAACGCATTACTAGTTTTACGAGTTTTTATGTAGGACCAAAAGGCTTTGGGGTTTTTTGCTATAGCCGACTCGATTCTCTCCATATAAGCATCATAGCACACAGTTTCGCACTGCTTAGCCCGATTACGCAGCACGGAAAAAGAGTGGTAATCTGAAATGTTGCCATACTTTTTATATTTTTTGTGAAACTTTTGTTTTTCTTTTAAAATTTTTATGAGTGCGCTACTGTACCACGGCGGATGTAATAACTTTCTAACAGACCTGACTGGCACATATTGATCCCTGAGCTCGTACAACTTGCTATAGAAATTGTCGAGAGCTACATCCAGGGAACCAGTTGATAGTAGCGTCACCCAATCCACCAGGTTCAAAGCAGAAATAATTGACGGATAATCACCTCTGTGAAATATATATTTAATACTCTGTCTCTCTACAAACTTATGAATTTCTAAAAAATTGGCATGAATTATTAAGGGTTTATGATGCGGGTCAATAGGCACTATTAGTGGGTCATTACATATCTGCAAATTAATTGCGTTATTGGAAAAAACAAGGTCTAAAATTCTATTATTTTCGTTACGCTCGCTATTGTACTGAGATAAATTACATGTATTTATTGTGTCAAAAAAGTCGATTATATATTGAGTAGAAATATTTGTAGGAAGTAGTTCAGAATTATCAATTGGATTAAAATACCATTCTACATTGCGTCCGAAATTGAAATCACCTGCTATAATAAATGTATCAGACGGGTGGGCCGTAAACAAATAATTTAGTTAGGTTGTGATGAAAATTTTGCAATTGTGCATTATATGAGTTACCAAGATTCTCCTGGCATAAATATAAGCAACAGATATTGACATAACTTACCGCTGATCTAGGCCCCCTTGAGATGATTGTTACCCATATATCCTCAGCAGTCGTACGCCAGTCAGTTCTTTCTATGACGGTTAAATCGTTTCTCACTGCAATCAAAATGCCACCACCCTTGGTTTGGGACGTTCTACTATAGTCACGGTCTCGTCTCCACACCAGATATCGACCATCAAACAATTCACTACTGCTAATACTTTCCAATAGCCAAGTTTCGGTTATAACAATAACGTCATATTTGTTCAAACAAACGTTACGATAAAGTTTACTAGTTTTCGTTCGCAGGCCACGCACGTTTTGATAATAAATACTAATCACTTTTTACACTTTGCAACAACAATATTGCTATTAGAAATACAATTAGAATTAAAGTCTATTTGCAATAATGCAATTAACAAAGGAACATACCACCAACTATACGAAAAGATTATGTAGGTATCTGACAAAAAACTAACACAAATCAGGCACGGTACGACACTGTGTCTTACATTACAGAACGTCAAATTATGGTATAATAATAAACAATGATGGCGAACAAAATAGGCAGTCTTATTCCCAACAGTAATAACCGAATCCAGAATAAATCTTAGATTATTGATATTAGGACACAAATTACCGCAACGGCAAGTGATCGGGCGACCGGGAACCTTACAATTCATTCGCAAGTTATGTTTCGATCGATACAGCATTAGTTGGAAAACACGTTGAGCACACTTTTGAGCACGGCTCTCAAACTTTTTTACGATAGTAGACCCCAAACGAAGAAATATCACATACACTTTCAATATAAGATTAACAATTATTGATTGCTGATTTTGCTTAAAGTTTATTTCAATTTTAGAAGGTCCTTTTCGGTCTTTATTATTATCGTTGGTGATGTATCGTTCTTCCTTGCATGTATTTTGCAGTGCTTGATCCATACGTAACGAAAAGCCGTTTCTTCGGCTGCTTTTTTTGTTTTGGCTAATAAAGCTTTATTGTGTAAGGTCAAGTGGTCGTTAATAAATATTCGTTTATTTCCTGTAAGACCAATCTGCCCACTGGTTAAAGGAATGGACTTCAAGACCAATCTAGCAGCGGCGACGAAATCCTCCTTTACGTAGCGATTACAAAAGCATACAATAACAGGTTTTGTGTTATCTTTCTCTCGACTTGGAACTCTGGTAATGAAGTTGATCGCTGTTTTAGTTATCGGGTAGTTAATTTTGGTGCCGATCCTTCCGAGAATATCGTACAGGTTTTCTTGGCCAGTTTGAGGTAACCCTTTTATTTCTATATTGTTCATTCGGTTCCACTGCTCCTTCATGTTGTTGTCATCTTCAACTTTCTCCAACCTAGCGTGGATAACATCCACCTGCTCCTGCACCTTCTCAACCTGAGTGAGACGCACCTCAAAGTCCTTTATTTTTGCATTAAAATCCTTTAACTCTTTGCCAGTCTCGCTTAGCGAGAGTCTTAAAGAGGCAACCTCTGCACGTAGTCCTGAGATGTCCTCTCTCAAGCTATCCAACGGTGCAAGTTTTTCCGCAAGTGCTCGGATTTCCTTCAATACAAGTGGATCCGATTCCGCTCTTGGTGATGATGGATAGTGGGTGGAAGCTGACTTGCATCTACTACAGCACCACGTAAGCTTCCTATCACCTAGTCGACGATACCCAGCCTCTGTAACTCCGGCACAATGGAAGTGGAGCTCCTCATTACATGAGAAACAGTGAGCTCCATCCGTCAGCAACTCATCACATGCGTTGCACTTTCTTGAATCCATAACTAATAAATGTAGTAATTTCTTAGTATGAAAGAAAAGGTTCAGAATCACTGGATTTTTTGGTCACGTGATATTGGTATGAGCGATATAGGTGATACTTGCAAGCGACCGTATTACACCGAAGCAATGACGGTAATGTATTGCCGGGATAAAAAGTAGCCAATGTGTTATACAGACTTAAATGTCATTCTGTACCAAATTTCGGTCAAATCTGTTCACTCGTTCAAGAGTGATAGAGTAACAAACATCCACACTCATGAACTTTCGCATTTATAATATTAGTAAGTATACTACTACTTGAGTGGGTCGCAAGTCCCAGACGCCGTCGGGGTGTTCCCCCTGTGCCAAGCTATGGACCCGGCGCCCACACGTAGAATCCATGGAATGCTAAGAATACGGTCTCTGAGATTCGGCTATTACCAGTTGAAAATGATAATACACAGAGGAATACAGCTTACCGCGAACTTCACAAATCCGGAGCCTCTAGAATGATCAGTCATTTTTTCTACGCAGATAAGGGCATTATATTTAACTGGCCCAGTTTGTTCTGCGAGTTCTTTAAGTTGTTAATTATCCAGGCTGAATGGCACATTTGTTATGAAAACTGTGCACCCATCTTCAGCATCGTACAACTTTATGGTGGAATGTTAATGACACAATGTACTAATCCCAATTTAAAGATAAAGGCTTAATATAAAATTATTAGTATTTAATCTACCATTTACTTAGATGACAACAAGCACTGCAACGAATGGGTGAAAATAAATAAGTCGTTTTATAAACTGAGAAAGTCGCCATTTTCTATTGTGTTACCAGACTACAGGTAAATTAGTATCGTAACTCCTGTTGTTTGTGGGCGGCAAGGATCTGCTTTATGAAGCACTAATCTTCCTAGGAATCTTACACCATTCATACCTGTTCAAGTTCTTTAACATCTGCGTTTTACTACGTTCCAGCGCTAGTCTTTTAGACATATCCGATTCTGACAGTCCTAATGCTGCTTTAGTACCCGCTACCACAACTGTAACAACACAAATGTGGTACTGCCATTTTTGTGGGGTCCCTAAATCTATACGCACACTATGGGTGACACATACCTCCTTTTTTGACTTAGTACAGGTTCCTGTTGTCGTTAGCTTCCTTCTTGTTGCCTTTCTGTATGTTCTCCTTTTTCAGTGCAGTTTTGACATGGAGCGCTTGACCTTCTAACTTCATGTGATCAGCTGGTAGAGATAGAAATGTGTCTGCGTGTTCTGGATTCTATGTAAAAAAAGATATTCATGTTCTGTTTCAAATTATAGATAGCTTGCAAGATAATGTTGTTTCTGATGTAAGACTTTAAGAAAATATAAAAATTTAATGATTATTTTAATTACTAGCTGAGCATATAATTTGTTCCCGATGCTGCTTCCCGCAGGAAAGTATTCCCGGGATAAAAAGTAGCCAATGTGTTATACAGACTTTAATGTCATTCTCTACCAAATTTTGGTCAAATCTGTTTACTCGTTTAAGAGTGAAAGAGTGACAAACATCCACACTCACGAACTTTGGCATTTATGATATTAGTAAGTATACTACTACTCGAGTGGGTCGCAAGTCCCAGACGCCATCGGGGTGTCCCCCCCTATGCCACGCTATGGACCTGGCGCCCGCACGTAGAATTCATGGAATGCTAAGAATACGGGCGCTAAGATTCGGCTATTACCAGTTGAAAATGATAATACACAGAGGAATACAGCTTACTGCAAACTTCACAAATCCGGAGCCTTTAGAATGATAAGTCATTTTTTCTACGCAGATAAGGGCATATTTAACTGGCCCAGTTTGTTCTGCGAGTTCTTTAAGTTGTTAATTATCCAGGCTGAATGGCACATTTGTTATGAAAACTGTGCACCCATCTTCAGCATCGTACAACTTTATGGTGGAATGTTTTTGACACAATGTTTTAATCCCAATTTAAAGATAAAGGCTATAATATAAAATTATTAGCATTTAATCTACCATTTACTTGGATGACAACAAGCACTGCAACGAATGGGTAAAAATAAATAAGTCGTTTTATAAACTGAGAAAGTCGCCATTTTCTATTGTGTTACCAGACTACAGGTAAATTCGTATCGTAACTCCTGTTGTTTGTGGGCGGCAAGGATCTGCTTTATGAAGCACTAACCTTCTTAGGAATCTTACACCATTCATACCAGTTCAAGTTCTTCAACATCTGCATTTTACTACATTCCAGCGCTAGTCTCTTAGACATATCCGATTCTGACAGTCCTAATGCTGCTTTAGTACCCGCTACCACAACTGTAACAACTGCCATTTTTGTGGGGTCCCTAAATCTATACGCACACTATGGGTGACACATACCTCCTTTTTTGACTTAGTACAGGTTCCTGTTGTCGTTAGCTTCCTTCTTGTTGCCTTTCTGTATGTTCTCCTTTTTCAGTGCAGTTTTGACATGGAGCGCTTGACCTTCTAACTTCATGTGATCAGCTGGTAGAGATAGAAATGTGTCTGCGTGTTCTGGATTCTATGTAAAAAAAGATATTCATGTTCTGTTTCAAATTATAGATAGCTTGCAAGATAATGTAGTTTCTGATGTAAGACTTTAAGAAAATATAAAAATTTAATGATTATTTTAATTACTAGCTGAGCGTATAATTTGTTCCCGATGCTGCTTCCCGCAGGAAAGTATTCCCGGGTTAAAAAGTAGCCAATGTGTTATACAGACTTTAATGTCATTCTCTACCAAATTTCGGTCAAATCTGTTTACTCGTTTAAGAGTGAAAGAGTGACAAACATCCACACTCACGAACTTTCGCATTTATAATATTAGTAAGTTTACTACTACTCGAGGGGGTCGCAAGTCCCAGACGCCGTCGAGGTGTTCCCCCCTGTGCCACGCTATGGACCCGGCGCCCGCACGTAGAATCCATGGAATGCTAAGAATACGGTCTCTGAGATTCCACTATTACAAGTTGAAAATACACAGAGGAATACAGCTTACCGCAAACTTCACAAATCCGGAGCCTCTAGAATGATGAGTCATTTTTTCTACGCAGATAAGGGCACATTTAACTGGCCCAGTTTGTTCTGCGAGTTCTTTAAGTTGTTAATTATCCAGGCTGAATTGCACATTTGTTACGAAAACTGTGCACCCATCTTCAGCATCGTACAACTTCATGGTGGAATGTTATTGACACAATGTACTAATCCCAATTTAAAGATAAAGGCTATAATATAAAATTATTAGAATTTAATTTACCATTTACTTGGATGACAACAAGCACTGCAACGAATGGGTGAAAATAAATAAGTCGTTTTATAAACTGAGAAAGTCGCCATTTTCTATTGTGTTACCAGACTACAGGTAAATTCGTATCGTAACTCCTGTTGTTTGTGGGCGGCAAGGATCTGCTTTTTGAAGCACTAACCTTCTTAGGAATCTTACACCATTCATACCTGTTCAAGTTCTTCAACATCTGCGTTTTACTACGTTTCAGCGCTAGTCTCTTAGACATATCTGATTCTGACAGTCCTACCGCTGCTTTAGTACCCGCTATCACAACTGTAACAACACAAATGTGGTACTGCCATTTTTGTGGGGTCGCTAACTCTATATACACACTATATGTGACACATACCTCCTTTTTTGACTAAGTACAGGTTCCTGTTGTCGTTAGCTCCCTTCTTGTTACCTTTCTGTATGTTCTCCTTTTTCAGTGCAGTTTTGACATGGAGCGCTTGACCTTCTAACTTCAACTGATCAGCTGGTAGAGATAAAAATGTGTCTGCATGTTCTGGATTCTATGAAAAAAAAGATATTCATGTTCTGTTTCAAATTATGGATAGCTTGCAAGATAATGTAGTTTCTGATGTAAGACTTTAAGAAAATATAAAAATTTAATGACAAATTTAATTACTAGCTGAGCGTATAATTTGTTCCCGATGCCGCTTCCCACAGGAAAGTATTCCCGGGATAAAAAGTAGCCAATGTGTTATACAGACTTTAATGTCATTCTGTACCATATTTCGGTCAAATCTGTTCACTCGTTCAAGAGTGAAAAAGTAACAAACATCCACACTCATGAACTTTCGCATTTATAATATTAGTAAGTATACTACTACTTGAGTGGGTCGCAAGTCCCAGACGCCGTCGGGGTGTTCCCCCCAGTGCCACGCTATGGACCCGGCGCCGGCACGTAGAATCTATGGAATGCTAAGAATACGGGCGCTAAGATTCGGCTATTACCAGTTGAAAATGATAATACACAGAGGAATACAGCTTACCGCAAACTTCACAAATCCGGAGCCTCTAGAATGATCAGTCATTTTTTCTACTCAGATAAGGGCATTATTTAACTGGCCCAGTTTGTTCTGCGAGTTCTTTAAGTTGTTAATTATCCAGGCTGAATGGCACATTTGTTATGAAAACTGTGCACCCATCTTCAGCATCGTACAACTTTATGGTGGAATGTTATTGACACAATGTACTAATCCCAATTTGAAGATGAATGCTATAATATAAAATTATTATTAAAATTTAATCTACCATTTACTTGGATGACAACAAGCACTGCAACGAATGGGTAAAAATAAATAAGTCGTTTTATAAACTGAGAAAGTCGCCTTTTTCTATTGTGTTACCAGACTACTGGTAAATTATGTTTCGCGGCTTAATTCTTAGCGATTTACAGGTTTACAATATGTAGGAACGCTCCCTAGCCTCCGCCTTGCACGATTTTAAGAGTTTTTTTTTTTTTTTGTATGTAGTCGCACCTCTTTAGCTAGCAACATTTATCACGTACCCGCCCTACTCGTATCCCCACTTACTACGAGATGCGGTCGCCATTTTTCTTGCCAATCTTCGATCATTGTTCGTTTCCGTGCTCAGGCCTTCGCACGTCTCCAACAAATAAAACAATATCAAAAATTTAATTTTATTAGTTTAGTTTAATTAAACATATTTGAAAATGGGAAGAAAGAGGAAGCAACCCAGAACCGAAGAAGAAATTCGCCGCAAAATTCAAAAATTAAAAAGTAAACTTATGGAGGTAGCAAGTAATACTTCAACGCCGTTTGCTGAGGAAGATTTTGATAAAGGTAGGTTCATTCAACATTTAATTTGATCAAAGTAATGCGTGCCTGCCGAATTTGGGCTTGTACTGTTACAATGTTTGATCAATTCGTGATGCCAACACAACAAACCTGGTTCCTTTAAAAAGTAATGCGTGCCTGCCGAATTTGGGCTTGTACTGTTACAATGTTTGATCAATTTTTGATGCCAACACAATGAACCTGGGTTAACTTGGTCAAAAAGTAATGCGTGCCTGCCGAATTTGGGCTTGTACTGTTACAATGTTTGATCATTAATTACTTGATGCGAGCATACCGTACCTGGGTTATCTCTGTCAATTGAAAAGTGATACGTACTGCCTATCTTTCCTGGGGCTGTTACTGTCACGAAATATTTTAAAATATAGTATCTAAGTAAGTACTATATTGTTCACAGACTACCCTCTGGAACCGATTTATTCGCCAAACGAGGAATCTGTGGCAGATACTTTTCAATATGGAACGTTGTCACCACGCCCGCTATCACCGCGAGAGCCGACACCACCACCACCGTTGGTTTCGCCGTGTACGAACCCACCAGACGTTATGCAGCCTTCCACGTCGTCAGCGCCGATGATGCTAACACAGTCCGGTCAATCCGACGAGCAAGCAGAGAGGGAATTGGAACTAGATATCCTAGAGCTATTAGGTGATGCACCTAAGCCAGAATCCCTCTTGGGCCCGCCTATCCACAAGGACATAGCCCAGAGGTGGCATGAAATATTAGTTAAAGGTTTATCCCGAAAAACCAAGGAAAGTATCGTTAAAAATTACGCAGTTCCTAGTAACTGCGAATACATACGAACTCCTTCTCTCAACCCGGAAGTAAAGGTTGCTCTTCCGGAGACACTGGTAAAAAGAGATACGTCTCTGGTATACAAACAGAATCAACTGGGTGTAGCGCTGTGTGCTTTGGCGGCAGTGACTGATATGATAATTTCAGACGTGACCTCAAAACAAAAGATTCTGAAGCCTCTAAGTGATGCTTGTCGGCTACTCTGTGACAGCCACTTCTTAGAGACAAAGACTCGAAGAAAGTATGTCATTAACTCTACAAATTCTAAATCAAAAGATGCCCTCATTGAATCAAATAGAGATGTTAAGTTACTTTTCGGCGAGAACGTATCCAAGAAGAAGGCCGGTGAAGATCTGAAGAATGGTAACACCCAAAAATTCCGAAATATGTTTTTCCGAATTTCAATATTCCGATGTTCAAAATTCCGAAGATTATAATTCCTAAGAAACAAAGCTTCGAATATTCAAAAGGACGATATTCATTTATCCGAAAGTCATAAGTACGAATTTTTATTTTTCCTTATTTCATTAGCACGAATAATCAAAAGACCGGACTGTTATTTTCCCGAAAAACATTATTCAGAATTTCAAATATCCGAAAATTCACTGTTGAAGCTTTTTTAATAAAGTACGGTCAAGTCTAACTACCGAAGATATTATTTCCCAGTGAGTGGAAGGCAAACGACAAAACAAAAAAAATAACCACGATGGCTAAGGCCGGAGCTCCGCTTCGCTTTCGCCTTAGCCTTCTAACCTAACCTATTCAAGTCGAGGTGTTAACCATAATAAGTGAATGGTTAACACCCCGACTCAGAGTACCCCGACTCGGATAGGTTAGGTTAGAAGGCTAAGGCGGGAGCGAAGCGGAGCGGAGCTCCCGCCTTTGCCTTCGTGGTTATTTTTTTTTGTTTTGTCGTTTGCCTTCCACTCACTTGGAAATAATATTTTCGGTAGTTAGACTTGACTAAACTTTATTAAAAAAACGGGTGGAATCGGAAACCTAAATAATCGTCTTTAATGATAAGTTTTCGGGTTGAAACAGGAACGGGTGGAAACGACATTCATCCTTCGTATTTATGATATTTCGGATTTTTAATGATTCGGAATTCAACGGTTCGGTTTCTTGAAATTCGGCATTCTGACAGTCGGAATTGTAAACATTCGGTATTTTAAAATTATGACTTTTGATAAAAAGGATTTATGAAACATCGGATTTTTGACTTTCGGGATTTCGAATCATTCGGACTTATGAAATTCGGAATTATGAAATTCGTGATTGTGACTTTCGGAATTAAGATTTTCGTATTAATGTAGTGTACTCCATGTCAAAACTGCACTGAAAAAGGAGAACATACAGAAAGGCAACAAGAAGGGAGCTAACGACAACAGGAACCTGTACTTAGTCAAAAAAGGAGGGGTATGTGTCACATATAGTGTACGTATAGAGTTAGGGACCCCACAAAAATGGCAGTACCACATTTGTGTTGTTACAGTTGTGGTAGCGGGTACTAAAGCAGCATTAGGACTGTCAGAATCGGATATGTCTAAGAGACTAGCGCTGGAACGTAGTAAAACGCAGATGTTGAAGAACTTGAACAGGTATGAATGGTGTAAGATTCCTAAGAAGGATAGTGCTTCATAAAGCAGATCCTTGCCGCCCACAAACAACAGGAGTTACGATACGAATTTACCTGTAGTCTGGTAACACAATAGAAAATGGCGACTTTCTCAGTTTATAAAACGACTTATTTATTTTCACCCATTCGTTGCAGTGCTTGTTGTCATCTAAGTAAATGGTAGATTAAATACTAATAATTTTATATTAAGCCTTTATCTTTAAATTGGGATTAGTACATTGTGTCAATAACATTCCACCATAAAGTTGTACGATGCTGAAGATGGGTGCACAGTTTTCATAACAAATGTGCCATTCAGCCTGGATAATTAACAACTTAAAGAACTCGCAGAACAAACTGGGCCAGTTAAATATAATGCCCTTATCTGCGTAGAAAAAATGACTGATCATTCTAGAGGCTCCGGATTTGTTGGATGAAGTTTGCGGTAAGCTGTATTCCTCTGTGTATTATCATTTTCAACTGGTAATAGCCGAATCTCAGAGACCGTATTCTTAGCATTCCATGGATTCTACGTGTGGGCGCCGGGTCCAAAGCGTGGCACAGGGGGGAACACCCCGACGGCGTCTGGGACTTGCGACCCACTCAAGTAGTAGTATACTTACTAATATTATAAATGCGAAAGTTCATGAGTGTGGATGTTTGTTACTCTTTCACTCTTGAACGAGTGAACAGATTTGACCGAAATTTGGTACAGAATGACATTAAAGTCTGTATAACACATTGGCTACTTTTTATCCCGGCAATACTTTCCTGCGGGAAGCGGCATCGGAAACAAATTATACGCTCAGCTAGTAATTAAATTTGTCATTAAATTTTTGTATTTTCTTAAAGTCTTACATCAGAAACTACATTATCTTGCAAGCTATCCATAATTTGAAACAGAACATGAATATCTTTTTTTACATAGAATCCAGAACCTGCAGACACATTTCTATCTCTACCAGCTGATCAGTTGAAGTTAGAAGGTCAAGCGCTCCATGTCAAAACTGCACTGAAAAAGGAGAACATACAGAAAGGCAACAAGAAGGGAGCTAACGACAACAGGAACCTGTACTTAGTCAAAAAAGGAGGTATGTGTCACATATAGTGTGTGTATAGAGTTAGGGACCTCACAAAAATGGCAGTACCACATTTGTGTTGTTACAGTTATGGTAGCGGGTACTAAAGCAGCATTAGGACTGTCAGAATCGGATATGTCTAAAAGACTAGCGCTGGAACGTAGTAAAACGCAGATGTTAAAGAACTTGAACAGGTATGAATGGTGTAAGATTCCTAAGAAGGTTAGTGCTTCATAAAGCAGATTCTTGCCGCCCACAAACAACAGGAGTTACGATACGAATTTACCTGTAGTCTGGTAACACAATAGAAAATGGCGACTTTCTCAGTTTATAAAACGACTTATTTATTTTCACCCATTCGTTGCAGTGCTTGTTGTCATCTAAGTAAATGGAAAAATTAAAAAATAATAATTAATTTAATATATTAATTAATTTTTTTTTTTTTGTGCTTTTAAATTTTATTCAACCAAGAATAATTCAGCGGGATTCAAGGTCAAAAACAATACAAAAATTATTATGTAGCTGAAAGCTGAAGTCAGTAACGAACAAACATTGGTGTAGCGATAATCACGCTACATATACAGAAGGGGATATTTCTTCAGATCGTTCGTGTGTTTAATTTATTAAAATCAATTATATGGCACCTTCATGTTGTCGAAGCCCGAGACGTGGCTCTGCGTATCTACGGCAATGTCGCGGACGCCTGCTGTCAGTAGATACCTAATTGTCAGTGCAAATACTTTTCAGTGTTTTTTATTGGTTTTGTGTAAATATTTGTTTGATTTGATATAAGAGTAAGTTTATTTTTTTCTATTTAATGTTGCAAGATTGCAATGATGGAGTGATTCTGAATGTAAATAGTCAACCTGCCTCGTCACTGAGTAACCTGGTTCGCTGTCCTAATTGCTCCCAAGCTCGATTTTTTAAGGGTCAGAGAGGTTTAAAAGTGCATTTTGGGAAAGTGCATAAGTCCCAAAATGTACTTTCTAGCATCTCTTCAACGCTGGAGGCCCAACGTGTACAAATTCCTTTTTGGCAAACCATATCTAAATTGAAAAATTCTGTTCCGGTCTTAAAAAAAATACCCCGCGGTGCAAGACCTGCAGTGGCTCAAAACCTGGCCCACTGTATTGGTCTTGTAGTACGGGAGAATTCCACCTACGCTTGGGAGCAATTACTTACCTTTTCTTACAGGATTCTACATATTTCAAAAAATCAGGCAAGTAATAAAAGTTTAACATCCCAAATAAAAGATAACTGCAATTCTTCTTCTATTTTAGTCCCAAAATTTACAGCTTTTCATAATAATTCACTTTATCATTATGTAGAATCCAAATTAAGAGAAGGTGACATCAGAGGAGCATCCAGGTTATTATTTAGTAGCGACGTGGTGGCGCCTTGCTCTCCAGATACTCTTGCAGATCTGAGGAGCAAGCATCCCGCGCCAAAGGACGACCTGTCCTTTCCCGATCCTCCAAATTCCGACGCTGATATTTTGACTGTTTCAGCCAAAGAAGTAATGACAGCTGTTAACTCCTTCCGAAGTGGTTCTGCTGGCGGCCTCGACGGCTTGACTCCTCAACATTTAAAAGATTTGTTGAGTCCGGCCGCTGGAGAGGCTGGCGAAACGCTTCTGAAGGAGCTAACAGGTTTGGCTAATTTGATGTTATCTGGTAATGTGGACGAAGGTACCATCGACATACTTTATGGTGCCAATCTCTGTGCTCTCCGTAAGAAAGATGGTGGAATTCGTCCCATTGCCGTTGGCTGTACTTTCAGGCGTATGGTAGCCAAAATTTGCTGTCAGTTCTATAAAGAAGAACTGGCTAGCAAATTTCAACCCCTACAGCTCGGTTTTGGGTCAAAAGGGGGTTGTGAGGCTGCCATACATGCCCTGTCTACTTACCTTGGCTGCGGTAAGGGAGAGGTTGTTCTTAAGGTTGACTTGAAGAACGTCTTTAATTCAGTAAATAGGGACACCTTGTTGACACAGGCCAAATTAGAAACTCCCAAAATTTTCAGTTTTCTTTGGCAGTGTTACCGACACCCTTCTAAATTACTGTATAAGGACAACATTTTAGATTCTGCAGTGGGTTGTCAACAAGGTGACCCTCTCGGGCCACTCATTTTCAGTTTATCAATTCACCCAATAATTAGCCAACTAAATTCGAAATTTAACATCTGGTATCTAGATGACGGCACTCTGGGAGGGGATGTTGATACAGTAATTAAAGATTTTGATTTAATAAAAGATAAATTTACAACCATTGGTTTGGAACTAAATCCTACAAAATGTGAATTATTTGTTAATGATAATATTGACAGTGTTTCTACTATAAGAAAATTTCATAATTTGGCACCAAATATTAAAATTCTTGAAAGACATTCTCTACGCCTCCTGGGGTCTCCTATTCTAGAAGATGCCTATGATTCCTTTATTGAAGAAAAAATTCAAAATTTTTGTGAAGTTTCGGATCGACTCTTTCAAATTAATATACATTCAGCATTTACTATCATTCGGTATTGTTTTTTCGTCCCAAAATTAACTCATGCTCTCCGTTCATCTCAATTTTTTAAACATAAAACACTTTTGGAAAAAATTGACAATATTATTCATACCACGCTTTGTAAAATTTTGAATGCAAATTTGGACGACCGGGCGTGGCTCCAAGCGTCTTTACCGATACGTTTGGGCGGCCTCGGCGTACGCAAAATTTCCGACATCAGTTTACCAGCATTTTTGTCTTCAGTCCATGGCACTGATGAATTAACCAGGAAAATCCTAATTCCTACACTGGTTAATTCTGAAGTGCCAGGCAAGATTGAAGCCATTAATGCTTGGAAAATGTCTTGCCCGGATACTGTTTTGCCCACACATCCATGCTCCCAGAGGCAATGGGATAGGCCGCTCTGCAACGAAGTAAGGAAACAGTTGTTAAACACGTGTTCGAGTGTTGCAGAACGTGCTCGCCTATTGGCTGTGGGAGAATGGGAATCAGGTGTCTGGCTTCAGGCTCTTCCGTCGCCCAACATAGGTACTATGTTGGACGATATTACATTCAGAATTGCTGCCTGTCTTCGTTTAGGTGCTCCCTGCGTTTCTCCTCATTGTTGTCAATGTGGAGAAGCAGTCGACAGCCTTGGGCATCACGGCCTGTCTTGCAGCAGGAGTGCTGGTCGTAGGTCCCGCCATGCATACATCAATGATATTATCCGCCGGGCTCTTGTCACCGCCGGCGTTCCAGCCGTGCTAGAACCTAATGGTTTGGCTCGCGACGATGGCAAGAGGCCGGACGGTATGTCATTGGTGCCTTGGAAGATGGGAAGGTCTTTAGTTTGGGACGCTACTTGTGTGGATACCCTGGCCCCTTCTCATCTTCCTAGCACGGCGACCTGCGCCTGTGCTGCTGCTGCATCTGCCGAGACACTCAAACGGCGCAAATATAATAATTTGATAGGAAATTATATTTTTGAGCCGTTTGGGGTCGAGACATTGGGCTCGTGGGGTCCAAGTGCACATATGCTTTACAGAGACATCGCAAAGCGTTTTGATCGACTCTTCTCGTGACCATAGGGCTGGCCTCTTCTTCGCTCAGCGAATAAGCATAGCTATTCAACGCGGTAATGCGGCCAGCCTTATGGGAACCTTACCATTTGACGGTGATGGGGAGGAATTCTTCGACACCTAGACGGGGCATTGTCAGTTTTGTATAGATAAGTATTTTCCCCTTTTTTTTTATTTTGTTGTAGTTATTTTTCTTTTTTTCTGTTCTTTATTTTACTCTGTACATAGTTAATTTAATATTTAATAACCTTGTAAATTTATGTAAATTTATTCATTCATTTATTAAATATAGTAAATGGTAGATTAAATACTAATAATTTTATATTAAGCCTTTATCTTTAAATTGGGATTAGTACATTGTGTCAATAACATTCCACCATAAAGTTGTACGATGCTGAAGATGGGTGCACAGTTTTCATAACAAATGTGCCATTCAGCCTGGATAATTAACAACTTAAAGAACTCGCAGAACAAACTGGGCCAGTTAAATATAATGCCCTTATCTGCGTAGAAAAAATGACTGATCATTCTAGAGGCTCCGGATTTGTGAAGTTTGCGGTAAGCTGTATTCCTCTGTGTATTATCATTTTCAACTGGTAATAGCCGAATCTCAGAGACCGTATTCTTAGCATTCCATGGATTCTACGTGTGGGCGCCGGGTCCATAGCGTGGCACAGGGGGGAACACCCCGACGGCGTCTGGGACTTGCGACCCACTCAAGTAGTAGTATACTTACTAATAATATAAATGCGAAAGTTCATGAGTGTGGATGTTTGTTACTCTTTCACTCTTGAACGAGTGAACAGATTTGACCGAAATTTGGTACAGAATGACATTAAAGTCTGTATAACACATTGGCTACTTTTTATCCCGGCAATACTTTCCTGCGGGAAGCGGCATCGGAAACAAATTATACGCTCAGCTAGTAATTAAATTTGTCATTAAATTTTTGTATTTTCTTAAAGTCTTACATCAGAAAATACATTATCTTGCAAGCTATCCATAATTTGAAACAGAACATGAATATCTTTTTTTACATAGAATCCAGAACCTGCAGACACATTTCTATCTCTACCAGCTGATCAGTTGAAGTTAGAAGGTCAAGCGCTCCATGTCAAAACTGCACTGAAAAAGGAGAACATACAGAAAGGCAACAAGAAGGGAGCTAACGACAACAGGAACCTGTACTTAGTCAAAAAAGGAGGGGTATGTGTCACATATAGTGTACGTATAGAGTTAGGAACCCCACAAAAATGGCAGTACCACATTTGTGTTGTTACAGTTGTGGCAGCGGGTACTAAAGCAGCATTAGGACTGTCAGAATCGGATATGTCTAAGAGACTAGCGCTGGAACGTAGTAAAACGCAGATGTTGAAGAACTTGAACAGGTATGAATGGTGTAAGATTCCTAAGAAGGATAGTGCTTCATAAAGCAGATCCTTGCCGCCCACAAATAACAGGAGTTACGATACGAATTTACCTGTAGTCTGGTAACACAATAGAAAATGGCGACTTTCTCAGTTTATAAAACGACTTATTTATTTTCACCCATTCGTTGCAGTGAAAGAAAGAAAGAAAGAAAAGAAAGAAAGAAAGAAAAAGAAATTTATTTCACATAGGCATTTACAGATGCTCTTGTAAAACGTCCAGAATATAAATCAAAAACTACCACCAGTTCACAACGCGATCCACCTGAGAAGAACTGGCAAGAAACTCAGCGGGTTATTCTTTTTAGAGCTCTATTTACAAAATGAATCTAAAAACTATGCATTTGACAATTTTTTGAGAATCCAGTAGAGCAGGTCATTTCCAGGCTTCTCCATCCAACAAATAATCACCAATTGTATAGTAGCCCCTGCAGTACAATTTACTTTTTACAACCTTTTTAAATTTATTAAGGGACATACTTTTAATTTCGTCTGGTAGCCTGTTGTAAAAGCGTATACAGTTACCCATGAAAGAATTGCTGATTTTGTGCAATCTGCTATGATAAACAGCAAGGTTACTTTTATTTCTAGTGTTCACATTGTGTCTATCACTTAACTTAGCGAAACTATGTAAATTTCTTTGTACGTACATAAGATTCTCAAAAATGTATTGTGATGCTACTGTAAGAATTTTAACCTCTTTGAATTTCTCGCGCAGAGAGACCCTTGGACCTAATCTATATATAGCTCTTATGGCCCGCTTTTGTAAAATAAAAATTTTATCTATATCTGCAGCATTGCCCCACAGTAGAATACCGTATGACATTATGCTATGAAAGTAACTGAAATAGACTATTCTAGCCGTATCTACATCCGTCAAGTGCCTTATCTTTTGTACAGCAAATGCTGCTGAACTTAATCTATTTGCTGTGCTTGTTGTCATCCAAGTAAATGGTAGATTAAATTCTAATTATTTTATATTATAGCCTTTATCTTTAAATTGGGATTAGTACATTGTGTCAATAACATTCCACCATAAAGTTGTACGATGCTGAAGATAGGTGCACAGTTTTCAAAACCAATGTGCCATTCAGCCTGGAAAATTAACAACTTAAAGAACTCGCAGAACAAACTGGGCCAGTTAAATATGCCCTTATCAGCGTAGAAAAAATGACTGATCATTCTAGAGGCTCCGGATTTGTGAAGTTTGCGGTAAGCTGTATTCCTCTGTGTATTATCATTTTCAACTGGTAATAGCCGAATCTTTGCGCCCGTATTCTTAGCATTCCATGAATTCTACGTGCGGGCGCCGGGTCCATAGCGTTGCACAGAGGGGAACACCCTGATGGCGTCTGGGACTTGCGACCCACTCGAGTAGTAGTATACGAGTACTTACTAATATTATAAATGCGAAAGTTCGTGAGTGTGGATGTTTGTCACTCTTTCACTCTTAAACGAGTAAACAGATTTGACCAAAATTTGGTAGAGAATGACATTAAAGACTGTATAACACATTGGCTACTTTTTATCCCGGGAATACTTTCCTGTAGGAAGCAGCCTCGGGAACAAATTATACGCTCAGCTAGTAATTAAAATAATCATTAAATTTTTATATTTTCTTAAAGTCTTACATCAGAAACTACATTATCTTGCAAGCTATCTATAATTTGAAACAGAACATGAATATCTTTTTTTACATAGAATCCAGAACACGCAGACACATTTTTATCTCTACCAGCTGATCACATGAAGTTAGAAGGTCAAGCGCTCCATGTCAAAACTGCACTGAAAAAGGAGAACATACAGAAAGGCAACAAGAAGGAAGCAAACGACAACAGGAACCTGTACTAAGTCAAAAAAGGAGGTATGTGTCACCCATAGTGTGCGTATAGAGCTAGGGACCCCACAAAAATGGCAGTACCACTTTTGTGTTGTTACAGTTGTGGTAGCGGGTACTAAAGCAGCATTAGGACTGTCAGAATCGGATATGTCTAAAAGACTAGCGCTGGAACGTAGTAAAACGCAGATGTTAAAGAACTTGAACAGGTATGAATGGTGTAAGATTCCTAAGAAGGTTAGTGCTTCATAAAGCAGATCCTTGCCGCCCACAAATAACAGGAGTTACGATACGAATTTACCTGTAGTCTGGTAACACAATAGAAAGTGGCGACTTTCTCAGTTTATAAAACGACTTATTTATTTTCACCCATTCATTGCAGTGCTTGTTGTCATCTAAGTAAATGGTAGATTAAATACTTATAATTTTATATTAAGCCTTTATCTTTAAATTGGGATTAGTACATTGTGTCAATAACATTCCACCATAAAGTTGTACGATGCTGAAGATGGGTGCACAGTTTTCATAACAAATGTGCCATTCAGCCTGGATAATTAACAACTTAAAGAACTCGCAGAACAAACTGGGCCAGTTAAATATAATGCCCTTATCTGCGTAGAAAAAATGACTGATCATTCTAGAGGGGGAACACCCAAAAATTCTGAAATATGTTTTTCCGAATTTCAATATTCCGATGTTCAAAATTCCGAAGATTATAATTCCTAAGAAACAAAGCTCCGAATATTCAAAAGGACGATATTCATTTATCCGAAAGTCATAAGTACGAATCTTTATTTTTCCTAATTTCATTAGTGCGAATAATCAAAAGACCGAACTGTTATTTTTCCGAAAAACGTTATTCAGAATTTCAAATATCCGAAAATTCACTGTTAAAGTTTTTTCAATAAAGTACGGTCAAGTCTAACTACCGAAGATATTATTTCCATTTCCGAGTCGAGGTGTTAACCATAATAAGTAAATGGTCAACACCCCGACTCAAGAGTACCCCGACTCGGATAGGTTAGGTTAGAAGGCTAAGGCGGGAGCGAAGCGGAGCGGAGCTCCCGCCTTAGCCTTCGTGGTTATTTTTTTTTGTTTTGTTGTTTGCCTTCCACTCACTTGGAAATAATATTTTAGGTAGTTAGACTTGACTATACTTTATTAAAAAAACGGGTGGAATCGGGAACATAAATAATCGTCTTTAATGAAAAGTTTTCGGGTTAAAACAGGAACGGGTGGAAACGACATTCACCCTTCGTATTTATGATATTTCGGATTTTTGATATTCGGAGTTCGTATTTATAATACGGCGGATTTTTAATGATTCGGAATTCAACGATTCGGTTTCTTGAAATTCGGCATTCTGACAGTCGGAATTGTAAATATTCGGAATTTTAAAATTATGACTTTTAATAAAAAGGATTTATGAAACATCGGATTTTTGACTTTCGAGATTTCGAATCATTCGGACTTATGAAATTCGGAATTATGAAATTCGTGATTGTGACTTTCGGAATTAAGTTTTTCGTATTAATGTAGTGTACCCTTCTAGAGGCTCCGGATTTGTGAAGTTTGCGGTAAGCTGTATTCCTCTGTGTATTATCATTTTCAACTGGTAATAGCCGAATCTCAGAGACCGTATTCTTAGCATTCCATGGATTCTACGTGTGGGCGCCGGGTCCATAGCGTGGCACAGGGGGGAACACCCCGACGGCGTCTGGGACTTGCGACCCACTCAAGTAGTAGTATACTTACTAATATTATAAATGCGATAGTTCATGAGTGTGGATGTTTGTTACTCTTTCACTCTTGAACGAGTGAACAGATTTGACCGAAATTTGGTACAGAATGACATTAAAGTCTGTATAACACATTGGCTACTTTTTATCCCGGGAATACTTTCCTGTAGGACGCAGCATCGGAAACAAATTATACGCTCAGCTAGTAATTAAAATAATCATTAAATTTTTGTATTTTCTTAAAGTCTTACATCAGAAAATACATTATCTTGCAAGATATCCATAATTTGAAACAGAACATGAATATCTTTTTTTACATAGAATCCAGAACCTGCAGACACATTTCTATCTCCACCAGCTGATCAGTTGAAGTTAGAAGGTCAAGCGCTCCATGTCAAAACTGCTCTGAAAAAGGAGAACATACAGAAAGGCAACAAGAAGGGAGCTAACGACAACAGGAACCTGTACTTAGTCAAAAAAGGAGGGGTATGTGTCACATATAGTGTACGTATAGAGTTAGGGACCCCACAAAAATGGCAGTATCACATTTGTGTTGTTACAGTTGTGGTAGCGGGTACTAAAGCAGCATTAGGACTGTCAGAATCGGATATGTCTAAAAGACTAGCGCTGGAACGTAGTAAAACGCAGATGTTGAAGAACTTGAACAGGTATGAATGGTGTAAGATTCCTAAGAAGGATAGTGCTTCATAAAGCAGATCCTTGCCGCCCACAAATAACAGGAGTTACGATACGAATTTACCTGTAGTCTGGTAACACAATAGAAAATGGCGACTTTCTCAGTTTATAAAACGACTTATTTATTTTCACCCATTCGTTGCAGTGCTTGTTGTCATCCAAGTAATGGTAGATTAAATTCTAATTATTTTATATTATAGCCTTTATCTTTAAATTGGGATTAGTACATTGTGTCAATAACATTCCACCATAAAGTTGTACGATGCTGAAGATAGGTGCACAGTTTTCAAAACCAATGTGCCATTCAGCCTGGAAAATTAACAACTTAAAGAACTCGCAGAACAAACTGGGCCAGTTAAATATGCCCTTATCAGCGTAGAAAAAATGACTGATCATTCTAGAGGCTCCGGATTTGTGAAGTTTGCGGTAAGCTGTATTCCTCTGTGTATTATCATTTTCAACTGGTAATAGCCGAATCTTTGCGCCCGTATTCTTAGCATCCCATGAATTCTACGTGCGGGCGCCGGGTCCATAGCGTTGCACAGAGGGGAACACCCCGATGGCGTCTGGGACTTGCGACCCACTCGAGTAGTAGTATACGAGTACTTACTAATATTATAAATGCGAAAGTTCGTGAGTGTGGATGTTTGTCACTCTTTCACTCTTAAACGAGTAAACAGATTTGACCAAAATTTGGTAGAGAATGACATTAAAGTCTGTATAACACATTTTCTACTTTTTATCCCGGGAATACTTTCCTGCGGGAAGCAGCATCGGGAACAAATTATACGCTCAGCTAGTAATTAAAATAATCATTAAATTTTTATATTTTCTTAAAGTCTTACATCAGAAACTACATTATCTTGCAAGCTTTCTATAATTTGAAACAGAACATGAATATCTTTTTTTACATAGAATCCAGAACACGCAGACACATTTCTATCTCTACCAGCTGATCGCATGAAGTTAGAAGGTCAAGCGCTCCATGTCAAAACTGCACTGAAAAAGGAGAACATACAGAAAGGCAACAAGAAGGAAGCTAACGACAACAGGAACCTGTACTAAGTCAATAAAGGAGGTATGTGTCACCCATAGTGTGCGTATAGAGCTAGGGACCCCACAAAAATGGCAGTACCACATTTGTGTTGTTACAGTTGTGGTAGTGGGTACTAAAGCAGCATTAGGACTGTCAGAATCGGATATGTCTAAAAGACTAGCGCTGGAACGTAGTAAAACGCAGATGTTAAAGAACTTGAACAGGTATGAATGGTGTAAGATTCCTTAGAAGGTTAGTGTTTCATAAAGCAGATCCTTGCCGCTCACAAACAACAGGAGTTACGATACGAATTTACCTGTAGTCTGGTAACACAATAGAAAATGGCGACTTTCTCAGTTTATAAAACGACTTATTTATTTTTACCCATTCGTTGCAGTGCTTGTTGTCATCTAAGTAAATGGTAGATTAAATACTAATAATTTTATATTAAGCCTTTATCTTTAAATTGGGATTAGTACATTGTGTCATTAACATTTCACCATAAAGTTGTACGATGCTGAAGATGGGTGCACAGTTTTCATAACAAATGTGCCATTCGGGTACACTACATTAATACGAAAATCTTAATTCCGAAAGTCACAATCACGAATTTCATAATTCCGAATTTCATAAGTCCGAATGATTCGAAATCCCGAAAGTCAAAAATCCGATGTTTCATAAATCCTTTTTATCAAAAGTCATAATTTTAAAATACCGAATGTTTACAATTCCGACTGTCAGAATGCCGAATTTCAAGAAACCGAACCGTTGAATTCCGAATCATTAAAAATCCGAAATATCATAAATACGAAGGATGAATGTCGTTTCCACCCGTTCCTGTTTCAACCCGAAAACTTATCATTAAAGACGATTATTTATGTTCCCGATTCCACCCGTTTTTTTAATAAAGTTTAGTCAAGTCTAACTACCGAAAATATTATTTCCAAGTGAGTGGAAGGCAAACGACAAAACAAAAAAAAATAACCACGAAGGCAAAGGCGGGAGCTCCGCTCCGCTTCGCTCCCGCCTTAGCCTTCTAACCTAACCTATCCGAGTCGGGGTACTCTGAGTCGGGGTGTTAACCATTCACTTATTATGGTTAACACCTCGACTTGAATAGGTTAGGTTAGAAGGCTAAGGCGAAAGCGAAGCGGAGCGGAGCTCCGGCCTTAGCCATCGTGGTTATTTTTTTTGTTTTGTCGTTTGCCTTTCACTCACTGGGAAATAATATCTTCGGTAGTTAGACTTAACCGTACTTTATTAAAAAAGCTTCAACAGTGAATTTTCGGATATGTGAAATTCTGAATAATGTTTTTTGGGAAAATAACAGTCCGGTCTTTTGATTATTCGTGCTAATGAAATTAGGAAAAATAAAAATTCGTACTTATGACTTTAGGATAAATGAATATCGTCCTTTTGAATATTCGAAGCTTTGTTTCTTAGGAATTATAATCTTCGGAATTTTGAACATCGGAATATTGAAATTCGGAAAAACATATTTCGGAATTTTTGGGTGTTCCCGTGCCATTCAGCTTGGATATTTAACAACTTAAAGAACTCGCAGAACAAACTGGGCCAGTTAAATATAATGCCCTTATCTGCGTAGAAAAAATGACTGATCATTCTAGAGGCTCCGGATTTGTGAAGTTTGCGGTAAGCTGTATTCCTCTGTGTATTATCATTTTCAACTGGTAATAGCCGAATCTCAGAGACCGTATTCTTAGCATTCCATGGATTCTACGTGTGGACGCCGGGTCCATAGCGTGGCACAGGGGGGAACACCCCGACGGCGTCTGGGACTTGCGACCCACTCAAGTAGTAGTATACTTACTAATATTATAAATGCGAAAGTTCATGAGTGTGGATGTTTGTTACTCTTTCACTCTTGAACGAGTGAACAGATTTGACCGAAATTTGGTACAGAATGACATTAAAGTCTGTATAACACATTGGCTACTTTTTATCCCGGCAATACTTTCCTGCGGGAAGCGGCATCGGAAACAAATTATACGCTCAGTAAGTAATTAAAATAATCATTAAATTTTTATATTTCCTTAAAGTCTTACATCAGAAACTACATTATCTTGCAAGCTATCCATAATTTGAAACAGAACATGAATATCTTTTTTTACATAGAATCCAGAACACGCAGACACATTTCTATCTCTACCAGCTGATCACATGAAGTTAGAAGGTCAAGCGCTCCATGTCAAAACTGCACTGAAAAAGGAGAACATACAGAAAGGCAACAAGAAGGGAGCTAACGACAACAGGAACCTGTACTTTGTCAAAAAAGGAGGTATGTGTCACATATAGTGTGTGTATAGAGTTAGGGACCCCACAAAAATGGCAGTACCACATTTGTGTTGTTACAGTTGTGGTAGCGGGTACTAAAGCAGCATTAGGACTGTCAGAATCGGATATGTCTAAGAGACTAGCGCTGGAACGTAGTAAAACGCAGATGTTGAAGAACTTGAACAGGTATGAATGGTGTAAGATTCCTAAGAAGGATAGTGCTTCATAAAGCAGATCCTTGCCGCCCACAAACAACAGGAGTTACGATACGAATTTACCTGTAGTCTGGTAACACAATAGAAAATGGCGACTTTCTCAGTTTATAAAACGACTTATTTATTTTCACCCATTCGTTGCAGTGCTTGTTGTCATCCAAGTAAATGGTAGATTAAATTCTAATAATTTTATATTATAGCCTTTATCTTTAAATTGGGATTAGTACATTGTGTCAATATCATTCCACCATAAAGTTGTACGATGCTGAAGACAGGTGCACAGTTTTCATAACCAATGTGCCATTCAGCCTGGAAAATTAACAACTTAAAGAACTCGCAGAACAAACTGGGCCAGTTAAATATGCCCTTATCAGCGTAGAAAAAATGACTGATCATTCTAGAGGCTCCGGATTTGTGAAGTTTGCGGTAAGCTGTATTCCTCTGTGTATTATCATTTTCAACTGGTAATAGCCGAATCTTAGCGCCCGTATTCTTAGCATTCCATGAATTCTACGTGCGGGCGCCGGGTCCATAGCGTTGCACAGAGGGGAACACCCCGATGGCGTCTGGGACTTGCGACCCACTCGAGTAGTAGTATACGAGTACTTACTAATATTATAAATGCGAAAGTTCGTGAGTGTGGATGTTTGTCACTCTTTCACTCTTAAACGAGTAAACAGATTTGACCAAAATTTGGTAGAGAATGACATTAAAGTCTGTATAACACATTGGCTACTTTTTATCCCGGGAATACTTTCCTGCGGGAAGCAGCATCGGGAACAAATTATACGCTCGGTTAGTAATTAAAATAATCATTAAATTTTTATATTTTCTTAAAGTCTTACATCAGAAACTACATTATCTTGCAAGCTATCTATAATTTGAAACAACATGAATATCTTTTTTTACATAGAATCCAGAACACGCAGACACATTTCTATCTCTACCAGCTGATCACATGAAGTTAGAAGGTCAAGCGCTCCATGTCAAAACTGCACTGAAAAAGGAGAACATACAGAAAGGCAACAAGAAGGAAGCTAACGACAACAGGAACCTGTACTAAGTCAAAAAAGGAGGTATGTGTCACCCATAGTGTGCGTATAGAGCTAGGGACCCCACAAAAATGGCAGTACCACATTTGTGTTGTTACAGTTGTGGTGGCGGGTACTAAAGCAGCATTAGGACTGTCAGAATCGGATATGTCTAAAAGACTAGCGCTGGAACGTAGTAAAACGCAGATGTTAAAGAACTTGAACAGGTATGAATGGTGTAAGATTCCTAAGAAGGTTAGTGTTTCATAAAGCAGATCCTTGCCGCCCACAAACAACAGGAGTTACGATACGAATTTACCTGTAGTCTGGTAACACAATAGAAAATGGCGACTTTCTCAGTTTATAAAACGACTTATTTATTTTCACCCATTCGTTGCAGTGCTTGTTGTCATCGAAGTAAATGGTAGATTAAATACTAATAATTTTATATTAAGCCTTTATCTTTAAATTGGGATTAGTACATTGTGTCATTAACATTCCACCATAAAGTTGTACGAGGCTGAAGATGGGTGCACAGTTTTCATAACAAATGTGCCATTCGGGTACACTACATTAATACGAAAATCTTAATTCCGAAAGTCACAATCACGAATTTCATAATTCCGAATTTCATAAGTCCGAATGATTCGAAATCCCGAAAGTCAAAAATCCGATGTTTCATAAATCCTTTTTATCAAAAGTCATAATTTTAAAATACCGAATGTTTACAATTCCGACTGTCAGAATGCCGAATTTCAAGAAACCGAACCGTTGAATTCCGAATCATTAAAAATCCGAAATATCATAAATACGAAGGATGAATGTCGTTTCCACCCGTTCCTGTTTCAACCCGAAAACTTATCATTAAAGACGATTATTTATGTTCCCGATTCCACCCGTTTTTTTAATAAAGTTTAGTCAAGTCTAACTACCGAAAATATTATTTCCAAGTGAGTGGAAGGCAAACGACAAAACAAAAAAAAATAACCACGAAGGCAAAGGCGGGAGCTCCGCTCCGCTTCGCTCCCGCCTTAGCCTTCTAACCTAACCTATCCGAGTCGGGGTACTCTGAGTCGGGGTGTTAACCATTCACTTATTATGGTTAACACCTCGACTTGAATAGGTTAGGTTAGAAGGCTAAGGCGAAAGCGAAGCGGAGCGGAGCTCCGGCCTTAGCCATCGTGGTTATTTTTTTTGTTTTGTCGTTTGCCTTTCACTCACTGGGAAATAATATCTTCGGTAGTTAGACTTAACCGTACTTTATTAAAAAAGCTTCAACAGTGAATTTTCGGATATTTGAAATTCTGAATAATGTTTTTTGGGAAAATAACAGTCCGGTCTTTTGATTATTCGTGCTAATGAAATTAGGAAAAATAAAAATTCGTACTTATGACTTTAGGATAAATGAATATCGTCCTTTTGAATATTCGAAGCTTTGTTTCTTAGGAATTATAATCTTCGGAATTTTGAACATCGGAATATTGAAATTCGGAAAAACATATTTCGGAATTTTTGGGTGTTCCCGTGCCATTCAGCTTGGATATTTAACAACTTAAAGAACTCGCAGAACAAACTGGGCCAGTTAAATATAATGCCCTTATCTGCGTAGAAAAAATGACTGATCATTCTAGAGGCTCCGGATTTGTGAAGTTTGCGGTAAGCTGTATTCCTCTGTGTATTATCATTTTCAACTGGTAATAGCCGAATCTCAGAGACCGTATTCTTAGCATTCCATGGATTCTACGTGTGGGCGCCGGGTCCATAGCGTGGCACAGGGGGGAACACCCCGACGGCGTCTGGGACTTGCGACCCACTCAAGTAGTAGTATACTTACTAATATTATAAATGCGAAAGTTCATGAGTGTGGATGTTTGTTACTCTTTCACTCTTGAACGAGTGAACAGATTTGACCGAAATTTGGTACAGAATGACATTAAAGTCTGTATAACACATTGGCTACTTTTTATCCCGGCAATACTTTCCTGCGGGAAGCGGCATCGGAAACAAATTATACGCTCAGTAAGTAATTAAAATAATCATTAAATTTTTATATTTCCTTAAAGTCTTACATCAGAAACTACATTATCTTGCAAGCTATCCATAATTTGAAACAGAACATGAATATCTTTTTTTACATAGAATCCAGAACACGCAGACACATTTCTATCTCTACCAGCTGATCAGTTGAAGTTAGAAGGTCAAGCGCTCCATGTCAAAACTGCACTGAAAAAGGAGAACATACAGAAAGGCAACAAGAAGGGAGCTAACGACAACAGGAACCTGTACTAAGTCAAAAAAGGAGGTATGTGTCACCCATAGTGTGCGTATAGAGTTAGGGACCCCACAAAAATGGCAGTACCACATTTCTGTTGTTACAGTTGTGGTAGCGGGTACTAAAGCAGCATTAGGACTGTCAGAATCGGATATGTCTAAAAGACTAGCGCTGGAACGTAGTAAAACGCAGATGTTAAAGAACTTGAACAGGTATGAATGGTATAAGATTCCTAAGAAGGATAGTGCTTCATAAAGCAGATCCTTGCCGCCCACAAACAACAGGAGTTACGATACGAATTTACCTGTAGTCTGGTAACACAATAGAAAATGGCGACTTTCTCAGTTTATAAAACGACTTATTTATTTTCACCCATTCGTTGCAGTGCTTGTTGTCATCTAAGTAAATGGTAGATTAAATACTTATAATTTTATATTAAGCCTTTATCTTTAAATTGGGATTTGTATATTGTGTCAATAACATTCCACCATAAAGCTGTACGATGCTGAAGATGGGTGCACAGTTTTCATAACAAATGTGCCATTCAGCCTGGATAATTAACAACTTAAAGAACTCGCAGAACAAACTGGGTCAGTTAAATATAATGCCCTTATCTGCGTAGAAAAAATGACTGATCATTCTAGAGGCTCCGGATTTGTGAAGTTTGCGGTAAGCTGTATTCCTCTGTGTATTATCATTTTCAACTGGTAATAGCCGAATCTCAGAGACCGTATTCTTAGCATTCCATGGATTCTACGTGTGGGCGCCGGGTCCATAGCGTGGCCCAGGGGGGAACACCCCGACGGCGTCTGGGACTTGCGACCCACTCAAGTAGTAGTATACTTACTAATATTATAAATGCGAAAGTTCATGAGTGTGGATGTTTGTTACTCTTTCACTCTTGAACGAGTGAACAGATTTGACCGAAATTTGGTACAGAATGACATTAAAGTCTGTATAACACATTGGCTACTTTTTATCCCGGCAATACTTTCCTGCGGGAAGCGGCATCGGAAACAAATTATACGCTCAGCTAGTAATTAAATTTGTCATTAAATTTTTGTATTTTCTTAAAGTCTTACATCAGAAACTACATTATCTTGCAAGCTATCCATAATTTGAAACAGAACATGAATATCTTTTTTTACATAGAATCCAGAACCTGCAGACACATTTCTATCTCTACCAGCTGATCAGTTGAAGTTAGAAGGTCAAGCACTCCATGTCAAAACTGCACAGAAAAAGGAGAACATACAGAAAGGCAACAAGAAGGGAGCTAACGACAACAGGAACCTGTACTTAGTCAAAAAAGGAGGTATGTGTCACATATAGAGTGTATATAGAGTTAGGGACCTCACAAAAATGGCAGTACCACATTTGTGTTGTTACAGTTGTGGTAGCGGGTACTAAAGCAGCATTAGGACTGTCAGAATCGGATATGTCTAATAGACTAGCGCTGGAACGTAGTAAAACGCAGATGTTGAAGAACTTGAACAGGTATGAATGGTGTAAGATTCCTAAGAAGGATAGTGCTTCATAAAGCAGATCCTTGCCGCCCACAAACAACAGGAGTTACGATACGAATTTACCTGTAGTCTGGTAACACAGTAGAAAATGGCGACTTTCTCAGTTTATAAAACGACTTATTTATTTTCACCCATTCGTTGCAGTGCTTGTTGTCATCCAAGTAAATGGTAGATTAAATTCTAATAATTTTATATTATAGCCTTTATCTTTAAATTGGGATTAGTACATTGTGTCAATATCATTCCACCATAAAGTTGTACGATGCTGAAGACAGGTGCACAGTTTTCATAACCAATGTGCCATTCAGCCTGGAAAATTAACAACTTAAAGAACTCGCAGAACAAACTGGGCCAGTTAAATATGCCCTTATCAGCGTAGAAAAAATGACTGATCATTCTAGAGGCTCCGGATTTGTGAAGTTTGCGGTAAGCTGTATTCCTCTGTGTATTATCATTTTCAACTGGCAATAGCCGAATCTTAGCGCCCGTATTCTTAGCATTCCATGAATTCTACGTGCCGGCGCCGGGTCCATAGCGTTGCACAGAGGGGAACACCCCGATGGCGTCTGAGACTTGCGACCCACTCGAGTAGTAGTATACGAGTACTTACTAATATTATAAATGCGAAAGTTCGTGAGTGTGGATGTTTGTCACTCTTTCACTCTTAAACGATTGAACAGATTTGACTGAAATTTGGTACAGAATGACATTAAAGTCTGTATAACACATTTTCTACTTTTTATCCCGGGAATACTTTCCTGTAGGAAGCAGCATCGGGAACAAATTATACGCTCAGTAAGTAATTAAAATAATCATTAAATTTTTATATTTCCTTAAAGTCTTACATCAGAAACTACATTATCTTGCAAGCTATCCATAATTTGAAACAGAACATGAATATCTTTTTTTACATAGAATCCAGAACACGCAGACACATTTCTATCTCTACCAGCTGATCACATGAAGTTAGAAGGTCAAGCGCTCCATGTCAAAACTGCACTGAAAAAGGAGAACATACAGAAAGGCAACAAGAAGGAAGCTAACGACAACAGGAACCTGTACTAAGTCAAAAAAGGAGGTATGTGTCACCCATAGTGTGCGTATAGAGTTAGGGACCCCACAAAAATGGCAGTACCACATTTGTGTTGTTACAGTTGTGGTAGCGGGTACTAAAGCAGCATTAGGACTGTCAGAATCGGATATGTCTAATAGACTAGCGCTGGAACGTAGTAAAACGCAGATGTTGAAGAACTTGAACAGGTATGAATGGTGTAAGATTCCTAAGAAGGATAGTGCTTCATAAAGCAGATCCTTGCCGCCCACAATCAACAGGAGTTACGATACGAATTTACCTGTAGTCTGGTAACACAATAGAAAATGGCGACTTTCTCAGTTTATAAAACGACTTATTTATTTTCACCCATTCGTTGCAGTGCTTGTTGTCATCCAAGTAAATGGTAGATTAAATTCTAATAATTTTATATTATAGCCTTTATCTTTAAATTGGGATTAGTACATTGTGTCAATATCATTCCACCATAAAGTTGTACGATGCTGAAGACAGGTGCACAGTTTTCATAACCAATGTGCCATTCAGCCTGGAAAATTAACAACTTAAAGAACTCGCAGAACAAACTGGGCCAGTTAAATATGCCCTTATCAGCGTAGAAAAAATGACTGATCATTCTAGAGGCTCCGGATTTGTGAAGTTTGCGGTAAGCTGTATTCCTCTGTGTATTATCATTTTCAACTGGTAATAGCCGAATCTTAGCGCCCGTATTCTTAGCATTCCATGAATTCTACGTGCGGGCGCCGGGTCCATAGCGTTGCACAGAGGGGAACACCCCGATGGCGTCTGAGACTTGCGACCCACTCGAGTAGTAGTATACGAGTACTTACTAATATTATAAATGCGAAAGTTCGTGAGTGTGGATGTTTGTCACTCTTTCACGCTTAAACGATTGAACAGATTTGACCGAAACATTTCCTACTTTTTATCCCGGGAATACTTTCCTGTAGGAAGCAGCATCGGGAACAAATTATACGCTCAGTTAGTAATTAAAATAATCATTAAATTTTTATATTTCCTTAAAGTCTTACATCAGAAACTACATTATCTTGCAAGCTATCCATAATTTGAAACAGAACATGAATATCTTTTTTTACATAGAATCCAGAACACGCAGACACATTTCTATCTCTACCAGCTGATCACATGAAGTTAGAAGGTCAAGCGCTCCATGTCAAAACTGCACTGAAAAAGGAGAACATACAGAAAGGCAACAAGAAGGAAGCTAACGACAACAGGAACCTGTACTAAGTCAAAAAAAGAGGTATGTGTCACCCATAGTGTGCGTATAGAGCTAGGGACCCCACAAAAATGGCAGTACCACATTTGTGTTGTTACAGTTGTGGTAGCGGGTACTATAGCAGCATTAGGACTGTCAGAATCGGATATGTCTAAAAGACTAGCGCTGGAACGTAGTAAAACGCAGATGTTAAAGAACTTGAACAGGTATGAATGGTGTAAGATTCCTAAGAAGGTTAGTGCTTCATAAAGCAGATCCTTGCCGCCCACAAACAACAGGAGTTACGATACGAATTTACCTGTAGTCTGGTAACACAATAGAAAATGGCGACTTTCTCAGTTTATAAAACGACTTATTTATTTTCACCCATTCGTTGCAGTGCTTGTTGTCATCTAAGTAAATGGTAGATTAAATACTTATAATTTTATATTAAGCCTTTATCTTTAAATTGGGATTAGTACATTGAGTCAATAACATTCCACCATAAAGTTGTACGATGCTGAAGATGGGTGCACAGTTTTCATAACAAATGTGCCAATCAGCCTGGATAATTAACAACTTAAAGAACTCGCAGAACAAACTGGGCCAGTTAAATATAATGCCCTTATCTGCGTAGAAAAAATGACTGATCATTCTAGAGGCTCCGGATTTGTGAAGTTTGCGGTAAGCTGTATTCCTCTGTGTATTATCATTTTCAACTGGTAATAGCCGAATCTCAGAGACCGTATTCTTAGCATTCCATGGATTCTACGTGTGGGCGCCGGGTCCATAGCGTGGCACAGGGGGGAACACCCCGACGGCGTCTGGGACTTGCGACCCACTCAAGTAGTAGTATACTTACTAATATTATAAATGCGAAAGTTCATGAGTGTGGATGTTTGTTACTCTTTCACTCTTGAACGAGTGAACAGATTTGACCGAAATTTGGTACAGAATGACATTAAAGTCTGTATAACACATTGGCTACTTTTTATCCCGGCAATACTTTCCTGCGGGAAGCGGCATCGGAAACAAATTATACGCTCAGCTAGTAATTAAATTTGTCATTAAATTTTTGTATTTTCTTAAAGTCTTACATCAGAAAATACATTATCTTGCAAGCTATCCATAATTTGAAACAGAACATGAGTATCTTTTTTTACATAGAATCCAGAACCTGCAGACACATTTCTATCTCTACCAGCTGATCAGTTGAAGTTAGAAGGTCAAGCACTCCATGTCAAAACTGCACTGAAAAAGGAGAACATACAGAAAGGCAACAAGAAGGGAGCTAACGACAACAGGAACCTGTACTTTGTCAAAAAAGGAGGTATGTGTCACATATAGTGTGTGTATAGAGTTAGGGACCCCACAAAAATGGCAGTACCACATTTGTGTTGTTACAGTTGTGGTAGCGGGTACTAAAGCAGCATTAGGACTGTCAGAATCGGATATGTCTAAGAGACTAGCGCTGAAACGTAGTAAAACGCAGATGTTGAAGAACTTGAACAGGTATGAATGGTGTAAGATTCCTAAGAAGGTTAGTGCTTCATAAAGCAGATCCTTGCCGCCCACAAACAACAGGAGTTACGATACGAATTTACCTGTAGTCTGGTAACACAATAGAAAATGGCGACTTTCTCAGTTTATAAAACGTGTTGAGGATGTTAAAAGAAGAAAACTTGGTTCTTGAAATTAAGGTTTTATATTTGCAGCTAGTACATGGTAGACTTGTTAGCCATAGAAAAATTATAAAAGTAATGAAGCGCGATAGACGCGCACCGCGTGGAGCCATTACGATAAAGGTTGTGAACCCGGCGCAATACAGAAGCTTCATAGCTGGTACACAACTGGCGTTAAGTATGGCTTCTTAATTTGCTTGCATTAACAATATGTCAAGTTGTAACACCCAGCGGAATACAGAGGCTTCATAGCTGGTACACAACTTGCGTTAAATATGGCTTCTAAATTTGTTTGCATAAACAAAACGACTTATTTATTTTCACCCATTCGTTGCAGTGCTTGTTGTCATCCAAGTAAATGGTAGATTAAATTCTAATAATTTTATATTATAGCCTTAATCTTTAAATTGGGATAAGTACATTGTGTCAATAACATTCCACCATAAAGTTGTACGATGCTGAAGATAGGTGCACAGTTTTCATAACCAATGTGCCATTCAGACTGGAAAATTAACAACTTAAAGAACTCGCAGAACAAACTGGGCCAGTTAAATATGCCCTTAACAGCCTAGAAAAAATGACTGATCATTCTAGAGGCTCCGGATTTGTGAAGTTTGCGGTAAGCTGTATTCCTCTGTGTATTATCATTTTCAACTGGTAATAGCCGAATCTTAGCGCCCGTATTCTTAGCATTCCATGAATTCTACGTGCGGGCGCCGGGTCCATAGCGTTGCACAGAGGGGAACACCCCGATGGCGTCTGGGACTTGCGACCCACTCGAGTAGTAGTATACGAGTACTTACTAATATTATAAATGCGAAAGTTCGTGAGTGTGGATGTTTGTCACTCTTTCACTCTTAAACGAGTAAACAGATTTGACCAAAATTTGGTAGAGAATGACATTAAAGTCTGTATAACACATTGGCTACTTTTTATCCCGGGAATACTTTCCTGCGGGAAGCAGCATCGGGAACAAATTATACGCTCAGCTAGTAATTAAAATAATCATTAAATTTTTATATTTTCTTAAAGTCTTACATCAGAAACTACATTATCTTGCAAGCTATCTATAATTTGAAACAACATGAATATCTTTTTTTACATAGAATCCAGAACACGCAGACACATTTCTATCTCTACCAGCTGATCACATGAAGTTAGAAGGTCAAGGGCTCCATGTCAAAACTGCACTGAAAAAGGAGAACATACAGAAAGGCAACAAGAAGGAAGCTAACGACAACAGGAACCTGTACTAAGTCAAAAAAGGAGGTATGTGTCACCCATAGTGTGCGTATAGAGCTAGGGACCCCACAAAAATGGCAGTACCACATTTGTGTTGTTACAGTTGTGGTAGCGGGTACTAAAGCAGCATTAGGACTGTCAGAATCGGATATGTCTAAAAGACTAGCGCTGGAACGTAGTAAAACGCAGATGTTAAAGAACTTGAACAGGTATGAATGGTGTAAGATTTCTAAGAAGGTTAGTGTTTCATAAAGCAGATCCTTGCCGCCCACAAACAACAGGAGTTACGATACGAATTTACCTGTAGTCTGGTAACACAATAGAAAATGGCGACTTTCTCAGTTTATAAAACGACTTATAAATTTTCACCCATTCGTTGCAGTGCTTGTTGTCATCGAAGTAAATGGTAGATTAAATACTAATAATTTTATATTAAGCCTTTATCTTTAAATTGGGATTAGTACATTGTGTCATTAACATTCCACCATAAAGTTGTACGAGGCTGAAGATGGGTGCACAGTTTTCATAACAAATGTGCCATTCGGGTACACTACATTAATACGAAAATCTTAATTCCGAAAGTCACAATCACGAATTTCATAATTCCGAATTTCATAAGTCCGAATGATTCGAAATCCCGAAAGTCAAAAATCCGATGTTTCATAAATCCTTTTTATCAAAAGTCATAATTTTAAAATACCGAATGTTTACAATTCCGACTGTCAGAATGCCGAATTTCAAGAAACCGAACCGTTGAATTCCGAATCATTAAAAATCCGAAATATCATAAATACGAAGGATGAATGTCGTTTCCACCCGTTCCTGTTTCAACCCGAAAACTTATCATTAAAGACGATTATTTATGTTCCCGATTCCACCCGTTTTTTTAATAAAGTTTAGTCAAGTCTAACTACCGAAAATATTATTTCCAAGTGAGTGGAAGGCAAACGACAAAACAAAAAAAAATAACCACGAAGGCAAAGGTGGGAGCTCCGCTCCGCTTCGCTCCCGCCTTAGCCTTCTAACCTAACCTATCCGAGTCGGGGTACTCTGATTCGGGGTGTTAACCATTCACTTATTATGGTTAACACCTCGACTTGAATAGGTTAGGTTAGAAGGCTAAGGCGAAAGCGAAGCGGAGCGGAGCTCCGGCCTTAGCCATCGTGGTTATTTTTTTTGTTTTGTCGTTTGCCTTTCACTCACTGGGAAATAATATCTTCGGTAGTTAGACTTAACCGTACTTTATTAAAAAAGCTTCAACAGTGAATTTTCGGATATTTAAAATTCTGAATAATGTTTTTTGGGAAAATAACAGTCCGGTCTTTTGATTATTCGTGCTAATGAAATTAGGAAAAATGAAAATTCGTACTTATGACTTTAGGATAAATGAATATCGTCCTTTTGAATATTCGAAGCTTTGTTTCTTAGGAATTATAATCTTCGGAATTTTGAACATCGGAATATTGAAATTCGGAAAAACATATTTCGGAATTTTTGGGTGTTCCCGTGCCATTCAGCTTGTATATTTAACAACTTAAAGAACTCGCAGAACAAACTGGGCCAGTTAAATATAATGCCCTTATCTGCGTAGAAAAAATGACTGATCATTCTAGAGGCTCCGGATTTGTGAAGTTTGCGGTAAGCTGTATTCCTCTGTGTATTATCATTTTCAACTGGTAATAGCCGAATCTCAGAGACCGTATTCTTAGCATTCCATGGATTCTACGTGTGGGCGCCGGGTCCATAGCGTGGCACAGGGGGGAACACCCCGACGGCGTCTGGGACTTGCGACCCACTCAAGTAGTAGTATACTTACTAATATTATAAATGCGAAAGTTCATGAGTGTGGATGTTTGTTACTCTTTCACTCTTGAACGAGTGAACAGATTTGACCGAAATTTGGTACAGAATGACATTAAAGTCTGTATAACACATTGGCTACTTTTTATCCCGGCAATACTTTCCTGCGGGAAGCGGCATCGGAAACAAATTATACGCTCAGCTAGTAATTAAATTTGTCGTTAAATTTTTGTATTTTCTTAAAGTCTTACATCAGAAACTACATTATCTTGCAAGCTATCCATAATTTGAAACAGAACATGAATATCTTTTTTTACATAGAATCCAGAACCTGCAGACACATTTCTATCTCTACCAGCTGATCAGTTGAAGTTAGAAGGTCAAGCACTCCATGTCAAAACTGCACAGAAAAAGGAGAACATACAGAAAGGCAACAAGAAGGGAGCTAACGACAACAGGAACCTGTACTTAGTCAAAAAAGGAGGTATGTGTCACATATAGTGTGTAAATAGAACTAGGGACCTCACAAAAATGGCAGTACCACATTTGTGTTGTTACAGTTGTGGTAGCGGGTACTAAAGCAGCATTAGGACTGTCAGAATCGGATATGTCTAAGAGACTAGCGCTGGAACGTAGTAAAACGCAGATGTTGAAGAACTTGAACAGGTATGAATGGTGTAAGATTCCTAAGAAGGATAGTGCTTCATAAAGCAGATCCTTGCCGCCCACAAACAACAGGAGTTACGATACGAATTTACCTGTAGTCTGGTAACACAATAGAAAATGGCGACTTTCTCAGTTTATAAAACGACTTATTTATTTTCACCCATTCGTTGCAGTGCTTGTTGTCATCCAAGTAAATGGTAGATTAAATTCTAATAATTTTATATTATAGCCTTTATCTTTAAATTGGGATTAGTACATTGTGTCAATATCATTCCACCATAAAGTTGTACGATGCTGAAGACAGGTGCACAGTTTTCATAACCAATGTGCCATTCAGCCTGGAAAATTAACAACTTAAAGAACTCGCAGAACAAACTGGGCCAGTTAAATATGCCCTTATCAGCGTAGAAAAAATGACTGATCATTCTAGAGGCTCCGGATTTGTGAAGTTTGCGGTAAGCTGTATTCCTCTGTGTATTATCATTTTCAACTGGCAATAGCCGAATCTTAGCGCCCGTATTCTTAGCATTCCATGAATTCTACGTGCGGGCGCCGGGTCCATAGCGTTGCACAGAGGGGAACACCCCGATGGCGTCTGAGACTTGCGACCTACTCGAGTAGTAGTATACGAGTACTTACTAATATTATAAATGCGAAAGTTCGTGAGTGTGGATGTTTGTCACTCTTTCACTCTTAAACGATTGAACAGATTTGACTGAAATTTGGTACAGAATGACATTAAAGTCTGTATAACACATTTTCTACTTTTTATCCCGGGAATAATTTCCTGTAGGAAGCAGCATCGGGAACAAATTATACGCTCAGTAAGTAATTAAAATAATCATTAAATTTTTATATTTCCTTAAAGTCTTACATCAGAAACTACATTATCTTGCAAGCTATCCATAATTTGAAACAGAACATGAATATCTTTTTTTACATAGAATCCAGAACACGCAGACACATTTCTATCTCTACCAGCTGATCACATGAAGTTAGAAGGTCAAGCGCTCCATGTCAAAACTGCACTGAAAAAAGGAGAACATACAGAAAGGCAACAAGAAGGAAGCTAACGACAACAGGAACCTGTACTAAGTCAAAAAAGGAGGTATGTGTCACCCATAGTGTGCGTATAGAGATAGGGACCCCACAAAAACGGCAGTACCACATTTCTGTTGTTACAGTTGTGGTAGCGGGTACTAAAGCAGCATTAGGACTGTCAGAATCGGATATGTCTAAAAGACTAGCGCTGGAACGTAGTAAAACGCAGATGTTAAAGAACTTGAACAGGTATGAATGGTGTAAGATTCCTAAGAAGGATAGTGCTTCATAAAGCAGATCCTTGCCGCCCACAAACAACAGGAGTTACGATACGAATTTACCTGTAGTCTGGTAACACAATAGAAACTTTCTCAGTTTATAAAACGACTTATTTATTTTCACCCATTCGTTGCAGTGCTTGTTGTCATCTAAGTAAATGGTAGATTAAATACTTATAATTTTATATTAAGCCTTTATCTTTAAATTGGGATTAGTACTTTGTGTCAATAACATTCCACCATAAAGTTGTACGATGCTGAAGATGGGTGCACAGATTTCATAACAAATGTGCCATTCAGCCTGGATAATTAACAAATTAAAGAACTCGCAGAACAAACTGGGTCAGTTAAATATAATGCCCTTATCTGCGTAGAAAAAATGACTGATCATTCTAGAGGCTCCGGATTTGTGAAGTTTGCGGTAAGCTGTATTCCTCTGTGTATTATCATTTTCAACTGGTAATAGCCGAATCTCAGAGACCGTATTCTTAGCATTCCATGGATTCTACGTGTGGGCGCCGGGTCCATAGCGTGGCACAGGGGGGAACACCCCGACGGCGTCTGGGACTTGCGACCCACTCAAGTAGTAGTATACTTACTAATATTATAAATGCGAAAGTTCATGAGTGTGGATGTTTGTTACTCTTTCACTCTTAAACGAGTGAACAGAATTGACCGAAATTTGGTACAGAATGACATTAAAGTCTGTATAACACATTGGCTACTTTTTATCCCGGCAATACTTTCCTGCGGGAAGCGGCATCGGAAACAAATTATACGCTCAGCTAGTAATTAAATTTGTCATTAAATTTTTGTATTTTCTTAAAGTCTTACATCAGAAACTACATTATCTTGCAAGCTATCCATAATTTGAAACAGAACATGAATATCTTTTTTTACATAGAATCCAGAACCTGAAGACACATTTCTATCTCTACCAGCTGATCAGTTGAAGTTAGAAGGTCAAGCACTCCATGTCAAAACTGCACAGAAAAAGGAGAACATACAGAAAGGCAACAAGAAGGGAGCTAACGACAACAGGAACCTGTACTTAGTCAAAAAAGGAGGTATGTGTCACATATAGTGTGTATATAGAGTTAGGGACCTCACAAAAATGGCAGTACCACATTTGTGTTGTTACAGTTGTGGTAGCGGGTACTAAAGCAGCATTAGGACTGTCAGAATCGGATATGTCTAAGAGACTAGCGCTGGAACGTAGTAAAACGCAGATGTTGAAGAACTTGAACAGGTATGAATGGTGTAAGATTCCTAAGAAGGATAGTGCTTCATAAAGCAGATCCTTGCCGCCCACAAACAACAGGAGTTACGATACGAATTTACCTGTAGTCTGGTAACACAATAGAAAATGGCGACTTTCTCAGTTTATAAAACGACTTATTTATTTTCACCCATTCGTTGCAGTGCTTGTTGTCATCCAAGTAAATGGTAGATTAAATTCTAATAATTTTATATTATTGCCTTTATCTTTAAATTGGGATTAGTACATTGTGTCAATATCATTCCACCATAAAGTTGTACGATGCTGAAGATAGGTGCACAGTTTTCATAACCAATGTGCCATTCAGCCTGGAAAATTAACAACTTAAAGAACTCGCAGAACAAACTGGGCCAGTTAAATATGCACTTATCAGCGTAGAAAAAATGACTGATCATTCTAGAGGCTCCGGATTTGTGAAGTTTGCGGTAAGCTGTGTTCCTCTGTGTATTATCATTTTCAACTGGTAATAGCCGTATTCTTAGCATTCCATGGATTCTACGTGTGGGCGCCGGGTCCATAGCGTGGCACAGGGGGGAACACCCCGACGGCGTCTGGGACTTGCGACCCACTCAAGTAGTAGTATACTTACTAATATTATAAATGCGAAAGTTCATGAGTGTGGATGTTTGTTACTCTTTCACTCTTGAACGAGTGAACAGATTTGACCGAAATTTGGTACAGAATGACATTAAAGTCTGTATAACACATTGGCTACTTTTTATCCCGGCAATACTTTCCTGCGGAAAGCGGCATCGGAAACAAATTATACGCTCAGCTAGTAATTAAATTTGTCATTAAATTTTTGTATTTTCTTAAAGTCTTACATCAGAAAATACATTATCTTGCAAGCTATCCATAATTTGAAACAGAACATGAATATCTTTTTTTACATAGAATCCAGAACCTGCAGACACATTTCTATCTCTACCAGCTGATCAGTTGAAGTTAGAAGGTCAAGCGCTCCATGTCAAAACTGCACTGAAAAAGGAGAACATACAGAAAGGCAACAAGAAGGGAGCTAACGACAACAGGAACCTGTACTTAGTCAAAAAAGGAGGTATGTGTCACATATAGTGTGTGTATAGAGTTAGGGACCCCACAAAAATGGCAGTACCACATTTGTGTTGTTACAGTTGTGGTAGCGGGTACTAAAGCAGCGGTAGGACTGTCAGAATCGGATATGTCTAAGAGACTAGCGCTGGAACGTAGAAAAACGCAGATGTTGAAGAACTTGAACAGGTATGAATGGTGTAAGATTCCTAAGAAGGATAGTGCTTCATAAAGCAGATCCTTGCCGCCCACAAATAACAGGAGTTACGATACGAATTTACCTGTAGTCTGGTAACACAATAGAAAATGGCGACTTTCTCAGTTTATAAAACGACTTATTTATTTTCACCCATTCGTTGCAGTGCTTGTTGTCATCCAAGTAAATGGTAGATTAAATTCTAATAATTTTATATTATAGCCTTTATCTTTAAATTGGGATTAGTACATTGTGTCAATATCATTCCACCATAAAGTTGTACGATGCTGAAGATAGGTGCACAGTTTTCATAACCAATGTGCCATTCAGCCTGGAAAATTAACAACTTAAAGAACTCGCAGAACAAACTGGGCCAGTTAAATATGCCCTTATCAGCGTAGAAAAAATGACTGATCATTCTAGAGGCTCCGGATTTGTGAAGTTTGCGGTAAGCTGTATTCCTCTGTGTATTATCATTTGCAACTGGTAATAGCCGAATCTTTGCGCCCGTATTCTTAGCATTCCATGAATTCTATGTGCGGGCGCCGGGTCCATAGCGTTGCACAGAGGAGAACACCCCGATGGCGTCTGGGACTTGCGACCTACTCGAGTAGTAGTATACGAGTACTTACTAATATTATAAATGCGAAAGTTCGTGAGTGTGGATGTTTGTCACTCTTTCACTCTTAAAGGAGTAAACAGATTTGACCAAAATTTGGTAGAGAATGACATTAAAGTCTTTATAACACATTGGCTACTTTTTATCCCGGGAATACTTTCCTGCGGGAAGCAGCATCGGGAACAAATTATACGATCAGCTAGTAATTAAAATAATCATTAATTTTTTATATTTTCTTAAAGTCTTACATCAGAAACTACATTATCTTGCAAGCTATCTATAATTTGAAACAGAACATGAATATCTTTTTTTACATAGAATCCAGAACACGCAGACACATTTCTATCTCTACCAGCTGATCACATGAAGTTAGAAGGTCAAGCGCTCCATGTCAAAACTGCACTGAAAAAGGAGAACATACAGAAAGACAACAAGAAGGAAGCTAACGACAACAGGAACCTGTACTAAGTCAAAAAAGGAAGTATGTGTCACCCATAGAGTGCGTATAGAGCTAGGGACCCCACAAAAATGGCAGTACCACATTTGTGTTGTTACAGTTGTGGTAGCGGGTACTAAAGCAGCATTAGGACTGTCAGAATCGGATATGTCTAAAAGACTAGCGCTGGAACGTAGTAAAACGCAGATGTTAAAGAACTTGAACAGGTATGAATGGTGTAAGATTCCTAAGAAGGTTAGTGCTTCATAAAGCAGATCCTTGCCGCCCACAAACAACAGGAGTTACGATACGAATTTACCTGTAGTCTGGTAACACAATAGAAACTTTCTCAGTTTATAAAACGACTTATTTATTTTCACCCATTCGTTGCAGTGCTTGTTGTCATCTAAGTAAATGGTAGATTAAATACTAATAATTTTATATTAAGCCTTTATCTTTAAATTGGGATTAGTACATTGTGTCATTAACATTCCACCATAAAGTTGTACGATGCTGAAGATGGGTGCACAGTTTTCATAACAAATGTGCCATTCAGCCTGGATAATTAACAACTTAAAGAACTCGCAGAACAAACTGGGCCAGTTAAATATAATGCCCTTATCTGCGTAGAAAAAATGACTGATCATTCTAGAGGCTCCGGATTTGTGAAGTTTGCGGTAAGCTGTATTCCTCTGTGTATTATCATTTTCAACTGGTAATAGCCGAATCTCAGAGACCGTATTCTTAGCATTCCATGGATTCTACGTGTGGGCGCCGGGTCCATAGCGTGGCACAGGGGGGAACACCCCGACGGCGTCTGGGACTTGCGACCCACTCAAGTAGTAGTATACTTACTAATATTATAAATGCGAAAGTTCATGAGTGTGGATGTTTGTTACTCTTTCACTCTTGAACGAGTGAACAGATTTGACCGAAATTTGGTACAGAATGACATTAAAGTCTGTATAACACATTGGCTACTTTTTATCCCGGCAATACTTTCCTGCGGGAAGCGGCATCGGAAACAAATTATACGCTCAGCTAGTAATTAAATTTGTCATTAAATTTTTGTATTTTCTTAAAGTCTTACATCAGAAACTACATTATCTTGCAAGCTATCCATAATTTGAAACAGAACATAAATATCTTTTTATACATAGAATCCAGAACCTGCAGACACATTTCTATCTCTACCAGCTGATCAGTTAAAGTTAGAAGGTCAAGCGCTCCATGTCAAAACTGCACTGAAAAAGGAGAACATACAGAAAGGCAACAAGAAGGGAGCTAACGACAACAGGAACCTGTACTTAGTCAAAAAAGGAGGTATGTGTCACGTATAGTGTGTGTATAGAGTTAGGGACCTCACAAAAATGGCAGTACCACATTTGTGTTGTTAAAGTTGTGGTAGCGGGTACTAAAGCAGCATTAGGACTGTCAGAATCGGAAATGTCTAAGAGACTAGCGCTGGAACGTAGTAAAACGCAGATGTTGTAGAACTTGAACAGGTATGAATGGTGTAAGATTCCTAAGAAGGATAGTGCTTCATAAAGCAGATCCTTGCCGCCCACAAACAACAGGAGTTACGATACGAATTTACCTGTAGTCTGGTAACACAATAGAAAATGGCGACTTTCTCAGTTTATAAAACGACTTATTTATTTTCACCCATTCGTTGCAGTGCTTGTTGTCATTCAAGTAAATGGTAGATTAAATTCTAATAATTTTATATTATAGCCTTTATCTTTAAATTGGGATTAGTACATTGTGTCAATATCATTCCACCATAAAGTTGTACGATGCTGAAGACAGGTGCACAGTTTTCATAACCAATGTGCCATTCAGCCTGGAAAATTAACAACTTAAAGAACTCGCAGAACAAACTGGGCCAGTTAAATATGCCCTTATCAGCGTAGAAAAAATGACTGATCATTCTAGAGGCTCCGGATTTGTGAAGTTTGCGGTAAGCTGTATTCCTCTGTGTATTATCATTTTCAACTGGTAATAGCCGAATCTTAGCGCCCGTATTCTTAGCATTCCATGAATTCTACGTGCGGGCGCCGGGTCCACAGCGTTGCACAGAGGGGAACACCCTGATGGCGTCTGAGACTTGCGACTCACTCGAGTAGTAGTATACGAGTACTTACTAATATTATAAATGCGAAAGTTCGTGAGTGTGGATGTTTGTCACTCTTTCACTCTTAAACGATTGAACAGATTTGACCGAAATTTGGTACATAATGACATTAAAGTCTGTATAACACATTTTCTACTTTTTATCCTTTGAATACTTTCCTGTAGGAAGCAGCATCGGGAACAAATTATACGCTCAGTTAGTAATTAAAATAATCATTAAATTTTTATATTTCCTTAAAGTCTTACATCAGAAACTACATTATCTTGCAAGCTATCCATAATTTGAAACAGAACATGAATATCTTTTTTTACATAGAATCCAGAACACGCAGACACATTTCTATCTATACCAGCTGATCACATGAATTTAGAAGGTCAAGCGCTCCATGTCAAAACTGCACTGAAAAAGGAGAACATACAGAAAGGCAACAAGAAGGAAGCTAACGACAACAGGAACCTGTACTAAGTCAAAAAAGGAGGTATGTGTCACCCATAGTGCGCGTATAGAGTTAGGGACCCCACAAAAATGGCAGTACCACATTTGTGTTGTTACAGTTGTGGTAGCGGGTACTAAAGCAGCATTAGGACTGTCAGAATCGGATATGTCTAAAAGACTAGCGCTGGAACGTAGTAAAACGCAGATGTTAAAGAACTTGAACAGGTATGAATGGTGTAAGATTCCTAAGAAGGTTAGTGCTTCATGAAGCAGATCCTTGCCGCCCACAAACAACAGGAGTTACGATACGAATTTACCTGTAGTCTGGTAACACAATAGAAAATGGCGACTTTCTCAGTTTATAAAACGACTTATTTATTTTCACCCATTCGTTGCAGTGCTTGTTGTCATCCAAGTAAATGGTAGATTAAATACTAATAATTTTATATTAAGCCTTTATCTTTAAATTGGGATTAGTACATTGTGTCATTAACATTCCACCATAAAGTTGTACGATGCTGAAGATGGGTGCCCAGTTTTCATCAAATGTGCCATTCAGCCTGGATAATTAACAACTTAAAGAACTCGCAGAACAAACTGGGCCAGTTAAATATAATGCCCTTATCTGCGTAGAAAAAATGACTGATCATTCTAGAGGCTCCGGATTTGTGAAGTTTGCGGTAAGCTGCATTCCTCTGTGTATTATCATTTTCAACTGGTAATAGCCGAATCTCAGAGACCGTATTCTTAGCATTCCATGGATTCTACGTGTGGGCGCCGGGTCCATAGCGTGGCACAGGGGGGAACACCCCGACGGCGTCTAGGACTTGCGACCCACTCAAGTAGTAGTATACTTACTAATATTATAAATGTGAAAGTTCATGAGTGTGGATGTTTGTTACTCTTTCACTCTTGAACGAGTGAACAGATTTGGCCGAAATTTAGTACAGAATGACATTAAAGTCTGTATAACACATTGGCTACTTTTTATCCCGGCAATACTTTCCTGCGGGAAGCGGCATCGGAAACTGTTCAGAGACCTGCTTGTCTCTAGTTTGATTTTCTTAAGTAAAAAGCATTCAATAGACATGGTCGCTTAGCAATGTGGTTGTTATCTTTAGTTCTTGTAAAAAAATAACGTATGTACAAATACTTATAATATAACTTCTATATTCTTATAACACCGCATTTTTCTTTATTAAGTTCTTGATTATGCCTCTAGAGCTCTCAAGAACTTAACATGGTAGCAGAGCGTGGTTAAGCGAAATTAAAATGCTGTTATAGGTAAAATCTGTAAGTACGAACCCATTATGTCAAAGATAAAAATTGATCCCCTTCATAGGGATAATTATGATACGTGGGTTATTCACGCAGAAGCAATTTTAGTAAAACAGAAGTTATGGAAGTATGTAGAGACTGAACTGTCAACTGATGCATCCAAAGAAGAAAAGGAAGATGACAGGTTAGCAAAATCAGAGTTGATACTCATCATTGCACCATCTGAGCTAAAACAAATTAAAAAATGTATCACTGCTAAAGATGTTTGGGATAAACTGAAAGATATATATGCTAGTAAGGGGCCTGCACGAAAGGCATCTCTTCTGAAACAGTTAATCTTGACAAAGCTTGAAGGTCAGGACGTACGCAGTCACCTCAATAAATTTATGGACACAGTAGACAAACTAGCTGATATGAATATAACTATCAATGAGGATTTGTTGACAATAATGATGCTATATAGTCTCTCTCCTGATTATGAGAACTTTAAAGTAGCAATAGAGTCACGTGACATTCTCCCAAAGCCAGAACAGCTCCAAATAAAAATTATTGAAGAATATGAAGCACGTCACAAATATTCCATTAGTAATGATGCCGAATCCTCCTATCATGAAGAAGCGCTACATGCTACTTGCAAGATTTGCAAACAAAGAGGAAATATTTTTAAAAGGAAGCACCATAAAATTTGTAGTAATTGCTGGAAGAAAAACAATGAGGAATCAAATAACAAAACTTGTTCTCATAAAAATCACATTGCGACACAGTGCCTTTTATCTAGAAAGAAAAAGCCAGAAAACGACACTTGGATTTTAGATAGTGGTTGTACGTCTCACATGACATATCAGCGTAGCCTATTTAAGACCATAAAAGAATTATCCAAGAAACTAAATTTTGCATCTGACGATTTTTCAGCAGACATTAAAGGTACCGGGACTGTTTCTTTTATTACAAAAAATGGTAAAGGTGATGCTCTTACTCACCTTAAAGATACTTTATACGTACCTAGTCTATGCACAAACTTACTGTCTGTTAGCAAGATGACAGACGCAGGCTGTTCTGTTTATTTTGACAATGATAAAGCAACAGTCCGCAACAAAAAAGCTGGAATTATTCTTAATGCATTCAAACAAGATGGTCTTTATTACATTAAACCAACCCAACATACATGCTACAACCTAGATAATGACAATTTTCTAACATCCAAAAACCAAAAGCATTCGTCGAGTATGTTAGAGTGGCATAAAAAACTTGGTCATATGAACGCCAACGATTTAAAACTGGCACTCAAAAATCAAAGTTTACTTGGTTTGAACTTTGACTCCTCAGAAAACTTACCAGAATGTGAAACATGCATTAAAGCTAAAATGCATCGCGTACCAGTACCTATTGAGAAAACCATTCAACGAACAACAGAACGCTTAGAAATCGTGCACACTGACGTTTGTGGACCTATCCGAACACCTTTAATTTGCGGATATAATTATTTCGTTACCTTTATTGATGACTACAGTCGATATTGTCGAGTATATCTGATGAAACACAAAAGTGAAGTATTGGAAAAGTTTAAAGAATTCAAAGAGTCAGCTGAAACACACACTAGCAACAAAGTAAAATACCTACAATCCGATAATGGCACAGAATACATAAATAAAGAATTTGAATCTTACCTGAAAAGCTACGGAATACAGCGAAGGCTTAGCGCTCCGTTTACGCCACATCAGAATGGAATAGCAGAACGCAAAAACCGTACGCTTATTGAAAAAGCCAGGGCTTTACTGATAGAAGCACATGCACCTCTAAAATATTGGAGTGAAGCTGTGATAACTGCGAATTACCTTTCTAACAGGAGTGTAAACAGCACCATTCAAAACAAAACACCATTTGAACTATGGGTGGGTAGAAAGCCATGCATCAACCATTTATATGTATTTGGTCGCAAGACATATATTCTACTAAAAGGTGTTAACAATCATAAATTTGCGCCAAAAGCAATTCCAGGCATGTTCGCTGGCTATTCAGAAATTTCTAAAGCATTCAAAATTCTGTTGCCCTCGAAAAACAAAGTAGTGGTATCAAAAGATATTAGAGTGATGAAATCTATGTTTTTTGAACAACGAAGTCAAAATGATATCATCGGTCAGTCTCTAGAATCTTCGAATCCAGAACCAAAATATCTTGACAAGCAAGTGACAATACAACTTGATAATTCCGAAGACAGAGATTATTCACCACTTGAAAGTATTTCACAACAAAATTCAGTCCGAAGCACTGATGATTTTCAACAAGTAGAACCGGCAAATATTGACAGTGAATATGAATCTTTTTCAAGTTCAACCCTCACTGACAACGACGACGTTGACGATGAATCTGAAGGTGGTGTTGAAAATAGCACATTCGATACAAGATCACTACGAAATAGATCAACTTTAAAAATGCCTAAACGTTTTGATGATTTTATTTTGGCTGCCGCTGCAAATATAGAAAATCATTATAAACCAAAAGAGCCTGAGACTTTCAAAGAAGCAATGGAGTCTCACGATAAAAAACAATGGCAAGAAGCAATGAGAAGTGAAATCAGCTCTCTAAAAGACAACCAAACCTGGGATCTGGTTGATTTGCCTAGGGGACGCAAGCCTCTACGAAGTAAATGGGTGTACAAAATTAAAATGAACCCAGATGGTACAGTTGATAGGTACAAGGCCCGATTGGTTGTGAAAGGTTTCACTCAAAAACCGGGTTTGGACTACGACAAGACGTTCAGTCCTGTTGTTCGTTTAAGTACAATACGAGCTGTCTTAGGGTTAGCTGCTCAAGAAAATATGTTTTTACATCAATTCGATGTGTCAACTGCTTTCCTAAATGGTTTAGTGAAAGAAGATTTATTTATGGTACAACCTGAATTCTGTACTGACGGCACTAAGAGAGTCTGCAAACTAAAAAGAAGTTTATATGGACTTAAGCAAGCACCTCTTTGCTGGAACACATGTATATCAGAATTTCTCAATAAAGAAGGTCTCATACAAAGTGCACAAGATTCTTGCCTCTTTATTGGAAAACATGTACTAGTAGCACTTTATGTTGACGACGGACTTGTAGCGTCTACTAGCGAAAAGGCTGCAGAATACTTCATTGATCGATTAAAAAATCGCTTCAAAATAAAGTCAAAACCAGCTTCATATTTTCTTGGTATGGAAATACATAAAAATAACGATGGCACTATTACACTTGATCAAAAGGCATACTCGAGGAAAATTTTACAGAGGTTTGGAATGGAAAACTGCAAACCTGTTCCTACTCCAGCTGTGAAAGCTACTGAAGAAGATGCAGAGGTAGAAAACAAACCAGATGATAGTAATTTTCCCTACAGACAGGCCGTAGGTGCGCTTGCCTATTTGATGGTGGCCACAAGACCGGACATCTGCTATGCAGTTGGTGTCGTATCTCGGCATCTGGATAACCCAACTTTATTAAATGTTAAAAGTGTAAAGCGAATATTTAGATACCTAAAAGGTACTACTGATATGGGACTAATGTTTAAAAAATCAGGAGAGGAGAATAGGGTTATAGGATACAGTGACGCCGATCATGGTGGAGATATTGTAACTGGACATTCTACTACAGGAATGTTTTTCCATTTTTCTGGACCAATCTTGTGGAAGAGTCAAAAACAAAATTCTGTTGCAATTTCGTCAACCGAAGCTGAATTAATTGCCCTGACAGAAACTGCCAAAGAAGCTATATGGTTGAACGCACTAATAGGCGACATCACAAAGGTACTCGAAATACCCATAATTTATGTTGATAATGAATCGGCCATCAAGCTCGCCGAAAATTTACCACATCAATTTCATCGCCGAACGAAGCATATAAAGCTGAAACATTTCTTTGTAAGAGAATGTGTTACCAACAAAGAGCTGTGTATCAAACAGGTGCCAACAGAGTTTCAGCTTGCTGACATGTTTACCAAACCATTGTTTAGTCCAAGAATGTTCCAGCTATGCAATCGAATGGGAATAAAAAGAATGCTTACCTAGTTCTCATTCTTCTAAGTTCGGTGGGTGTTCAGAGACCTGCTTGTCTCTAGTTTGATTTTCTTAAGTAAAAAGCATTCAATAGACATGGTCGCTTAGCAATGTGGTTGTTATCTTTAGTTCTTGTAAAAAAATAACGTATGTACAAATACTTATAATATAACTTCTATATTCTTATAACACCGCATTTTTCTTTATTAAGTTCTTGATTATGCCTCTAGAGCTCTCAAGAACTTAACAGAAACAAATTATACGCTCAGCTAGTAATTAAATTTGTCATTAAATTTTTGTATTTTCTTAAAGTCTTACATCAGAAACTACATTATCTTGCAAGCTATCCATAATTTGAAACAGAACATGAATATCTTTTTTTACATAGAATCCAGAACCTGCAGACACATTTCTATCTCTACCAGCTGATCAGTTGAAGTTAGAAGGTCAAGCGCTCCATGTCAAAACTGCACTGAAAAAGGAGAACATACAGAAAGGCAACAAGAAGGGAGCTAACGACAACAGGAACCTGTACTTAGTCAAAAAAGGAGGTATGTGTCACATATAGTGTGTGTATAGAGTTAGGGACCTCACAAAAATGGCAGTACCACATTTGTGTTGTTACAGTTGTGGTAGCGGGTACTAAAGCAGCATTAGGACTGTCAGAATCGGATATGTCTAAGAGACTAGCGCTGGAACGTAGTAAAACGCAGATGTTGTATAACTTGAACAGGTATGAATGGTGTAAGATTCCTAAGAAGGATAGTGCTTCATAAAGCAGATCCTTGCCGCCCACAAACAACAGGAGTTACGATACGAATTTACCTGTAGTCTGGTAACACAATAGAAAATGGCGACTTTCTCAGTTTATTAAACGACTTATTTATTTTCACCCATTCGTTGCAGTGCTTGTTGTCATTCAAGTAAATGGTAGATTAAATTCTAATAATTTTATATTATAGCCTTTATCTTTAAATTGGGATTAGTACATTGTGTCAATATCATTCCACCATAAAGTTGTACGATGCTGAAGACAGGTGCACAGTTTTCATAACCAATGTGCCATTCAGCCTGGAAAATTAACAACTTAAAGAACTCGCAGAACAAACTGGGCCAGTTAAATATGCCCTTATCAGCGTAGAAAAAATGACTGATCATTCTAGAGGCTCCGGATTTGTGAAGTTTGCGGTAAGCTGTATTCCTCTGTGTATTATCATTTTCAACTGGTAATAGCCGAATCTCAGAGACCGTATTCTTAGCATTCCATGGATTCTACGTGTGGGCGCCCGCCGGGTCCATAGCGTGGCACAGGGGGGAACACCCCGACGGCGTCTGGGACTTGCGACCCACTCAAGTAGTAGTATACTTACTAATATTATAAATGCGAAAGTTCATGAGTGTGGAGGTTTGTTACTCTTTCACTCTTGAACGAGTGAACAGATTTGACCGAAATTTGGTACAGAATGACATTAAAGTCTGTATAACACATTGGCTACTTTTTATCCCGGCAATACTTTCCTGCGGTAAGCGGCATCGGAAACAAATTATACGCTCAGCTAGTAATTAAATTTGTCATTAAATTTTTGTATTTTCTTAAAGTCTTACATCAGAAACTACATTATCTTGCAAGCTATCCATAATTTGAAACAGAACATGAATATCTTTTTTTACATAGAATCCAGAACCTGCAGACACATTTCTATCTCTACCAGCTGATCAGTTGAAGTTAGAAGGTCAAGCGCTCCATGTCAAAACTGCACTGAAAAAGGAGAACATACAGAAAGGCAACAAGAAGGGAGCTAACGATAACAGGAACCTGTACTTAGTCAAAAAAGGAGGTATGTGTCACTTATAGTGTGTGTATAGAGTTAGGGACCCCACAAAAATGGCAGTACCACATTTGTGTTGTTACAGTTGTGGTAGCGGGTACTAAAGCAGCATTAGGACTGTCAGAATCGGATATGTCTAAGAGACTAGCGCTGGAACGTAGTAAAACGCAGATGTTGAAGAACTTGAACAGGTATGAATGGTGTAAGATTTCTAAGAAGGATAGTGCTTCATAAAGCAGATCCTTGCCGCCCACAAACAACAGGAGTTACGATACGAATTTACCTGTAGTCTGGTAACACAATAGAAAATGGCGACTTTCTCAGTTTATAAAACGACTTATTTATTTTCACCCATTCGTTGCAGTGCTTGTTGTCATCCAAGTAAATGGTAGATTAAATTCTAATAATTTTATAATATAGCCTTTATCTTTAAATTGGGATTAGTACATTGTGTCAATAACATTCCACCATAAAGTTGTACGATGCTGAAGATGGGTGCACAGTTTTCATAACAAATGTGCCGTTCAGCCTGGATAATTAACAACATAAAAAAACTCGCAGAACAAACTGGGCCAGTTAAATGTGCCCTTATCTGCGTAGAAAAAATGACTGATCATTCTAGAGGCTCCGGATTTGTGAAGTTTGCGGTAAGCTGTATTCCTCTGTGTATAATCATTTTCAACTTGTAATAGTCGAATCTCAGAGACCGTATTCTTAGCATTCCATGGATTCTACGTGCGGGCGCCGGGTCCATAGCGTGGCACAGGGGGGAACACCTCGACGGCGTCTGGGACTTGCGACCCTCTCGAGTAGTAGTAAACTTACTAATATTATAAATGCGAAAGTTCGTGAGTGTGGATGTTTGTCACTCTTTCACTCTTAAACGAGTAAACAGATTTGACCGAAATTTGGTAGAGAATGACATTAAAGTCTGTATAACACATTGGCTACTTTTTATCCCGGGAATACTTTCCTGCGGGAAGCAGCATCGGGAACAAATTATACGCTCAGCTAGTAATTAAAATAATTATTAAATTTTTATATTTTCTTAAAGTCTTACATCAGAAACTTCATTATCTTGCAAGCTATCTATAATTTGAAACAGAACATGAATATCTTTTTTTACATAGAATCCAGAACACGCAGACACATTTCTATCTCTACCAGCTGATCACATGAAGTTAGAAGGTCAAGCGCTCCATGTCAAAACTGCACTAAAAAAGGAGAACATACAGAAAGGCAACAAGAAGGAAGCTAACGACAACAGGAACCTGTACTAAGTCAAAAAAGGAGGTTATTGTCACCCATAGTGTACGTATAGAGTTAGGGACCCCACAAAAATGGCAGTACCACATTTGTGTTGTTACAGTTGTGGTAGCGGGTACTAAAGCAGCATTAGGACTGTCAGAATCGGATATGTCTAAGAAACTAGCGCTGGAACGTAGTAAAACGCTGAAGATGGGTGCACAGTTTTCATAACAAATGTGCCATTCAGCCTGGATAATTAACAACTTAAAGAACTCGCAGAACAAACTGGGCCAGTTAAATATAATGCCCTTATCTGCGTAGAAAAAATGACTGATCATTCTAGAGGCTCCGGATTTGTGAAGTTTGCGGTAAGCTGTATTCCTCTGTGTATTATCATTTTCAACTGGTAATAGCCGAATCTCAGAGACCGTATTCTTAGCATTCCATGGATTCTACGTGTGGGCGCCCGCCGGGTCCATAGCGTGGTGGCACAGGGGGGAACACCCCGACGGCGTCTGGGACTTGCGACCCACTCAAGTAGTAGTATACTTACTAATATTATAAATGCGAAAGTTCATGAGTGTGGAGGTTTGTTACTCTTTCACTCTTGAACGAGTGAACAGATTTGACCGAAATTTGGTACAGAATGACATTAAAGTCTGTATAACACATTGGCTACTTTTTATCCCGGCAATACTTTCCTGCGGGAAGCGGCATCGGAAACAAATTATACGCTCAGCTAGTAATTAAATTTGTCATTAAATTTTTGTATTTTCTTAAAGTCTTACATCAGAAACTACATTATCTTGCAAGCTATCCATAATTTGAAACAGAACATGAATATCTTTTTTTACATAGAATCCAGAACCTGCAGACACATTTCTATCTCTACCAGCTGATCAGTTGAAGTTAGAAGGTCAAGCGCTCCATGTCAAAACTGCACTGAAAAAGGAGAACATACAGAAAGGCAACAAGAAGGGAGCTAACGATAACAGGAACCTGTACTTAGTCAAAAAAGGAGGTATGTGTCACTTATAGTGTGTGTATAGAGTTAGGGACCCCACAAAAATGGCAGTACCACATTTGTGTTGTTACAGTTGTGGTAGCGGGTACTAAAGCAGCATTAGGACTGTCAGAATCGGATATGTCTAAGAGACTAGCGCTGGAACGTAGTAAAACGCAGATGTTGAAGAACTTGAACAGGTATGAATGGTGTAAGATTTCTAAGAAGGATAGTGCTTCATAAAGCAGATCCTTGCCGCCCACAAACAACAGGAGTTACGATACGAATTTACCTGTAGTCTGGTAACACAATAGAAAATGGCGACTTTCTCAGTTTATAAAACGACTTATTTATTTTCACCCATTCGTTGCAGTGCTTGTTGTCATCCAAGTAAATGGTAGATTAAATTCTAATAATTTTATAATATAGCCTTTATCTTTAAATTGGGATTAGTACATTGTGTCAATAACATTCCACCATAAAGTTGTACGATGCTGAAGATGGGTGCACAGTTTTCATAACAAATGTGCCGTTCAGCCTGGATAATTAACAACATAAAAAAACTCGCAGAACAAACTGGGCCAGTTAAATGTGCCCTTATCTGCGTAGAAAAAATGACTGATCATTCTAGAGGCTCCGGATTTGTGAAGTTTGCGGTAAGCTGTATTCCTCTGTGTATAATCATTTTCAACTTGTAATAGTCGAATCTCAGAGACCGTATTCTTAGCATTCCATGGATTCTACGTGCGGGCGCCGGGTCCATAGCGTGGCACAGGGGGGAACACCTCGACGGCGTCTGGGACTTGCGACCCTCTCGAGTAGTAGTAAACTTACTAATATTATAAATGCGAAAGTTCGTGAGTGTGGATGTTTGTCACTCTTTCACTCTTAAACGAGTAAACAGATTTGACCGAAATTTGGTAGAGAATGACATTAAAGTCTGTATAACACATTGGCTACTTTTTATCCCGGGAATACTTTCCTGCGGGAAGCAGCATCGGGAACAAATTATACGCTCAGCTAGTAATTAAATTTGTCATTAAATTTTTATATTTTCTTAAAGTCTTACATCAGAAACTACATTATCTTGCAAGCTATCCATAATTTGAAACAGAACATGAATATCTTTTTTTACATAGAATCTAGAACATGCAGACACATTTCTATCTCTACCAGCTGATCACATGAAGTTAGAAGGTCCAGCGTTCCATGTCAAAACTGCACTAAAAAAGGAGAACATACAGAAAGGCAACAAGAAGGAAGCTAACGACAACAGGAACCTGTACTAAGTCAAAAAAGGAGGTATGTGTCACCCATAGTGTGCGTATAGAGTTAGGGACCCCACAAAAATTGCAGTACCACATTTGTGTTGTTACAGTTGTGGTAGCGGGTACTAAAGCAGCATTAGGACTGTCAGAATCGGATATGTCTAAGAGACTAGCGCTGAAACGTAGTAAAACGCAGATGTTGAAGAACTTGAACAGGTATGAATGGTGTACGATTCCTAAGAAGGTTAGTGCTTCATAAAGCAGATCCTTGCCGCCCACAAACAACAGGAGTTACGATACGAATTTACCTGTAGTCTGGTAACACAATAGAAAATGGCGACTTTCTCAGTTTATAAAATGACTTATTTATTTTCACCCATTCGTTGCAGTGCTTGTTGTCATCTAAGTAAATGGTAGATTAAATTCTAATAATTTTATATTATAGCCTTTATCTTTAAATTGGGATTAGTACATTGTGTCAATAACATTCCACCATAAAGTTGTACGATGCTGAAGATGGGTGCACAGTTTTCATAACAAATGTGCCATTCAGCCTGGATAATTAACAACTTAAAGAACTCGCAGAACAAACTGGGCTAGTTAAATATAATGCCCTTATCTGCGTAGAAAAAATGACTGATCATTCTAGAGGCTCCGGATTTGTGAAGTTTGCGGTAAGCTGTATTCCTCTGTGTATTATCATTTTCAATTGGTAATAGCCGAATCTCAGAGACCGTATTCTTAGCATTCCATGGATTCTACGTGTGGGCGCCGGGTCCATAGCGTGGCACAGGGGGGAACACCCCGACGGCGTCTGGGACTTGCGACCCACTCAAGTAGTAGTATACTTACTAATATTATAAATGCGAAAGTTCATGAGTGTGGAGGTTTGTTACTCTTTCACTCTTGAACGAGTGATCAGATTTGACCGAAATTTGGTACAGAATGACATTAAAGTCTGTATAACACATTGGCTACTTTTTATCCGGGCAAAACTTTCCTGCGGGAAGCGGCATCGGAAACAAATTATACGCTCAGCTAGTAATTAAATTTGTCATTAAATTTTTGTATTTTCTTAAAGTCTTACATCAGAAACTACATTATCTTGCAAGCTATCCATAATTTGAAACAGAACATGAATATCTTTTTTTACATAGAATCCAGAACCTGCAGACACATTTCTATCTCTACCAGCTGATCAGTTGAAGTTAGAAGGTCAAGCGCTCCATGTCAAAACTGCACTGAAAAAGGAGAACATACAGAAAGGCAACAAGAAGGGAGCTAACGACAACAGGAACCTGTACTTAGTTAAAAAAGGAGGTATGTGTCACTTATAGTGTGTGTATAGAGTTAGGGACCCCACAAAAATGGCAGTACCACATTTGTGTTGTTACAGTTGTGGTAGCGGGTACTAAAGCAGCATTAGGACTGTCAGAATCGGATATGTCTAAGAGACTAGCGCTGGAACGTAGTAAAACGCAGATGTTGAAGAACTTGAACAGGTATGAATGGTGTAAGATTCCTAAGAAGGTTAGTGCTTCATAAAGCAGATCCTTGCCGCCCACAAACAACAGGAGTTACGATAAGAATTAACCTGTAGTCTGGTAACACAATAGAAAATGGCGACTTTCTCAGTTTATAAAACGATTTATTTATTTTCACCCATTCGTTGCAGTGCTTGTTGTCATCCAAGTAAATGGTAGATTAAATTCTAATATTTTATATTATAGCCTTTATCTTTAGATTGGGATTAGTACATTGTGTCAATAACATTCCACCATAAAGTTGTACGATGCTGAAGATGGGTGCACAGTTTTCATAACAAATGTGCCATTCAGCCTGGATAATTAACAACTTAAAGAACTCGCAGAACAAACTGGGCCAGTTAAATATGCCCTTATCTGCGTAGAAAAAATGACTGATCATTCTAGAGGCTCCGGATTTGTGAAGTTTGCGGTAAGCTGTATTCCTCTGTGTATTATCATTTTCAACTGGTAATAGCCGAATCTTAGCGCCCGTATTCTTAGCATTCCATAGATTCTACGTGCGGGCGCCGGGTCCATAGCGTGGCACTGGGGGGAACACCCCGACTTCGTCTGGGACTTGTGACCCACTCAAGTAGTAGTATACTTACTAATATCATAAATGCGAAAGTTCATGAGTGTGGATGTTTGTTACTCTTTCACTCTTGAACGAGTGAACAGATTTGACCGAAATATGGTACAGAATGACATTAAAGTCTGTATAACACATTGGCTACTTTTTATCCCGAGAATACTTTCCTGCGGGAAGCGGCATCGGGAACAAATTATACGCTCAGCTAGTAATTAAATTTGTCATTAAATTTTTATATTTTCTTAAAGTCTTACATCAGAAACTTCATTATCTTGCAAGCTATCCATAATTTGAAACAGAACATGAATATCTTTTTTTACATAGAATCTAGAACATGCAGACACATTTCTATCTCTACCAGCTGATCACATGAAGTTAGAAGGTCCAGCGTTCCATGTCAAAACTGCACTAAAAAAGGAGAACATACAGAAAGGCAACAAGAAGGAAGCTAACGACAACAGGAACCTGTACTAAGTCAAAAAAGGAGGTATGTGTCACCCATAGTGTGCGTATAGAGTTAGGGACCCCACAAAGATTGCAGTACCACATTTGTGTTGTTACAGTTGTGGTAGCGGGTACTAAAGCAGCATTAGGACTGTCAGAATCGGATATGTCTAAGAGACTAGCGCTGAAACGTAGTAAAACGCAGATGTTGAAGAACTTGAACAGGTATGAATGGTGTAAGATTCCTAAGAAGGTTAGTGCTTCATAAAGCAGATCCTTGCCGCCCACAAACAACAGGAGTTACGATACGAATTTACCTATAGTCTGGTAACACAATAGAAAATGGCGACTTTCTCAGTTTATAAAATGACTTATTTATTTTCACCCATTCGTTGCAGTGCTTGTTGTCATCTAAGTAAATGGTAGATTAAATTCTAATAATTTTATATTATAGCCTTTATCTTTAAATTGGGATTAGTACATTGTGTCAATAACATTCCACCATAAAGTTGTACGATGCTGAAGATGGGTGCACAGTTTTCATAACAAATGTGCCATTCAGCCTGGATAATTAACAACTTAAAGAACTCGCAGAACAAACTGGGCCAGTTAAATATAATGCCCTTATCTGCGTAGAAAAAATGACTGATCATTCTAGAGGCTCCGGATTTGTGAAGTTTGCGGTAAGCTGTATTCCTCTGTGTATTATCATTTTCAACTGGTAATAGCCGAATCTCAGAGACCGTATTCTTAGCATTACATGGATTCTACGTGCGGGCGCCGGGTCCATAGCGTGGCACAGGGGGGAACACCCCGACGGCGTCTGGGACTTGCGACCCACTCAAATAGTAGTATACTTACTAATATTATAAATGCGAAAGTTCATGAGTGTGGATGTTTGTTACTCTTTCACTCTTGAACGAGTGAACAGATTTGACCGAAATTTGGTACAGAATGACATTAAAGTCTGTATAACACATTGGCTACTTTTTATCCCGGCAATACTTTCCTGCGGGAAGCGGCATCGGGAACAAATTATACGCTCAGCTAGTAATTAAATTTGTCATTAAATTTTTGTATTTTCTTAAAGTCTTACATCAGAAACTACATTATCTTGCAAGCTATCCATAATTTGAAACAGAACATGAATATCTTTTTTTACATAGAATCCAGAACCTGCAGACACATTTCTATCTCTACCAGCTGATCAGTTGAAGTTAAAAGGTCAAGCGCTCCATGTCAAAACTGCACAGAAAAAGGAGAACATTCAGAAAGGCAACAAGAAGGAAGCTAACGACAACAGGAAACTGTTCTTAAAGTCTTACATCAGAAACTACATTATCTTGCAAGCTATCCATAATTTCAAACAGAACATGAATATCTTTTTTTACATAGAATCCAGAACATGCAGAAACATTTCTATCTCTACCAGCTGATCAGTTGAAGTTAGAAGGTCAAGCGCTCCATGTCAAAACTGCACTGAAAAAGGAGAACATACAGAAAGGCAACAAGAAGGGAGCTAACGACAACAGGAACCTGTACTTACTCAAAAAAGGAGGTATGTGTCACATATAGTGTGTGTATAGAGTTAGGGACCCCACAAAAATGGCAGTACCACATTTGTGTTGTTACAGTTGTGGTAGCGGGTACTAAAGCAGCATTAGGACTGTCAGAATCAGATATGTCTAAGAGACTAGCGCTGGAACGTAGTAAAACGCAGATGTTGAAGAACTTGAACAGGTATGAATGGTGTAAGATTCCTAAGAAGGATAGTGCTTCATAAAGCAGATCCTTGCCGCCCACAAACAACAGGAGTTACGATACGGATTTACCTGTAGTCTGGTAACACAATAGAAAATGGCAACTTTCTCAGTTTATAAAACGACTTATTTATTTTCACCCATTCGTTGCAGTGCTTGTTGTCATCCAAGTAAATGTTAGATTAAATTGTAATAATTTTATATTATAGCCTTTATCTTTAAATTGGGATTAGTACGTTGTGTCAATAACATTCCGCCATAAAGTTGTACGATGCTGAAGATGGGTGCACAGTTTTCATAACAAATGTGCCATTCAGCCTAGAAAATTAACAACTTAAAGAACTCGCAGAACAAACTGGGCCAGTTAAATATGCCCTTATCAGCGTAGAAAAAATGACTTATCATTCTAGAGACTTCGGATTTGTGAAGTTTGCGGTAAGCTGTATTCCTCTGTGTATTATCATTTTCAACTGGTAATAGCCGAATCTCAGAGACCGTATTCTTAGCATTCCATGGATTCTACGTGCGGGCGCCGGGTCCATAGCGTGGCACAGGGGGGAACACCCCGACGGCGTCTGGGACTTGCGACCCACTCAAGTAGTTGTATACTTACTAATATTATAAATGCGAAAGTTCATGAGTGTGGATGTTTGTTACTCTTTCACTCTTGAATGAGTGAACAAATTTGACCGAAATTTGGTACAGAATGACATTAAAGTCTGTATCACTCATTGGCTACTTTTTATCCCGGGAATACTCTCCTGCGGGAAGCAGCATCGGGAACAAATTATACGCTCAGCTAGTAATTAAAATAATCATTAAATTTTTATACTTTCTTAAGAGGGTTAACACCCAAATACATGATTTCACGCGTTTGAAACGTTTGTTTCTGAAGAAACTACCAATGTTTAGTAAGTATGATTAATGTGTAAGAGTAATATATTTCCTTGTCTAAAAATTGTTCTAATCAAAATAAACGTGGCATAACTAGGTTTTTATTAAAAACAGTGTTTACACACCTCGTTTGAAGAAATTCACGAAACAAGGCATCTTTGCCAATCGGGTGGTATAAAATTAATTGATGTACACAGAAATTAAAGCTGCTATAAGTATCTTCGTATTGTCTTCTTTAATTCCGCCTAAGAAAATTATACCGAAATATATTTCTTATCACCAAAACATGACAAATAAAGTTTCCAAAAAACGTCGTACTTTGATGAACTTCATCACGATTTTTGGTACACTTCTAGTTTACAAAATGGTGATCTTTTTACATTTACAGACTGATCATGATATCACCAATTGAATACATCAGTAATATTCTAGAAACCTCTTTAAACATATCTATAATAACGTAATAAAAAGAGTCCTCAAACTCGATGCACGGGCCGCGAGAAATTAGTACCGGCCGAGGCCTTCCAGGGGGAGGAGGTATCACTTTATTTCCCGCGTTCCCAGTCAGGTATTATCGTAATCTTCGAATACTTTGAGTGTGCTCAACGCCACTTGATACTTTTTCAATTTAGTCCGCGCTGGGTGATAAACCCTCTTAAAGTATTACATCAGAAACTACATTATCTTGCAAGCTATCCATAATTTGAAACAGAACATGAATATTTTTTTAACCGACTTCAAAAAAAGGAGGAGGTTCTCAATTCGTACGCTATGTTTTTTTTTTTTTTTTGTATGTATTTTACGCGATAGCGGCGCCAATTATGGATGGATTTTGCAAAATTCTTTTTTGTTTGAAAGAGGCTACTTCTGAGGTGGTCCCATATCCAGGGTATCAGGATCTGATGCTGGAATCCAGGAGAAATTGAGGGCAACCACCGAAAATTGTAGGGACAACTAGTGCGTTTGTTAACTTTTTGATTAAGTGCTTTAATGTACTAAAATTCAATGAAGGTCTGTAGTCAATCTGATGATGGAACTGAAAGACAGTGGAGGGAATTCCTTAACGATTTACAGCAGTTACCTTGTGTTTCGGCTTGATTGATTTGTGTTGATGAGAACTTTACACCTAGATAGAAATACTTTTCGGTTAACCCGTCACATAAAATAAAAAAATAAAAATTTTAAATAAAAAATAGAACCGACTTCATATAAATCCTTAAAAATAAAATTTCCCTAGCACATAGTAATATGTATTTGGATTTATCGGATTTAATGCAATATAATATTGAAGTTGGTGCCATTAATAATACCTACCTAAACCTATGGGTTTACTTGGCGCCGACTTCAATATGATATTGAATAAAATCTGATAAATCAAAATACGTATTACTATGTGCTAGGGCAATTTTATTTTTAAGGATTTATATGAAGTCGGTTCTATTTTTTATTTAAAATTTTTTTACATAGAATCCAGAACATGCAGACACATTTCTATCTCTACCAGCTGATCAGTTGAAGTTAGAAGGTCAAGCGCTCCATGTCAAAACTGCACTGAAAAAGGAGAACATACAGAAAGGCAACTAGAAGGAAGATAACGACAACAGAAACCTGTTCTTAAAGTCTTACATCAGAAACTACATTATCTTGCAAGCTATCCATAATTTGAAACAGAACATGAATATCTTTTTTTACATAGAATCCAGAACATGCAGAATCATTTCTATCTCTAGCAGCTGATCAGTTGAAGTGAGAAGGGCAAGCGCTCCATGTCAAAACTGCACTGAAAAAGGAGAACATACAGGAAGGCAACAAGAAGGGAGCTAACGACAACAGGAACCTGTACTTAGTCAAAAAAGGAGGTTTTTGGTATTTGTTATTATAGTGACAATAGAAATACATCTTGGGCTCGTAGTCCAGTGGTTAGTGTGCTTGACTACGGATTAGAGGTCGTGGGTTCGATTCCCACCCAGGACAAATCTCTTAGTGTGATGAGCACATTGATATGTTCTGTATCTGGGTGTGTTAAGGTATGTGTCACATTATAGTGTTATAGTATTTATAGTGTGTGTATAGAGTTAGGGACCCCACAAAAATGGCAGTACCATATTTGTATTGTTACAGTTGTGGTAGCGGGTACTAAAGCAGCGGTAGGACTGTCAGAATCGGATATGTCTAAGAGACTAGCGCTGGAACATAGTAAAACGCAGATGTTGCAGAACTTGAAAAGGTATGAATGGTGTAAAATTCCTAAGAAGGTTAGTGCTTCATAAAGCAGATCCTTGCCGCCCACAAACAACAGGAGTTACGATACGAATTTACCTGTAGTCTGGTAACACAATAGAAAATGGCGACTTTCTCAGTTTATAAAACGACTTATTTATTTTCACCCAATCGTTGCAGTGCTTGTTGTCATTAAAATAAATGGTAGATTAAATTCTAATAATTTTATATTATGGCCTTTATCTTTAAATTGCGATTAGTACATTGTGTCAATAACATTCCACCATAAAGTTGTACGATGCTGAAGATGGGTGCACAGTTTTCGTAACAAATGTGCCATTCAGCATGGATAATTAACAACTTAAAGTACTCGAAGAACAAACTGGGCCAGTTAAATATGCCCTTATCTGCGTAGAAAAAATGACTGATCATTCTAGAGGCTCCGGATTTGTGAAGTTTGCGGTAAGCTGTATTCCTCTGTGTATTATCATTTTCAACTTGTAATAGTCGAATCTCAGAGACCGTATTCTTAGCATTCCATGGATTCTACGTGTGGGCGCCCGCCGGGTCCATAGCGTGGCACAGGGGGGAACACCCCGACGGCGTCTGGGACTTGCGACCCACTCAAGTAGTAGTATACTTACTAATATTATAAATGCGAAAGTTCATGAGTGTGGAGGTTTGTTACTCTTTCACTCTTGAACGAGTGAACAGATTTGACCGAAATTTGGTACAGAATGACATTAAAGTCTGTATAACACATTGGCTACTTTTTATCCCGGCAATACTTTCCTGCGGGAAGCGGCATCGGAAACAAATTATACGCTCAGCTAGTAATTAAATTTGTCATTAAATTTTTGTATTTTCTTAAAGTCTTACATCAGAAACTACATTATCTTGCAAGCTATCCATAATTTGAAACAGAACATGAATATCTTTTTTTACATAGAATCCAGAACCTGCAGACACATTTCTATCTCTACCAGCTGATCAGTTGAAGTTAGAAGGTCAAGCGCTCCATGTCAAAACTGCACTGAAAAAGGAGAACATACAGAAAGGCAACAAGAAGGGAGCTAACGATAACAGGAACCTGTACTTAGTCAAAAAAGGAGGTATGTGTCACTTATAGTGTGTGTATAGAGTTAGGGACCCCACAAAAATGGCAGTACCACATTTGTGTTGTTACAGTTGTGGTAGCGGGTACTAAAGCAGCATTAGGACTGTCAGAATCGGATATGTCTAAGAGACTAGCGCTGGAACGTAGTAAAACGCAGATGTTGAAGAACTTGAACAGGTATGAATGGTATAAGATTTCTAAGAAGGATAGTGCTTCATAAAGCAGATCCTTGCCGCCCACAAACAACAGGAGTTACGATACGAATTTACCTGTAGTCTGGTAACACAATAGAAAATGGCGACTTTCTCAGTTTATAAAACGACTTATTTATTTTCACCCATTCGTTGCAGTGCTTGTTGTCATCCAAGTAAATGGTAGATTAAATTCTAATAATTTTATAATATAGCCTTTATCTTTAAATTGAGATTAGTACATTGTGTCAATAACATTCCACGATAAAGTTGTACGATGCTGAAGATGGGTGCACAATTTTCATAACAAATGTGCCGTTCAGCCTGGATAATTAACACCATAAAAAAACTCGCAGAACAAACTGGGCCAGTTAAATGTGCCCTTATCTGCGTAGAAAAAATGACTGATCATTCTAGAGGCTCCGGATTTGTGAAGTTTGCGGTAAGCTGTATTCCTCTGTGTATAATCATTTTCAACTTGTAATAGTCGAATCTCAGAGACCGTATTCTTAGCATTCCATGGATTCTACGTGCGGGCGCCGGGTTCATAGCGTGGCACAGGGGGGAACACCTCGACGGCGTCTGGGACTTGCGACCCTCTCGAGTAGTAGTAAACTTACTAATATTATAAATGCGAAAGTTCGTGAGTGTGGATGTTTGTCACTCTTTCACTCTTAAACGAGTAAACAGATTTGACCGAAATTTGGTAGAGAATGACATTAAAGTCTGTATAACACATTGGCTACTTTTTATCCCGGGAATACTTTCCTGCGGGAAGCAGCATCGGGAACAAATTATACGCTCAGCTAGTAATTAAAATAATTATTAAATTTTTATATTTTCTTAAAGTCTTACATCAGAAACTACATTATCTTGCAAGCTATCTATAATTTGAAACAGAACATGAATATCTTTTTTTACATAGAATCCAGAACACGCAGACACATTTCTATCTCTACCAGCTGATCACATGAAGTTAGAAGGTCAAGCGCTCCATGTCAAAACTGCACTAAAAAAGGAGAACATACAGAAAGGCAACAAGAGGGAAGCTAACGACAACAGGAACCTGTACTAAGTCAAAAAAGGAGGTATGTGTCACCCATAGTGTACGTATAGAGTTAGGGACCCCACAAAAATGGCAGTACCACATTTGTGTTGTTACAGTTGTGGTAGCGGGTACTAAAGCAGCATTAGGACTGTCAGAATCGGATATGTCTAAGAGACTAGCGCTGGAACGTAGTAAAACGCAGATGTTGAAGAACTTGAACAGGTATGAATGGTGTAAGATTCCTAAGAAGGTTAGTGCTTCATAAAGCAGATCCTTGCCGCCCACAAACAACAGGAGTTACGATAAGAATTAACCTGTAGTCTGGTAACACAATAGAAAATGGCGACTTTCTCAGTTTATAAAACGACTTATTTATTTTCACCCATTCGTTGCAGTGCTTGTTGTCATCCAAGTAAATGGTAGATTAAATTCTAATATTTTATATTATAGCCTTTATCTTTAGATTGGGATTAGTACATTGTGTCAATAACATTCCACCATAAAGTTGTACGATGCTGAAGATGGGTGCACAGTTTTCATAACAAATGTGCCATTCAGCCTGGATAATTAACAACTTAAAGAACTCGCAGAACAAACTGGGCCAGTTAAATATGCCCTTATCTGCGTAGAAAAAATGACTGATCATTCTAGAGGCTCCGGATTTGTGAAGTTTGCGGTAAGCTGTATTCCTCTGTGTATTATCATTTTCAACTGGTAATAGCCGAATCTTAGCGCCCGTATTCTTAGCATTCCATAGATTCTACGTGCGGGCGCCGGGTCCATAGCGTGGCACTGGGGGGAACACCCCGACTTCGTCTGGGACTTGTGACCCACTCAAGTAGTAGTATACTTACTAATATCATAAATGCGAAAGTTCATGAGTGTGGATGTTTGTTACTCTTTCACTCTTGAACGAGTGAACAGATTTGACCGAAATATGGTACAGAATGACATTAAAGTCTGTATAACACATTGGCTACTTTTTATCCCGGGAATACTTTCCTGCGGGAAGCGGCATCGGGAACAAATTATACGCTCAGCTAGTAATTAAATTTGTCATTAAATTTTTATATTTTCTTAAAGTCTTACATCAGAAACTACATTATCTTGCAAGCTATCCATAATTTGAAACAGAACATGAATATCTTTTTTTACATAGAATCTAGAACATGCAGACACATTTCTATCTCTACCAGCTGATCACATGAAGTTAGAAGGTCCAGCGTTCCATGTCAAAACTGCACTAAAAAAGGAGAACATACAGAAAGGCAACAAGAAGGAAGCTAACGACAACAGGAACCTGTACTAAGTCAAAAAAGGAGGTATGTGTCACCCATAGTGTGCGTATAGAGTTAGGGACCCCACAAAAATTGCAGTACCACATTTGTGTTGTTACAGTTGTGGTAGCGGGTACTAAAGCAGCATTAGGACTGTCAGAATCGGATATGTCTAAGAGACTAGCGCTGAAACGTAGTAAAACGCAGATGTTGAAGAACTTGAACAGGTATGAATGGTGTAAGATTCCTAAGAAGGTTAGTGCTTCATAAAGCAGATCCTTGCCGCCCACAAACAACAGGAGTTACGATACGAATTTACCTGTAGTCTGGTAACACAATAGAAAATGGCGACTTTCTCAGTTTATAAAATGACTTATTTATTTTCACCCATTCGTTGCAGTGCTTGTTGTCATCTAAGTAAATGGTAGATTAAATTCTAATAATTTTATATTATAGCCTTTATCTTTAAATTGGGATTAGTACATTGTGTCAATAACATTCCACCATAAAGTTGTACGATGCTGAAGATGGGTGCACAGTTTTCATAACAAATGTGCCATTCAGCCTGGATAATTAACAACTTAAAGAACTCGCAGAACAAACTGGGCTAGTTAAATATAATGCCCTTATCTGCGTAGAAAAAATGACTGATCATTCTAGAGGCTCCGGATTTGTGAAGTTTGCGGTAAGCTGTATTCCTCTGTGTATTATCATTTTCAATTGGTAATAGCCGAATCTCAGAGACCGTATTCTTAGCATTCCATGGATTCTACGTGTGGGCGCCGGGTCCATAGCGTGGCACAGGGGGGAACACCCCGACGGCGTCTGGGACTTGCGACCCACTCAAGTAGTAGTATACTTACTAATATTATAAATGCGAAAGTTCATGAGTGTGGAGGTTTGTTACTCTTTCACTCTTGAACGAGTGAACAGATTTGACCGAAATTTGGTACAGAATGACATTAAAGTCTGTATAACACATTGGCTTATTTTTATCCGGGCAAAACTTTCCTGCGGGAAGCGGCATCGGAAACAAATTATACGCTCAGCTAGTAATTAAATTTGTCATTAAATTTTTGTATTTTCTTAAAGTCTTACATCAGAAACTACATTATCTTGCAAGCTATCCATAATTTGAAACAGAACATGAATATCTTTTTTTACATAGAATCCAGAACCTGCAGACACATTTCTATCTCTACCAGCTGATCAGTTGAAGTTAGAAGGTCAAGCGCTCCATGTCAAAACTGCACTGAAAAAGGAGAACATACAGAAAGGCAACAAGAAGGGAGCTAACGACAACAGGAACCTGTACTTAGTCAAAAAAGGAGGTATGTGTCACTTATAGTGTGTGTATAGAGTTAGGGACCCCACAAAAATGGCAGTACCACATTTGTGTTGTTACAGTTGTGGTAGCGGGTACTAAAGCAGCATTAGGACTGTCAGAATCGGATATGTCTAAGAGACTAGCGCTGGAACGTAGTAAAACGCAGATGTTGAAGAACTTGAACAGGTATGAATGGTGTAAGATTCCTAAGAAGGTTAGTGCTTCATAAAGCAGATCCTTGCCGCCCACAAACAACAGGAGTTACGATAAGAATTAACCTGTAGTCTGGTAACACAATAGAAAATGGCGACTTTCTCAGTTTATAAAACGATTTATTTATTTTCACCCATTCGTTGCAGTGCTTGTTGTCATCCAAGTAAATGGTAGATTAAATTCTAATATTTTATATTATAGCCTTTATCTTTAGATTGGGATTAGTACATTGTGTCAATAACATTCCACCATAAAGTTGTACGATGCTGAAGATGGGTGCACAGTTTTCATAACAAATGTGCCATTCAGCCTGGATAATTAACAACTTAAAGAACTCGCAGAACAAACTGGGCCAGTTAAATATGCCCTTATCTGCGTAGAAAAAATGACTGATCATTCTAGAGGCTCCGGATTTGTGAAGTTTGCGGTAAGCTGTATTCCTCTGTGTATTATCATTTTCAACTGGTAATAGCCGAATCTTAGCGCCCGTATTCTTAGCATTCCATAGATTCTACGTGCGGGCGCCGGGTCCATAGCGTGGCACTGGGGGGAACACCCCGACTTCGTCTGGGACTTGTGACCCACTCAAGTAGTAGTATACTTACTAATATCATAAATGCGAAAGTTCATGAGTGTGGATGTTTGTTACTCTTTCACTCTTGAACGAGTGAACAGATTTGACCGAAATATGGTACAGAATGACATTAAAGTCTGTATAACACATTGGCTACTTTTTATCCCGGGAATACTTTCCTGCGGGAAGCGGCATCGGGAACAAATTATACGCTCAGCTAGTAATTAAATTTGTCATTAAATTTTTATATTTTCTTAAAGTCTTACATCAGAAACTACATTATCTTGCAAGCTATCCATAATTTGAAACAGAACATGAATATCTTTTTTTACATAGAATCTAGAACATGCAGACACATTTCTATCTCTACCAGCTGATCACATGAAGTTAGAAGGTCCAGCGTTCCATGTCAAAACTGCACTAAAAAAGGAGAACATACAGAAAGGCAACAAGAAGGAAGCTAACGACAACAGGAACCTGTACTAAGTCAAAAAAGGAGGTATGTGTCACCCATAGTGTGCGTATAGAGTTGGGGACCCCACAAAAATTGCAGTACCACATTTGTGTTGTTACAGTTGTGGTAGCGGGTACTAAAGCAGCATTAGGACTGTCAGAATCGGATATGTCTAAGAGACTAGCGCTGAAACGTAGTAAAACGCAGATGTTGAAGAACTTGAACAGGTATGAATGGTGTAAGATTCCTAAGAAGGTTAGTGCTTCATAAAGCAGATCCTTGCCGCCCACAAACAACAGGAGTTACGATACGAATTTACCTGTAGTCTGGTAACACAATAGAAAATGGCGACTTTCTCAGTTTATAAAATGACTTATTTATTTTCACCCATTCGTTGCAGTGCTTGTTGTCATCTAAGTAAATGGTAGATTAAATTCTAATAATTTTATATTATAGCCTTTATCTTTAAATTGGGATTAGTACATTGTGTCAATAACATTCCACCATAAAGTTGTACGATGCTGAAGATGGGTGCACAGTTTTCATAACAAATGTGCCATTCAGCCTGGATAATTAACAACTTAAAGAACTCGCAGAACAAACTGGGCTAGTTAAATATAATGCCCTTATCTGCGTAGAAAAAATGACTGATCATTCTAGAGGCTCCGGATTTGTGAAGTTTGCGGTAAGCTGTATTCCTCTGTGTATTATCATTTTCAATTGGTAATAGCCGAATCTCAGAGACCGTATTCTTAGCATTCCATGGATTCTACGTGTGGGCGCCGGGTCCATAGCGTGGCACAGGGGGGAACACCCCGACGGCGTCTGGGACTTGCGACCCACTCAAGTAGTAGTATACTTACTAATATTATAAATGCGAAAGTTCATGAGTGTGGAGGTTTGTTACTCTTTCACTCTTGAACGAGTGAACAGATTTGACCGAAATTTGGTACAGAATGACATTAAAGTCTGTATAACACATTGGCTTATTTTTATCCGGGCAAAACTTTCCTGCGGGAAGCGGCATCGGAAACAAATTATACGCTCAGCTAGTAATTAAATTTGTCATTAAATTTTTGTATTTTCTTAAAGTCTTACATCAGAAACTACATTATCTTGCAAGCTATCCATAATTTGAAACAGAACATGAATATCTTTTTTTACATAGAATCCAGAACCTGCAGACACATTTCTATCTCTACCAGCTGATCAGTTGAAGTTAGAAGGTCAAGCGCTCCATGTCAAAACTGCACTGAAAAAGGAGAACATACAGAAAGGCAACAAGAAGGGAGCTAACGACAACAGGAACCTGTACTTAGTCAAAAAAGGAGGTATGTGTCACTTATAGTGTGTGTATAGAGTTAGGGACCCCACAAAAATGGCAGTACCACATTTGTGTTGTTACAGTTGTGGTAGCGGGTACTAAAGCAGCATTAGGACTGTCAGAATCGGATATGTCTAAGAGACTAGCGCTGGAACGTAGTAAAACGCAGATGTTGAAGAACTTGAACAGGTATGAATGGTGTAAGATTCCTAAGAAGGTTAGTGCTTCATAAAGCAGATCCTTGCCGCCCACAAACAACAGGAGTTACGATAAGAATTAACCTGTAGTCTGGTAACACAATAGAAAATGGCGACTTTCTCAGTTTATAAAACGATTTATTTATTTTCACCCATTCGTTGCAGTGCTTGTTGTCATCCAAGTAAATGGTAGATTAAATTCTAATATTTTATATTATAGCCTTTATCTTTAGATTGGGATTAGTACATTGTGTCAATAACATTCCACCATAAAGTTGTACGATGCTGAAGATGGGTGCACAGTTTTCATAACAAATGTGCCATTCAGCCTGGATAATTAACAACTTAAAGAACTCGCAGAACAAACTGGGCCAGTTAAATATGCCCTTATCTGCGTAGAAAAAATGACTGATCATTCTAGAGGCTCCGGATTTGTGAAGTTTGCGGTAAGCTGTATTCCTCTGTGTATTATCATTTTCAACTGGTAATAGCCGAATCTTAGCGCCCGTATTCTTAGCATTCCATAGATTCTACGTGCGGGCGCCGGGTCCATAGCGTGGCACTGGGGGGAACACCCCGACTTCGTCTGGGACTTGTGACCCACTCAAGTAGTAGTATACTTACTAATATCATAAATGCGAAAGTTCATGAGTGTGGATGTTTGTTACTCTTTCACTCTTGAACGAGTGAACAGATTTGACCGAAATATGGTACAGAATGACATTAAAGTCTGTATAACACATTGGCTACTTTTTATCCCGAGAATACTTTCCTGCGGGAAGCGGCATCGGGAACAAATTATACGCTCAGCTAGTAATTAAATTTGTCATTAAATTTTTATATTTTCTTAAAGTCTTACATCAGAAACTTCATTATCTTGCAAGCTATCCATAATTTGAAACAGAACATGAATATCTTTTTTTACATAGAATCTAGAACATGCAGACACATTTCTATCTCTACCAGCTGATCACATGAAGTTAGAAGGTCCAGCGTTCCATGTCAAAACTGCACTAAAAAAGGAGAACATACAGAAAGGCAACAAGAAGGAAGCTAACGACAACAGGAACCTGTACTAAGTCAAAAAAGGAGGTATGTGTCACCCATAGTGTGCGTATAGAGTTAGGGACCCCACAAAGATTGCAGTACCACATTTGTGTTGTTACAGTTGTGGTAGCGGGTACTAAAGCAGCATTAGGACTGTCAGAATCGGATATGTCTAAGAGACTAGCGCTGAAACGTAGTAAAACGCAGATGTTGAAGAACTTGAACAGGTATGAATGGTGTAAGATTCCTAAGAAGGTTAGTGCTTCATAAAGCAGATCCTTGCCGCCCACAAACAACAGGAGTTACGATACGAATTTACCTATAGTCTGGTAACACAATAGAAAATGGCGACTTTCTCAGTTTATAAAATGACTTATTTATTTTCACCCATTCGTTGCAGTGCTTGTTGTCATCTAAGTAAATGGTAGATTAAATTCTAATAATTTTATATTATAGCCTTTATCTTTAAATTGGGATTAGTACATTGTGTCAATAACATTCCACCATAAAGTTGTACGATGCTGAAGATGGGTGCACAGTTTTCATAACAAATGTGCCATTCAGCCTGGATAATTAACAACTTAAAGAACTCGCAGAACAAACTGGGCCAGTTAAATATAATGCCCTTATCTGCGTAGAAAAAATGACTGATCATTCTAGAGGCTCCGGATTTGTGAAGTTTGCGGTAAGCTGTATTCCTCTGTGTATTATCATTTTCAACTGGTAATAGCCGAATCTCAGAGACCGTATTCTTAGCATTACATGGATTCTACGTGCGGGCGCCGGGTCCATAGCGTGGCACAGGGGGGAACACCCCGACGGCGTCTGGGACTTGCGACCCACTCAAATAGTAGTATACTTACTAATATTATAAATGCGAAAGTTCATGAGTGTGGATGTTTGTTACTCTTTCACTCTTGAACGAGTGAACAGATTTGACCGAAATTTGGTACAGAATGACATTAAAGTCTGTATAACACATTGGCTACTTTTTATCCCGGCAATACTTTCCTGCGGGAAGCGGCATCGGGAACAAATTATACGCTCAGCTAGTAATTAAATTTGTCATTAAATTTTTGTATTTTCTTAAAGTCTTACATCAGAAACTACATTATCTTGCAAGCTATCCATAATTTGAAACAGAACATGAATATCTTTTTTTACATAGAATCCAGAACCTGCAGACACATTTCTATCTCTACCAGCTGATCAGTTGAAGTTAAAAGGTCAAGCGCTCCATGTCAAAACTGCACAGAAAAAGGAGAACATTCAGAAAGGCAACAAGAAGGAAGCTAACGACAACAGGAAACTGTTCTTAAAGTCTTACATCAGAAACTACATTATCTTGCAAGCTATCCATAATTTCAAACAGAACATGAATATCTTTTTTTACATAGAATCCAGAACATGCAGAAACATTTCTATCTCTACCAGCTGATCAGTTGAAGTTAGAAGGTCAAGCGCTCCATGTCAAAACTGCACTGAAAAAGGAGAACATACAGAAAGGCAACAAGAAGGGAGCTAACGACAACAGGAACCTGTACTTACTCAAAAAAGGAGGTATGTGTCACATATAGTGTGTGTATAGAGTTAGGGACCCCACAAAAATGGCAGTACCACATTTGTGTTGTTACAGTTGTGGTAGCGGGTACTAAAGCAGCATTAGGACTGTCAGAATCGGATATGTCTAAGAGACTAGCGCTGGAACGTAGTAAAACGCAGATGTTGAAGAACTTGAACAGGTATGAATGGTGTAAGATTCCTAAGAAGGATAGTGCTTCATAAAGCAGATCCTTGCCGCCCACAAACAACAGGAGTTACGATACGGATTTACCTGTAGTCTGGTAACACAATAGAAAATGGCAACTTTCTCAGTTTATAAAACGACTTATTTATTTTCACCCATTCGTTGCAGTGCTTGTTGTCATCCAAGTAAATGTTAGATTAAATTGTAATAATTTTATATTATAGCCTTTATCTTTAAATTGGGATTAGTACGTTGTGTCAATAACATTCCGCCATAAAGTTGTACGATGCTGAAGATGGGTGCACAGTTTTCATAACAAATGTGCCATTCAGCCTGGAAAATTAACAACTTAAAGAACTCGCAGAACAAACTGGGCCAGTTAAATATGCCCTTATCAGCGTAGAAAAAATGACTTATCATTCTAGAGACTTCGGATTTGTGAAGTTTGCGGTAAGCTGTATTCCTCTGTGTATTATCATTTTCAACTGGTAATAGCCGAATCTCAGAGACCGTATTCTTAGCATTCCATGGATTCTACGTGCGGGCGCCGGGTCCATAGCGTGGCACAGGGGGGAACACCCCGACGGCGTCTGGGACTTGCGACCCACTCAAGTAGTTGTATACTTACTAATATTATAAATGCGAAAGTTCATGAGTGTGGATGTTTGTTACTCTTTCACTCTTGAATGAGTGAACAAATTTGACCGAAATTTGGTACAGAATGACATTAAAGTCTGTATCACTCATTGGCTACTTTTTATCCCGGGAATACTCTCCTGCGGGAAGCAGCATCGGGAACAAATTATACGCTCAGCTAGTAATTAAAATAATCATTAAATTTTTATACTTTCTTAAGAGGGTTAACACCCAAATACATGATTTCACGCGTTTGAAACGTTTGTTTCTGAAGAAACTACCAATGTTTAGTAAGTATGATTAATGTGTAAGAGTAATATATTTCCTTGTCTAAAAATTGTTCTAATCAAAATAAACGTGGCATAACTAGGTTTTTATTAAAAACAGTGTTTACACACCTCGTTTGAAGAAATTCACGAAACAAGGCATCTTTGCCAATCGGGTGGTATAAAATTAATTGATGTACACAGAAATTAAAGCTGCTATAAGTATCTTCGTATTGTCTTCTTTAATTCCGCCTAAGAAAATTATACCGAAATATATTTCTTATCACCAAAACATGACAAATAAAGTTTCCAAAAAACGTCGTACTTTGATGAACTTCATCACGATTTTTGGTACACTTCTAGTTTACAAAATGGTGATCTTTTTACATTTACAGACTGATCATGATATCACCAATTGAATACATCAGTAATATTCTAGAAACCTCTTTAAACATATCTATAATAACGTAATAAAAAGAGTCCTCAAACTCGATGCATGGGCCGCGAGAAATTAGTACCGGCCGAGGCCTTCCAGGGGGAGGAGGTATCACTTTATTTCCCGCGTTCCCAGTCAGGTATTATCGTAATCTTCGAATACTTTGAGTGTGCTCAACGCCACTTGATACTTTTTCAATTTAGTCCGCGCTGGGTGATAAACCCTCTTAAAGTCTTACATCAGAAACTACATTATCTTGCAAGCTATCCATAATTTGAAACAGAACATGAATATTTTTTTAACCGACTTCAAAAAAAGGAGGAGGTTCTCAATTCGTACGCTATGTTTTTTTTTTTTTTGTATGTATTTTACGCGATAGCGGCGCCAATTATGGATGGATTTTGCAAAATTCTTTTTTGTTTGAAAGAGGCTACTTCTGAGGTGGTCCCATATCCAGGGTATCAGGATCTGATGCTGGAATCCAGGAGAAATTGAGGGCAACCACCGAAAATTGTAGGGACAACTAGTGCGTTTGTTAACTTTTTGATTAAGTGCTTTAATGTACTAAAATTCAATGAAGGTCTGTAGTCAATCTGATGATGGAACTGAAAGACAGTGGAGGGAATTCCTTAACGATTTACAGCAGTTACCTTGTGTTTCGGCTTGATTGATTTGTGTTGATGAGAACTTTACACCTAGATAGAAATACTTTTCGGTTAACCCGTCACATAAAATAAAAAAATAAAAATTTTAAATAAAAAATAGAACCGACTTCATATAAATCCTTAAAAATAAAATTTCCCTAGCACATAGTAATATGTATTTGGATTTATCGGATTTAATTCAATATAATATTGAAGTTGGTGCCATTAATAATACCTACCTAAACCTATGGGTTTACTTGGCGCCGACTTCAATATGATATTGAATAAAATCTGATAAATCAAAATACGTATTACTATGTGCTAGGGCAATTTTATTTTTAAGGATTTATATGAAGTCGGTTCTATTTTTTATTTAAAATTTTTTTACATAGAATCCAGAACATGCAGACACATTTCTATCTCTACCAGCTGATCAGTTGAAGTTAGAAGGTCAAGCGCTCCATGTCAAAACTGCACTGAAAAAGGAGAACATACAGAAAGGCAACTAGAAGGAAGATAACGACAACAGAAACCTGTTCTTAAAGTCTTACATCAGAAACTACATTATCTTGCAAGCTATCCATAATTTGAAACAGAACATGAATATCTTTTTTTACATAGAATCCAGAACATGCAGAATCATTTCTATCTCTAGCAGCTGATCAGTTGAAGTGAGAAGGGCAAGCGCTCCATGTCAAAACTGCACTGAAAAAGGAGAACATACAGAAAGGCAACAAGAAGGGAGCTAACGACAACAGGAACCTGTACTTAGTCAAAAAAGGAGGTTTTTGGTATTTGTTATTATAGTGACAATAGAAATACATCTTGGGCTCGTAGTCCAGTGGTTAGTGTGCTTGACTACGGATTAGAGGTCGTGGGTTCGATTCCCACCCAGGACAAATCTCTTAGTGTGATGAGCACATTGATATGTTCTGTATCTGGGTGTGTTAAGGTATGTGTCACATTATAGTGTGTGTATAGAGTTAGGGACCCCACAAAAATGGCAGTACCATATTTGTATTGTTACAGTTGTGGTAGCGGGTACTAAAGCAGCGGTAGGACTGTCAGAATCGGATATGTCTAAGAGACTAGCGCTGGAACATAGTAAAACGCAGATGTTGCAGAACTTGAAAAGGTATGAATGGTGTAAAATTCCTAAGAAGGTTAGTGCTTCATAAAGCAGATCCTTGCCGCCCACAAACAACAGGAGTTACGATACGAATTTACCTGTAGTCTGGTAACACAATAGAAAATGGCGACTTTCTCAGTTTATAAAACGACTTATTTATTTTCACCCAATCGTTGCAGTGCTTGTTGTCATTAAAATAAATGGTAGATTAAATTCTAATAATTTTATATTATGGCCTTTATCTTTAAATTGCGATTAGTACATTGTGTCAATAACATTCCACCATAAAGTTGTACGATGCTGAAGATGGGTGCACAGTTTTCGTAACAAATGTGCCATTCAGCATGGATAATTAACAACTTAAAGTACTCGAAGAACAAACTGGGCCAGTTAAATATGCCCTTATCTGCGTAGAAAAAATGACTGATCATTCTAGAGGCTCCAGATTTGTGAAGTTTGCGGTAAGCTGTATTCCTCTGTGTATTATCATTTTCAACTTGTAATAGTCGAATCTCAGAGACCGTATTCTTAGCATTCCATGGATTCTACGTGCGGGTGCCGGGTCCATAGCGTCGCACAGGGGGGAACACCCCGACGGCGTCTGGGACTTGCGACCCACTCGAGTAGTAGTATACTTACTAATATTATAAATGCGAAAGTTCGTGAGTGTGGATGTTTGTCACTCTTTCACTCTTAAACGAGTAAACAGATTTGACCGAAATTTGGTAGAGAATGACATTAAAGTCTGTATAACACATTGGCTACTTTTTATCCCGGGAATACTTTCCTGCGGGAAGCAGCATCGGGAAAAAATTATACGCTCAGCTCGTAATTAAAATAATCATTAACTTTTTATATTTTCTTAAAGTCTTACATCAGAAACTACATTATCTTGCAAGCTATCCATAATTTGAAACAGAACATGAATATCTTTTTTTACATAGAATCCAGAACACGCAGACACATTTCTATCTCTACCAGCTGATCACATGAAGTTAGAAGGTCAAGCGCTCCATGTCAAAACTGCACTGAAAAAGGAGAACATACAGAAAGGCAACAAGAAGGAAGCTAACGACAACAGGAACCTGTTCTTAAAGTCTTACATCAGAAACTACATTATCTTGCAAGCTATCCATAATTTGAAACAGAACCTGAATATCTTTTTTTACATAGAATCCAGAACATGCAGAAACATTTCTATCTCTACCAGCTGATCAGTTGAAATTAGAAGGTCAAGCGCTCCATGTCAAAACTGCACTGAAAAAGGAGAACATACAGAAAGGCAACAAGAAGAGAGCTAACGACAACAGGAACCTGTACTTAGTCAAAAAAGGAGGTATGTGTCACATATAGTGTGTGAATAGAGTTAGGGACCCCACAAAATTGGCAGTACCACATTTGTGTTGTTACAGTTTTGGGAGCGGGTACTAAAGCAGCGGTAGGACTGTCAGAATCGGATATGTCTAAGAGACTAGCGCTGGAACGTAGTAAAACGCAGATATTGAAGAACTTGAACAGGTATGAATGGTGTAAGATTCCTAAGAAGGTTAGTGCTTCATAAAGCAGATCCTTGCCGCCCACAAACAACAGGAGTTACGATACGAATTTACCTGTAGTCTGGTAACACAATAGAAAATGGCGACTTTCTCAGTTTATAAAACGACTCATTTATTTTCACCCATTCGTTGCAGTGCTTGTTGTCATTAAAGTAAATGGTAAATAAAATTGTAATAATTTTATATTATAGCCTTTATCTTTAAATTGGGATTAGTACATTGTGTCAATAACATTCCACCATAAAGTTGTACGATACTGAAGATGGGTGCACAGTTTTCATAACAAATGTGACATTCAGCCTGGAAAATTAACAACTTAAAGAACTCGCAGAACAAACTGGGCCAGTTAAATATGCCCTTATCTGCGTAGAAAAAATGACTGATCATTCTAGAGGCTCCGGATTTGTGAAGTTTGCGGTAAGCTGTATTCCTCTGTGTATTATCATTTTCAACTGGTAATAGCCGAATCTCAGAGACCGTATTCTTAGCATTCCATGGATTCTACGTGCGGGCGCCGGGTCCATAGCGTGGCACAGGGGGGAACACCCCGACGGCGTCTGGGACTTGCGACCCACTCAATTAGTAGTATACTTACTAATATTATAAATGCGAAAGTTCATGAGTGTGGATGTTTGTTACTCTTTCACTCTTGAACGAGTGAACAGATTTGACCGAAATTTGGTACAGAATGACATTAAAGTCTGTATAACACATTGGCTACTTTTTATCCCGGGAATACTTTCCTGCGGGAAGCGGCATCGGGAACAAATTATACGCTCAGCTAGAAATTAAATTTGTCATTAAATTTTTATATTTTCCTAAAGTCTTACATCAGAAACTACATTATCTTGCAAGCTATCCATAATTTGAAACAGAACATGAATATCTTTTTTACATAGAATCCAGAACACGCAGACACATTTCTATCTCTACCAGCTGATCACATGAAGTTAGAAGGTCAAGCACTCCATGTCAAAACTGCACTGAAAAAGGAGAACATACAGAAAGGCAACAAGAAGGAAGCTAACGACAACAGGAACCTGTTCTTAAAGTCTTACATCAGAAACTACATTATCTTGCAAGCTATCCATAATTTGAAACAGAACATGAATATCTTTTTTTACATAGAATCCATAACATGCAGAAACATTTCTATCTCTACCAGCTGATCAGTTGAAATTAGAAGGTCAAGCGCTCCATGTCAAAACTGCACTGAAAAAGGAGAACATACAGAAAGGCAACAAGAAGGGAGCTAACGACAAAAGGAACCTGTACTTAGTCAAAAAAGGAGGTATGTGTCACATATAGTGTTTATATAGAGTTAGGGACCCCACAAAATTCGCAGTACCACATTTGTGTTGTTACAGTTGTGGGAGCGGGTACTAAAGCAGCGGTAGGACTGTCAGAATCGGATATGTCTAAGAGACTAGCGCTGGAACGTAGTAAAACGCAGATGTTGAAGAACTTGAACAGGTATGAATGGTGTAAGATTCCTAAGAAGGTTAGTGCTTCATAAAGCAGATCCTTGCCGCCCACAAGCAACAGGAGTTAAGATACGAATTTACCTGTAGTCTGGTAACACAATAGAAAATGGCGACTTTCTCAGTTTATAAAACGACTTATTTATTTTCACCCATTCGTTGCAGTGCTTGTTGTCATCCAAGTAAATGGTAGAGTAAATTCTAATAATTTTATATTATAGCCTTTATCTTTAAATTGGGATTAGTACATTGTGTCAATAATATTCCACCATAAAGTTGTACGATGCTGAAGATGGGTGCACAGTTTTCATAACAAATGTGCCATTCAGCCTGGATAATTAACAACTTAAAGAACTCGCAAATCAAACTGGGCCAGTTAAATATGCACTTATCTGCGTAGAAAAATGACTGATCATTCTAGAGGCTCCGGATTTGTGAAGTTTACGGTAAGCTGTATTCCTCTGTGTATTATCATTTTCAACTGGTAATAGCCGAATCTCAGAGACCGTATTCTTAGCATTCCATGGATTCTACGTGCGGGCGCTGGGTCCATAGCGTGGCACAGGGGCAAACACCCCGACGGCGTCTGGGACTTGCGACCCACTCAAGTAGTAGTATACTTACTAATATTATAAATGCAAAAGTTCATGAGTGTGGATGTTTGTTAATCTTTCACTCTTGTACGAGTAAACAGATTTGACCGAAATTTGGTACAGAATGACATTAAAGTCTTTTTAACACATTGGCTACTTTTTATCCCGGGAATACTTTCCTGCGGGAAGCGGCATCGGGAACAAATTATACGCTCAGCTAGTAATTAAATTTGTCATTAAATTTTTATATTTTCTTAAAGTCTTACATCAGAAACTACATTATCTTGCAAGCTATCCATAATTTGAAACAGAACATGAATATCTTTTTTTACCTAGAATCCAGAACACGCAGACACATTTCTATCTCTACCAGCTGATCACATGAAGTTAGAAGGTCAAGCGCTCCATGTCAAAACTGCACTGAAAAAGGAGAACATACAGAAAGGCAACAAGAAGGAAGCTAACGACAACAGGAACCTGTTCTTAAAGTCTTACATCAGAAACTACATTATCTTGCAAGCTATCCATAATTTGAAACAGAACATGAATATCTTTTTTACATAAAATCCAGAACATGCAGAAACATTTCTATCTTTACCAGCTGATCAGTTGAAGTTAGAAGGTCAAGCGCTCCATGTCAAAACTGCACTGAAAAAGGAGAACATACAGAAAGGCAACAAGAAGGAAGCTAACGACAACAGGAACCTGTTCTTAAAGTCTTACATCAGAAACTACATTATCTTGCAAGCTATCCATAATTTGAAACAGAACATGAATATCTTTTTTTACATAGAATCCAGAACATGCAGACACATTTCTATCTCTACCAGCTGATCAGTTGAAGTTAGAAGGTCAAGCGCTCCATGTCACAACTGCACCGAAAAAGGAGAACACACCGAAAGGCCACAAGAAGGAAGCTAACGACAACAGGAACCTGTTCTTAAAGTCTTACATCAGAAACTACATTATCTTGCAAGCTATCCATAATTTGAAACAGAACATGAATATCTTTTTTACATAGAATCCAGAACATGCAGAAACATTTCTATCTCTACCAGCTGATCAGTTGAAGTTAGAAGGTCAAGCGCTCCATGTCAAAACTGCACTGAAAAAGGAGAACATACAGAAAGGCAACAAGAAGGGAGCTAACGACAACAGGAAACTGTACTTAGTCAAAAAAGGAGGTATGTGTCACATATAGTGTGTGTATAGAGTTAGGGACCCCACAAAAATGGCAGTACCACATTTGTGTTGTTACAGTTGTGGTAGCGGGTACTAAAGCAGCGGTAGGACTGTCAGAATCGGATATGTCTAAGAGACTAGCGCTGGAACGTAGTAAAACGCAGATGTTGAAGAACTTGAACAGGTATGAATGGTGTAAGATTCCTAAGAAGGTTAGTGCTTCATAAAGCAGATCCTTGCCGCCCACAAACAACAGGAGTTACGATACGAATTTACCTGTAGTCTGGTAACACAATAGAAGATGGCGACTTTCTCAGTTTATAAAACGACTCATTTATTTTCACCCATTCGTTGCAGTGCTTGTTGTCATCCAAGTAAATGGTAGATTAAATTGTAATAATTTTATATTATAGCCTTTATCTTTAAATTGGGATTAGTACATTGTGTCAATAACATTCCACAATAAAGTTGTACGATGCTGAAGATGGGTGCACAGTTTTCATAACAAATGTGTCATTCAGCCTGGATTATTAACAACTTAAAGAACTCGCAGAACAAACTGGGCCAGTTAAATATGCCCTTATCGGCGTAGAAAAAATGACTGATCATTCTAGAGGCAACGGATTTGTGAAGTTTGCGGTAAGCTGTATTCCCTTGTGTATTATCATTTTCAACTGGTAATAGCCGAATCTCAGAGACCGTATTCTTAGCATTCCATGGAATCTACGTGCGGGCGCCGGGACCATAGCGTGGCACAGGGGGGAACACCCCGACGGCGTCTGGGACTTGTGACCCACTCGAGTAGTAGTATACTTACTAATATTATAAATGCGAAAGTTCGTGAGTGTGGATGTTTGTCACTCTTTCACTCTTAAACGAGTAAACAGATTTGACCGAAATTTGGTAGAAAATGACATTAAAGTCTGAATAACACATTGGCTACTTTTTATCCCGGGAATACTTTTCTGCGGGAAGCAGCATCGGGAACAAATTATACGCTCAGCTAGTAATGAAAATAATAATTAAATTTTTATATTTTCTTAAAGTCTTACATCAGAAACTACATTATCTTGCAAGCTATCCATAATTTGAAACAGAACATGAATATCTTTTTTTACTTAGAATCCAGAACATGCAGACACATTTCTATCTCTACCAGCTGTTCAGTTGAAGTTAGAAGGTCAAGCGCTCCATGTCAGAACTGCACTGAAAAAGGAGAACACACAGAAAGGCAACCAGAAGGAAGCTAACGACAACAGGAACCTGTACTAAGTCAAAAAAGGAGGTATGTGTCACCCATAGTGTGCGTATAGAGTTAGGGACCCCTCAAAAATGGCAGTATCACATTTGTGTTGTTACAGTTGTGGTAGCGGGTACTAAAGCAGCGGTAGGACTGTCAGAATCGGATATGTCTAAGAGACTAGCGCTGTAACGTAGTAAAACGCAGATGTTGAAGAACTTGAACAGGTATGAATGGTGTAAGATTCCTAAGAAGGTTAGTGCTTCATAAAGCAGATCCTTGCCGCCCACAAACAACAGGAGTTACGATACGAATTTACCTGTAGCCTGGTAACACAATAGAAAATGGCGACTTTCTCAGTTTATAAAACGACTTATTTATTTTTACCCAATCGTTGCAGTGCTTGTTGTCATCCAAGTAAATGGTAGATTAAATTCTAATAATTTTATATTATAGCCTTTATCTTTAAATTGGGATTAGTACATTGTGTTAATAACACTCCACCATAAAGTTGTAGGATGCTGAAGATGGGTGCACAGTTTTCATAACAAATGTGCCATTCAGCCTGGATAATTAACAACTTAAAGAACTCGCAGAACAAACTGGGCCAGTTAAATATGCCCTTATCGGCGTAGAAAAAATGACTGATCATTCTAGAGGCAACGGATTTGTGAAGTTTGCGGTAAGCTGTATTCCCTTGTGTATTATCATTTTCAACTGGTAATAGCCGAATCTCAGAGACCGTATTCTTAGCATTCCATGGAATCTACGTGCGGGCGCCGGGACCATAGCGTGGCACAGGGGGGAACACCCCGACGGCGTCTGGGACTTGTGACCTACTCAAGTAGTAGTATACTTACTTATATTATAAATGCGAAAGTTCATGAGTGTGGATGTTTGTTACTCTTTCACTCTTGAACGAGTGAACAGATTTGACCGAAACTTGGTACAGAGTGACATTAAAGTCTGTATAACCCATTGGCTACTTTTTATCCCGGAAATATCTTCCTGCGGGAAGCGGCATCGGGAACAAATTATACGCTCAGCTAGTAATTAAATTTGTCATTAAATTTTTGTATTTTCTTAAAGTCTTACATCAGAAACTACATTATCTTGCAAGCTATCCATAATTTGAAACAGAACATGAATATCTTTTTTTACATAGAATCCAGAACATGCAGACACATTTCTATCTCTACCAGCTGATCAGTTGAAGTTAGAAGGTCAAGCGCTCCATGTCAAAACTGCACTGAAAAAGGAGAACATACAGAAAGGCAACAAGAAGGAAGCTAACGACAACAGGAACCTGTTCTTAAAGTCTTACATCAGAAACTACATTATCATGCAAGCTATCCATAATTTGAAACAGAACATGAATATCTTTTTTTACATAGAATCCAGAACATGCAGAAACATTTCTATCTCTACCAGCTGATCAGTTGAAGTTAGAAGGTCAAGCGCTTCATGTCAAAACTGCACTGAAAAAGGAGAACATACAGAAAGGCAACAAGAAGGGAGCTAACGACAACAGGAAACTGTACTTAGTCAAAAAAGGAGGTATGTGTCACATATAGTGTGTGTATAGAGATAGGGACCCCACAAAAATGGCAGTACCACATTTGTGTTGTTACAGTTGTGGTAGCGGGTACTAAAGCAGCGGTAGGACTGTCAGAATCGGATATGTCTAAGAGACTAGCGCTGGAACGTAGTAAAACGCAGATGTTGAAGAACTTGAACAGGTATGAATGGTGTAAGATTCCTTAGAAGGTTAGTGCTTCATAAAGCAGATCCTTGCCGCCCACAAACAACAGGAGTTAAGATACGAATTTACCTGTAGTCTGGTAACACAATAGAAAATGGCGACTTTCTCAGTTTATAAAACGACTTATTTATTTTCACCATTCGTTGCAGTGCTTGTTGTCATCCAAGTAAATGGTAGATTAAATTCTAATAATTTTATATTATAGCCTTTATCTTTAAATTGGGATTAGTACATTGTGTCAATAACATTCCACCATAAAGTTGTACGATGCTGAAGATGGGTGCACAGTTTTCATAACAAATGTGCCATTCAGCCTGGATAATTAACAACTTAAATAACTCGCAAAACAAACTGGGCCAGTTAAATATGCACTTATCTGCGTAGAAAAATGACTGATCATTCTAGAAGCTCCGGATTTGTGAAGTTTGCGGTAAGCTGTATTCCTCTGTGTATTATCATTTTCAACTGGTAATAGCCGAATCTCAGAGACCGTATTCTTAGCATTCCATGGATTCTACGTGCGGGCGCTGGGTCCATAGCGTGGCACAGGGGGGAACACCCCGACGGCGTCTGGGACTTGCGACCCACTCAAGTAGTAGTATACTTACTAATATTATAAATGCAAAAGTTCATGAGTGTGGATGTTTGTTACTCTTTCACTCTTGTACGAGTAAACAGATTTGACCGAAATTTGGTACAGAATGACATTAAAGTCTTTTTAACACATTGGCTACTTTTTATCCCGGGAATACTTTCCTGCGGGAAGCGGCATCGGGAACAAATTATACGCTCAGCTAGTAATTAAATTTGTCATGAAATTTTTATATTTTCTTAAAGTCTTACATCAGAAACTACATTATCTTGCAAGCTATCCAAAATTTGAAACAGAACATGAATATCTTTTTTTACCTAGAATCCAGAACACGCAGACACATTTCTATCTCTACCAGCTGATCACATGAAGTTAGAAGGTCAAGCGCTCCATGTCAAAACTGCACTGAAAAAGGAGAACATACAGAAAGGCAACAAGAAGGAAGCTAACGACAACAGGAACCTGTTCTTAAAGTCTTACATCAGAAACTACATTATCTTGCAAGCTATCCATAATTTGAAACAGAACATGAATATCTTTTTTACATAAAATCCAGAACATGCGGAAACATTTCTATCTTTACCAGCTGAATAGTTGAAGTTAGAAGGTCAAGCGCTCCATGTCAAAACTGCACTGAAAAAGGAGAACATACAGAAAGGCAACAAGAAGGAAGCTAACGACAACAGGAACCTGTTCTTAAAGTCTTACATCAGAAACTACATTATCTTGCAAGCTATCCATAATTTGAAACAGAACATGAATATCTTTTTTTACATAGAATCCAGAACATGCAGACACATTTCTATCTCTACCAGCTGATCAGTTGAAGTTAGAAGGTCAAGCGCTCCATGTCACAACTGCACTGAAAAAGGAGAACACACCGAAAGGCCACAAGAAGGAAGCTAACGACAACAGGAACCTGTTCTTAAAGTCTTACATCAGAAACTACATTATCTTGCAAGCTATCCATAATTTGAAACAGAACATGAATATCTTTTTTTACATAGAATCCAGAACATGCAGACACATTTCTATCTCTACCAGCTGATCAGTTGAAGTTAGAAGGTCAAGCGCTCCATGTCAAAACTGCACTGAAAAAGGAGAACACACAGAAAGGCAACAAGAAGGAAGCTAACGACAACAGGAAAATGTACTTAGTCAAAAAAGGAGGTATGTGTCACATATAGTGTGTGTATAGAGTTAGGGACCCCACAAAAATGGCAGTACCACATTTGTGTTGTTACAGTTGTGGTAGCGGGTACTAAAGCAGCGGTAGGACTGTCAGAATCGGATATGTCTAAGAGACTAGCGCTGGAACGTAGTAAAACGCAGATGTTGAAGAACTTGAACAGGTATGAATGGTGTAAGATTCCTAAGAAGGTTAGTGCTTCATAAAGCAGATCCTTGCCGCCCACAAACAACAGGAGTTACGATACGAATTTACCTGTAGTCTGGTAACACAATAGAAAATGGCGACTTTCTCAGTTTATAAAACGACTTATTTATTTTCACCCATTCGTTGCAGTGCTTGTTGTCATCCAAGTAAATGGTAGATTAAATTCTAATAATTTTATATTATAGCCTTTATCTTTAGATTGGGATTAGTACATTGTGTCAATAACATTCCACCATAAAGTTGTACGATGCTGAAGATGGGTGCACAGTTTTCATAACAAATGTGCCATTCAGCCTGGATAATTAACAACTTAAAGAACTCGCAGAACAAACTGGGCCAGTTAAATATGCACTTATCTGCGTAGAAAAAATGACTGATCATTCTAGAGGCTCCGGATTTGTGAAGTTTGCGGTAAGCTGTATTCCTCTGTGTATTATCATTTTCAACTGGTAATAGCCGAATCTCAGAGACCGTATTCTTAGCATTCCATGGATTCTACGTGCGGGCGCTGGGTCCTTAGCGTGGCACAGGGGGGAACACCCCGACGGCGTCTGGGACTTGCGACCCACTCAAGTAGTAGTATACTTACTAATATTATAAATGCAAAAGTTCATAAGTGTGGATGTTTGTTACTCTTTCACTCTTGAACGAGTATACAGATTTGACCGAAATTTGGTACAGAATGACATTAAAGTCTGTATAACACATTGGCTACTTTTTATCCCGGGAATACTTTCCTGCGGGAAGCGGCATCGGGAACAAATTATACGCTCAGCTAGTAATTAAATTTGTCATGAAATTTTTATATTTTCTTAAAGTCTTACATCAGAAACTACATTATCTTGCAAGCTATCCATAATTTGAAACAGAACATGAATATCATTTTTTACCTAGAATCCAGAACACGCAGACACATTTCTATCTCTACCAGCTGATCACATGAAGTTAGAAGGTCAAGCGCTCCATGTCAAAACTGCACTGAAAAAGGAGAACATACAGAAAGGCACCAAGAAGGAAGCTAACGACAACAGGAACCTGTTCATAAAGTCTTACATCAGAAACTACATTATCTTGCAAGCTATCCATAATTTGAAACAGAACATGAATATCTTTTTTACATAAAATCCAGAACATGCGGAAACATTTCTATCTCTACCAGCTGATCAGTTGAAGTTAGAAGGTCAAGCGCTCCATGTCAAAACTGCACTGAAAAAGGAGAACATACAGAAAGGTAACAAGAAGGGAGCTAACGACAACAGGAACCTGTACTTAGTCAAAAAAGGAGGTATGTGTCACATATAGTGTGTGTATAGAGTTAGGGACCCGACAAAAATGGCAGTACCACATTTGTGTTGTTACAGTTGTGGTAGCGGGTACTGAAGCAGCGGTAGGACTGTCAGAATCGGATATGTCTAAGAGACTAGCGCTGGAACGTAGTAAAACGCAGATGTTAAAGAACTTGAACAGGTATGAATGGTGTAAGATTACTAAGAAGGTTAGTGGTTCATAAAGCAGATCCTTGCCGCCCACAAACAACAGGAGTTACGATACGAATTTACCTGTAGTCTGGTAACACAATAGAAAATGGTGACTTTCTCAGTTTATAAAACGACTCATTTATTTTCACCCATTCGTTGCAGTGCTTGTTGTCATCCAAGTAAATGGTAGATTAATTTCTAATAATTTTATATTATAGCCTTTATCTTTAAATTGGGATTAGTACATTGTGTCAATAACATTCCACCATAAAGTTGTATGTTGCTGAAGATGGGTGCACAGTTTTCATAACAAATGTGCCATTCAGCCTGGATAATTAACAACTTAAAGAACTCGCAGAACAAACTTGGCCAGTTAAATATGCCCTTATCTGCGTAGAAAAAATGACTGATCATTCTAGAGGCTCCGGATTTGTGAAGTTTGCGGTAAGCTGTATTCCTCTGTGTATTATCATTTTCAACTGGTAATAGCCGAATCTTAGCGCCCGTATTCTTAGCATTCCATGGATTCTACGTGCGGGCGCCAGGTCCATAGCGTGGCACAGGGGGGGACACCCCGATGGCGTCTGGGACTTGTGACCCACTCGATTAGTAGTATACTTACTAATATTATAAATGCGAAAGTTCGTGAGTGTGGATGTTTGTCACTCTTTCACTCTTAAACGAGTGAACAGAATTACCTATAAGAATAATTTAGATAGCATAAGAAAAATATTGTAATCTTGTAATATGTTTATGGTGTACAATAAAGCATATTGTATTGTATTGTATTGTATTGAACAGATTTGATCGAAATTTGGTAGAGAATGACATTAAAGTCTGTATAACACATTTTCTACTTTTTATCCCGGGAATACTTTCCTGTGGGAAGCAGCATCGATAACAAATTATACGCTCAGTTAGTAATTAAAATAATCATTAAATTTTTATATTTTCTTAAAGTCTTACATCAGAAACTACATTATCTTGCAAGCTATCCATAATTTGAAACAGAACATGAATATATTTTTTTAACTTGAATCCAGAACACGAAGACACATTTCTATCTCTATCAGCTGATCACATGAAGTGAGAAGGTCAAGCGCTTCATGTCAAAACTGCACTGAAAAAGGAGAACATACAGAAAGGCAACAAGAAGGAAGCTAACGACAACAGGAACCTGTACTAAGTCAAAAAATGAGGTATGTGTCACCCATAGTGTGCGCATAGAGTTAGGGACCCCACAAGAATGGCAGCACCACACTTGTGTTGTTACAGTTGTAGTAGCGGGTACTAAAGCAGCGGTAGGACTGTCAGAATCGGATATGTCTAAGAGACTAGCGCTGGAATGTAGTAAAACGCAGATGTTGAAGAACTTGAACAGGTATGAATGGTGTAAGATTCCTAAGAAGGTTAGTGCTGCATACAGCAGATCCTTGCCGCCCACAAACAACAGGAGTTACGATACGAATTTACCTGTAGTCTGGTAACACAATAGAAAATGGCGACTTTCTCAGTTTATAAAACGAATTATTTAATTTCACCCATTCGTTGCAGTGCTTGTTGTCCTCCAAGTAAATGGTAGATTAAATTCTAATTATTTTATATTATAGCCTTTATCTTTAGATTGGGATTAGTACATTGTGTCAATAACATTCCACCATAAAGTTGTACGATGCTGAAGATGGGTGCACAGTTTAAGTCACAAATGTGCCATTCAGCATAGATAATGAACAACTTAAAGAACTCACAGAACAAACTGGGCCAGTTAAATATGCCCTTATCTGCGTAGAATAAATGACTGAACATTGTAGAGGCTCCGGATTAGTAAGTCTGCGGTAAGCTGTATTCCTCTGTGTGTTATCATTTTCAACTGGTAAAAGCCGAATCTTACATTTTACTAATATTGTAAAGAAAGAAAGAAAGAAAGAAAGAAAGAAAATAATTTTATTTATGACACGCACATTTACACATGTTAAAAAATTCACATACGTTCTACAAAGACAAAAAATTAACAACTGTGCGCATCTTAAATGGGTCGCCATCTCAGCATAAATGCTACGCATCCTCTGTCAATGACATAGGATGCGAAGCGCTGATTTTTTGATGGCGCCCTCTCGGTGTAACGTCACGCACGTGTGCACAGATCGAAAAGGAACTTTAAAATAATTTAAAATTTAAAACTTAACTTAAAACCTCTTAATCAAAGAAGGAATACTACTAATAATAATACCATTCCTACATTTTAGAACAATTCAAGTAAAAAATACAACAAAAAGGAAAACTACATAATACACAATATACACAAAGCTTCAAATAAATAAACACACTAATTTAACATACTCACACAACGTACACAACCAGACATCTCATTAAGCATAAACAGAAATTCAGTTTTTTTTTTTTTTATCAGCTTGTTTCCGAACGGATGCAGAAGCGTCCAAAATGTCATGTCAAAGTGACGTTGACATACCGTTGACACATGTTACCACACGCGCGCTCAACTACTTGCATTTATTTTGTTTACTTTTATTACATACATTACATTTTATTTTTCTTGATTATATTTTATTTTAAAATAAATCTATGGCAATATGACATTAAATATAGGTAAAAAAATGTTCCGTCTCAAGTTTAAACCTATAACTGACTAAGAATTATTGAGTACATACTGTCACAGACGGATGCATGTAAATTTAAGTGGTGTGGTTTGGGTTATGATGTGTGTGATATTTCCTCAGCTACAGATATGCCCTTCATTTTCACACATTTGCCACCACATTTTATACTGAGCATAACCGGTAAGTGCTAATTCGTACTCTTCTGTATATTCAAGAGATGTATCTTGAAACGTTTTTTTGAAACGTTTTTTGAAACGTTTTTTTCTTAAACATTTCTTGTAAATGCGAAAGTTCGTGAGTGTGGATGTTTGTTACTCTTTCACTCTTGAACGAGTTAACAGATTTGACCAGAATTTGGTACAGAATGACAATAAAGTCTGTGTAACACATTGGCTACTTTTTATCCCGGGAATACTTTCCTGCGGGAAGCGGCATCGGAAACAAATTATACGCTCAGCTAGTTATTAAAATAATCATTAAATTTTTATATTTTCTTAAAGTCTTACATCAGAAACTACATTATCTTGCAAGCTATCCATAATTTGAAACAGAACATGAATATATTTTTTTACATAGAATCCAGAACACGCAGACACATTTCTATCTCTACCAGCTGATCACATGAAGTTAGAAGGTCAAGCGCTTCATGTCAAAACTGCACTGAAAATGGAGAACATACAGAAAGGCAACAAGAAGGAAGCTAACGACAACTGGAACCTGTTCTTAAAATCTTACATCAGAAACTACATTATCTTGCAAGCTTTCTATAATTTGAAACAGAACATGAATATCTTTTTTTACATAGAATCCAGAACATGCAGAAACATTTCTATCTCTACCAGCTGATCAGTTGAAGTTAGAAGGTCAAGCGCTCCATGTCAAAACTGCACTGAAAAAGGAGAACATACAGAAAGGCAACAAGAAGGGAGCTAACGACAACAGGAACCTGTACTTAGTCAAAAAAGGAGGTATGTGTCACATATAGTGTATGTATAGAGTTAGGGACCCCACAAAAATGGCAGTACCACATTTGTGTTGTTACAGTTGTGGTAGCGGGTACTAAAGCAGCGGTAGACTGTACGAATTTACCTGTAGTCTGGTAACACAATAGAAAATGGCGACTTTCTCAGTTTATAAAACGACTTATTTATTTTCACCCATTCGGTGCAGTGCTTGTTGTCATCTAAGTAAATGGTAGATTAAATTGTAATAATTTTTTTTTTTTTATACCACTCGAGTGGCAGACAAGCATACGGCCCCACCAGATGTACCGGTGGTCACCGCAGCCTATGGACGTTTGCAACACCAGAGGCGCCACAATCGCGCTGCCGACTCTTTAAAAACCTTCTAAGTCCCCTTTTGAAGAACCCCATACTGTAGGCGTTTGGGAAAACCGAAGCAGGGAGATCATTCCACAACCTAAGCGTACGCGGAAGAAAGCCTCTACCAGATCTCACCGTGCTCAAGCGCTCAGGACGCAACGTGTGAGGATGAATACCCTGTCTATGGCGAGCGGTGCGATGATAGAATGTAGCCGTAGGCATCTTATCAAACAATTCTTCAGAGCACAAACCGTTGTACAGGCGGTAGAACACACACAGAGAAGCAAAGTCTCTCCTGTCACTAAGAGGTTCCACACCACCTGCAAGTATGGGATCGTTGACAACTCTCATAGCTCGCCTTTGCACCGAGTCAAATGGACGAAGCTGGTATTCGGGTGCCCCCGCCCAGAGGTGACAGCAGTACTCCATATGCGGACTGTTATATCCACATTATGCTAGCCTTAGTGCTGTCCTACCATCTTTTATGCTGACTCCCGATTATCAGCCCCTTGCTCTGTCCAGCGGCTCAGCCACAGACCAGTCTGTCTTCATCCTCCGAATCGCGCGGTTGCCTAAGGATCCCAAAAGAATCCTTTTCTATTTCTTTTTTGAATAAAGGTCATAGTGCCTAAAGTTTTAAAGTTCTTTTTTAAAAACCCGTTTTCGAAAACCCGTATAACATTTTGGTGGCAGCGGTGGGATCCGAAAATTCCCAGTGCCGGCAACCGCTACAGACTCGCGCTGCATTCTATTCGAAATCCAAGTTTACTGAACCCTAAAATCTGTGGTGAAGTGTAACCCAGTGAAATCAAGTGCTATTCAGTGAAATCTGTGACTACAAAATCCGTATCAAAATCCGCACACGTCGTGTCTCGTCGCGAATCTAATTTGTGATTTAAGAAGAATCTGTTCTATATCCTGTAAAGAAGAAAATTCTCCCATCTCGTCCTAATTCAAGAACCTGTCAGAAGATACTTACGAGTATTCATCTACGTGGTAATTACCATACTCCGTGTCCAATCATCGAGATTCTGCATTCAAAATATTCCAAGTCATTCGAGGTCATCAAGTGTTCCAGTCCACGAGAAATTAAAACGTCTCTTCCAACGCGCAAGTACACCGTCTTATCAGTCGGAATGTTCCTGTTCGCCGTATTCGTCACCGTCGCCCACACATTGTCGTGAGTCTTTGGTCATTGTTTAGACTAGGTCTAGATATCAGTGATTCTCAAACCCTTTGTTCAATTCAATTTAAACCTTTTTATATTCTTTGTGTAATTTGTGTATGCTCTAAAAATTGTTTTGTTGTTCGTAACATTTTTAGTATTAGCTCTGTATTCTTTGTTCTATTATGCCAAAACAGTATAAAGAAGAAGATAGTAAATTGCAACTAACTATCCCCGAACCCGAGAAAGTAGTAAGTGACAACGACTCTGCGAAGTCACCAATTTTGTCCCCTCGGGTCACAAGGAAAACCGCAGTAGCTCTTACGATGAGCGAAATTGAATTGAATACTCTGTTCAAATTTATAAAACCTTATGACGGAAAAAGGGAAACTCTAAGTCCTTTCCTAGTAAATTGCGACAACGCTTATGACCTTGCAACAGAGGCCCGTAGGCCTATTTTATTCAAATATATCCTAAGTCAACTGAACGGACGGGCGGAAATTGCCTGTTCTATTAAAGAATTCACATCTTGGGAGCAGCTTAAGGAGTTTCTAAAAACTCAATTCAGTGAGCGCAAACACTACTCACATCTCCTTACTGATCTCCAAGAGAGCAGGCAAAGTCCGCAAGAGAACGTAAGCCAATATTCATTACGCGTAGAAACGCACCTCTCTCAACTCTTGACGGAAATCTCATTATCAAACACTAAGGTTAAAGAATTACCTGGCCGTACCGCAGCCATGGAGGACTTGGCCCTCCATCATTTCTTAATGGGGTTACAACCCCGTATCTCGAACATCGTGAGATGTAGGTCTCCTAAAAATCTGAACGAGGCTATCAACCTGGCAGTCTCAGAAGAACGTATACAGCAGACACTGTATAAGCGTCCACAAATGGACCCGAAGCAGAGCATCCAGTCAAAACCGAAACCAGGTACGTCCAATTCCGATTCTTATAGATATCCGTCACAAAGAGCTCAACCCACTGTTTCTCAAAGTTCTAACGTCGTTTGTCGTTACTGTAAAAATTCTGGGCACGACATCTCTGTGTGCAAGAAACGTGAATTTAATAATCACCGTTTCAGAACCCTTCAATATCCGGCTAATAGCCAAAACCAATCAAAACCCTTCAAACGCATCAACTTCGTAGATCAACCGGATGAATCCATTGACCCGGATACAACTGAGTTCATACCGGACAATTTAAACGAATAAGAGTCTCGTCACGGTGTCGCACGAGACCAGTCCGCAAAGTCGACGCCTACCATTTTACTAATTCTACTAATTCTACTAATTCTACTAATTCTAGGGACCAGTCAAAAACCCGCACAGTGTGAAACAAAAACCCTTTTTGGAAAGTTAGATATTTGGAAACCATTGATAAATAATAAGTGGATTTATGTTCAATCTGATACTAATAAGATCTCTATCGATTGTCTTAATTCTAACATGTATGAAACTATTATACTAGGTACTGGCATATTGCACATTCCTAACGATTGTATTGGTTATTGTAAAAGTACGACTTTAATACCAAAATATAATGTTCTAAATATTACTTCACCTATTAACCATATGCCAGACTTTAACCTAATTAATGACACTTGTTGTAACTCGGCAAAACTAAATAGTTTAATGAATGATGTGCCCCCTATTCATTTAAACGATATAGACTTAGATGATCTTAACAAAGATAATAAAATTAAATTGGAATCACTTTTAAATGATGTAAAAAGCTTACAAGCTCCTCACATTATTAAATACGGGACACATTATTCCATTACTGTAATTATTATTGTAATCTTCATTGTATTATTTGTAATCTACCTGTGTTTTAAAAGATTATGTAAATCCGGCAGCAACCGACCTTTCCAGTCCAAGTTAAACTTTAACAGAGTTCCACCCCAACCTACTCCAGAAATAATTACCATGACCGACAGACACGACGCTGAAGACGATTTACCAACTTCCGTTGCTCCACTTAGAACAAGGATCTAGTGGAGACTTTGTTTAAATTTTACCCCAAAGTCTCCTCTTAAAGGGGGAGGTGTTATATCCACATTATGCTAGCCTTAGTGCTGTCCTACCATCTTTTATGCTGACTCCCGATTATCAGCCCCTTGCTCTGTCCAGCGGCTCAGCCACAGACCAGTCTGTCTTCATCCTCCGAATCGCGCGGTTGCCTAAGGATCCCAAAAGAATCCTTTTCTATTTCTTTTTTGAATAAAGGTCATAGTGCCTAAAGTTTTAAAGTTCTTTTTTAAAAACCCGTTTTCGAAAACCCGTATAACAGGACGCACTTGCGACTTATAGAGAAGCAGTGCTTGCGCCGCAGTAAAGTACCGCCGCGCCCTTCTGAGCTCTCCGAGCTTCCTCGACGCCAGCTTGGCCTTGCCCTCCAAGTGACTGCGGAACTGCACATCACTGGAGATGTCAACACCAAGGATCCCTATACTTTCAGAGATGGTGAGAGATGTGCCCTGAAATTGTGGCGCCACAGTGAATGGGGTCTTTTTTGCGGTGAAAACACAAACTTGTGTCTTGGTAGGGTTGAATTGGACAAGATTTTGTCGACCCCAATCGGACACTCTATGGAGAGTAGCCTCGACTTCAGACACAAGTTGTTCACGACTTTCTTCCACTGCAACCCGAGAGATACCGGGGCGGCCCGTGTAATAAGTGTCGCCCGTACTGTCGTCCGCATAACAATGAATGCCGTCAATAGACAACATGTCATTGATATGCAGCAGAAACAAAGTAGGGGACAACACTGAGCCTTGTGGTACTCCAGCGTTTATGGCCATGTAGTCAGAACAGCTGCCGTCAACGACGGCCCTGATGCTTCTACCGGCCAGAAAGCTGGACACCCATCCGCATAAACTCTCGGGCAGTCCATAGGAGGGCAATTTCGTAAGAAGACCACGGTGCCAGACCCGGTCAAAGGCTTTCGAGATGTCGAGGCTCGCTGCTGCTGTTTATATTATAGCCTTTATCTTTAAATTGGGAATAGTACATTGTGTCAATAACATTCCACCATAAAGTTGTACGATGCTCAAGATGGGTGCACAGTTTTCATAACAAATGTGCCATTCAGCCTGGATAATTAACAACTTAAAGAACTCGCAGAACAAACTGGGCCAGTTAAATATGCCCTTATCTGCGTAGAAAAAATGACTGATCATTCTAGAGGCTCCGGATTTGTGAAGTTTGCGGTAAGCTGTATTCCTCTGTGTATTATCATTTTCAAGTGGTAATAGCCGAATCTTAGCGCCCGTATTCTTAGCATTCCATGAATTCTACGTGCGGGCGCCGGGTAATTAAAGGACCATGAGACAAATTGGGCTCAGTGTCCAACAGAGTTATACCATATGCCGTTGTAATGATTTTGGTTTGTACTAAAATTGTTACTACCGGCACCACCTTCAATTCCATTGCAGAAAAAAGATATACACCTAAATAGGTTTTGCGTAAAAAGCTAATTATTAGAGTCATAAAACTTATTGTAACTATGTATATACTCATGCTTTTTTTTTTACCTGAGGGAAAATCCTCAGAGGATGTTATGCCGGACTCTTACCGACTGAAAAACCTCACGTAACGCCCAACAGCCTGTGGTTGGGAGCCCCGGGTAAGCCCTCGGAAGGATGTCCCGGGACTCACAACAGACCTACCGCCGCCAATGCGGCCTCGCCCAGGGGGTGGTTCGGGTACTATCCCACGTCTTTGGGGGTTTCGGGTGTTATCCCGCTTCTAAGGGGGGGCATGCGTGAGTTGCTCACGTCACGCTGCCGACATGGGCCTGCTTCTGTAAGGACGGTGAGCGACCCTCTCACCGTCCTCAGACCCCCGGTCATGGAGGCCGATAGTCCTCGGCGAAGACACGTCGGCGGCCAGGCCGCCGACTGCGGAACCCGGGTGGGAGAGCTCTCTCCCGCACCCGGCCCGCCGTGTCCTTCACGAGCATGACCTACTCGCAGAAAGAGGCGGCACAGTCCCACTTACTCCCGCTGGAGAGCATGGCTCGCACCATGGTCTCGAGCGAGAGAGTGTCCACGCCCAGACCCACTGCCGTAGAACTGTTGCGCCCACGCCTTGCACTCCACCAGCGTGTGGAGCGCCGTGTCATCGCTGCGGTACCTGGTAACTTGGTGTACCGGCGGCGCGCGCTAACGCAATCCGCGCGCAACTGCGCGATTTCAGGCGTCCATCAGTACACCTGCTTCCTCACCGGTCTGGGCCTAGCCCTGGGCATCGCCGCATCGCAGATGTGCGACATGGCTCTCCCGAACCACTCCACCTCGGTATCAACATCGGCAGGCCTGTCCGCTGTCGGAATCCAGGACTGCACGATAGCCGCCTCCAGGAGAGCCTCCCGATCAAAGCGATGGAGTGCCCAACGCGGTTCCGGGGGATTCGCGATTGCTGGCGGCAGGTTAGGTAGGAGGGGAAACGTCGAACCGAATATATCGGTGATCTGACGACGTCTCCTCCTCCTCCTTCACCACGCGCCATCTCTGGACACGGCGGGCGATCTCAGGGGTCGCAAACGAAACGTCTATGACCGAGCTAACAGGTAGAAGCACAGTAGGAAGTTGTGCTCATACCATTTCAATAATATGGTATCTAGGGTTAGGCAGGCACATACAATTTAAGCCACCGGCAGGACATTTAGACGATATTATTATTGATATTGATTGAAATGTTAATAAAAATGATTTTAACTGTTAGGAGCTGTTTTATTTTTTATGTATACATTAAACCTGGAATTAAAACTTGTTAAAGATGTCAATCAACAAAACCTACAATGCCATAACAGCACTACTTTTTAGTTTATTTATGGTCGGAGAAAAATGTTTATAGCAAAATAACCCCATGGATTATTCGCAAAAATGAGTTTAAATCTTTATATTTAGTGCTTTACAAGTATATTCAAAGTGATCTCATCTCTGTTGGTGGGTGAGCCCAGGCTTCATACATTTTTGCCCATGGTCCTTTGTCATTAAATTTTTATATTTTCTTAAAGTCTTACATCAGAAACTACATTATCTTGCAAGCTATCCATAATTTGAAACAGAACATGAATATTTTTTTTTACATAGAATCCAGAACACGTAGACACATTTCTATCTCTACCAGCTGATCAGTTGAAGTTAGAAGGTCAAGCGCTCCATGTCACAACTGCACCGAAAAAGGAGAACATACAGAAAGGCAACAAGAAGGAAGCTAACGACAACAGGAACCTGTTCTTAAAGTCTTACATCAGAAACTACATTATCTTGCAAGCTATCCATAATTTGAAACAGAACATGAATATCTTTTTTTACATAGAATCCAGAACATGCAGAAACATTTCTATCTCTACCAGCTGATCAGTTGAAGTTAGAAGGTCAAGCGCTCCATGTCAAAACTGCACTGAAAAAGGAGAACATACAGAAAGGCAACAAGAAGGGAGCTAACGACAACAGGAACCTGTACTTAGTCAAAAAAGGAGGTATGTGTCACATATAGTGTGTGTATAGAGTTAGGGACCCCACAAAAATGGCAGTACCACATTTGTGTTGTTACAGTTGTGGTAGCGGGTACTAAAGCAGCGGTAGGACTGTCAGAATCGGATATGTCTAAGAGACTAGCGCTGGAACGTAGTAAAACGCAGATGTTGAAGAACTTGAACAGGTATGAATGGTGTAAGATTCCTAAGAAGGTTAGTGCTACATAAAGCAGATCCTTGCCGCCCACAAACAACAGGAGTTACGATACGAATTCACCTGTAGTCTGGTAACACAATAGAAAATGGCGACTTTCTCAGTTTATAAAACGAATTATTTAATTTTACCTATTCGTTGCAGTGCTTGTTGTCATCCAAGTAAATGGTAGATTAAATTCTAATAACTTTAGGCTAAGTATTTCTTCTTTTTACGATTCTCATCGTCACCTTCATGGTAAATTTTAAATACTGATTATTTCAACTATTTTTGTAAACAAACACAAAGCGTTCGGTAAGATAAGTAACAACTATAAGTCAACAAGTTAAATTGTGAGTCAGATTTTGAAGAATAACGTTTTGAATTATAAGATCCCACGTAGGTGACGCGACGATCCACGAAGGTGACGCAATAGCTTTACAGACATTATTAATCATTATTTAAATACTAATTATAAGTTAATATGTTCATTCGGCAGTTAACTAAAAACAATTACCAGGTCATATACACATGCTTTTGACGTAAAAGTTATTCTGGAACCATATAACACACACAGTACATCTCTTTGGCACAAAGTAGCAAATTATCAGTTATCTACATCCCATAGCATAAGCTTATATTGTCTTAATTTGGGCTAGCTAGATGATGTTGTGTGAGAGGGTCCGTACCTGGCTACTTATAATGGAAGCACTCTGCGGCTGGACGATCGGCTCACCGAACTCGAGGTAAAACTGGGTCGCATAAACTAGCACATACTGGGGTTGTGCGGAGACCGAAGAAAGGGGGAGGACACGCTAACCCTTGCGTCGGGCGACCTATTCTACTTTCGGGAAGGAGATGGAAGACATTCTTCCGAGGGCGGTGTCGGCTTTATGGTGAAAAAGGACCTCGTTAGCAGCATTGTGGAGATCAGCAGTGTTTCGTCTCGGGTAGCATACGTAATACTGAGACTCACCAACAGGTACTCCCTGAAGGTAATTCAGGTGTACCTATGCCCCGACTTCGAGAAGCACTGACGAGGCAGTTGAGACTGTGTACGAGGACGTGGTGAAAGCATTACAATGTACTGCCAAGACTCACTACAATGTTGTGATGCGGGACTTCAATGCCAAAATGGAAGTACAAGAACGCCGTGAACCGAAAATCGGACCCTTTGGTGTGGGGCGTAGAAATGACCGGGGGCGTATGCTTATCAACTTTCTTGAGGCTCAGGGGCTCTTCTTGATGAACTCATTCTTTAAGAAGAAGCCCCATAGAAGGTGGACTTGGCGAAGCCTCGACAAGGTCACAAGGAACGAGATAGACTTCATCATGTCGAACAAGAGGTGTATATTTGAAGATGTCTCAGTGATCAACAGGTTTAATACCGGAAGTGATCACCAACTCGTCCGAGCATCTCTGAATTAGACTTCCGCGCCGAAAGGGCCCGGATGATGAAGCCTACTCTCCGACCTACTGCGCTCCAAATAGCTTTGTGTGCCAAGAAGTTTCAATTGTAGTTTCAAAATCGCTTCGATCTGCTGGAAACCACTGTCATCGATCACGATAAGGCCGACACTATGGTCAGGACGCTACAACAAGTCTCCCGAAGGTTTCTGTCTGAAAAAAGCAAAAATAGGTGTTCCAAGCTTTCGCCCGAGACTCTCAAGCTCATGAAAATTAGACGGCAAACGCCATCTATGCATACGTCTTCGTCAGACCAGAGAGATTTAAACATCAAAATCCGAAAGCTGATACGATGCGACCTCAGACCATAAAACACCAACATCGTAGAGGCAGCGATCGAACAAAATTGGGGTACTAAAGTCTTTGCACAATAGCTTGGAAGACCCCGTCTGACCAAATTGAAAACAGCGGGTGGCAAAACCGTGACCTCAAGGTTAAAGATTCTCGAAGAAGTTAAGAGCTTCTATAGAGACCTATATGCATCACGGAAAAAAAACCGATGGGACCTAGCGACTGTGACCACAGAGCCCCACTTACGCGCCACTATACCAAAGAGAAAGACATTCCGGATATTGACCAGGGCGAGGTCAGGGCGGCTCGCAAACAACTAAAAACCAATAAATTCCCCGGAGAGGACGGAGTTACGACTGAGCTTCTTAAAGTTGGCGGGACTCCAGTTCTGAAAGAGCTGACGAGTCTCTTTAATTCCGTCCTTCAACAGGTACAAACACCTAAAGCGTGGAGCGAAGTGCGGTGGCTCTGTTTTTAAAAAAAGGTGACAAGACCTTGCTTAAGAATTACAGACCCGTCTCACTCCTTAGTCATGTTTACAAGTTGTTCTCTAGAGTAGTCACAAACCGCTTCGCCGGAAAACTCGGCGAGTTTTACTCGCCGAGTACTACCTAAATGTATATAAGTTGATATAAGTATAAGGTATTAAGTGCCTTAATTAAGCTTTAAGTGCCATGACTCTTTCCCGGGATCTGTCCTTGAGACTTGGATGCGAAGGCCGTTGTGTCTTCGTTTAAATAGCGCACAAAGGTGCTCGAAGGGTCACAGGTCTACGCCTCGAGAGCCAAAACATTGGCATGACGTGAAAGTTCTTAGCATGCTGCAAGCCTCAAGAAGCGGAATTGAACCTGAACTAACCCAAAAGACGCAAGATAACACCCAAACCCGTAGGCGAGGCCACGGTGATAACCTACATCTACCCTGATACATCTTTCTAAGGTGTTACCCGGGGCGGCGCCTATCACTAGACGGGTAAGTACTACCCGTTCGCTCTAACTTTGCCGCTGGCGTAGAGGCGTATACCCGAATTGTTAATTAGACGAAGTAAATTGACAGTAGCAAATGTCACTTCGTCATAGAAAATACGCAACATTGTATGAAGAAGTGACATTAGTTGCTGTCAATTTACTTCGTCTAATTAAAAATTCGACTTTAGTATGGAGCCGAGCTGCAAAGTTAGAGCGAACGAGCAGCAAGTACGGTGTGGTGTGGTTTTAGACGGTATGGACTGTGGTTTGGATCTGGCATAACGTCCGGTGGGATTTCTACTCCTATAAAAGGGCATCACACGGGATGTTATAGGTATTGCTCTGTCATTTGCGATGATTGTAGAAACCTAGTTATTTGTTCTGCTATCATTCCTTTACATACTACAATACGAATCTAAACGAGTACCACTCGTACTAAAACTAGTCAAAGATCTCTTTCGTGGCATAAACTCACATTCGTGGGTAAAACGCCACGAAGGATGTGACGCGAAGGTAACGAAAATATACCTTTTTTTCAAATTCCGACAAAGTTTAGCCGTTACGGTTTAAATCAAATAGTAATAAATATCTCAATTTATTTGCGGTTTCGATGAATTGACTCTGACTTCAATAGCTATTATACAATGTATAAAAAGTCACCCACGAAAAGTACTCGAATAAAGTGTCAAATGTAGAAATTTGTCGATTTTTTTTTTCTCATGGAGCCAGAAGATGCACGTCGTATTCCTGCGATGCCATTCAACCAATAACGTTCAGTTAAGTTGAGTTTTGTTATTGGGACGGTCGTTTTGATCAACACTCAACCGTTATCTACGCAAATCTAAAGTACCTACATTCGTGTGACCGACGTATATTGTCTTTTAAGTTCTAAATAATAGTTACAAGATTTTTTTTGTAAAACTGTGTGTGTAGTGTATGTTATTACGGTGAATTTAGTGCATGTAACTTCAAAATCTAAGGAAATTTGGTAAAGCAGTAACCTAATGTTTAACTGAATCGGGAAGTGTGACACGAGTAGAATGCGAAAAATGACCCCGATTTTGACCTTTCGTGTTGATTTTTGGTATGAATATTTAGTTCTATTGCAACAAATTTCATGTATTTTATAGCTTAATAGCTGTTTTATCCACCGTTTTAAAACATTTCTTTCTAACTCATACGGTTTAGAAAATATAAGCGTGTGACCATCAAATTTAAGCAACGAGTAGAAATAGCCTTTATATGATAGCCTTTATCTTTAAATTGGGATTAGTACATTGTGTCAATAACATTCCACCATAAAGTTGTACGATGCTGAAGATGGGTGCACAGTTTTCATAACAAATGTGCCATTCAGCCTGGATAATTAACAACTTAAAGAACTCGCAGAACAAACTGGGCCAGTTAAATATGCACTTATCTGCGTAGAAATGGCTCTCTGGCTCCGGATTTGTGAAGTTTGCGGTAAGCTGTATTCCTCTGTGTATTATCATTTTCAACTGGTAATAGCCGAATCTCAGAGACCGTATTCTTAGCATTCCATGGATTCTACGTGCGGGCGCCGGGTCCATAGCGTGGCACAGGGGGAAACACCCCAATGGCGTCTGGGACTTGCGACCCACTCGAGTAGTAGTATACTTACTAATATTATAAATGCGAAAGTTCGTGAGTGTGGATGTTTGTCACTCTTTCACTCTTAAACGAGTGAACAGATTTGGTAGAGAATGACATTAAAGTCTGTATAACACATTGGCTACTTTTTATCCCGGGAATACTTTCCTGCGGGAAGCAGCCTCGGTAACAAATTATACGCTCAGCTAGTAATTAAAATAATCATTAAATTTTTATATTTTCTTAAAGTCTTACATCAGAAACTACATTATCTTGCAAGCTATCCATAATTTGAAACAAAACATGAATATCTTTTTTTACATAGAATCCAGAAAACGCAGACATATTTCTATTTCTACTAGCTGATCACATGCAGTTAGAAGGTCAAGCGCTCCATGTCAAAACTGCACTGAAAAAGGAGAACATACAGAAAGGCAACAAGAAGGAAGCTAACGACAACAGGAACCTGTACTAAGTCAAGAAAGGAGGTATGTGTCACCCATAGTGTGCGTATAGAGTTAGGGACCCCACAAAAATAGCAGTACCACATTTGTGTTGTTACAGTTGTGGTAGCGGGTACTAAAGCAGCATTAGGACTGTCAGAATCGGATATGTCTAAGAGACTAGCGCTGAAACGTAGTAAAACGCAGATGTTAAAAAACTTAAACAGGTATGAATGCTGTAAGATTCCTAAGAAGGTTAGTGCTTCATAAAGCAGATCCTTGCCGCCCACATACAACAGGAGTTACGATGCGAATTTACCTGTAATCTGGTAACACAATAGAAAATGGCGACTTTCTCAGTTTATAAAACGACTTATTTATTTTCACCCATTCGTTGCAGTGCTTGTTGTCATCCAAGTAAATGGTAGATTTAATTCTAATAATTTTATGTTATAGCCTTTATCTTTAAATTGGGATTAGTACATTGTGTCAATAACATTCCACCATAAAGTTGTACGATGCTGAAGATGGGTGCACAGTTTTCATAACAAATGTGCCATTCAGCCTGGATAATTAACAACTTAAAGAACTCGCAGAACAAACTGGGCCAGTTAAATATGCACTTATCTGCGTAGAAAAAATGACTGATCATTCTAGAGGCTCCGGATTTGTGAAGTTTGCGGTAAGCTGTATTCCTCTGTGTATTATCATTTTCAACTGGTAATAGCCGAATCTCAGAGACCGTATTCTTAGCATTCCATGGATTCTACGTGCGGGCGCCGGGTCCATAGCGTGGCACAGGGGGGAACACCCCGACGGCGTCTGGGACTTGCGACCCACTCAAGTAGTAGTATACTTACTAATATTATAAATGCGAAAGTTCATGAGTGTGGATGTTTGTTACTCTTTCACTCTTGAACGAGTGAACAGATTTGACCGAAATTTGGTACAGAATGACATTAAAGTCTGTATAACACATTGGGCACTTTTTATCCCGGGAATACTTTCCTGCGGGAAGCGGCATCGGGAACAAATTATACGCTCAGCTAGTAATTTTTGTCATTAAATTTTTATATTTTCTTAAAGTCTTACATCAGAAACTACATTATCTTGCAAGCTATCCATAATTTGAAACAGAACATGAATATCTTTTTTTACATAGAATCCAGAACATGCAGACACATTTCTATCTCTACCAGCTGATCAGTTGAAGTTAGAAGGTCAAGCGCTCTGTTGAGGAATAGAAGTGGACTGTATGGATGGGGGGTTGGTTAATGTTGATAACTATGCACTCACCGGTAATGTTGAAGCCGGCATCTTGGTTCCGGTTTCGTCCTGTTGTATGCTTGATTTCTTCTGGGGCGCCCCTATATTGATTCTTTTACTTTAGATTATGCACGGCACTTGTATGGATTGATTTTTACTATCTTTAAGGCGGTTTGGATGGTATTTACCGGTGTTTTGATTATTTCTTTTACAACGACACGGTTCGTGTTTAATGGTGGTGCGGGAACTGGAGTTGCTCCCTAAGGAACGCTAGGTGGCGCTAGTCGCCAGGAAAAGATGTTGGAAGGGAAACGGAAGTTGTCAATTTGTTGCTTTAACATTATTTTCCCCCCCTGCTGGCGAATTAATGAGACTGAAAGTCTGAAAATGAAAATATTTGTTCACAATAATGCTGTTTTGATGATGACAAATTAAATTTATAACGAAAGTTGTTGGTTATGATTGAAGAAGTTATAAAGTTAATTAATCTAGTATGTTAAAATGACTATTGATCTGCATCTGGTAATGGACACAGTTTTACTAATGGTCTTTTAAGAATACCCTGAGCAGTTCTGACTGCAACAGAGCGGTACACATTATCACGACCTATGTGTAGTTCAATGATACAACCGAGACGCCAACGTAATGGGTGCGTTGTTTCATCTCGGATTATAACGAGTTGATTAAGTTTTGGAGATGCTGTAGCTTTATTCCATTTAAGGCGTTGCGACAAGCCTGTTATATATTCACTGCTCCAACGAGCCCAAAAATCCTGATGCATTTTTTGGATCAAATTCCAACGTGTTAATTTGTTCATTCTTATGTTTGAATAGTCCGGTGTTGGAAGTGTTGTTAGTGGATGTTCATCTACAGTGTTTGATATGTTCAAAACACAGGCACATTCTTCACGATTGATTTCAGGATCTGATTGATATGTCTTGTTAATGTGTGTAGGCTCTTTAGGCCATTGGTCTTGATCAAATGACAGCCACTGTGGGCCTGTCCGCCATAGGTCATGATTGATAAGCTCATCGGGGTACAAACCTCGACTTGCTGCGTCCGCAGGGTTTTGTTTCCCAGGGACATGATTCCAAATAGCTTCTGGAAGCTTACGTTGTATGTTTGAAATACGATTGCCAACAAAGGCCTTATCTACTGGAACCTTCTCCATTTGTCCAGTTGTTAAATACTCCATCACATGTTGATTATATTGTTGATGAACCTCTGGTTTGCTTAAGAGACGTTTCTCTAATTGTAAAAAGCGCCGAAGAGCTATCGGATGTGCACCTTCAAATGATGGTGATGATTGATCACGAAAAGGAAGCTGGACAATGTAACGTCCATCACTATTACGTTTGTGTGTTGTTTGGAATGTATCCTCACATTGGATGTCCTCTGAAGAATGAGGCTGCTGTGTCTGATCACATGGTATGTTATCCCACTCCCAGAACTTCTGAATAGCCACATCTAAGTTGGCATCCATTGATAAATGATTGATTGATAAAGGAGTGGAATTTGATGATGATGATAAGGTTTTTCCCATCAGAATAAAACCGAAAATTGTGTTGATGGCAGTTGCTGCATGTGGACCACCATCAATTTTTCCTGGTAAAAGAATATGTGGGAAAATCTCTCCACCGAATAATATGTCCACCGGACGTGAAGAATGATATTTTTCATCTGCTAATTTTATGTTTGATAGATGTTGAAAATTGACTATGTCCACAGGATGAGTGGGCATATCACCACAAATTTTGTCAAGAGTCACCGTTTCAAGAGTGAATGATGGTTCAATTTTACCAATTGGTCGCATTTCTAAAAATACTTTGCCCAAAGAGCAAGCTGCAGTATCACCTACTCCTGACATTGGAGTTTGAGATTTGTATTGTTTCAACCCTAAACGATGTGCGCAAGCCTTAGAGATAACATGACTTTGACTACCTGGATCCACTAAAACGCGGACCTTCTGAAAGGAGCCTCGACCGTCTCTTACCTCCACCTCGGCAGTAGCAAGCATAACAAAATGTGAGCCTGATGATGATAATGATGATGACTCAGCAGTGGTGTTTGATAATGATGTGACGGGTGTAACAACATTCTCTTTTGTTTCAGGAGCAGGTACTGTACGCTTCAATGATGATGATGATTTGTTTTGACTTGAAGTCTGATTTTGTTGTGTGTGGGCTGATGTCCTTTTAGTAAAATGTAACAAAGAATTGTGACGTTGACCGCATGTCTTGCATGTGTGTGTTGAAATACAATTTGAAGTAATATGGTTTGACCGAAGGCAGTTAAAACAAATTTTGAATTGTTTCACAACTTGTGATCTCTCATATGGAGTTTTTGCTAAGAATTTTGAACACACATAGAGGGCATGATCCTCTTTACACAAAGTACATGATTGATGAGGCGCTTGGGTCAATAGTATGGTTGATTTTGATTGATTGTTCACATTTGCACGTTGCTGAATAGCTGATAATGATGAATTTTGATTTGCTGGGCGTTGTGGTGCACCAGGCAATGATGATGATGATGAACGTTCAAGAGCGCTGCATCTATCATTCAAAAATGTTGTTAATTCCTTGAAGCTTGGAAATTCAGAACTTGTATTAGCTAACTCGAATGCTTCACGAGAAGCTCTGTCTAATTTTGTTATTAACAAAATTAGACAGGGAGTGAAAAAGCACAAAATCCCAATTTGATGTGTTCAACCCTAATGAGCTGAGCATTGATAAATTTTCATTATAAATGTCAAGCATGTTACGGACACTCTGAGGAGAACCCGAAGTTAATGATTTTAAATTTTGAATTTGTTCCCAACACAAAAAGGCTAGATAGCGCTTGTTATTGTATCTGTTAACTAAAGCTGTGTATGCACTGACATAGTTTGCTTCACACACTGGATATGCTCTGATTATGTTGATTGGATCCCCACTAAGCGATGTAATTAAATATTGAAATTTCTCTACATTTGATAGGTCAGTACGTGAATGAACAAGTGTGTTGTAAAGGTCAATGAACCCTGGAAAATCTTTAAAATTGCCTGAAAACAGTGGTAATTTGATAGGTGGAAGTTTAGCGGATTTGTTATTAGCAGACTCTTGTTTCACAGAGGAATTATCTGGTTTAACTGTAGGTAAATATAACCGCTTTGCCTCCAACACTTCAAAGTACATGTCATCAGCCTGTTCTTGAATTTTGTTTTGGTTTAACAACACATCTTTATCATCCATTCCTGCCTTAATGAACTCACATTGAAGTTGTACGTGGGTGTCGTTAAATGTCTCAAGAATTTGTTCTAGACGTGAACACCAAGTTTCAAGTCGATTCACAATACTATTATCATTTTTGCAATTACGCGCGCACGTGACCGCGTCTTTGAGCCGCTTGAGGGCCATGTTACGTTTTGACTCATAATGAGCTATTAATGATTCACTCATCTTGATTTGTTATGAAAAATACTAAAACACAAAGTTAAAGTTGAATTGTTTTGAATGTTATCGAAAAAGGTAAACACGTTTACGTCAGTATCATATGTTATACAAACGTCACGTTGACTGATTGATTGTCAGTTCCACTGAGTGTTATGTTACTGACTTCACTTTGTTTTTACGTTGAATGAATGATTGTCAGTTCCATTCCATGTTATGTCACTGACTTCACTGCTTCACAACCGGAAGACTTCAACACAAGAATGAACAAACTTCCGGTAATCAAAGACGTAATAAAATATATCATTGCTTGCAATGAATGAAAAGTTCCGCGCGAATGAAATGATGAATTATGATTGATTGATTTTTAATTATCACGAAAAAATGGAATTTGACCAAATTTTTAAATATGGTTGCTAAAACACAATGAGTTTCCGCCGTATGATATAATATGTTAAAATGTTCGAAACTTTTTGATAGAAATGTTGGAATATGCTTTGACCAAATTTCAAATATGGTTGCTAAGACACAATGAGTTCCCGCCGTATGATAAAATATGTTAAAATTTTCGAAACTTTTTGATAGAAATGTTAGAATATGCTTTCTTGTTATAAAAACAATGTTGATATTATGTTTTATTTAACTGATAATAACAAATGAAAATTGTTATATTGCAATTTTACTGTGAACAAATATGGCGAACCCCAAAGTTAACAAATAGGTTTTTGGTACGAATTTGAGAATCCGGTCGAAGGACCAAATATAATGTTGAGGAATAGAAGTGGACTGTATGGATGGGGGGTTGGTTAATGTTGATAACTATGCACTCACCGGTAATGTTGAAGCCGGCATCTTGGTTCCGGTTTCGTCCTGTTGTATGCTTGATTTCTTCTGGGGCGCCCCTATATTGATTCTTTTACTTTAGATTATGCACGGCACTTGTATGGATTGATTTTTACTATCTTTAAGGCGGTTTGGATGGTATTTACCGGTGTTTTGATTATTTCTTTTACAACGACACGGTTCGTGTTTAATGGTGGTGCGGGAACTGGAGTTGCTCCCTAAGGAACGCTAGGTGGCGCTAGTCGCCAAGAAAAGATGTTGGAAGGGAAACGGAAGTTGTCAATTTATTGCTTTAACACGCTCCATGTCAAAACTGCACTGAAAAAGGAGAACATACAGAAAGGCAACAAGAAGGAAGCTAACGACAACAAGAACCTGTTCTTAAAGTCTTACATCAGAACCTACATTATCTTGCAAGCTATCCATAATTTGAAACAGAACATGAATATCTTTTTTTACATAGAATCCAGAACATGCAGAAACATTTCTATCTCTACCAGCTGATCAGTTGAAGTTAGAAGGTCAAGCGCTCCATGTCAAAACTGCACTGAAAAAGGAGAACATACAGAAAGGCAACAAGAAGGGAGCTAACGACAACAGGAACCTGTACTTAGTCAAAAAAGGAGGTATGTGTCACAAAAAACCAACAAAATGGCAGTACCACATTTGTGTTGTTACAGTTGTGGTAGCGGGTACTAAAGCAGCATTAGGACTGTCAGAATCGGATATGTCTAAGAGACTAGCGCTGGAACGTAGTAAAACGCAGATGTTGAAGAACTTGAACAGGTATGAATGGTGTAAGATTCCTAAAAAGGTTAGTGCTTCATAAAGCAGATCCTTGCCGCCCACAAACAACAGGAGTTACGATACGAATTTACCTGTAGTCTGGTAACACAATAGAAAATGGCGACTTTCTCAGTTTATAAAACGACTTATTTATTTTCACCCATTCGTTGCAGTGCTTGTTGTCATCCAAGTAAATGGTAGATTAAATTCTAATAATTTTATATTATAGCCTTTATCTTTAAATTGGGATTAGTACATTGTGTCAATAACATTCCACCATAAAGTTGTACGATGCTGAAGACAGGTGCACAGTTTTCATAACCAATGTGCCATTCAGCCTGGAAAATTAACAACTTAAAGAACTCGCAGAACAAACTGCGCCAGTTAAATATGCCCTTATCTGCGTAGAAAAAATGACTGATCATTCTAGAGGCTCCAGATTTGTGAAGTTTGCGGTAAGCTGTATTCCTCTGTGTATTATCATTTTCAACTGGTAATAGCCGAATCTCAGAGACCGTATTCTTAGCATTCCATGGATTCTACGTGCGGGCGCCGGGTCTAAAGCGTGGCACAGGGGGGAACACCCCGACGGCGTCTGGGACTTGCGACCCACCCAATTAGTAGTATACTTAATAATATTATAAATGCGAAAGTTCATGAGTGTGGATGTTTGTTATTCTTTCACTCTTGAACGAGTGAACAGATTTGACCGAAATTTGGTACAGAATGACATTAAAGTCTGTATAACACATTGGCTACTTTATATTCCGGGAATACTTTCCTGCGGGAAGCGGCATCGGGAACAAATTATACGCTCAGCTAGTAATTAAAATAATCATTAAATTTTTATATGTTCTTAGTCTTACATCAGAAACTACATTATCTTGCAAGCTATCCATAATTTTAAACAGAACATGAATATCTTTTTTACATAGAATCCAGAAAATGCAGACACATTTCTATCTCTACCAGCTGATCAGTTGAAGTTAGAAGATCAAGCGCTCCATGTCAAAACTGCACTGAAAAAGGAGAACATACAGAAAGGCAACAAGAAGAAAGCTAACGACAACAGGAACCTGTTCTTAAAGTCTTACATCAAAAACTACATTATCTTGCAAGCTATCCATAATTTGAAACAGAACATGAATATCTTTTTTTACATAGAATCCAGAACATGCAGAAACATTTCTATCTCTACCAGCTGATCAGTTGAAGTTAGAAGGTCAAGCGCTCCATGTCAAAACTGCACTGAAAAAGGAGAACATACAGAAAGGCAACGAGAAGGGAGCCAACGACAACAGGAACCTGAACTTAGTCAAAAAAGGAGGTATGTGTCACATATAGTGTGTGTATAGAGTTAGGGACCCCACAAAAATGGCAGTACCACATTTGTGTTGTTACGGTTGTGGTAGCGGGTACTAAAGCAGCATTAGGACTGTCAGAATCGGATATGTCTAAGAGACTAGCGCTGGAACGTAGTAAAACGCAGATGTTGAAGAACTTGAACAGGTATGAATGGTGTAAGATTCCTAAGAAGGTTAGTGCTTCATACAGCAGATCCTTGCCGCCCACAAACAACAGGAGTTACGTTAGGAATTTACTTGTAGTCTGGTAACACAATAGAAAATGGCGACTTTCTCAGTTTATAAAACGACTCATTTATTTTCACCCATTCGTTGCAGTGCTTGTTGTCATCCAAGTAAATGGTAGATTAAATCCTAATAATTTTATATTATAGCCTTTATCTTTAAATTAGGATTAGTACATTGTGTCAATAACATTCCACCGTAAAGTTGTACGATGCTGAAGATGGGTGCACAGTTTTCATAACAAATGTGCCATTCAGCCTGGATAATTAACAACTTAAAGAACTCGCAGAACAAACTGGGCCAGTTAATGACTGATCATTCTAGAGGCTCCGGATTTGTGAAGTTTGCGGTAAGCTGTATTCCTCTGTGTATTATCATTTTCAACTGGTAATAGCCGAATCTCAGAGACCGTATTCTTAGCATTCCATGGATTCTACGTGCGGGCGCCGGGTCCATAGCGTGGCACAGGGGGGAACACCCCGACGGCGTCTGGGACTTGCGACCCACTCAATTAGTAGTATACTTACTAATATTATAAATGCGAAAGTTCATGAGTGTGGATGTTTGTTATTCTTTCAATCTTGAACGAGTGAACAGATTTGACCGAAATTTGGTACAGAATGACAATAAAGTCTGTATAACACATTGGCTACTTTTTATCCCGGGAATACTTTCCTGCGGGAAGCGGCATCGGGAACAAATTATACGCTCAGCTAGTAATTAAAATAATCATTAAATTTTTACATTTTCTTAAAGTCTTACATCAGAAACTACATTATCTTGCAAGCTATCCATAATTTGAAACAGAACATGAATATCTTTTTTTACATAGAATCCAGAACATGCAGACACATTTCTATCTCTACTAGCTGATCAGTTGAAGTTAGAAGGTCAAGCGCTCCATGTCAAAACTGCACTAAAAAAGGAGAACATACAGAAAGGCAACAAGAAGAAAGCTAACGACAACAGGAACCTGTTCTTAAAGTCTTACATCAGAAACTACATTATCTTGCAAGCTATCAATAATTTGAAACAGAACATGAATATCTTTTTTTACATAGAATCCAGAACATGCAGAAACATTTCTATCTCTACCAGCTGATCAGTTGAAGTTAGAAGGTCAAGCGCTCCATGTCAAAACTGCACTGAAAAAGGAGAACATACAGAAAGGCAACGAGAAGGGAGCCAACGACAACAGGAACCTGTACTTAGTCAAAAAAGGAGGTATGTGTCACATATAGTGTGTGTATAGAGTTAGTGACCCCACAAAAATGGCAGTACCACATTTGTGTTGTTACGGTTGTGGTAGCGGGTACTAAAGCAGCATTAGGACTGTCAGAATCGGATATGTCTAAGAGACTAGCGCTGGAACGTAGTAAAACGCAGATGTTGAAGAACTTGAACAGGTATGAATGGTGTAAGATTCCTAAGAAGGTTAGTGCTTCATACAGCAGATCCTTGCCGCCCACAAACAACAGGAGTTACGTTACGAATTTACTTGTAGTCTGGTAACACAATAGAAAATGGCGACTTTCTCAGTTTATAAAACAACTCATTTATTTTCACCCATTCGTTGCAGTGCTTGTTGACATCCAAGTAAATGGTAGATTAAATCCTAATAATTTTATATTATAGCCTTTATCTTTAAATTAGGATTAGTACATTGTGTCAATAACATTCCACCGTAAAGTTGTACGATGCTGAAGATGGGTGCACAGTTTTCATAACAAATGTGCCATTCAGCCTGGATAATTAACAACTTAAAGAACTCGCAGAACAAACTGGGCCAGTTAATGACTGATCATTCTAGAGGCTCCGGATTTGTGAAGTTTGCGGTAAGCTGTATTCCTCTGTGTATTATCATTTTCAACTGGTAATAGCCGAATCTCAGAGACCGTATTCTTAGCATTCCATGGATTCTACGTGCGGGCGCCGGGTCCATAGCGTGGCACAGGGGGGAACACCCCGACGGCGTCTGGGACTTGCGACCCACTCAATTAGTAGTATACTTACTAATATTATAAATGCGAAAGTTCATGAGTGTGGATGTTTGTTATTCTTTCAATCTTGAACGAGTGAACAGATTTGACCGAAATTTGGTACAGAATGACATTAAAGTCTGTATAACACATTGGCTACTTTTTATCCCGGGAATACTTTCCTGCGGGAAGCGGCATCGGGAACAAATTATACGCTCAGCTAGTAATTAAAATAATCATTAAATTTTTACATTTTCTTAAAGTCTTACATCAGAAACTACATTATCTTGCAAGCTATCCATAATTTGAAACAGAACATGAATATCTTTTTTTACATAGAATCCAGAACATGCAGACACATTTCTATCTCTACTAGCTGATCAGTTGAAGTTAGAAGGTCAAGCGCTCCATGTCAAAACTGCACTAAAAAAGGAGAACATACAGAAAGGCAACAAGAAGAAAGCTAACGACAACAGGAACCTGTTCTTAAAGTCTTACATCAGAAACTACATTATCTTGCAAGCTATCAATAATTTGAAACAGAACATGAATATCTTTTTTTACATAGAATCCAGAACATGCAGAAACATTTCTATCTCTACCAGCTGATCAGTTGAAGTTAGAAGGTCAAGCGCTCCATGTCAAAACTGCACTGAAAAAGGAGAACATACAGAAAGGCAACAAGAAGGGAGCCAACGACAACAGGAACCTGTACTTAGTCAAAAAAGGATGTATGTGTCACAAATAGTGTGTGTATAGAGTTAGAGACCCCACAAAAATTGCAGTACGACATTTGTGTTGTTACGGTTGTGGTAGCGGGTACTAAAGCAGCGGTAGCACTGTCAGAATCGGATATGTCTAAGAGACTAGCGCTGGAACGTAGTAAAACGCAGATGTTGAAGAACTTGAACAGGTATGAATGGTGTAAGATTCCTAAGAAGGTTAGTGCTTCATACAGCAGATCCTTGCCGCCCACAAACATCAGGAGTTACGTTACGAATTTACCTGTAGTCTGGTAACACAATAGAAAATGGCGACTTTCTCAGTTTATAAATCGACCAATTTATTTTCACCCATTCGTTGCAGTGCTTGTTGTCATCCAAGTAAATGGTAGATTAAATTCTAATAATTTTATATTATAGTCTTTATCTTTAAATTGGGATTAGTACATTGTGTCAATAACATTCCACCATAAAGTTGTACGATGCTGAAGATGGGTGCACAGTTTTCATAACAAATGTGCCATTCAGCCTAGATAATTAACAACTTAAAGAACTCGCAGAACAAACTGGGCCAGTTTAATATGCCTAATCTGCGTAGAAAAAATGACTGATCATTCTAGAGGCTCCGGATTTGTGAAGTTTGCGGTAAGCTGTATTCCTCTGTGTATTATCATTTTCAACTGGTAATAGCCGAATCTCAGAGACCGTATTCTTAGCATTCCATGGATTCTAAGTGCGGGCGCCGGGTCCATAGCGCGGCACAGGGGGGAACACCCCGACGCACAGTGGTCTGAAAATCGAGCTCCCCCTTCGTAGAAATTCAATGTGGGATATTTATAAAACTAAAATATGGAACGTGTCAGGTATACATTTCTTTAATGCATTTGTAGTATGAATGATTTTAGTTACTCCGCGCCTGAGAAAAAAAATATTTAGTTTTTTTTGTATGGGAGAAATTACATAAAGTACATTTTCTTGCGACTGAATGAAACTCTTAAGGCGATTACTTTGACATATCACTCGTATACCTTTAGGTGCCGCTTCACACGTAGGATTTATTTGAAATTTCGAATTTTCGGTATTGAATTGTTTAAGTATGTGACGCATTTAAATTAAGTTGGTAAGAAATTTGGAATAAAATATTTATAACAAATACGCGCCTAATGTTATAATAATTGTTATAATAAATTTAATTACTTTAACTCAAAAAATAAGTTAACTTTAGAAATTCGTTTTTTACGAATACTAATTAGGCCACTGCAACTAATATCTGCCTTAAATATACAAATAACTTTTTACAATTGTAACCTCATTAGCTAAGTGGGTGTTACTGATTTTTAATATACCTAATGATAACAGAGGTTCGTTATCATTATCAATTACGAGAATTACTAATTACTTTACTAATAGTTCAGATTTCTTACGTGTTAATTTGCTCCGATCCTTAATGAGAGTAGTTATACATAAATAGAATGTTTGCCATGAATTCTGTCAGTAACGTTTAGCACTTTTAATTTTTCTGTTCTTTCCAATTTTCTATTGCGATGGAAGGTTTTGGTACCAATCTTGATATTTTCATGTTTGTGGCCAACAACACTTCTTTCTCAGATCCCAATGTGTTGTTTGAAGTGTTTGTGAATAGTGTTGATTTGTCAGAAAATGAAATATCATATGCAAGACATTCCGTTGGATGATTCTCTTCTACTCGCCTTCTCTTCTGTAACGGGCTTAACTCCGAAAACTGCTTTCTTTGGTTTCCAAGAGATGTTGAGGTTCCAACACTACAAGTCTGTGGTTGTGCGGATGTTGATGCACCTTCGTTTACGGGAAATTCGGAACTGGAACATGTTGACTGATCTATCGTTACTGAGGAAGTCATCTTTTCCTTGATGACTTCAGGCCATTTGATGTCTTCTTGGAGCCATGCTTCGTACTTTTTAATGAAAGTATGTCGCGTGCGATTACATGAGATCCGTTTCCTTTTCAATGCACACACTTAGGTTTGGCAGAATTGTTTCAAGTCTCTCTTTTCATTTTCTGACAAAACAACACTATTCACAAACACTTTAAACAACACATTGGGATCTGAGAAAGAAGTGTTGTTGGCCACAAACATGAAAATATCATGATTGGTACCAAAACCTTACATCGCAATAGAAAATTGGAAAGAACAGAAAAATTCAAGTTTACGCGCACAAGTGCTAAACGTTACTGACAGAATTCATGCCAAACATTCTATTTATGTATAACTACCCTCATTAAGGATCGGAGCCAATTAACACGTAAGAAATCTGAACTATTAGTAAAGTAATTAGTCATAATCATAATCATTTATTCCATGCGAAACACAGGTAAATACAAATTCTTATTTAAGTTGTTATGTGAAGACGCAGATCGCTGTGTTCGGCCTCGTTGGGCATGCAATTTTACAATATAAATAAATTAACATTATGGAATTACAATATGGTACTAGACATCGCAATACCAAATTCATATTAATATAGATTCCAACAATTTCGCAAATAAAATTTATCTTATTTTCTTATCAATTACAATACATAATAATAACAAACAAAAAACAAGAATTGAATAATAAGTTTTAGGATGTCAATTAGTAAAAGTCAATATTTTATCTAAGTATGTCAAAAATAAATAATACGTATACATCAATGTCAATTTCTTTTGCACTAAATGTTAAATCGAACCTATAATTTATCCGTCAAATATTCCGTTATTGTACAATATGCCTTACTTAATAACATAGCTATTAGTAATTCCCGTAGTTGATAATGATAACGAACCTCTGGTATTATTAGGTATAATAAAAATCAGTAACACCCACTTAGCTAATGAGGTTACAATTGTAAAAAGTTATTTGTATATTTAAGGCAGATATTAGTTGCAGTGCCCTAATTCGACGAAAAACAAAAAAAAACGAATTTCTAAAGTTAACTTATTTTTTGAGTTAAAGTAATTAAATTTATTATAACAATTATTATAACATTAGGCGCGTATTTATTATATATATTTTATTCCAAATTTCTTACCAACTTAATTTAAATGCGTCACATACTTGAAAAATTCAATACCGAAAATTCGAAATTTCAAATAAATCCTACGTGTGAAGCGGCACCTAAAGGTATACGAGTGGTTTGTCAAAGTAATCGCCTTAAAAGCGGCAATAGCTCGTATGAGTACCAGCCTTTCAGTTTCATTCAGTCGCAAGAAAATGTACTTTATGTAATTTCTCCCATACAAAGAAAAACTAAATATTTTTTTTCTCAGGCGCGGAGTAACTAAAATCATTCATACTACAATATGCATTAAAGGAATGTATACCTGACACGTTCCATATTTTAGTTTTATAAATATCCCACTTTGACTTTCTACGAAAGGGGAGCTCGATTTTCAGACCACTGTGCGACGGCGTCTGGGACTTGCGACCCACTCAAGTAGTAGTATACTTACTAATATTATAAGTGCGAAACTTCATGAGTGTGGATGTTTGTTACTCTTTCACTCTTGAACGAGTGAACAGATTTGACCGAAATTTGGTACAGAATGACATTAAAGTCTGTATAACACATTGGCTACTTTTTATCCCGGGAATACTTTCCTGCGGGAAGCGGCATCGGGAACAAATTATACGCTCAGCTAGTAATTTAATTTGTCATAAAATTTTTATATTTTCTTAAAGTCTTACATCACAAACTACATTATCTTGCAAGCTATCCATAATTTGAAACAGAACATGAATATCTTTTTTTACATAGAATCCAGAACATGCAGACACATTTCTATCTCTACCAGCTGATCAGTTGAAGTTAGAAGGTCAAGCGCTCCATGTCAAAACTGCACTGAAAAAGGAGAACATACAGAAAGGCAACAAGAAGGAAGCTAACGACAACAGGAACCTGTTCTTAAAGTCTTACATCAGAAACTACATTATCTTGCAAGCTATCCATAATTTGAAACAGAACATGAATATCTTTTTTTACATAGAATCCAGAACATGCAGAAACATTTCTATCTCTACCAGCTGATCAGTTGAAGTTAGAAGGTCAAGCGCTCCATGTCAAAACTGCACTGAAAAAGGAGAACATACAGAAAGGCAACAAGAAGGGAGCCAACGACAACAGGAACCTGTACTTAGTCAAAAAAGGAGGTATGTGTCACATATAGTGTGTGTATAGAGTTAGGGACCCCACAAAAATGGCAGTACCACATTTGTGTTGTTACAGTTGTGGTAGCGGGTACTAAAGCAGCGGTAGGACTGTCAGAATCGGATATGTCTAAGAGACTAGCGCTGGAACGTAGTAAAACGCAGATGTTGAAGAACTTGAACAGGTATGAATGGTGTAAGACGAGTGGCCTATTGTTGCAAAACAGATTGCCTCGATGCAGCATGACAAAGAAAAAAAAAAATAGAATACTCGTATGAACTTATAGTTACTTTTATTTGGAATACGAAAAATAATATTAATAAAATTTTGGCTCCGATTGATAAAATTTTGGCTCCGATGGATAAAATTTTGGCTCCGATGGATAAAATTTTGCCTCCGATTTAAATAATTTAAAAGTACTTAAATAAACACGAATTAATAGCTCAAAAAGAAAACAATTGCACCGCATTATCAGTGTTAAATAATAAATTAAATAATTCATAAAGCTTTCGGTGTTTAAATCGTGAAAAATTCAAAAAAAAAGTGATTAGTGAAAAACCGTTTCGTTGAGAAGGTACCTATTTTGAAAGTAAATGCATAAAAATCGAATGTTCTTTGTAAAAGGCATAACCGATTATATATTGTAAAAACAGTTATTAAATGTAGGAAGTTTAGGAATACATAATTGTCTCTTTTTTATAATAATTGTCGGTAACCTAACCTCAGAGATATTTTGACAAGTATTCTCACTTTATGTACACTGGAAAAGTTTATAGCTGTAATTAAATAATCTATGCGAAGAATTAAGTTATGCTCTGAGGATCGAAAAGTTACTAAACATTACATATTACGCTTGTAAGTACCTTTTATTTATTCCATTAGGACCTGGTCATTGATCGAATCGTACATACCTAGTGACGGGTGAGGTTTTTTGTAAAATATTCAAGTGTTGTTGTTGTTAACTTGTTTGCCTGCTGTTCACGTGTATATATGCACAATATATATACTACGCTGCTAATAGACAGGTAATCCAGATGAATTTCATTAAGTAGGTACTTGTATTAACTTTGAAACCGCTATTTGTGTTTTGTCTATTGTTCACGTATATATATTTAATATATACTACGCTGGTAACATAAGGGTAATTCATACAAATCCCACCGTTCGCGTTGTCATATTACCTTTAATCAATTAAAAGCAAATAAACTTGCCCGTTGTTTAGCAGACTGCTCCTTGATTTCATTCTAAGAAATTTGCTACCATAACTTGTTGAAAATGATGACTTGCAGAGGCCTGGCTCGACAGGAAGAGACTAAACTGCTACAGGTTCTACAAGAACTAAAATCCACCAAAGAGCAGGTTGCTCAGCTTGTTAATGAACGCGACAACGAAACAGAGCTTATTTCTGTAGTACAACATAATGGCAAATTGAAACATCAGTTGTCCTCGCTAAGCGTTGGGTTAGATGAGATGACCAGGGAACGAGATGACCTTCATATAATTGTAGGAAATTTTGATAAGTGTAGTGGGGAGTATGAACATGCCCTAAGACGTATAGACCAGCTAGAACAGGAGCTCCGTGACGCTCACTTACAAATAACTCAGTTAGAAGAAGCAGCGCTGCAAGTAAGTACCCAACAAAATCAAACCTTGTTTGACGAGCTCATAGGCAGGTCCTCACAGGTAGTTGCACCGAAATGCACTGATATCATTGACCTCACTAATGATACCTCTCAACACCATGTAGTATCACCATCAGTGTGTTTAGATCATTGCAGTGGTAAAAGAATAAAGAAATATATTAAAATTAATAAATTAATAAAGAAAAATCAAAACCGACTTAAAATACATAAAAACTTCTCTAAAAGTAAAAAAAATTGTAGAAATAGATTGAAACTATTTAATGAATTAAGTTTATGCACAACACAGCTAGAGAATAGTCAGAAACAGCATGCTGCTGATACACAAAAGTTTAATTTAAAAATTCAACAGCTACAGGAATCATTACAGTCTGTAAAGACCATGTATGACAAATCACAGCTGATTATCAGAGAGTATTCTATGGCAATGGATAAACTCATAAACTCAACATCACATTATGCTGACCGTTTTGACCATGGAGCAAATATAAGAGAGGAGGTGTTGTAATATGATTTCCTTTATGAAACAATGTGTGACTCGGCGCGGGGGGAGGGTGTGGTGAGGAGGGGTTAGTATCCGCCCACTTTACTATTATCCATCTAGCGGTCAGTGTCAAAACTACTTGCTTACTTCAACATCCGGGTAACTACGTAGTACTACTACTGTACACTGAAAACAGGGCCGAAGTTGGAATACTTTGTCCCCCGGAGTATTAACTCTTAGCAAGATGAATAGTGTATTTTTTTTTATTTCTATCACTATGAAAAAAAATCATGACACATTCTGATATTTTTTTTTATCGAAAGTAACCCGCTTCTTAGCTGTAATTTGTAATGGTTATTGCTGTGAAGATTACAAATCTTCGTAAATATATTTTTTATAAAGTCTTTTCAAGATTGTATGAAGTCCTAATAGAGAGAGAATAACAAATTATGACTTCGACTGACATTCGCTCACGTGACAGTCCCTTGTTTTATTCCTTCCGGACTGTTGGTTTCATTAAGGGGTCCACCAGGATTTACAAATACTCATGGACCCATTTAGGTAGTGGAACCAACATAATACATATATGTTTTATCCTGGATTTTTTGGGACGAGTGACCCCACTAACCACATTTGACATAAACCTCTGTGGTTTAAAGTTTTTTTTTCCTTATGGCGATACTATTATTATTGGCGCCACAGAACAGGGCCTCACGAAATCTGTCTTGCCCACACCAAATTGAGGACTTGCCCCGCCACTGCGTTGCTAAATTACTTTTTGTACCTACTACTAGTAGGAAGGACGGTTATAGGCCCCTCGGTGAAATTCTAAATTCGATCCTGTTTTTGGTGCTGTTTATTCTTGGCAATAGATGGCGGTCTGTTATCGAAGTTCTTAAATAAAGGAGATCATTCACGTTTCATACATTTTTGGGCCAATTCTGAAAGTGCCGGCCAGAATTCAAAAATGTAATATTCGCATAGAACACACAATTTCTAGCAAAAAATACTAAAACATTAACCCTGTGCGTGCTATGGTTTTGTTGTTACATGCTTTTAAAATACGAGAAAAATGTTATTTTGATGATGTATTTTGATACATTTCATCACTTGAATAGTGATTTTTTTTTACGTTATTCTATTGTAATAAGAAAGAATTATCATTTAACTAATTATCTACATACCTACGCACAAACAAAACGTACCTAATGATTCACAACAAGTCCAAACTGGTTTCAAAAAACTTAGACAAAGGTGCTGCGCGCGCAAGCCCCCAGGCTCAAGCGACAGGTACCTGGCAAATCACCCCGCCACCTCCCGACGCCCGATGGGTGCGATGGGGCCCTACCACCAACCCCGCGGTCCAAGCCAGCCTCACCTGCGAGTGGTGCACCTGCTGATAAACGGACGAGGTAATGGCGCACAGAAAAGGAAAATTCGAAACTAAACCCTATACCAACCCGTCTGGCCAGCGTGATACAGTAAGGCCAAATATCCTCCTATGATACACACAACAAAACAACGGCCCCCAGTTCCCGGCACTCCCGCTGTTCCCGATCACGGCAGCGGTTGGAGTGACGGCGGGAGGGGGGTCCTAAGAATCTCCGGGTTACGGGAGGCTGCCATACAAAAGTGACCCTGGCTACGTTTAATGGAACTACTCTGCGCCTGGACGAGCTGCTCACCGAATTCAAGGTAGAACTAGGTCGTATTAACTGGCACATCCAGTATTGTGCGAGTTCCGAAGAAAGGGGGAGGACACGCTAACCCTTTCATCAGGCGACCTGTTTTACTTTCGGGAAGGTGACGGAAGACATTCTTCCGAGGGCGGGATTGGCTTTTTTTTTTTTTATACCACTAAGGTGGCAGACAAGCATACGGCCCACCAGAAGGACCGGTGGTCACCGCAGCCTATGAACGTTTGCAACACCAGAGGTGCCACACTCGCGCTGCCGACCCTGTAAAAACCTTCTAAGACCCCTTTTGAAGAACCCCATACTGTAGGCGTTTGGAAAAACCGAGGCAGGGAGGTCATTCCACAACCTAAGCGTGCGCGGAAGAAAACACCTATCGGATCTAACCGTGCTGGAACGCACCGGACGCAGAGTGTGAGGATGAACTCCCTGTCTGTGGCGTGCGGTGCGATGATAGAACGTAGCCGTGGGCATCATATCAAACAATTCCTCAGAGCACATACCATTGTACAGGCGGTAGAACACGCATAAGGAGGCAAAGTCTCTCCTGTCGCGAAGTGGTTCCACACCAGCTGTAAGTACAGGATCATTGACAATTCTTACAGCTCGCCTTTGCACCGAGTCAAATGGACGAAGCTGATATTCAGGTGCTCCCGCCCAGAGGTGACAGCAGTACTCCATATGCGGCCGCACTTGCGACTTATAGAAAAGCAGTGTTTGCACCGCAGTATGGTGAAAAAGGACCTCGTTAGCGGCTTTATGGTGAAAAAGGACCTCGTTAGCAGCTTTGTGTAGATCAGCAGTGTTTCGCCTCGGGTAGCGTACTTAATACTGAGACTCACCAACAGGTACACCCTGAAGGTGATACAAGTGTACGCCCCGACCTTGAAAAGCACTGTCGAGGCAGTTGAGACCGTGTACGAGGACATAGCAAAAGCACTACATGGTACTGCCAAGACTCACTACAGCGTTGTGATGGGGGACTTCAATGCCAAAGTGGGAGTACAAGAACGCGGCGAAACGAAGATCGGCCCCTTTGGTGTAGGGCGCAGAAATGACCGGGGCCATATGCTTGTCAGTTTTCTTGAGTCACAGGGGCTCTTCTTGAAGAACTCTTTCTTTAAGAAGAAGCCCCACAGAAAATGGACTTGGCGATTTCGCGACAAGGTCGCAAGGAACGAGATATACTTCATCATGACGGACAGGAAGGTTAACTGTGGTTAACAGGTTTAATACCGGTGGTGATCACCGACTTGTACGAGCATCTCTGAATTTGGACTTCAGAGCTGAATGGGCCCGTATGATGAAGCCTACTCTCCGACCTACCGCGCTCCAAGCCTCAGGGGCTGAGAGGTTCCAGTTAGAACGTAAAAATCGTTTTGATCTGCTGGAAACCACTGGCAATATTCACGATAAGGCCGACAATGTGGTCAGGACGCTACAACAAGTGTCCCGAAGGTTTATGTTCGGAAAAAGCAATAACAGGTGCTCTAAGCTCTCGCCCGAGACTCTCGAACTTATGAGAATAAGACGGGAAACGCCATCTACGCACTCGTCTTCGTCAGACCAGCGGGATCTAAATCTCAGAAACCGAAAGCTGATACGACGCGACCTTAGACGCTATAACACCAACATCGTCGAGGCAGCGATCTAGCAGAACAGGGGTACCAAAGTATTTGCCCAACAGCTTGGAAGACCCCGTCTGATGAAACTGAAGACAGCGGATGGCAGAACTGTGACCTCAAGGTTCGAGATTCTCGAGGAAATTAAGAGCTTTTACAGAGACCTGTATGCATCACGGACAAAAAGGCCGGCAGTAGGACCCTACAGAATGTGACCACCGAGTCCCACTATCGCGCCACTATAGCGAGGACATTCCGAACATCGATCAGGGCGAGGTGAGGGCGGCTCTCGGGCAACTAAAAACAACAAGTCCCCTGGGGAGGACGGAATTACAACTGAACTATTAAATGCGGGGGGGGGGGGGGAGGGGCTCCGGTTCTCAATGAGCTTACGAGTTTGTTTAATTCCGTCCTCCAACAGGGACAAACACCTGAAGCGTGGAGCGGGAGTGCGGTGGCTCTGTTCTTCAAGAAAGGTGATAAGACCTTGCTGAGGAATTACAGACCCATCTCACTCCTGAGCCATGTTTACAAGTTGTTCTCGAGAGTAGTCACAAACCGCCTCGCCGGAAGGCTCGACGAGTTCCAGCCAAAGGAGCAAGCCGGATTTCGAAAAGGCTTCAGAAACGTGGACCACATCCATACGGTATGGCAGATTGTACAGAAAAAAAAACGAGTACAATCAGCCGCTGTGTATGGCTTTTGTGGACTACAAGAAGGCCTTTGACTCTGTCGAAATAAAATACTCTTTATCTTTATTTTACATGCTCCTTTATGTAGGAACGAGAAATCAAAATTGGGCATAAAATATGCCTCTGCCTCACCCTTCGGAGAAACAGGTATAATTATATGTATGTGTGCTTATATGTGTGCTGAAAGACATAATTAATAAAATAAATCACTATTCAACTGCTCATATCAATTAGAATGACACCTTCGAAATAACATTTTTCACGAATTTTAAAAGCATGTAACAAAAAAACCATAGCACGCACAGGGTTAATGTAGTAGTATTTTTTTCTAGAAATTGTGGGTTCTATGCGAATATCACATTTTCATTTTCTGGCCGGCACTTTCAGTTTGTAAAAATAGTCTTTGGTTGCATAAATTTATTTCGGAATTATTGCTAAATAAGTTTAAATACTTGACAATATTATAATTATATTATTACTGAGCTCTACGCACCTACATATTTTAGGTAACCAAAACATAATGTATCGCCATCTAGCGTCGAGTAAAAAATATTTTGCTGTATCCGGTCAGAGATGTTTCTAGAACTATTTATGAAAATAAAGAATAAAAATACTTTCAACTAAAATGTGATGCCATGCATAGCATCAAAACGTCTGTCCGAGTAATTTTTACACGATAAAACACAACACTTTTTCCTTATCTTCTTAAATTCTTCTAATTTCGCGGAAATACGAATGTTGACATTTATATTCGCGTATAACAAACCGGAAGTTGCCCAGACAAACGCGGACAGTGTACTGACTTAAGCCACGCCCACTGATGACGTCAGGACCCGCATTGAACGGTCACAGTGCACGCTTGCTTAGGCCCTCTCCTCTCTTATATTTGCTCCATGGTTTTGACTCACTATCAGACAAAACACATTCTGATTGTGACTGCAAATACAGCCCGTCAGAGCCAAAGAATCCACACACCCCATCAGATCAGCTGTGTAGTATACTAAACCAATCAGAAAACAGTCCTAGTTTAATACCCACTTATAATACAGGGAGTCAAAATTTTATGTTCAGTGATGAAATTGGAAAAGATATGGGCTTGAAATTAAACTTATTTACCCAGGGAGAGTCATTTAAAAATTATTGCATGCCTTCAGCATCATATACCCAAATTATGAAGTCTATATGTAGGCATAAGTTTCAAAGTAGGGATAATTTGGTAATTTTTATAGGAAACAGGGGCAATATAACAAAACAGGACCTTGTAAAGTATTGTGATACATTAGATTCATTAACCCTAAATAATATATTATAATAAATACACTGCCCTACAGTAAATCAATGCCAGTTGCAGAGTATAGGCTTAGGGAGCAATTGAACTTGACATTACACACTATTGCATATTATAATAAAAAGTTCAATATTATTGACACTAACTCTATTGTTAGAAATAATTAGGTATTATTTGACTAAAGGAAAGCATAAGCTTTCAAATTATTGTAAAAGACAGGTAGCAAAATCGCTACAGTATTATATTGATATTTTAGCCAAAAACCTGGCTACCCAAACTGCTTCTTTTGAGCAGTCTAATGACATAGTATGTAATAGTAGGACTAAGGATATATGTTTATATCCGAGTAATTTAAATTAGGTTATGAGACAAAAGAGCAAAACTCTTGCACTCAATTTGACATGTACCCACAGCAAAATAATAAACATAAGGCCCCTCCGGCCACTGAATCTATTCAGTACGGAAATACTGGTTTACACCTGGTGCACCAGAATGTAGAGGGTCTGCTCGGCGGGAAGGAGTTGGAGTTGGAGTTGGAGTTGTGCATTGATTTGAATGAAATAGACATTTTTTGTGTAACAGAACATTGGTTAAAGCAGCATGAAGTAATGTTGAACTTTAAAAATCATCAGGTTCTGCTCTTTCTGTAGGATAAAATGTAAATGTGGAGGCTCATTAATTCTTATTAACAAGGCTATAACATTTAAAGAACGTAAAGACATAGTAAGCCCCTCTGTTGAACGAGTCATTGAAATAGCTAGTATTGAGTTCGAGCAGTTCATTGTGTTAAGCGTATACAGTCCCCCGGATGCTCCATACACACAGTTTGAAGAAATACTGGCAGATGCTTTGTTTAAATGCCAGAGCTCTAAAAAAACAGTAGTCGTTTGTGGAGATTTCAATGTAGATATTTTAGATTCTTCGCCGGAACCTTCAAAGAGACGGAAAATGTTGAACTTATTTAAGTCCTTTGGTTTACATAATGTATTTTTAGAACCTACTCATATAACTGTCACTAGTGCTACTTGTATTGATAACATTTTCACTAATACACACCCCATTAAGAATTGTATAGTAGACCCTGTAAAATCTGATCATCGAGGACAATCTGTTCTGTATGATAGAAGTGTTTCCAGAAGTAAGAATGTAATCAGTTTTGTACCAGTAAACTCGAAACGCTTAGAAACTTTCAAAGAAAATATAGCCAAAAAGATAACAGAATTGCCCGATTACACTACTGTAGATAAATCTTACGCTGATTTATTTAACTTAATACATGATGAGTTTGGAAAAATTTTTACACCAAAAACAGTATCGTTCGGAAGCAGGTCTGTTTTCAGTGACTGGGCTACACCTGGTATTTATGAAAGTCGTAAGAGGCTTTATGAACTTTATTCGGAAAAAGCATTTAATTTTAACCCTGAGTTTAAGGAATATGTTAAAAAAATATTCAAAGACCTTTAGACAAGTTTGTTCCTTGGCAAAGTCAATTTCATTAGAAATAAAATTACAGCTTCGACAAATGTAATTAAAACTACTTGGAACATTGTAAATTCTGAATGCGGTAGGTCTAAAACGAGTGAACGAAGCTTTCATTTAAAGATAAACGGGCGGCACGTCACAGGGGATCTGGAAGTAGCGACTGAGTTTGAAAAATTTTTCAGTAATATACCTATTCATATAACGAATACTCTTCGTTCGGTCGTCTTCCACTTCCGCTGAGCAAATATTGTCAGAATGTGTAGATAGCTGTCAACACGCGTTCGAATTCACGACTGTTGACTGCAACGACATTCTGAAAGCTTACAGGGCTATTAATGTTAAAAAAACCGCAGACCTATGGGGGCTATCGGTAAAATCTGTATCTAGTGTCATTGATGTCATTGCCCCTTACTTGGCAGCTGTGTTTAACGATTGCGTTTCGGGTGGTGTGTTTCCTGATTTAATGAAACACAGTAAAATTATACCTTTGTTCAAGGCCGGCAGTGCTTCTGATCCAGGTAATTTTAGACCTGTCTCAGTGTTGCCGACTTTGAGCAAGATATTTGAAAAATTAATACTTGAGCAGATGCTGACCTATTTTAACAGTCACAAATTATTTCATAATAAACAATTTGGCTTCACTAAAGGACGTTCGACGACCGATGCTGGTGTAGATTTGTTGAAGAGTATTTATGAGGCCTGGGAAGATAAACATGATGCGCTTGGCGTGTTTTGCGATTTGTCTAAGGCTTTTGATTGCGTCCAACATGAGATATTGATCAGGAAACTACAGCACTACGGGATAAGGAACAAGGCTCTCGATCTTCTGACTTCATATTTGAACAATAGAACTCAGAGGGTCGATGTCGGTGGCACACGTTCCGGGGGATCGGTGGTGACACGCTTCTGGGAAGTCCGGAAATGATCCCGGGAGTTCCCAGGCGGTTCAGTAGTTTAGGTAAGGTAATATAATTTGTCCTGGAGTCAATAATGCAAGTATTACAGAGTATTTTTACTTTTATTGTAATATTCTACAATATAAGACTTATAACTACTTAAAACTAAGTACTCATCCGGATTTCTGGGTTGGGACGTCCTTCTTCCAGGATATGTGTATTTAAAAATATGGGTCTACGCCTATAACAATATTGTACGTAAGACTCCTTTAACATCAAAGTACAAGCAGTTTTTTTATCCAAAACTTGGAGGCTCATTCTGTAAAGAACAATGTACATTTTATAAACACCCTCTTTAATCTATAGATATTCCCTAAACTTTCCCTTTGCTTATTAATTTTTAATCCCCATTTAAATATCTTTATATATACCAACAGATCGATACTCTTTTCATAATTTTAACAAATGCCTGCCTATTATAATAAATTTACATAAAATATTTTTTTGTAGGTACATGAAATTTCCCTGCCTTAATTAAATAAATTAAAAAAACATATGCGACTCGACGCTTACCATAGAACCTCCGTGTGTAGATATATAGTAATATGTATGAGCTATGTATTCCCTTTACATATCTTCTATAAATTTTATTTCCGCAAGGGTTGCTCAATTTTCTAACCTTCAATAAGTACCTACTGGGTGGAGAATTTTCAAAAAAAAATAATATTTCGTGCCTTTAATGCTGTGCACCGCCTATATATATAGGCATACCCCTACTTTTAGTTAGCCCTTCTCTAAGACCTAACTAAGGCACGCCTTATGCCCTACATAATTATAAATATATATAAAAAGACACACCTACGCTAAATAGCGCCTAACAAAATAATTACAGCAAACCTACGTTTTACATTTTTATTTTAAGTTCATAACGTGACAATATCCCCTCCCCAAGAGAAAATTTTGTCCCTATAGACAAAATTGAAGACTAATAATTTAATTTAACATGATTGAATTATAGTTATATAATAAAATTCCCTAATAACTGAATTATGTAGATAATATGTTTCATTTAAATATCCCCATAGAGTAATTCTGATGGTGTTCACAAGATAGATAGAAGAAAGACGTATTTAAGGCTTAATATTAAGAAATCCAGGTAATACGAACCGCCTGAATGTAATCAATCAATACATATAATAAAATCGTAACAGGTCGCTGTCTGTACATGGAAGATAAATAAGAAAAAATATTATAGGGGGGCTTTATGAACGCAATAGAACCCAAAACAATGATTTTTAGAATTTTTGTCTGTTTGTCTGTATGTCTGTATGTCTGTATGTCTGTATATCTGTTTGTCTGTACGGTTGTGCACGCTAATCTCAGTAACCGCTCAACCGATTGCAATGCGGTTTTTTTTATTGTGTTGAGGTTTGCTCCAGTTAACATTTAGCGTTTGTTTTATGTAAATCGGTTTAGAAATAAAAGAGTTATAACACTTTTAAAAATCAGATATTTTGAAAATTTTTATTGTAGGGGTTTCTTTGAATGTGAGTGAACCTAAACTGGCGTGTTGGCTTAATCATAAAAAAGCTTAATGATTAAGACTATTTTTAAACAATTCAGTCCGCGCCGAAGGCGTGGACTGAATTGTTTTAAAATAGATTTAATCATAAAGCTCTTTTATGATTAAGCAAACAGGGCAGTTTCAGACGCTGCTTGATGACTCTGATAAAGAAATACCTTTCCTTTCATACACCTTATGTGACGTAAACGAAGTTGCGGGCTCAGCTAGTATAGAATATGGCTTGAATTGAAGACTGAGATTTCTATAACCGTCTCAGAGAAGAAAATTTATATAACAACATATACAACGATGTAATAACATTGTATTATGTATATATAACGGAAATGCAATATATTTGCATAATAATAAGCAAGCCTTTAAGAGCTTCCTATTAAGTACTACGTAAATCTGCGAGGGTAAGCTTACAGCTTCCGAGTGGCAGAATTTACTACTAAAACCAAGAAACAGAAATATAGCACTGAATACACCTACAGAATCATCCTACCAGAATTCTAACCAAAAATATACAAACAACCCAGAAAAAAATATCATATGTACCAACCTTAACCTCTCACTGAATATCCAATATATATCCATTCTATTAACGTTTTCCAAAACGTATGCATCACTTTTGTATATTGCATGTGCATAAAACTTTCTTTACTACTAATAACTGTACTCTCAAAACAATAACTCACGTCACGAATACCACAACTTTCACATATCATGACAATGAATTCACAATGTGACCTCAAGCTTAACAATATTTTGAGGTACCCTCATAAATTTTCACAATTATTCATAAGGTCTCTCACACACTGACTTAAATTTCTCGTGTATGTTTGACTGTCCGCGACAACATCCAAAAGAAAATCAACACTCATTTTTAAATAATTGACCTGACATTGCTATTCTTGTCTTACTTACTTTAATTTAACTTGATAAAAATCTAAAAATAAAATGAACTTAATTTTGTTCTAGAGTAGGGGAATTTTTTTTTTTTTTTTTTTTAGCGATGCAGTTTATTTGTATGCAAAGATACCTATTGACTATTTCAACTTTCATAATTCACCGGACTCACCCATTCCTTTGAATAATGTGCCTTTCATACATCACGCTCGTAAAATACTCATGCACACTTGTGTCATCAATACAATCACATGATGACGCAATTCTTATATACAAGAGACTTTAGCTTAAATTTTATACTAAATCTCAACATTATTCATTAAAACCGTATCCTGTCTTTACACTTGTGGAATTATGTGATGAAATGCAGTCTGTAAGAACCCTAACGATATTCACATGATATTCACAACTACCCATACTTATGAGAAAAATAAAATGATACTACAATTTACTTAGAAAATATTTTTAGTTATGAGGTTAATTTTTGGAATTATTTTCTGAAGATGATAATTATCTATTCTTTGTAATTATTAAGTTAAAAATCTTTTATATGCCACGTTCCAATGTTTTTGCCAAATTCATTAGCAAGCTCATAAACTAAAGGAGATCGTTTTCCTATAATTTTACACTTTATATATTTAGGAGCTAATTTCTTCGAAAAATGTTTATCTTTATCGCTTAAATAAAAATGTTCGTTTCCATATTATATCACCTACGTTAAATTCTGCCTGTCTTTTACGTAAATTATAATGCTCACTGTTTCTACTATGTGCCTGTATCAAACGTGATTGAACTTTGTCAAAAATTAAAGACAATGCACCACGGTTCTCCGCATATTCGTCTCGGGGTTGAAAAACTATACTGTCATTGCCTTCATAATCAATATAATGAGAACCACAGCTAACCAATTCTCTGCCGAAGGTCAAAAAATTTGCAGTGAATCCTGTAACTTCGTTTACTGCGCTGTTTATCGCAAATTGTATCTTTGGCAAAATTAAATCCCTACCTCTCTGATCGTCATTAATAAAGGAAGAAATGGCGGTGACTATTGTCTTGTTGTACCGTTCCACCATATTAACCTGTAGCGAATAATAGGGTTTGTAATGCAATTTAGGAATTTTATATTTTTCTAGCATACGTTTAAGCGTGACAGTGGTTACCCTACCGCTAGTTAATATTTATGCAAAATTTGAATCAAATTTATTGAGTATTTTCCGAGATCCTTCCGGACAAAGCAAAAGCAAACAGACAAACAGACAAAAAATTTGTAACTATATTTTCGGGTTCGGTATCTCATGCCCAAACACCCAGCGAGTATTTTTTTCATATATTTCCAATGTACCTACAGCTTTGACTTTTCTATCATTTTATTATATGTACTAGCTGACCCGCGCAACTTCGTTTGCGTTACATGAGAGTGAGATAGAGAGAGATCGACTGCCTCTGTTGCGCGGTCGGTAGTGATACCGCCTGCGGCGCAGGAGGTCGTGGGTTCGATTCCCACCGGAGACAAATATTTGTGTGACCCATAAATGTTTGTCTCAAGAGTCTGGGTGTTTCTATGTATAATGTGTATGTATTTAAAAAGTATATAAGTATTAATATCCGTGGTCCGATACCCATAACACAAGCAGGTTATTCCTAGCTTACTTTGGGATCAGATAGCGTTGTGTGAAATGTCCGTGAATATTTATTATTTATTTATTAGATGTTAAAGTGATGTAATGTTTCCCGTCGCTTTTACTTCCGCCCATCCGTTGGTATGGAACTCATCGTGCGCGAGTCCGATTCGCACTTGGCCGGTTTTTATCGTGGCTACCACTGCAGACCACCCTGACTTCCGTCGCGTCGCTCATACTTTAAATTTAATAAGAGGGTTATTGTAAGTGAACTTTAAGAGATAGGCATATGCTGTTCAGGACTTTTTTTTATAACGTTTTAAGAGGAACAAATTTGTAATTCAAATTTTTTACGTAACTTTAAACATTTATGCAGCGTACGCAATGGAAGCTCTCAAAGGAAAGAAATTTTTCCGTTCTCGAAAAGGCTTATTTCCTCATGGCTGCTCCGCTCCTATTCGTCTTAGCGTGATGTTATATCGCCATTAGCCATCCTCAATAAATGGACTATTAAACTTTAAAATAATTTTTAAATAATTTTTGAAATGCAACCAGTAGTTTCTGAGATCCTAGCACAAACAAACTCTTCAGTTTTATAATATTGTGAGCGAACCTTAAAAGATAGACAAATAAGGTTATTGTGAGCGAACCTTAAAAGATAGATTATATGCTGTCGCGGACTTTTTTTAAGAACTTTTTAAGAGAAACAATTTTGTAATACACAATTTTTACGTAACTTTAACAGCACGCAGCGTACGCCTCGGAAGCTCTTAGACGTTAAAAAATATTCCCCGTTTTCAAAACATTGTTGATTGCTGCTTCGTTCCTATTCGTCTTAGCGTGATGTTATATAGCCTATAGCCATCCTCTATAAATGTACTATCAAACTGTAAAAGAATTTTCAAAATCTAACCAGTAGTTCCTGAGATCCTAGCGTTCAAACAAACAAACTCTTCAGCTTTATAATATTAGTATGGATTGATTAAATATGTCAATAAATAAATTGCAAATGAGTTGCCTAAAAAATTCAGTCCAGAATATGATTAATCAAAAATGTAAAAAAAATGTTAACATTTCACTGATTTGAATAATATCTAAACTAGATACATTTCATAAGTAGATACCAATTGAAATAATAAGCTTTATAGCTTAGTTTGGGCTAGATGATGTTGTGTGAGAATGTCCAACAATATTTATTATTTATTTATTAATTTGTGGTACAACGCCCATAGGTTATGCAAATGTTAGGTTGTCGATTTTTTTCCCGTCAAGCACAGCTCTTGGGTACGCGTATAAACAAGTAAATCGATAGGCACTAGTAACTTACAGCGGTCTATTTAATGAATTAAAGTTAATTTCAAATATAAAGATTATTTCATTGAATCCACTATTGGTTATTTCACTGATAACCAGTGAAATGTTTTTTTTTTTATTTTTGATTAATCATATTCTAGACTGAATTTTTTAGGCAACCCATCTGCAATTCATTTATTGACATATTTCATTGAATATAAAATAATTTACATCCGTTAACCAGCTCGGTGAAGATCGTTCTATAGCGGGATCTGAGACCATCTAGTGAGACATTTGGCGATATAAAAGTTTTACGCGACTAGCAAGTTCAGGACCAATCGCTATTATCGTTATAGAACAGCACTAGATTGACTTGTGTAAAACAGCAGACTTGGCCCCGACATTATTACCTTACCTATTACCACAGAACCGTCTAGGAACTCTTGACAATAATCAATACTTCCCAGAAGCGTGTCAACAAGACTACATAAATACGACGACCAACAGAACTCAATTTACACACAAAACAATTAGGTAGCATTGAATGCTTCGTGGAACAAAAGTAGGCCCGAGCGCACTGCGACGAACTGAGAGCACGCCCCCCCCCCCGGGCGCGCGAGACAACAGGCTTAGCTTCCTAATTAATCGGCCGCCTGTTATGTAACATACAGGATCGAAATTATAGTGCGATGTAGATTTATCGACAGCGCCATCTATCGAGGAAGGTTCACAACACGCCTCAAACATTTGCTAAATTCAATTTTATATTATATTGCTGCGCCATAACAGGGTCCACACTGAACAAATTGTAACTTATATTTACATCTACCACCATGTATGTACTGTAGAATGGCAAATAAAATACTGAATACTGTACATACCGCCGACCTACTATACCTACCAGCGAGCCTAAAAAGGCAACATAGCGCATTTCATTCATATTCAGATTCATTAGTAGAATTGCACAAGAAATGCTTTAGAGATAACAATAAAAATGAATCTTCTACTGCAGTTCATTTTATAATCCCAATATTTGAAATCGATGTTGCTGCTCTAAAAAATACAGGAAACCGCCGAATAGTAAAAATATTTTCCCAATATTACTACGTTAAACGATAGTTGTACAGTTTAACAATTTATCGTGATTTTCATCTATAGAATAAAAAATAAGTAAAAAGTAAGCGATAAATCCTTTGACTATCTAACTAAGTACCTAAGTGTTAGATGGTCTAAGAATATCTTAGATCATCTAACCACCAATCTAGTCATATATGGTCTAAGAAGAATATATATCACATAATTAATGCACTTTATTTTTTATTGTGGTCGCTCGTAATTTATGCCAGACATTACTGCATCTGTCATACGTGTCATGTCAATGTCAACTACGATCATTTATTTAGAAAAAAAAAGAACAATCTTAAAGGATTCTTTCAAAGAGAGAGTTTTTAATATTGTTTGTTTCTGTGATCTACGCATCAATTTAGTGTCAAGCTTGACTTCAACACCAAAAAGAAAACAAGAAATGGTATCAGAGAAAACCTCAAACTACGTACTATGTAAATCTACTTCGACGTTGATTAAGGACGGCACCAATTATTGAAAGAAGATATGTTTCTGTGATTTAATTTAAATAATTGTTTACAAACGTGCTATCCTACACTCTGAAGCAATAAAGATTTATAAACAAGGGACATTCGCTTAATGTATCAAAATAAAAATCAATAAAAGGTATACAAAATTATACTTAATTCAATACATACATACATACAATCACGCTGTTATCCCCAAAGGGGTAGGCAGAGGCATAGTATATGCCCACATTTCACCTTATAGTTTTAGTCCCACGTAATATGTGGTGAGCCTAGTGCTGGTTAATTCAATAATTACATATTAATTTCATAGTTTTAAATTGCTGAAATATCTTATAATTAGGTCGTGTTTACCAAAGCTTTATACCAATAGATCATGTGTTTATTATGCAGTCAGTCGGCTATTACCAGGGAATCAGGGCCGGGTTTAGTCTTGCATTATCTGGAATACCTGCATACATGCTTTGGTATTTCCTATTGTTGAGAGAGCTCCATGACAGTAATCTAACACCATTGACAATGGTTTGGTATTACATAAGCATTTGTTATGCAACGGGTTACTTTTACAGGTTATCAGGCTAAAAGACAGGGCATTCATGACCGATGCCACCGAATGAATCTTGCAACAAATTCCTAACTCCTTAGTGCAAATTGCTTATTTATCAATAAAGGATATTGGGTTCAGTGTTCAGAATAGCAATGATTAAACTAGAGCAGGGAATAAACTAGAAGAAGGAGCATAAATCACATAAAACTTGATAAATAATTTTGAAATAATACAAGAAGTTCTTTTTATGCAACATTAACCTAATTAAAAACGGTTTCATTTTCAGATGCAAGATAATTTTCCAAATAGTATTTATTGGATGGGCTCTCCACATATTAAGAGTCATGACTAGTTCCATCATGGCTTGCATTAACATCAACAATGTGTACATAGTTGCAGCAATTAATGAATGTGAATTTACATTGCACAATGTTAATTATGGCCGGTTTGGAAGGACATATACAAAAAAAAGATTTAACTGACACCAATAGAATGTTGAAGTTTATGTGTATGCGATGCGAATCATACATTTTTTTACCATGGCTAGAGCACTGTAATTATGAATGAATAAATAAATTAAGCAAGACTTAAGTGTACATTAGATTCTATATCATTTTATATCTCTAATTTCACCTTTACCATCAATGTATCTAAAAAGGCCTTTCACATCGAAGCCTCAGGTCTACAGGAATGACTGCAGATTAGCAGATTCATTAGTTGACAGGTGAGTTTGGCTTGGACACTAGTTGCCAGGTTTGCTTGTGCTTTTAACACTGTTGGAAATGCATTCTGGACCCATAGGATACCCCGGGGTGTCATGTGAACTTATGAGAAGGATCATGCCACATTCAGGAATAATACATTCCCGACTCATGGTTCCCTCCAAAAGATGTCCCTGGGGGTGTCATATGAACTTTGGAGGAGGGTCCATGGCACCCCTAGGATTCTGAACCCATGCCACAACCCCATGAGGTACCATTGTGGGTGCCATGTAAATATTGTAGAAAGATTTGTGGCACCCTTAGGATTGGCCAATCCGGAATAATGGCAAATAAGATATCCCTGAGGGTGCCATGTGAACATTGTGACATGTAGGTCTTCCACAGTCACAACCTGCGCCCGGGTCGGCAGCGCGGTTGTAGCGCCACTGGTGTTGCAAACGTCTATAGGCTACGGTTACCAACCTTCCGGTGGGCCGTAAGCTTGTCTGCCACCTAAGTAGTATAAAAAAAAAAAGTGTTAAAAGCACAAGCAAACCTGGCAACTAGTGTCCAAGCCAAACTCACCTGTCAACTAGTGCATCTGCTAGCCCAAAAGGGCTTATAATCCAACAATTAATGCATTCCGGACCCATAGCACATCCCATAAGCTACCACTGCGGATGCCATGTGAACTTTGGAGAAGGACCCGTGGCACTCCTTAAAACATTGTGACGTGTAGGGCCCAAAAGGTTATTTATACTGTTGATTGATGGCACTTGGTGGAACCTGCTGCTCATATTAAATAACACCACTTGTACTGTTCTACAACATTCATTTACTTTACAACTGACTGGTTTCGCCTTTCGGCATTCTCAAAGGTAAGGTAATTGTAACTTGATGACCACTACATCAAGTAAAAAGGCTAAGATGCCATTATAAGTATCTTAGAGTATTTATTAGGTTTAGGTATATAATAATATACCAAATGTCACCTTAGCCTTTTCATTTTAATCAAAGGCTAAGGAAATTAACGAAAACAACCAATAAACTCAGGGTCAGTGTAGTAAATAATATGATAAACATCCCAGAATAATATGGGTTTATTGAACTAGAAACAAACTGACTGACATAATATGACTGACATCTATAGAAAACTAAAACTATGAAAGAAAGGAGATTATTACATTCTCCCTTGCTATTAAAATGTGACGCAGTCGTAGTCGTCTAAGTACCGCGGGGCGCGGCGATCTCTGGCCGACCGGCGCTCCGGACGATCGAGCTTGCGAATTTCATCGATAGTTTGACAGGGCGGTTCATCAGGCTGCTCATGGGCTTCATCAGCAGGTAGAGGGGCAGGGTTATCAATCTGTCGAGTCTCTATCTGATCAGGAACAGAACTGGATCCAGATGGAGTGGAAACTGAATCTCGTAGTAAATCAGTTATTTCAGATGTGCTTTCACCTGTCGGGGCTAGTTGTCTATTTGACACTACGACATCTCTTCCGCTTGACAAGCGAATATGTGAATGAAGAGGATTAACCTCAATTAAGTCCACTTCCTCTACTAAGGGATCATATTTACTCGTCCTGACATTCTTCTTGAAAAGAGCCTTTTTCCCTTCTGCTAACCAAGTCGGCATTGACTGTCCGTTAGAGGATCTTCTTGCATGACTGAACATTCTCTCATGTGGAGTGCAGCCAGTTGATGTGCAGAGCAAAGACCGGATAGAATGTAAAGCTTGAGAGATTACAGTCTCCCAGGCGGTAATTGGTTGGTTAAGTGTCTTTAAAGCTAACTGTATCGTCTTCCATATAATTCCGTTGTACCTTTCAGTCTGTCCATTGCCTTGTGGGTTATACGGAGTAGTATAACTGGTGGCTATTCCAAGGTTATGTAAAAAGTCTTTTAATTCTGCCGATAAAAAGCTTGTACCTCGGTCGGAATGTACGTATGACGGCATACCAAAAATCGAAAACAGGGAGGTCATCTTCTTCTTCACAGTGTTGGTGTTTAGGTCGGTACAGGGAAAGGCGAATGGAAACCTGGAGTACTCATCGATCACCGTAAGTATGTATTTGTTTTGTGTCGAAGATGGTAAAGGTCCTTTGAAATCTATTGACAGCCTTTCGAAAGGGGCGGTTGCCTTTATCAAGGTACCCGATGACCGTATGAATCTAGGCTTGATTTCAGCGCAGACGGAGCATGATGAGTTTATGCTCCTTATATCCTCAACAGAGTACGGTAGGTTTTTAGACCGCACCCAATGTATCATGCGTGTAATGCCAGGATGGCAAAGATTATTGTGCAACCGCATGAGGTCATTTGACGAACTTGAAGCAATGATATTGTTGACACGAGAAAGAGCATCTGCTACAATATTCTCTTTCCCGGGGCGGTATACGATATCAAAATTGTAGCTAGACAGTTCAAGTCGCCATCGTTGAATTTTATCATTTTTAATTTTTGAGTGTGTTTGAGTTTGGTCGAACATGAATGAAACAGACTTCTGGTCAGTTATCAACTTAAAACTTCGACCAATCAGAAATTGTCTCCATTTCCTTAAACTTTCTACAATAGCAGCAGCCTCTTTTTCTATCGCCGACTGGTTCTTCTCACTGTTTGACAATGTTCTCGAAAAAAAAGCGACTGGCCTTCCTTCCTGCGACAAGGTAGCTGCTATGGCATAGTCAGATGCATCTGTTTCAACCGTCAAAGGTATCTTATTATCGATTGTGTTGATAGCGGCTTTCGCTATTTCAGTTTTGATTGATTCAAACGCATTAATGGCTTCATTAGTCATAGGATAAGATTCCGTATTCACAATAGGATGTATTTTTGATGAAAAGTTGGGTATCCATTTCGCGTAGTGGGCGAACATCCCCAATGCTCGCTTCAGGGAAGCTGAGTTGGTCGGAGCCGGTAAGTTTAAAAGAGGTTGTAAACGTTCGGGATCTGGTTTAATCACCCCATTGCAGATGTTGTAACCCAAGAGATTAATAGTCGTTTCGGAAAATTCGCTCTTTTGCATATTAAGAGTTAAATTATATTTCGCAGCTACTTCTTTAAATCTTTTCAATTTATTGTCATGGTCGACCTGATCGGTACCACAGATCGTTATATCATCTAAATATGCAAAGACTCCTTCTAGCTTCTCACTGTCTAATATACTTTTAATTGCTCGTTGGAACGCTGCCACTCCATTCGTCACGCCGAATGGAATTCTCCGGAATTGGTATAGGTTACCGCATGCTTCAAAGGCTGTGTATATTTTGTCCTTTTCTAAGATAGGAATCTGATGATATGCACTCTTTAAGTCTATTTTGCTGAATAATTTATATTTAGCCACATTGGACACGACATTTTCTATGAGCGGTAGGGGAAAAGCGTCCAACTGAGTATATCTGTTAATAGTCTGCGAATAATCTATAACCAATCTTTTCTTGTGATGTTCACTTGATGTTACCAGAGTCTGAGCTCTCCACGGAGATTGGCTAGGCTCTATAATCCCATCCGAGAGCAGTTTTTGTACTTCGTCTTCTATAAATTTCTGATCTCCTTCAGAGTGTCTCCTAGATTTGATAGCAATTGGCTTATCGAAAGGCAGCAGATTACTGAATAAGCTGACCGGTTCAACGTTCGCCTGTAACACCGCGCATACTTTTAATGCGGGTTTATTTCCTCCAAAATTCATTTCAAGAGCTTTGTGTTTACAGAGTACATCGTGACCCAAAATCACGTCTGCGCACAGTCCATCCATAATCAATAGGTTAACATTAAGTTTCTGGTTTTGCAGCTCTAGAGTTAATGGGCATAGACCTGTGACATGTGACACTAGATTGGACTGAGCCATCGTTATCTTCTGTTCGCATGGTACTTTGAGTAGTTGATAGTGATCAACAAGCTTTGTGTCTATAAAACTGGCGGTACTGCCTGTGTCAATCAGTGCTCGTGCTAGAATTTTATTATTCATAAGAACTTGCACAGTAGCTTTCCTTAAATCGTTGGCGGCAGCAGACGTTATGCATGATAATGTGTCATTAGAATTGCCTCCAGTCAAGACTGCAGAGTTCTGTTGAGATTTATTTCTACAGACCTTGGCAAAATGTCCTCTCTTGCCACACGATAGACAGGTGCTTCCAGCAGCGGGGCAGTTTCGTCGTAGGTGGCGCTTATTGCCACAAAAATAGCATGCCTCTTGTAGAGTTGGTGCAGATGAAGAACTACGAGTTACAGCGACAACATCTTCGTCAGGAGTTATCGAAGCATTCGCAGTACTTGACGTAGCATTGACAGAATTCACTGAAAGAGAGCTATCTCTCTGATAGGTTGCATTATGCACCTGGGCGAGCTCTAAAGATCTTGCTTGATCATATGCTGTTTCTAAAGAGAGACTTTTATTTTCAAGTAATCTTTGACGTATTGTTGGGGACGAAATACCACTTATAAACGCGTCCCTAATGTAGTCGCTTTCATTTTGTTCAGCCGTAACTTCTTTAAAATGGCATTCTTTGGATAATACTTTGAGAGCCTGTAGATATTGATGGATGGATTCACCAGGTTGTTGAGATCTTTTCATAAGACGATGTCTAGAGTAAATTTTATTCGGAGGTTTAACGAAAATATCATGAAGCTTCTTTATTGCATCTTCATAGCCAGTACATTCACTGATATGCGTATACAAAGCTGGAGACAAATGATTTACAAGAAGTCTATACTTTACTTCGTCAATTGCGGGTTTTTCTTTAGTTGATATGACAGCAAGAAAATTTTCGAATGTCTTCCTCCAATGGTTCCACTGAGGGGACAAATCACTTTCTGAGGACGGGTCTGCCTCGAATCTTTCCGGACGTAAATACTTGTCCATTTTTCTAGTTCAATAAATTGTAGTAAATAATATGATAAACATCCCAGAATAATATGGGTTTATTGAACTAGAAACAAACTGACTGACATAATATGACTGACATCTATAGAAAACTAAAACTATGAAAGAAAGGAGATTATTACAGTCAGGCTTCTCATAGTTCCTTAGAATGTTATAGTAGGGGAGCCCTAGAAGGGATTTCGGGATTTACTAAAGCGCGACAGATTAATATACACGGGGATACCTTGTACCCGGTTAAGTACCTCCACAAAACATGAGGCCCATATATAAGGCCGCCCGTGAAGGATACAGGATCAGATTAGTAAAAAAAATTGACCGTCAGAAATTCTCGAGCGCGTCAGATTAAGGTAGGGTGAGTTAATTACATCCTAAAAAGTGTATATTCCACTAATCTGACAATTTGAGAGTGACGTAAAAAAAGGGGAGGGCAACAAAGTTGTAAAAAAAAAACGTCATCTCGACATTCTCGAGCGTAGCTAAATTTTTTTTTATTTTGAAGGAAATAATTCAAGAATAATGAAAAATATATAATCTGACGATTTTCGCAAGCCGAAATAACAAAAATTCGTCGATAAAGTTACACTATGCGCCAAATATCTTTGCGTCTACGAACTTCGTTCGTACTACTACTACTACTTACTTTTAATAATAGTATAGAATTAATATTGACCTATTCACATCTATGTCCTGGAAATTACGCAACAGCATCGATAAAATGAATTTTTAGGCTTAGTACTTTTGTTTGCGATTGTACCTGCGTCGATCGCCACCAAGCTGGTCAAAAGCGGTTAATTCGTTCGAGAGATATCGTGAACGAAAGAAACCCGAAAAAGTGTTTTTTCGGGATTACTCCGAAATTTGTGGTTCGATCAATTAAAATTGCAAAATTACTTATGAGGATGATAAAACTGCGTCGAATGCCGCCAACTGCGTGGAAATCGGTTATCCATTCAAAAGTTATTGCGGTTTGAAAATTCCAAAAATAGTGTTCTTGGTAGTTAAAAGTCTGATAGAAGTTTCATAACTTCTATCAGACTTTCGAGCTGAGAGAGCTCAAATGCATAGAAATATTATTTCTTTGAACTCAGCCAGCTCAAAATATCACATAAATTCTATTTTGAGCTCAAAAATGTCATAAGTACAATTTTAAGAGCCCAGGAATGGAATTAGCGGGAAGTTGCAGGGATGGCCTTTAAGGTGAACCGTTTTTCTAATTTTTTTTTGTCAGATCAGGCCAATCCCTCTAGATAATCGTCAGATTATGAGACAGTACGTTTAGAACATAAAGATGAACCATATATATCTTAATCTGACGCGCTTGAGTATTTCGAAATGGCGAATTTTTTTTGCACATTATGAAAATGGCCGTGAGTTTGCGTTCCATCGAAATCGTCAGATTAGTGAATGAGAGCTTTTTTTTGGTGCACTTAACACTCCCTTAGAAAATCTGACGCGCTCGAATATTTTTTTTTTGTTCATTTTCAACCCTTAAATACAACCACCCGCATCATGCTAACGATCAGATTAACCTACGTACATTATTAAAAATACGTAGGGAATTGATGCTATCAATATCTGACGCGCTCGAGGATGTCCATGCAACAGTTTTATTTTACATATTTAAAAATCTATAGCCGCTTCCCCCACCGATGTAAAGGTATAATCATATAACATTTTTTTCTTCATATCATCTAAGCTTTGCATCCCAATAGGTCTCTACGACGCTCGAGTAAATCCCCATTTAGCATCGTGGGCTCCCCTACTATTATGTCTTTTAGACATTTTACAGGGTCGGCAGAGCGACTGAACGCCCTTGGCACACCTCCGCCGCGAAACCAGAACAGCGGAACCGCTGAATGAATTCCGCTGTGATCAAGTGTGGATTGAACAGCGGAACTGGGCAACGGAACCTGACACGAGTTAGTCGATGTGACGCTATCGCAATTTTATTATCTGGAAGACTTAATAAATACATAAAGGGTCTATTTCTGATGGCTTGAAGTAGTTTTTCCGTGAACTTTACGTCTATTTACTGATAAAATATTAGTTTCGCCGTTCCGCTCTGTATTTCTGTCAATTTTGACAAACCGGCGCGTAGGCGTAGACAACGCGGTACCGCAATAACAAGGCTAGTCATTAAGAGAAAAGTTTAAGGATATCAACATCCTTACTGTGTATTCACAGTACATATATGAAAACTTATTATATACTCATAAAAATAACAGTAAATTTATTAAAAATAGTGATATCCATAACCTAAACTTAAGAAATAAGAATAAATTGGCTGTACCTAGATTTAGGCTTAATAAAATAAGCAATTCTTTTGCGGGCAATTGTATTCGAATGTACAATACATTGCCGACAGCCATAACAGGTATGTCAGTTAATAAATTTAAAAAACTAGTAAAACTTAAATTGTGCCAGAAAGCTTATTATAGCATTAAAGACTTTCTAGAAGACAAGACTGCCTGGCAGTGACACGAATTGCTCCTTTCTACATTTAAAAAAAAAACTGTATTAGATACTAAGATGAATAAGAGGGACCGGACTGAGTTTCTTGGGGTGTTCTTCTCAGTCTGTAGCATTTCCGAACCCCCGGTAGAGTCACAAAAATTTTGACAAACCTAAATAATTTTTTAAAAATTTCAAAGGGAATAAATTTTATTTTATTTTATTTATTTTATTTTTATTTTAGGCGGCCGGCCGAAGTGCGGAGGTTTGACTGGCGTAGGAGCAGATTGGCAAAACCGTGCGGTGAAAGAGATAGAAGATAGTTAAATCTATGCATTAGAACAGGCGGTTTCGCTAGTGTTCCGCTCCTCCTACATGTGACAGAACTTGGCGGAATTACTGCGGTTCCGCTATCATGGTTTCGCGGCGGAGGTGTGCTACAGGCGTTGTATCACCTGTGTTGAAAACGTTTTCAACTACCTAGGTTACGGTTACACACTACCTAAGTTACGGTTACACTGTTCATTAATGAAAATACGAGTTTATCTTGACGTGTACTCTTTAAAAAGTTTCTACAGAGTCCTAAGTCTGCATTTTTTGTCCAAAAGAACTTAAAAACACACTAATGACAATAAAAATGCTTAATTTAAACGTAAAATCGTAGTCCCCCCCTTACCAATGTAATATTTTACCAATTTGAACATAGAATTTGACATTAGGTAGGGGAACGTGTTTACCATTCGTACAATTTTTAGTTTTTATTTTTTTTCTCCACGACTATTAGTCAAAATTACCTCGTTTATATTCCTAAACGTAGAAAATATATTGTAGTTAATGACCAAATTTTCTGAAACTATTATGTCAAACGGTTAAAGGACTATAGCAATTTTTCAACGATAAGATATTTGTACGAACGCTCCCCATGGGTGGGGTACTTCCGTACAGTAGGTGGGGTACTTTCATACGCGTGGGGCAGATTCATACATGGTAATTGAAAAGCCCATAAACCTCCCAAAAATGTATTAAATTGATAAGAAAAATTGTTTATCACAGAACTATCTTAATCATATTTAACTTTACTCCCAATCAATATTTGTTCTTGGGAAAAATAACACAAAAAATCGATTTAAACTGTAAGTTAGGAATTAGACATTTTGGTTGTCACTTTCGACCTTAATGCTAATTAAATTATTTTAATTAATTGAAAAGATTATAAATTCTACTCGTTCTAGATGTGCCGAGCGGTTTGGGAGGACCTAGGGACATAGTCTAACTAATAAACAATATGTGTACGCTTTCTATATCAGAAAAAGGAATTATCATGATGATCCCAGTTTCTTCCGAAGATAAAACACTTTCGGTCCTGTTCGCCAAATTTCATAACTGAGTGAACTTTTTCGACAATTAAATAACAGCGGCCTGTTTCAAATTTTATCAAAACCTGACTATCATCTTTAATTTCCTGATATTACATTTAAATTAGTGGTGCATTGAACTTGGTTAGTAATTAAGTTCCTATACCTACTATTAATTTTTTTATATATTTCATCAATTAAAAGATTAGATTTTTGTTTCCTAATTCATTTTTCTGCTGGCACTCTGCATATACGGAATTCATTTGATTTTTCTTCTCTGTTGAGTTTTTCTGTTTTTAAGGTTTATTCGTTCTTCATCCATTTTTAAGCCGTAGCTAAAAATGGATGACGATAGAACAAATGTTACGAACGAATAAAAGATTAGGCGTGCCTAATCTTTTCTTATTATCTGTACCACGAACCTGCGATTTAATATCAACTATGATATTTATCTACTTAATAAAAAGTATATTGCCGATCGTTTTACATAAAAATGCTGAATTATTGTAACGCATCATAATTGAAAAAAAAATACAAAAGGTACCTATTAAATTTATTGAAAAATAAAACTTATGTGAGTATTTGTGGTAATTATGATCTAAAGGGGAGCATTCGAACGCGTACGAATGCGCCCCTGTAGAAATGTCCGAATGTGCCCCAGGCCTTGACCTAATTTAAATTACAGTGGTAAACAAAATCAACGTTAGTGAAAGAAATAAAACGATGAAAACTCAAAATTTAACAATGTGAACATGAATGAATCCTGACTATTTTCATAAAAAGATAATAAATTTACTTGCCAGTATGACTTAAACTTCAGTAAAAAATTTTGCTTACCTATTGCGAGAACACGTTACGTCTTATTACCTCACACAGAGTGGCGCGATTGGCACGATACTTCGCTAGCACCATGGCCCATGGCAGCCGGTATGTCTATGTACACAGGCAAAGGCGTGTTTGTGTCAGTTAGTATTTTTGTTATACTCAATGTATGAATGTGCCCCACGTACGAATGGTGAACAGTTTCCCCTATTAATAAATAATTATTCATGGAAGTGGCCATTTTAAGAATTTCCATGCAAAACTGTCAAAATGATGATTTACAATGAGATTCACTATGAGATTCTTCAAGATTTGACAATTTAGTGAAGAGAAACACTATACCTAAGATCCATAAAAGAAACGTACAATGTGGCCTTTTTAGGCCCACAGGACATTTTGGCAAATGTACTTAGCATATACTCGGCCGCCCACCATGGTACATGTAAGGATCCCTATATTTTTTTACAATACAAGAACTTACTTTTTACTTTTAGAAGATTACATTTTATGCTCTTATGCTACATATTTCTTATAGCTATTTATCTTACTTAACCTTAATGGACATTATCCAAAGATAGATAGGTAAAGAATACAAATGAAAAAACTTAAACTTATGCTTAATCGAAATATTATCCTGCGTACCTAGGTATACATAATATAATTTCACAATATTCATTTGATTCAAATTTACCTGTTACAATGAGTTTTGATTTTTGATACAATGTGTACCTAACCAATATCTAAGGTGCAGTTGAATAGAAGATCTTCCGCTGAATAGGATGGCTGTTTAGCCAGGCGAGTATCTACCTACTACTCCAGGGCCCGTCCACGAGCGCAAACTCTCAAACCAAATTTTTAAACACGTTAGACGCCTCTGCCGTCACCCTGACCAATAAACCAACACCACGAAACTATAAGCTACCTAGTGAAACTTGTTTCATCAGCACAACTGTCGTTACGGGTATGTTACCCTTAAGACTCTGCACTCTTAGGTACACCACTGCTGCGTGAGACAAATAAGATGGTAAGTTCATCGGATATTGTGTGACAATGAGACTTAGGGTAGACCGGGGTCAATTGTACCACGGGTCAATAATAGATACCATCGCCTATAACTCTGCAATTATAACGAATTATGCGTGTGTGTATTCACAAGTGTAGCTTGAAGCGCCTGATCCATTGGCGAGCCGACGAACCAACGGACTTCTAGCCCGTTGGTTCGTCGACTCGCGTATCTATATGACCCACTAGCGAACAAAACCGTTGGCTCGCCATCCGTTAGTCGTCGTCACACTGAGGTCCTGGGTTCGATTCCCACCTTGAACCAATATATTTTTGTGTTTTTCTGTGAAGTTTAGGTGTTTTACAAATAGGTATTCTGTCTAAGCACTATAGGGTTAAATATGTATATACCTATTTAAAAATATATCATGAATGAATGTTTTCAGTTGAAAGACTGAGAAAAATGTTAAATAAATGATTATTTTATGTGAAAAACGTAGGTATTGCTATCATACGCAAGTAGGGTGTTATTGGGGATTCTGGAATCATTTCGTCCTCGCTTCGCTCGAACGGCATGATTCCAGAATCCCCAATTTTTTAGCGACCTTTACTATCATAATTTGTGTGATCTGGAGGCCTACCACCACGTCTTATGGTTCATCATCACGCCTTTATCCCCGAAGGGGTAGGCAGAGGCATATTATATACCCACATTTCACCTTTTTATCATTTGTCCCACGTAATACGTTGTGAGCCGTATTACCGTGTTTAAATGGACAGGCGTAGGTTGTGACTGCCTGCTGTTGAAATAAAGCCTTCAACTTGGCTTAACGACTGCCATTTTACTGGCAACCGGGACCAACGGCTTAACGTGCCTTCCGAAGCACGGAAACGCTCAAATAAATGTCACAAAGTGATCACATGGATGGTCACCCATCCATGGACCGGCCATAGTGAAAGTTGCTTACTGCAGTGATCGTTAACAGAACACTGAGTCCGCGGGGCCGAATTATTCCCCTAAGATACACTTTCCCGGAAGATACACTTTGTGAGATTTCTCGCTTTAATTCCAATTTGGTACACTTTTTATAATCATGAGTAAACATTACCCCTAGATACAATTTTCAGTACATATTATATAAACATAAGTTTTTACATAAATTTCGTAATTTTCACCTTGGATACGAACTACGGACTAACGGACAATCTAGAATTTTCTAATTCTAATTAACCTCTTTAATACTGATAATAAATATAAATACTGCGGCTGCAATGACATTTAATGTCATTGATAATAAATTAATCTGTGGATTAATATTAGAATTTTATTATTGTAGTAATTGCCTATTTCGTAGTGTTATTAAATGGAAATGGAAAATCCTGGATGCAGTTCTGGTGTTTCGGAATTTGAATTCCTCCCTACGAAAAAAGGTAAACGAGCATTAATAAGAGCCGGCCATAGGTATACAGGATGGAATTTTGTAATGCCACCTGAAGGGGAAGTACTCTTAATACTGTAGATAGAAAATTTTACTCAAAGAAAACATTCCTTAATTTTTGAAAAGAAAGAAAACTGCATTCATTGATTTTTTAAAATTCGCTTGCCGCACCCGGTAATCGAACCGACTAAAATCTGAAAAAGTTGTGTTTTGTAATTGCAACATGTAATTTATGAAGTTTGTTAGAGAGATTTCATCCTTATAATTGACCCTAACGATCGATGCAATAAAAGTACAGGGTGCAACTTTTACAGATTTTAGTCAGTTCGATTACCGGGTGCGGCAAGCGAATTTTTAGAACACATTAAATGCAGTTTTCTTTCTTTTCAAAAATAAAGGAATGTTTTCTATGAGAAAAATTTTCTATCTACAGTATTAAGAGTACTTCCCCTTCAAGTGGCATTACAAAATTCCACCCTGTATACTGAAAAAAAAACAAACAAGAAAGGTTCAACTATACGGCGTTGTCAAGACAAAACATGCAATTCGACATTAACATTGTGTTGGCTCGTGGTCTATTTTAATGAAAGTAACGAGGATTTTGACACAATTTCACTTTATTGGAAAAATTGATTATCTATCTTTCTAGGTTGTATACATTATACATGGCTGCTCGGTATGCACATATAACAGGACTTGTCATTTTACATAAATTACAAAATGGACGCCTCAATTACCGTCACTGTCAGCGCCATCTAGTTCGCAACCAGCGCAACTGATGCCCAATAGTTCCCCCCTATTGCCACTAGATGTCGCTGTGTTAACATACTGCCCGCCTAGGAAATAATTTAAATGTTAAATTACATGTTATATGGATTAGTAGTGTTGATTCTACAGTATGTTATCTTTATGCTGGCTAAGTCACAAGTTACAATTCCAAACGATATCTAGAGTTGAGGGAAATTACGTTATGAGTGCAAAAATAGGTTAAATGTAGTATGCCCAACGATATTCAGAATTAATTTCAATTTAGGTATAGATGCAATTATATACTAGGTATATATATATTAAATACTATCTAGGCAGTTGCATATCATAAGACAATTGTCCCGACCTGTTCGCGTAAATTAGTTAGAGGTACCTACACGTTTGATATTACTAGATACATAGTTACTACATATTTTTCCAACAAATGGGAGACTATAATCAAACATTTCAATGAGATAGCTATACATAGGCTCACGCTAGAACCTTATGAACACGAAAAATGCAGGTTAATCTTCCAACATTAACAATTAGTTACATAGGCACACGTTGGGATATTTGTTAGGCAAGAACATGCAGATGGTAGATTAACCAAATAGTTATATATATGCATTAGAGCATTGTTTACAATGTTAACGCGAGACATGCAAATTTAAAATTAACTTAATATGTATACTAGCTAGTTATATAGGTACACTGTACACATCAGAACATTAGTTTACACGGAAAAAATGCAACTGGTAAATATACCAAATATTATATAGGTACACTTTAGAATATTAGTTTCACAGAAAAATGCAACTGGTAAATATACCAAATAGTTTTATAGGTACACATTAGAATATTAGTTTTACACAGAGAAAATGCAACTGGTAAATATACCAAATAGTTATATAGGTTCACATTAGAACGTTAGTTTTACACAGAAAGAATGCAACTGGTAAATATACCAAATAGTTGTATAGGTACACGTTAGAATATTAGTTTTCACAGAAAAATGCAACTGGTAAATATACCAAATAGTTTTATAGGTACACATTAGAATATTAGGTTTACACAGAGAGAATGCAACTGGTACATATACCAAATAGTTATATAGGTTCACATTAGAACGTTAGTTTTACACAGAAAGAATGCAACTGGTAAATATACCAAATAGTTGTATAGGTACACGTTAGAATATTAGTTTTCACAGAAAAATGCAACTGGTAAATATACCAAATAGTTTTATAGGTACACATTAGAATATTAGTTTTACACAGAGAGAATGCAACTGGTAAATATACCAAATAGTTATATAGGTACACATTAGAACATTAGTTTACACACAAAGAATGCAACTGGTAAATATACCAAATAGTTATATAGGTTCACATTAGAACGTTAGTTTTACACAGAAAGAATGCAACTGGTAAATATTCCAAATAGTTATATAGGTTCACATTAGAATAATAGTTTTACACAGAAAGAATGCAACTGGTAAATATACCAAATAGTTATATAGGTTCACATTAGAATAATAGTTTACATGAGTCATGCAAATTAGATTAAGATTTAAAAATTAAGTAAGTATGTACTAGCCCTACGACGCCCTGAATGGACGTCTTGGGTTCGGAGGTGTGCCACTCGTGGCACATCTCCACTAGATACACCAGTATTACTAAACTAGTTATTAGTACTTGTACTAAGTTTATACAGACTCTACAGAATTTACTGACGCCCGTAGCAGGGCAATTTAGGTTATTGGTAATGGACACAAATTGTTGAAAGCCCGTTTTATGGGTCCCTTTGCAGTTTGAACGGTTGCCACTCTTGTCACACCGTCAGCGCCGTCATGGGTCTTGATGATACGTCCCATTTTCCACTGGCAGGTAGGGGTTCGATGATCCTTGATTAGTACCACGGTGCCTGTTGCGAGACCGGGCCCCTTGCAGCTCCTCCACTTGGTTCGTTGCTGAAGACCACCTATGTAGTCTCTGGACCAACTCCGCCAAAAGTCTTGTTGGATTTGCTGTAGTTGTTGGAGATGGGTCAGTCTGTTGAGAGGTATATTATTGTATTCATAATCAGGTAATGCTGTCATCGACCTACCTATCAAGAAGTGAGCCGGCGTTAGGACTGGGAAATCGGTACCATCGGTACTACTTGGTAATGAACATAGGGGGCGTGAGTTTAAAATTCCTTCCACTTGTATTAGTATGGTCGAAAATTCTTCATAGGTTAACAATGCTTGGGCTAGGATTATTTTTAAATGATATTTGCAACTTTTGATGGCGGCCTCGTGGAGTCCCACCATGTGAGGGGTGTACACTGGCGCAAACCTCCATTTAATGCCCTCATTCGCACATGAAGCCATCACCTCTTCAGAGGTTTGCGAGAGAAATCGGTATAATTCAGATAATTCCTTGTTGGCACCATGAAAGGTGGTACCATTATCACTCACCAGTTCCTTGGGTTTACCTCTGCGGGCTACAAACCTCCGCAGCGCTGCCAGGAAGGTTTGGGATTCCAAATCTGAAACCAGCTCTATGTGAATTGCTTTGGTAGAGAAGCATACAAACATTGCAATATAGCATTTCGAAGTCTTGCAACCACGTCCTCTAAAGTTTCTAATTAAGAAGGGACCTGCGTAATCAATACTGGTTATCATGAAAGGGGGTGACGGTGTTACTCTCGCGGTCGGTAGGTCGCCCATAATGGGTTTATAGGTATTTGGTTTTGCCCTGAAGCAAGTCACACATTCACGCACCACCCTTGCGGCTAAGGTCTTGCCATGAGTGGGCCAAATTCTTTCCCTAAGAGTTGAGAGTAGTAATTGAGGCCCAGCGTGAAGCAACCTTTTGTGTTCTGTTTGAAACATTAATTTGGTTAGAGGGTGATCATGGTGCAACACCACAGGGTGTTTTTTATCGTGTATATATAGTGATTGGTTTAGACGACCACCCACTCGGATAACACCGTTTTCCATGTAGGGGTTTAAACATAAAATGTTAGATGTCTGTGGGATAGGTTTTTTATTTGATAATCTACTGTATTCGGTGGGGAATGATTGTTTTTGTGCTAATTGGAATAGGATGGAGCGTGCACTATTCAATTCTTCTACAGTCAATGGACCTATTTGTTTGTTATTTTTAGACTTAGTGTTTGTGAGAAATCGAATTGAGTAGGCTAGAACACGAACTAGTTTGTCCGCGCATGAGTATTTTTCAAGAATGTCGGTCAGTAAGTCGTTGTCCTTTGTATTTATTGTGGTAGAACAGCACACAGCTTCGCCCTTTATTTCTGGTAATGGAAATATTATGGTGGGTATTTGTTGGGATGGCCACTGACATCTCTGTTGAGAGAGCCATGCGGGTCCATTCCACCATAACTTGTTGTTTGATAATTTGTCAATGTGCATACCTCGCGAGATCAGGTCCGCAGGATTGTCACCCGAAGCGATCCAGTGCCAATCCCTTGGGTCTGTCCGTATCTGTATTTCGGAAACACGATTACATACAAATGGCTTCAGCTTATCCTTAGGTGTATTTATCCATGCTAGAACGATGCTGGAATCAGACCAAAGATATTTGTTTGTAAATTTAATCTTAAGGGCACTGATTACTGTATTATATAGGTTTGCAAGTAACAGCGCCGCTCTCAACTCTAGTCTGGGGATGGTCTCCTGCTTTGCCACCCTAGATTTGGCGCACAGGAGGCGTACCAATATGTTATTCTCACTATCTACTGATCTTATATAAACAGCTGATCCGTAAGCGGTCATTGAACTATCAGAGAATCCATGTAATTCCACTATTGTATGATTGTCAATTAAAGTGCACCTCGGTATAGTTATCAAGTTAAGTAGTTTTAGGTTATTGTAGAAGGTCTGCCATTGATTATAGAGAGATGGGGGTAATCTTTCATCCCAAGAATTTTTTTTTTTCCACAGTTGTTGTATATAAACCTTAGCGATTATTAGAAGCGGAGCGAGTACTCCCAGGGGGTCGAATATCTCACTGGCTATGGAAAGGATCTTTCTTTTGGTTAAAGTTTCTGGTAATGGTTCGGTTTTAACTGAGTAGTGTAGGTCATCGCTGCAGGTGTTCCATGCTAACCCAAGTATTTTTTGTGTGGTTTGTGCTGGTATGTTAGGGTTGTGTAGTTGTGTTTGTAAACTAGCATCATCGGTTATGGCTTGTAGTATTCGTTGTGAGTTAGACTTCCACTTGCGTAGGTTAAAGTTGCCGCCACGTAGTATGGTGGCTACTTGTGTTGCAGTTTTGATGACTTCCCCTTCCTCATCTCCACCGAAAAGAAAATCGTCCATGTAGAACTCGGTGGTTATAGCGGCAGCAGCCTTGGGGTACCGAACCCGGTTCTCCTCGGCCAACTGCAAGAGGCACCGCGTTGCAAGGTACGGTGCGCTCTTTAACCCAAAACTTAATGTTGTGAGGGTGTAGGTGAGTAGTGGGTGTGTTGGGTCCTCTCTCCACAGAATAGAGGTTAAATATTGTTGATTTGGGTTAATAAATATTTTTCGATACATTTTTTCAATGTCAGCACATATTACAAACTTATGTTTGCGAAATCGTAAAACGATGTTAATTAGTTCATCTTGATGTATTGTACCCTTATATTGTAGGTCATTAAGTGAGATTCCGGTACTGGTAGGGAATGAGCCGTCAAAAACTACTCTCAACGGTGTGGTGGTTTTGTGTGTGTTCACTACTGCATGGTGTGGTAAATAGTTACACCTTTCACTAACGTTTATTATATTTCTTAGATTCATGTGTCCGGCGTACTCAAATTCCTGCATAAACTCGACATATTGTTTCTTATAGCTTGGATCTTTTAGGAATTTTGACTCTAGGGTTTTAAATCTTTTATAAACTACTGGTCTCGATTGTCCTAACAACGTCGGTGATGCCTTAAGAGGTATGTCCACCACGAAGTTGCCCTCCGAAGTTCGAGTGTGTTTTTTGAACAAACTCTCACACTCCTCGGTATCATCATCTGGGATCCTACGTGACTTCGGTACCTCGCTATCATTCCAAAAAGTCTGTAGGTTAGTCATTACAAAATTGCAGTGTGATTTGTTTGATGTGGCTGATGTGAAGATACAACCGGAGACTACCCAGCCTAGCCTAGTATTTTGCAAAATGGGTAGCCCATTGCCTAATTTATGCTGACCGGTGCATATAAGATCGTAGAAAACTTCAGCACCGAGAATCATATCTATTTCTCTGGCTTCCCGGAAGGATTTGTCTGCTAATTTAAATCGTTTCGGTATGTTAATAGGTGTATTAATTGTTTGTAGGGTACATATATTAGGTACAATAAGACAAGACACATTAGCAGAGAATGATCCTGTTTGTGATTGAAAGGTAAGTTTAATACTGTGTTTTATCTGTGTAGTGTTTTCATTAAAGCCCAATACCTCAATACTCACTCCATTTCTAGGTAGTGCTAGTTTGTTTGCAGCCCTTTCTGTGATAAAGTTAGACTGAGAGCCTGAGTCCAAGAGGCATCTCAGTGTGTGTATGCTATTTTTGTCATCGATCACCCTTATAAGGGCCGTGGACAAAATAACATATGATTGTATTGGTAAATGTTTCGGGTTAGCTGTGTCATGATGGCTATGTAAACTAATAGACTGAATTTGTTCAGGCCTTGGTTGAGGGTTCTGCATAGTGGTAGGGGGTGAAGTTTGCTCAGTAATGGATTGTGAAGCCTGCATGGGAGCACCTGGCACGTGTAGGAGGCTGTGATGTCTTCCCTTGCACGAACGGCAACTGCTTGCACGGCAATTTGGTAGCAAATGGTTTGATCGTAGGCAGTTGAGGCATAGACCTAACCTTTTTGTAGCGTGAATGCGTGACTTTGCATTCATAGATAAAAATCTTGGACATTGGTTAATATAATGTGTGTCTTTACAATACGGGCACCGGGTATGATTATAAGATTGGTTAGATGTTACCTTGCTATTAGAGGTGCTAGGTTTGGTAGATGCGGACGTGCTTACAAAGACCTTTTTCGATGATGCCCTTGCATGCTGGTCCACCTGCTCCAGCGGCTTGTTGGCATCCATGGATTCCAACAGGTCGGCCCGTGAGCGTAGAAAAGATTTGAAGTCCTGTAATGTTGGCAATTCTTTAGAGTTGGTTCGTTCCTCCCACTTTCTTTGAGTTGTGTTGTCTAGCTTAGAGCTCAAGAGATGTATCAGTAAAACATCCCAATTCTCGGTTGAAATATTTAGCGTCTTTAAGACCCTTAAGTGTCTCGAAATGTTGTCAACCGTTCCTCGCATCGCTGAGGGGGTTGGTTGCACATTAGTTATATTAAGTAGATCCCTTAGGTGGTGAGTGACAAGTTTCTTAGGGTTGTTGTATCTTTCACAAAGAAGTTGCCAGGCAATGGCATAGCTTTCCTCGCAATACTCTAGAGAAGCGACCACATTCAGAGCGCTATCCTTTAAACTACTACGAAGATATTTAAATTTTTGTATAGGTTTCAAATTACTTTGGTTAATGAGAGCTTCGAAAGTGTCTCTGAACTCCAACCAACTGGTAATGTCACCCTTAAATGTCGGTAGGGTTATATCAGGAAATTTAATGGATTCGTCCATGAACAGCTTTATTTGGGAATTATCAGGTGGTTGGCATTGTTCAGTACCTTTAAATTTGTGTAAAGAAGCCTTGGCAGCCGACAGATTACTAAAATACATGTCTTGAAAGGTTTCCCTTTCTTCTAATTGTTCATCTACATCAGTACAGAGGGTTTCAATTTTATCCTGAATCTCCTCAAATTCTTGGAAACTAATGTTAACTCTGGATATACGTAATTCCAGGTCAATACATTTTTCAGCTGTTAATGGTTCTCGGAGAGATTTTAAGTATTTTTTAAATAGAGTAAGTTTGCCTTTTACAACCCCTCGTCTTTTTATTAATTCCCTTAAGACAGGGTTTTCAACATTTGCCTTGTCACTAGCCATGGTATTAAGTACCAATGTACAATGAAATTTCTTAATAATAAGTAGGTAGATAAGTGGAAGGAATTCTAAGCTAAATATGAAATAAATGTGCCAACTCACGGATCTTGTAGGTAAGTACTTATCCTTTCTTATTCCTGATCCTCTCGGTATAAAACAATGAAATTGCGTCGTGGTTTTTTCCCGCGCCGGGCCGGTTCGCCAATGACTTTTCGATGAATATTTCGATAAATGCCACGAAATATAGCTTCGATGGAATAAAATGCTGGTACAATCTGCAGTGATTTCTTGAAATCTGCGCCTTTACCAAGGAAACGTGAAAGATTTATCACGTTCTTCGTTCGCGAACAAGCGGCGTTGGTAGAAAAAATGGCGGTCCACGCCTTCCTTGTATTTTCAGACCACGAGTTCTCCAAAACTGCTAAACTGCTCAATCATCGAACGTCGGGTCACCAAAATGTTGGCTCGTGGTCTATTTTAATGAAAGTAACGAGGATTTTGACACAATTTCACTTTATTGGAAAAATTGATTATCTATCTTTCTAGGTTGTATACATTATACATGGCTGCTCGGTATGCACATATAACAGGACTTGTCATTTTACATAAATTACAAAATGGACGCCTCAATTACCGTCACTGTCAGCGCCATCTAGTTCGCAACCAGCGCAACTGATGCCCAATAGTTCCCCCCTATTGCCACTAGATGTCGCTGTGTTAACACATTGGAGTAAAAAAAAAAAAAGACGCGGGAAAGCGTGCTTGTGAAAAATTAAATTTAATTAGTATTTTAGTGAAATAGTGTTAGAACTGCGAAATAAAATAGGTAACACATTTATTTAATAAGCGGTAAATTCAACATAATTTAATGTAGGTAATCCAGGCTCTAAAAGAGTTTTTTTTGCGAAAAAGCCGGCGCATCGTCCGCCGGCCGGCTGCGGGCGCAATGAATAATGAGACATTAAGTTGTGAGCGATAAAGTTGAAGATGGCTTATCTGGTGACGAAATAAATATCGATGCAGTTGTGGAAAATAGTGAGGAATGCAGATCAAGGATGCAAACGGAGGATGAGATATTTATAGCAGAAAAAGACCAATGACTCGGGAAGATTCCTTTTCTGAGGAAGGTTGGCACCGAGTTTCTAGAAGGCACAAGGTGGCTTGTACTTGTGAATCCAGCAGTGCGGAGCAAGAAAATGTACAAGTATGTGTTTCATGTAGTTCCATTATGCCCAAACAGTTTGCATTAGCCAAATTATTTAAAGAAAATAACATCAGTGGGGTAATTCGTGTTAAATTTGTCCATCAATACAAAATTATTGTCACTTTTGATCAAGAATGCAATGCCGACCGATTTATTTCTTGTAAGGCTTTTAGAGATCTTGAATGGAAAAGTCAGAAAACATCTGAGGTCGGAGTTTCATATGGTGTTATCAAGGACATTGACTTGAATATTGCTGAGGAAGATATTATTACCAGCTTATTTTCTGATATTGAGATCATTGCAGCGAAAAGGCTAAACAAACGAGATTAATACCAGCAATCGTCTTCTGGTTGGGTTAAATGTGAAGCCGTGCGTATATCATTTAAAGGCCCTTCTCTCCCTGCTTACGTATACATCTATAACATGAGAGTAAGTGTGTTGCCTTATATATTCCCTGTAACGCAATGTTCGCGATGTTGGAAGTACGGCCACACTAGATTAGTATGCCCTTCTAAAAAGATTAATATGCCCTAAGTGTACCAAAAATCATGAAAATTGCGATACTACCTCCTTCCGCTGTATTAATTGTACTGGCAACCATATGGCGTTACAAAAGATTTGTCCAGTGTTCAAAAAAGAGAAAAGGATTAGGAAAGTTATGTCTGAATTTAACTGCACCCACAGAAAAGCCCTCACTATGTATGTACCACCGTCTCCGCCTCCAGAAAGACATTTATCCCATGGTTTGGCTGAAGTTCAAACGCCAAAGTTGGATTCACAGCAAATATTCCCTGATCTTCCATACGAAAATACCAACCAATCACCAACTAAGCAGAAACTCATGTCTCAATTGTTCAACACTCCACAACAATCTAATACTAAAAAAGGCTCAAGAACACAAACTGAAAAAGCCACGAAAACAGCTTCCTCGTGCTTCTCCATACCTGTGCTTCTTCTTCGGCGAGAACAGAGGAGGTCCTGTATTCCGAAAGCTCTGGAGGCTACGTGGGAGTTAATAGTGAAACCAGCAACAAAGCACAGAAAACCAAAGACATTAGTTTTTTTAGTGTATTATATAGGCTTTATAGATTAACTAGCGGCCCGCTCCGGCTTCGCACGGGTATACAGTATTACTTCACTATTTAATGGATGTTATTATACATATAAACCTTCCTCTTGAATCACTCTATCTATTAAAAAAACCGCATCAAAATCCGTTGCGTAGTTTTAAAGATTTAAGCATACAAAGGGACATAGGGACAGAAAAAGCGACTTTGTTTTATACTATGTAATGATAATGGAGAAGGGTTCTTTAGAGGATAAAATACATGAAGTTACCAAATTTGCACGGAGTGGATTATATCTAAAGTAATGCAAGGAATGTCGGTGAGTTCTTTTTTCAATACTTTCTCTAATGATGGCATGATGGATAGTGGTTTCATCGATTTCAATTTAATCATTAGATATACAATGGAACTGTCAAAGCTTGCGACCGAAATCACTATCTTTAGACGCCCTTCTTTCACAAAATAACATACATATAGCCGTTCTGAATGAAACTTGGCTTGAACCGGACAGTTATTATAACATTAGGAATTATAATATTTTCAGATCTGATCGTATTGACGGCTATGATGGCTTAGCCATCCTTATAAATGGCTCTATTAGAAGTAGTATAAGTATGTCACGTAGCCCTAACTCAGGTATAGAGCTTTTACATGTTAAGATACATAATTATATTGAGAACATATTTTCACTGTATTGCGCTTCAACTGTAAACACCGTCCAAAACGACTGGGATCATCTGTTTTCTCTCGCAAGTTCCAAATCATTAATTTTAGGTGATTTTAATGGTCACCACTTAAATTGGTCGTACAAAACTGACCCGAGAGGATTACAAATATTTGATTCCATGATTGTTTATAATTATATTTATTTAAATAATGGTGATCCGACTCGAATACAATTAGTGAATGGTATATTGAAAAAATCCTCCCCTGATATATCTTTCGTCACTTCTGATTTGGCTACGTTATTTACGTGGAAAGTGTGTAATGAATCGCTCAGCAGCGATCACCTTATTATACAGTTGTCGGCCACGATTCATGTCCTGTTAAAAAGAGGTAAATATAAAAACAGTGACTGGCAATCCTACAGCTCTTACATAGAAATTTCACTAAAGGATTATATCGTTCCCACTGATTCCCAAGAATTTTATGATGTCTTTGAACGTACTTTACAGACTGCCGGCAATAAGTATATCCCCTTCACTAAGGTTCCCCAGTACCCCTGCAATAAATTTAAACAAAAACCATATTGGAACACAGAACTTTCAAAGGAGTTTTTCTAGATCGCTTGACTAAGCGGACGTGTGATATGTTTATTTAGAAGTGTTATTGTAAAAAAATATTTTTATTAATGTCAACATAATTACTCACGCAGCGTGATTTATTGCCGACTTAGTGAAACGCAAGTGTTTTTAAGTGGACCAAAGTATGAAGTAATTTAAATAAAAAGTGTTGAAAATCGGGTCTAGAAATGTCTAGTCCAGGTTTTCCTTTTGGCCGTAGCCAATTAGTTCACCGAAGCCCACCATCGACACCAACTGCGGGGTTGGTGCCAAATCCAGTAGAAGAAAAACCGCGGCCTGCTTCGAATTATGAGCTACCTGAGGAAGTAGTACCGACTTCAGAGATCCAAAAATGGATGTCAAGCATCCAGTCCATTTTAAATGAGGTCGTCACTATTAGTCACCGAGGGCAAAATGAACTCCGACCAAAAACTTCGTGTGACCAATTTGTGCCGAAAAGTGACATCTGGAACCTCGGAGATGGTTGTAATATACCAAGCCCTAAAGCAAAAGACCATTCAAGCCCACACTGTCATTCAGCACTTAGAAGAAAAGCAGAATTTGGCATCATCTCTTGAACAATTGAAAGAGGTTGTGGAATGTAAGATCAAAACTCCAGCAGACCCTTCATTTGCGGATATGATTAGAAAAGGCGCCGATAATTACATTCGTCCTAGCAATTTGAGCTCCGTCGCTATATATCCAAGCGATAAGAACAAGACCAGTGAAGAAACTAAGACACTTGTCCAAAAGATAATCTCGCCGGAAGAACTCAAATTGCATGTGCGTGGGCTTAAGAAGGTGAGGAATGGGGGAGTCCTCATAAGCACAGAATCAAAAGGAGATATAGAAAGAAACTGAGAAACTCGGATAAATTTGCATCTTCAGGCCTTAACGTAGAAGTACCGGCTAAACGCCGTCCGAGAATCGCAGTGACCAGACCCTTTTTATTCCCTACACATCAACTCTATACAGCATGTAATGTCCTTACGGTACGTCAATTATTCATACTTCACATAATACTAAAACAACACTCTGAACTTCCCTTCAGCACAATACCAGCAGACAGAAGAAGAAAGGACATAGTTTGCAGCAGAACAACGTTCAAGCATGCATTTGTACATAGATTTTATATATTTTTGGGTCCCTTTCTTTATAATAGATTAAACAGATTATTGGATATATACACAACTAACCATAAATTCTGCAAAATTGCAGTAGCGGAATATCTGGGTAAACTTGACTATGAGGACACAGAAAGTATTCTACAAATATTGAGCTAACATATATTTTAGTAGGTAATACATAATTTTATTTTTATCTTAATTGTAATTAAGTAACTTTATTGTAATTATGTACCTAACCAAAAGGTAATTTTATTTTTCTAATTTCTTTTTGTTTGCAATAATACTTCATTTTAATTATAAGAACAACGTAATGTGATACAATAGATTAAATCGGCTAGTTAAGTGATAGTCTGAAACACAGGTTAGTTCCTAGTTCAGACAAGGTAACTTACAATCTCGGTACTAAGTGAAACTCTTTTGCAGTACCTACATATTTAAACATGCCCCTTTGTACTAAATTAAAACATAATGTTATTATTAGTTAGACCTTTAAATTTTGAATTGTATTGTATTTCTTTTTTTATATTTATGCTTAATATGTAATAACTATGCGTACAATCTAATTTTTAATACCATTGTAAACGTAAGGTCTATATTTTACAACTATGTACAAAAGTATTTTTCTGAAATAAATTATTATTAAATTATTAAAATTATTAAAAGGTTGTGGCGGAACGCTTTCTATGATAGCACATCTGCCACCGACTGCTAAAATTCTGTTAGTTAGATTGTATAATATTTTTTAATACAGTTGCTCTAAAAGTGGCGTATTACAGGGACGTTTAGCGTTCGGGATGTGGGCTATTACACACTCGTGCTTTTTCTTTATCTTTCCCGCACTAGTGCGCGTTTCCTTTCCCAACTGTCAAAATAATGTCTGTGATTCATGCAAATATTTCAAAAAAAGATACTAACTTGTTTCAATACCAGATTAAAAGTAATTTATATTAAAATTTAGATTACTTTTAATCTGGTAATTTGAAGCGCTCGTGGCCCCGCGGACTCAGTGTTCTGTAAACGATTACTGCAGTAAGCAACTTTCACTATGGCCGGTCCATGGATGGGTGACCATCCATGTGATCACTTTGTGACATTTATTTGAGCGTTTCCGTGCTACGGAAGGCACGTTAAGCCGTTGGTCCCGGTTGCCAGTAAAATAGCAGTCGTTAAGCCAAGTTGAAGGCTTTATTTCAACAGCAGGCAGTCACAACCTGCGCCTGTCCATTTAAACACGGCAATACGGCTCACAACGTATTACGTGGGACAAATTATAACAAGGTGAAATGTGGGTATATAATATGCCTCTGCCTACCCCTTCGGGGATAAAGGCGTGATGATGAACCTATATTAAAATTTAAACAAATTAATATAAGTTATCGGCCAAATTAAATTTATAAATATAAAAAAATTTGGCTATATGAAGTGCACTGCCATAGCCTCTGCTTAGGTAGGTATATATTCTTTTACGGTTGCCGCCATTTTGGACAATTCAGGTTTATTGTGTTTTTATTATTTTATTAATTTGCTTAATTTTTTCGCAACTGTATTAAAAAAAAACTTGAGAGGTGTCAAGGGACACCCGGATGGAACGAAGTTCCTTTCGATTAAAGTGAAGGAATTGTAATAAAATTTTATTTTAATTTTAAAATTTTATTGTAAGCAGAAACAAAAACAGAAACAATAACAAAAAGAAAACAAATATAAAAAAGTGAGTGCGTGTAACCTTTACGCGCGACTGAAACTGAACAGAGCGAAACTCCTATTTGCTTTGGTGTTGCTTGTAGAGTTCATGTTCATCCCCTGGCTAGCACTACCACTATCACTACCACTATCACTATCACTACCACTACCACTATCATTACTACTATTACTACCACTATCACTACCACTATCACTACCACTATCACTACCACTATCACTACCACTATCACTACCACTATCACTATCACTACCACTATCACTACCACTACCACTATCACTACCACTATCACTACCACTATCACTACCACTATCACTACCACTATCACTATCACTATCACTACCACTATCACTACCAAAAGTGTCGTGACAACTTTTCGTAAGAATTTTTTCTGTCTAGCCCCCTTTCACAACGCGCGATAAGGAACTTCGTTCCAATAGTTGTTCAATACAACGTGTGGGACTGTTATTTAAACTCGTTCCGACTGTCTACCCTCGCCTTCGGCTCGGGTCAACACCTGTCGTAACTCGTTGTAATAACAGAAATCCCACACTTGTATCGAAAACTACTATTTTTAACTTCTAGCTTCGTTCCTGCACAGTGGCGCGAGGTTAAGATAGTCCCCATTCCTAAACCGGGCAGAGAACCTAACTCTCTCCACTCACTTCGGCCTATAGCTTTAATTTCATGTTTATGTAAAATTTTTCATAGTATTTTAAACAAAAGATTAGAGTGGTATTTTGAAAAAGGTAAGCTTTTACCTGAGTTTCCGTTCGTGCTTAGATAATTTATTTAGTTTAGTCTCTCAAATTCAAATTGGCTTTTCTAGGGATCAGCCAACCGCGGCTTGTTTTATAGACATCGACAATGCTTACAACAATGTTAACGTTACCTGCCTAGTAAATACTTTAGACTCATTTGGAGTAGGTTCAAGAAATGTTTTTATCTGTGGTCCTTATTAACTAACAGACAGCTATTAGTTGCGGTTGATGGACTAAATTTGGCCAGAACTACCGGACAGGGTTTGGCCAATGTTTAATAGAGTTAGGCATCTTCAAACAAAATTATATCAAAGGTACCGAGCGCGGTATACTTGTTTGCGTGCGCAGTACTGCGCAGTGCCTACGGACGCGTCGCGTCAGAACGAGCCGCGCGTCACGCACACATTTAAAAATCAGTACTAGTCGGAACGCTCCCAGCAGGTAAACCAAGCGTTCAATCAGTGTTGCCGCGAACCGCGTGCGCGTGATTACGTAAAATGTATGTGTCATATATGCCTGCTATCTTTATTTACATACATACATATAATCACGCCTTTATCCCCGTTGGAGTAGACAGAGGCATAGTATACGCCCCCATTTCTCATTTTAGTTTTATGCCTCACGTAATAGGTGATGAGCCTGAGATGAGTAGATGGACAGGCGCAGGTCGCCACGACCCGCAGTTGAAAATTTTCAAGCCAAGCATAAATCCTTCAACTTGGCTTAACGATTGTCATTTTACTGACAACCGGGTTACATTTTGAGATTTCCTTCTCTACGTAATGGATCTTTTTGCGAAGGTGTTCCCTTAGTCGCCTCTTACGACACCCTTGGGATGTATTGGGGTGGCGACATTTTGTACTCTTACCTGTCGCAACACGGGACCTCGTCGCCACAACCTGTCGCCATTAGATAAATATGACAATGCCTATAAAGAAGTAAGGACGATATATATTGCTCTGTTTTTGGATGCCTCAACAGTAATTTTTAAACTCCCTCATTATCTATCGTTATTCACGAATTCACGATAGGTAACAAAAGAAGAAGAAAGGTGAGTTTGAATAATTCACTTACGTACCTGCTACGTCCATAATACTCTCAAGGTAGGCACCTTGAGATTATTATGGACGTAGTAATATAAGTTCAATGCTTACGTACGAATTCGTTCAATACCTATTAGACTTCGTATTTATTAGGGTTCCGTACCCAAAGAGTGAAAAACAGGACCCAATACATGACCCTCCGCTGTACGTCTGTCTGTCTGTCCCACAAAATGTGTGTATCGCAGGAACCGTGATAGCTAGAGAACTGAATTTTTACAGATGATGTATTTCTGTTGCCGCTATAACAACAAATACTAAAATCAGAAAAATAATATTGTATTAGGGGAACGTTTGTTGCATGGAATACAACAAACATGAATTTTGCCGTTTTTTGGTACGGAACCCTCGCTGCGCGAGTTCTACTCCCACTGCTTCGAACCCACTCAGTTCGTTTTCGACCCCTTATAATTTCTTTGTGGATAAAACTAGAAGTTTGAAGTAAATTTAGTATCTTTTAACAGAACACTACCCGTCCATTTCAACACGGCAATAGGCTCACCACCTATTTCGCGGGACATGAAACTAAAAGGTGAGACGTGGGCGTATACTACGCCTCTGACTACCCCTTTTGGGATAAAGGCGTGACTATATGTATGTATGCAGTGAGTGAACACTGACTGACTGATAATCGAAACTTTACTTTGGTGGCACTTGAAACGAATATAGAACCTTCAAAAGAATGCAAATTTATAGTGTTTAGTGTATGAATTAAGGAAAAGCTAAAATATTCTAGAATTTCGGTCGTTTTTAAGGTTCCCTACCCAAAGGATAAAAACGGGAGTCTATTTATGAGACTACGTTGTCCGTTTGCTGTCTTTGAACTTTGTCTGTCCTTCCGTCATGAGACTGTATCTCAGGAACCGTGATAGTTAAAAAGCTGAAATTTTCACATTAATTCTGTGATCCATAAAATGTTGCCATCATTAATATGGGAATGTTGTGCTGAGGTCCCAGGTTGGATTCGGGTGGAATCGAATAAATTGTGTGTTCCTCAAAGTTTTGTATCAGAGTTTTGATGTTTTTGTATACCTACTATGTATTTATTTAGAAATATATAAGTACATATGTCTATCAGTTGTCTAGATCCCATAGCACAAGCTTAAACTGGCCTAATTTGGACTAGATGATGTTGTATGAGAATGTCCAATTGTTTAACCTAACCTGTCATTTACGACGATTGAATAAACTGAAAGTGACAGCCCTGATAGTATAGGTAAGTATCGTGCGGTCGCCGACCGCACGATACTTACCTATACTATCAGGGCTGTCATAGTAGAATTATAGTAGGGTATCTCCGACCCCGACCGCCGGTCGGGGTCGGAGATACCCTACTATAGGCTATTTCTCCTGGTTGCTTAAATTTGATGGTCACACGCTTATATTTTCTAAACCGTATGAGTTAGAAAGAAATGTTTTAAAATAGTGGATAAAACAGCTATTAAGCTATAAAATACATGAAATTTGGTGCAACAGAAGTAAATATTCATACCAAAAATTAACACGAAAGGTCAAAATCGGGGTCATTTTTTGCATTCTACTCGTGTCACACTTCCCGATTCAGTTAAACATTTGGTTACTGCTTCACCAAATTTCCATAGATTTTGAAGTTACATACACTAAATTCACCGTAATAACATACACTACACACACAGTATTACAAAAAAAATCTTCTAACTATTATTTAAAACTTAAAACACAATATACATCGGTCACACGAAAATAGGTACTCAAAATTTGCGTAGTAAACGGTTTACTGTTGACCAAAACGACCGCCCCAATAACAAAACTCAACTTAACTGAACGTTATTCGAGCTCGGGCATCGCGAGAGTGCAACGTGCAACTCCTGGCTCCTTAAGAAAAAAAAATATCAATAAGTTTTTACATTTGACACTTAATTCGAGTACTTTTCGTGGGTGACTTTTTGTACATTGTATAATAGCTATTGAAGTCAGAGTTTATTCATCGAAACCGCAAATTAATTGAGATATTTATGTAGTATTTGATTTAAAACGTAACGGCTAAACTTTGTCGGAATTTAAAAAAAAGTTATGTTTTCGTTACCTTCGTGTCACATCCTTCGTGGCGTTTTACCCACGAAGGTGAGTTTATGCCACGAAGGTGATCTCTGACTAGTTTCAGTAAGAGTGGTACTCTTTTAGATTCGTATTGTAGTAGATATGTAGCGGAATAATAGTAGAACAAATAAGTAGGTACCTACAATCATGGCAAAGGACAGAGCAATACCTATAACATTCCGTGTGAAGCCCTTTTATAGGAGTAGAAATCCCACCGGACGTTATGCCAGATCCAAACCGTCTAAAACCCCCATCGTAGCTACTTACCCGTCTAGTATTAGGCGCCCCGGGCAACTCCTTAGAATGATGTATCAGGGTACCCGACAGGCTTAGGCTATCACCGTGGCCTCGCCTACGGGTTCGGGTGTTATCTTGCGTCTTTTGGGTTAGTTCAGATGCTTTTCCGCTTCTTGAGGCGTGCAGCATGCTAAGAACTTTTGAACAAAGACACAATGACCTTCGCGTCCAAGTCTCAAGAAAAAATCCTGGGAAAGAGTCATGCCACCTAAAGCTTAATCAAGGCACCTACTACCTTATACTTATATCAACTTAAATACATTTAGGTACCTAGTACTCGAAAAACAGAGCCACCGCACTCCCGCTCCACGCTTAAGTGTTTGTCCCTGTTGGAGGACGGAATTAAAGAGACTCGTCCGCTCTTTGAGAACTAGAGTCCCGCCAGCTTTAAGAAGCTCAGTCGTTATTCCGTCCTCTCCAGGGATTTATTGGTTTTTAGTTGTTCGAGAGCAGCCCTGACCTCGCCCTGGTCAATATCCAGAATGTCTTCGGTAATAGTGGCGCATTAGTGGGGCTAGGTCCCGTCGGTCTTTTTTTCCGTGATGCATATAGTTCTCTGTAGAAGCTCCTAACTTCTTCGAGAATCTCGAGGTCTCGGTTTTGCCACCCGCTGTCTTCAATTTTGTCAGACGAGGTCTTCCGAGCTGTTGGGCAAAGACTTTAGTACCCCGATTTTGTGTGATCGCTGCCTCTACGATGTTGGTGTTATAACGTCTGAGGTCACGTCATAGCAGCTTTCGGATTTTGATGTTTAAATCTCTCTGGTCTGACGAAGACCAAAAGTAAGCAAAAGTAAGTATGCATAGATTTTTATTTTTTTATTGAGGTTCGCAAACTGGATTCTCGGCAAGACTATTCAACATCGCTCATTTAGACTCAGTTCAGCCGAGAACTCAGTGCGAACACAGCATGCATCCTAATTTTGGCACTTCAATGATGTAGATGGCGTTTCCCGTCTGATTCTCATGAGCTCGAGGGTCTCGGGCGAAATCTGGGAACACCTATTTTTGCTTTTTTCCAGACTGAAACCTTCGGGACACTTGTTCTAGCGAGGACGCTACAACAAGTGTCCCGAAGGTTTCCCTGTTGTCAGGACACTGTAGTCAGGAGACTACAGTGTCGGCCTTATCGTGATCGTCGCCAGTGGTTTCCAGCAGATCGAAACGATTTTGAAGCTCCAATTGAAACTTCTCGGCACACAAAGCTATTTGGAGCGCAGTAGGTCGGAGAGTAGGCTTCATCATCCGGGCCCTTTCGACGCGGAATCCTAAATTCAGAGACGCTCTGACGAGTCGGTGATCATTTCCGGTAGGTATTAAACCTGTTGATCACAGAGACATCTTCTCCAAATATACACCTCCTGTCCGACATGATGAATTTTATCTCGTTCCTTGTGACCTTGTTGGGGCTTCGCCAAGTCCACCTTCCATGGGGTTTCTTCTTAAAGAATGAGTTCGTCAAAAAGAGCCCTTGAGCCTCAAGAAAGTTGATAAGCATACTGCCCCGCGGCCCCCGGTCATTTCTACGCCCAACACCAAAAAGTCCGATTTTCGTTTCACCGCGTTCTTGTACTTTGACAGTGAAGTCCCCTATCATAACATTGTAGTGAGTCTTGGCAGTACCGTGTAATGCTTTCACCACGTCCTCGTACACGGTCTCAACTGCCTCGTCAGTGCTTCTCGAAGTTGGGGCATAGGTACACCTGAATCACCTTCAGGGAGTCCTGTTGGTAAGTCTCAGTATTACGTATGCTACCCGAGGCGAAACACTCCCGATCTCCACAATAATAAATAATAAATAATAAATAAATAAATATTCACGGACATTTCACACAACGCTATCTGATCCCAAAGTAAGCTAGGAATAACCTGCTTGTGTTATGGGTATCAGACCACGGATATTAATACTAATATACTTTTTTAAATACATACATATTATACATAGAAACACCCAGACTCTTGAGGCAAACGATTATGGGTCACACAAATATTTGTCTCTGGTGGGAATCGAACCCACGACCTTCAGCGCCGCAGGTGGTATCACTACCGACTGCGCCACAGAGGCAGTCGCACAATGCTGCTAACTAGTTCCTTTTTCACCGTAAAGCCGACACCGCCCTCGGAAGAATGTCTTCCATCACCTTCCCGAAAGTAGAATAGGTCGCCCGACCCAAGGGTTAGCGTGTCCTCCCCCTTTCTTCGGACTTCGCACAACATCAGTATGTGCCAGTTTATGCGACCCAGTTCTACTTCGAGTTCGATGAGCCGATCGTCCAGCCGCAGAGTGCTTCCATTATAAGTAGCGAGGTTCGGACATTCTCACACAACATCATCTAGCCCAAATTAAGACAATATAAGCTTATGCTATGGGATCTAGACAACTGATAATTTGCCACTTTGTGCCAAAGAGATGTACTGTGTTATTTTTATAATATAATGGTTCCAGAATAACTTTTACGTCAAAAGCATGTGTAGGTATAGGATCTGGTAATTGTTTTCAGTTAAGTAGCTGTTACCATATAACTATTCGGCAGAACTAACTTATAATTTGTACTTAAATAATGATTAATAATGTCTGTAAAGCTACTGCGTCACCTTCGTGGATCGTCGCGTCACCTACGTGGGATCAAATAATTCAAAACCTTATTCTTCCAAATCTGACTCAAAATTTAACTTGTTGACTTATATATGTTACTTAACTTACCAAACGCTTTGTGTTTGTTTAAAAAAATTGTTAAAATCATCAGTATATAAAATTTACCATGAAGGTGACGATGAGAATCGTAAAAAGTAGAAATAGCCTATAATTCTACTATGGTTTGGCGCAAGGGGACCCATTATCTCCTCTTCTGTTTAATATTGTAACAATCAATATTTGTAAAAATATCACAAATGTACATATTTCTCAATATGCCGACGACTATGTGTTATATGCTACACATGATAATATAGATGCCGCCCTTTCGAATCTTCAATATGGCTGTGAAAAATTGAGCCGCATAATGTTTAATTTAGGCCTTTCTATATCTCCTACAAAATGTAAATTATGTATATTTAAAAAAGGTAGTTTAAGACGTTCTATTGATTTTAGAATTAACGAACAATCAATACCCGTTGTTAAGCACGTTAAATATCTGGGCTTGTGACTAGATAGTTCACTGAGGTGGGGCAAGCATATAAACGAAACCGTTCAAAAAGTAAGCAAACATATTAATCTGTTAGTATTATCAGGTCCTGGATTCGTCAAAAACACTTAAGGCCGCGTGGGTCAGATTTTGAGTTTTTTGAAACAATCCTAGTCAAAAAGTAAAGGGTTTATAATTCTGATAAATATATATACAGGGTGAATTTTTCAAAAGGGATTGGATGGCCAAATCCGAAACTATAATGACTATCGAAAAATTATCAAAGGAGTCACGAGCCCGATTTTGATGAAACTTAAAACCTCATTATTACATTTTTGAAAAACCAATAATCCTAGCCAGATATCGAACTCATTGATTATGAAAAAAAAAACACACCCTATATTATTACACCATACTATAGTGTTGCTATTAAGGATCATATTCTGGGAAGTAATGATATACGGCAAACTAAAGGAAAGTGCTCATCTTTAACAAAATGCATTTTATTTTGCTTATGTTAACTGATTTTGTTCAAAATGTAGACCATTGTTTTCAATACATAGCTGGATTCGAGACCTCAAGAATCGTACTGCATTCAATATTATTGGTTCCGTTTAGAACATTCTCTAAAGAATCATTCTGAGCATGATTTAAAACACGAAATAGTTACGATCTATTCTGGGATTTCGAACGAAACAAACTATGACACAAAATTTAGGTACATGAAATATGAATTCTATAAAAATTCCAAACTTTCCTTAAATTTGCCGTCCATCATTACTTCGCAGAATTTGATCCTTATGAGCGACACTATCGTATGTTGTAATAATAAAGGGTGTGTTTTTTTTTTTCAAAATCATTGGGTTCGATTCCCAGCTAGGATTATTGGTTTTTCAAAAATCTAATGATGAGGTTTTAAGTTTTATCAAAATCGGGCTCGTGACTCCTATGAGCATTTTTAGCTTTTCCTTATAGTTTCGAATTTGGCCATCCAAGCCCTTTTCAAAAATTCACCCTGTATAATAGTTAAGGATATAAGCTAAACATATTCCAAGCCCGTTACACGATCCAATAAATTTCACTAGATAGAAAAAAATCCCAAAGTTGACTCTCTCAGAAAAGTTTTTTCAATACTGTGGCTAAACTATTAACATTTTTTTTTTGCACTCAATTAAAGCTATTGAGTTTTTATACACATTTTCCGAACGTTTTTTTATACACAAGTATTTACATAGTTATCATGCACGAATATCTACCAAACGCAATAGAATTGCGCCACTGACGGCCGATCAGTCTCGCGCTAGCGCTTGTGGAGGCAGGACCTGTGTCAGTTTTTTTCGCAACTATTTCGTAATTATTATGCCAAATTACGTTGAAATCGCGCCACAGTATAAAAATATCAGTAATGGGCAAAATGTATTTAGATTAACCGTTACAAATTACGATACTTTGTTATGCTTAATTCAATTACTCTGTAACAGATTACTTGAGTAATTAATTACAATGAGTACTAGCAGTAACTAACTACTGAGTAATGGAATTACACGTTTTTTTTTTTTTTGTTGACGCGGGGAGCGCCTTTACGCGCCTTCATCCCAGCTGCGGGGGCAGCTGGGATGGTGTGTGGGACTCCCGGCCCGGTCCGGAATGGACCGTCCTACCCACTAAAACCCGCGGTGTTCCTCCTCACCCTTTAGCCGGGCCGAGGGATATCAAAAGATTATTCACGTCGACCCGGCTAGGGGCGCCCCGTTTATTCGGGGCTCTCCTCGGGGGAGCCAGATGGGCGGCTCCCCAAAGCTCCCTAAGGAGCTGAAGACCACGCCTGCACCGCTCTCGAGCGCCCCTCTGTAATAGAGGAGACAGAGAGTGGCTGGCGCAGGCGTGCGCTAATGGGCACCCCCGGAACACGGGAAAGGTGCCCACCGCCATGTGACCGTTGGTGGGCGTGGTCCCCCGACCTTACGCCCACGGCCAAGAACCAATCGAGGGCGCGCAGTGACTCCTCACCGCGGCGCCCCCGAACTGCACGGCAGAGCGGGAGCATTATCCGTTACTCCCGCTCCCCCGCACAGTGCACCTCCCGCTTTGCCGCCATCACCTCGTCAACTGGCGAGGTGACAGCGGCCCAGCACTGTTGCCGCCGGTCGCGCCGTTATTCGCGGCCGGCAGCCCGAACTGCATGGCAGGGCGGGAGCATTTACCCAAACTCCCGCCCCCCACGCAGTGCCTCTCCCACTTTGCCGCCATCGTCTCGCCAGCAAAGGTGGCGAAGCGACGGTGACCCAGCACTGCTGCTGCCGGCCGTGAATAACGGCACGGCCGGCAGCAACACACATCACCGAGCAACCCACAGGTGGGTTACTCCCGCCTCGACCGGAATTAGCCAGAGTAGCACAACTCCCCCACAGAGGAAGGGGAGTGGTCGCTACTCCGTTGCCCAGGATGCACCACGAGGAGGATCCGACCCATTGGGGTCCTTAAGATGTTAGTAGGACCCCGCATCCCATGGAATTACACGTTAATCTAGAATAGAATAGAATAGAAAACACTTTATTGTACAAACACAAAATTACTAACGTACAATGGTAAATGATAAACGATACCCATCATGAAATTTTGTGATTATGGCGCAGCGGCCATATTGGATTGCATAATTATCACGTGATTCGTACTCAGAATACCAAAACACCCTATAAACGATACCCATCATGAAATTTTGTGATTAGACCGTATTTTGGATTGCAAAATTATCACGTGATTCGTACTCAGCATACCAAGAAACCCCTTAAACGATACCCATCATGAAATTTTGTGGCTACGGCGCGGCGCCTATATTGGATTGCAAAATTATCACGTGATTCGTACTCAGCATACCAAGAAACCCCTTAAACGATACCCATGATGAAATTTTGTGATTACGGCGCGGCGCCCATATTGGATTGCAAAATTAGTACGTGATTAGTACTCAGCATACCAAAAAACCCCTTAAACGATAACCATCATGGATTTTTGCGATTACGGCGTGGCGGCCATATTGGATTGCAAAATCAGTACGTGATTCGTACTCAGCATACCAACCCTTTAAACGATACCCATCATGAAATTTTGTGATTACGGCGCGGCGGCCATTTTGGATTGCAAAATTATCACGTGATTCGTACTCAGCATACCAAGAAACCCCTTAAACGATACTCATCATGAAATTTTGTGGCTACGGCGCGGCGCCCATATTGGATTGCAAAATTATCACGTGATTCGTACTCAGCATACCAAGAAACCGCTTAAACGATACCCATGATGAAATTTTGTGATTACGGCGCGGCGCCCATATTGGATTGCAAAATTAGTACGTGATTAGTACTCAGCATACCAAAAAACCCCTTAAACGATAACCATCATGGATTTTTGCGATTACGGCGCGGCGGCCATATTGGATTGCAAAATTAGTACGTGATTCGTACTCAGCATACCAACCCTTTAAACGATACCCATCATGAAATTTTGTGATTACGGCGCGGCGGCCATATTGGATTGCAAAATTATCACGTGATTCGTACTCAGCATACCAAGAAACCCCTTAAACGATACCCATCATGAAATTTTGTGATTACGGCGCGGCGCCCATATTGGATTGCAAAATTAGTACGTGATTAGTACTCAGCATACCAAGAAACCCCTTAAACGATACCCATCATGAAATTTTGTGATTACGGCGCGGCGCCCATATTGGATTGCAAAATTAGTACGTGATTCGTACTCAGCATACCAAAAAACCCTTTAAATGATACCCATCATGAAATTTCGTGATTACACCGTGGCGGCCATTTTGGATTGCAAAATGATTACGTTATTCATACTTAGCATACCAACTTAAGAAAACTTTAGAAATTTTTATGACCAGTTATAATGTAATTTACATTTTTTACGCAACTGGTAACCATCTAGCAAACTTACGCAACGGAAAATCTCAAAAGAAATAAAATATCCTAGTTTTCGAAAAATGTTTCGTTGCTGCTCAGCTCTTATTCGCCTTAGCGTGATGTTATATATTTTGGTATTTTTCAAAAATGGACATTCTGTTAAGGAACTTTTGAAATTCAACTAGCAGTCTCTTAGACTCTAGAGTTCAAACAACTAAACAAACAAACAAACTCTTTAGCTTAAAAATAATAGTATATAATAATATAATATAATTAACTCATTTATTTAGGAAACTCGAATAAATCACTACACTTAATAAAGTTAGATGCATTTACTACGTCAAACAAAGTTAGCATGCTGTTTCTTTCTACTCTACTGTATACTGTGGCATGAGAGTTCACTGCCGCTGCAGGTGCGCGGTGTGTCTTGCGTCCGGGGCGAGGGGAGCGCCAAATGCCTACTTGTGCGCTATAACCGCCCCTTAAGATGCTTAGACAAAACTCAAAATCAGGCCTTACGCGTAATTGGTGGTTTTATTAGGAGTACCCCATAAATCATATCCACGCCATGGAAAATGATTTATGCCTTCCCCCCCTTCAGTTTCGCAGAAGATTTTTGGCAGGTAAATATTTGCTAAAATCAAAGTCATTTGCTAATAATTCTAGTGATCTGTTGAATATATTAACATCTGTTTGTAACTCTAGCTATTGGAATAATAAGAAAGTCCCTTTGCTAGTCAATATCAATCGTTGTATAGACACAGGGTCAATTCACTGCAGTATAGTAAGTTCAACTCATCTTTGCGCGGCCCTATGTGTGGGTAAACCTCGTATAAACACAGAGACTTCGTGTGCGTGACAAGAGGTACAGTGAAGTACAAAATAAAAAAACTCTTGTTTAACTAAAATAAAAACTTGGGTGAAATGTATGGTAAATATATTAATATCTCTGCTATCAGTATCGCTGCTAGAAGAATAAAATTGAGAAATTTAAGGAATCTCTGCTCTCTACAACGCTAATTATAAATCCATAATTAGCGTTGGTTGGTTTTAAAGATTCCATATCAAAACGTCCATAGTATTCTTCTACTTACTTTGTATTACGCCACATCTCTTCATCAATTTGACCTAAACGTTCGTTTATTAATTTCATTATTCCCATCACATTTTGTTCGGTGTTATACGAAGCATTATATATTTTTTTTCAATTCCCCCTACATTTAGTTTGGGTTTAGTTCAGGATGATACGGTGGTAACCGAAGAACTTTTAAGCCATATGGCTGAAGTATGTCATAAATCTTATAACAAACTAGCTGACTCTTGCAACTTCGTTTACGTCACATAAGGTGTACGAAAGGAGAGGTATTTCTTCATCAGACTCATCAAGCAGCGTGTAAAACTGCCCTGCCCTCTGACAAAGGAACCGTGCAAAATATCGGGATGTAAAGTACCTATCCCAGAACCATCTTCGGATCATAAGCTCAGATTGTACCAAGTTTCATTTAAATCAATTCAGTAGTTTCAGCGTGATACTTAGGTATTCGGAATACAGACAGACAGACATGAAAATTTTTAATTACATTTTCGGCTTCAGTATCGATTACAAAACGCCCTACAATTAAAATTTTCAAATTATCTTCCACGTACGTACGTTTTTTAGATGTATAGAGTATGGTCTTTTTAATTTTTAAATCTAGTCATACAGTAATTTTTTTTCATATTTGCTGTATAAACAATGTTTTCTTCTGTCGACCATCTCTGCATTTCTTTTTTTTTTGCATTAGAATTGGGGCTCTATCATTTTCTGACTATTCTGTAGGCCTTTATAAGTTACACAATTTTACCATACATTATTTTGTTATGCCTCGAAGGGTTTAGGCAGCGTTTTCGTTAAATCTCCCAGATTCCCAATTGTTAAAATGCATTGTTTTTAGATTCATTTTGTAAATAGAGTACTAAAAAGAATAACCCGCTGAGTTTCTTGCCAGTTCTTCTCAGGTGGGTCGCGTTGTGAACTGGTGCTAGAAATTTTGATTTATAATTGGGACGTTTTACAAGAGCATCTGTATATGCCTATGTGAAATAAATTTCTTTTTCTTTCTTTCTTTTACACCTTATTTTTCCGACATCTCCAACTAATATCGTTATATTTTAGTCAATGTCAAACAAACGCAACAAATTCTTATACGCAAACCGTTCTCAAGAATCATTGGTGATGTTAGCATGAAAATCAATGCAGTAGTTTTAAAGTTTATCGTGAACAGACAGACGCGTCGGGGACTTTGTTTTATAAAAATATTTGTTTAGTGATAAAAAATATTAATTACATCGAATTGACACATCAAAAATATTTATCTGACTTCTTAAACATTTTCTCCGTGAAGAACTAGACATTTTCTTTAACGACTGTACCCATGGTATTATAACTTAGAACACTTTGTAATGAATTATAATGTAACCAACTTACACAGGATGTCAACGTTGCAGTTACATTGAGACTTGTCATGATATTTAATTTCGTTTCATTATAACGTAAGAGTTGCCTTCAAAACGTGGTAGATGACCGCGTCCCGTATACAAAACACTGTATGCATAGTGTGCATACACTGTTTTGTATACGGGACGCGGACGGTGAAGTTAGAGTTACCATACCAAAATATCCAACTACAATAATCTAGCTGGTTAATCGAGTTGTGTGTCCGCCTTATTAATAATATTGTTCTCGTTAAATTGTGACTTACAATGGTAGATTTAAATACAATTATTAACTAGTTTTTGTCATGGCAGGGTCAAAGTAAATAATGGCTTTATCTTTGTCTGTAAATAGTATTATATTTTTTTTTTCACATATACATGTAACTACCCTTCTACTATTCTGTTTTATATAAATTACTCGGACTATAGCTTGAGTAGACAATGTTTGTAAATGCTTGGCTTTAGTAGACGTTGGATATAGTGAGTTTTCGGCTTTTGTAAGATAAATGACCGGCTTTAGTGGACATTATTCTGCGCTTATTTTTTATCAGTACTGCTGGCAGGTGGTGAAGGTTGATTTGAGGATTAGATATCCATAGGTAGTAGTAGCTTTAAGTATTTGTGTAACTTTTATATTGAAATTTCCCAATTCTTAATTTTATTTAGTTAGGTACTTTTTGTTTGATAATTATTATTTTTTATTTCATATATATTTAGTCGATATTTTTGTATATATTTATATATACATATATTTATAGTATTATATGCATATTTAGATGTTATGAGCAATGTCGATGATGATAGCGAATCCGAAAGTTTTTACTCTGCAGCTAGCGTTACCCAAGATAGTTTCAGCAGTGTTGCGTCCCTTGCGAAGTTACTCGATCTTCAGTTTACTGATGTACTAAAGAATTTTAATGCGGTCCACATCAATGCCCAAAGCATCCCGGCTCACTTCCCCGATATGCTGACAACCTTTGACTGTAAGAATATACAAGCGGTTTTGGTTTCAGAGACGTGGTTTAAATCAACCCACTCTTCCACTCTTTACTCCCTCCCTGGGTTTCAGCTTATCAGAAACGATCGCTGGGAAAGTGGTGACAGGCGAGGGGGTGGTGTAGCTATATATCTGCGCTCATATATTCCATTTAAAATTTTAAGTATGTCAGCGCAACCACCTCCACCTGACGCCGGCGAGCATTTGTTTCTGGAAGTTGAACTCAACCACACTAAAGTCCTTTTCGGCATCTACTACTGTCACTTATCCAGTGTGAAGTTCTTTCCTTCTTTTGAAACCTTGATGGTTAATCTAATGCCTTCTTACAGTCATGTTATCATTATGGGTGACTTTAATGCGTGCTTAGTTAAAAATGACTCTAGTACCTTTGCCTTTCAGACCCTTACCAACTCCTGTAACCTATCCATTCTTCCTTCAAGTACAACGCATCACGTCCCAAACTGCAAACCAAGTTTAATTGACATATTACTAGTTTCCTCTAATGAGCACGTCGTGAAGCATGGACAATTTCCAGCTGACGCATTCTCTTTGAACGATCTCATATTCCTTTCCTATAAAATCCGTGTTCCCAAAGCTAAGCACAAAATCCTTATGCAGCGCAATTTTGGTGGTATGAATTTGGAACGCCTCCGTCAGGATGCAGCTGATATAGACTGGGGTCCACTTACTACCTCGGGGTCGACAGATGAACAGGTGCATATATTTAATACTAATGTCATCACTCTTTACGACAAACATGCGCCTATTCGACCAGTTAAAATTAAACATCCTCCTTCGCCATGGCTCACTGCAGACATTAAAAATCTATTGCACAAAAAAGCTGCAGCGAAATTTAAATACAAAATTAGACCTAGTGAGGATAACTATGCTAGATATATATCAATTAGAAATCATTGCCACAAGGTGTGTAGGAATGCACAACGCCAGCACATCCACAGTAATATCCAAAATGGAGATCCAGGTAAAGTATGGAAGTTTCTTAATACATTGGGGGTTGGAAGAAAACGACAAGTTACAATTCCTCAGGATCTTAACATTGATTTACTTAATCAACATTTCGCAGCCTCGTCCAACCTTGATAGGACGACCAAGGCACAGACAATCGATTATCTTTCATCTCTTCCAAAACCCAACTATCCACAATTTGTCTTCGATCTCTTCACTGCTTGTGATGTTAGGAAAGCCATTACATCAATTACGTCGAATGCAACCGGTGTGGACTCTGTCAGCCGCCATATGATCCTTCCCATTCTTAACGAACTTCTCCCCATTATATCGTCACTGGAAAGCCAATAATACTAAAGCGCCAAAAGGCCATTTTACAGGAGAGCGAATTAAAGTTTTTTTTTTTTCAGAAAACTAGGCATAACTTTTTCTAATTTAGTAATTGACGTACACTAAAAGCAAATATATTTTTGTTGCACTATTTCCTATGTTCTGGAATCAATATATTTTGCACAATTTGCTTGATTCAAGAGATAGCTGTCGCTTAAGTACAAATGCTCTGTACACTTGGTAATGAAAAAGTACTTATCTTATTCATTATTTTAAGGTATTGTGATCGAAAATTACTGACAACTCTTATTCTTTCAAAAGTATGCATGGAAAAAGTACTAACACGCATTACAGGTGGATATAGTCTCAGGATAATAATACTTAAACACTACAATATGTCAAAGGACTGCACGGTAAAGCGATGTATAGAGTTATTTGTTGGGATCATTGCTATGCCAAAAATACCTAATAATAAGATTGATCGTTCTAATTTGAATTAATTTTTCTTAACAGACAATATCAATAGAAAGTAAATCTTAATAATTGCACGTTGCAAACAAAATAATTGAGAATACTTACTAATTCATTATTTTGATTTTGACACAGCATCTTTTTTATTTAATTATTACTGTTTTTTATATATTAAGCTCGCCAAATTGACGTCGCCACTGATGAAAAGCCGTAGCGCATCTAGAGATGAGAGAAGAGGGCCTTTACAGTCCGTGAGACTCCTGACAGTGATCCTCAAGTTGGCGGGAACCCGGGATCGTAAGATGAGAGAAACACGTGTGGCGGGCAGGTCGTTTCAGGTTTTTATAGTTAGACAGAGGAACGATCTTTTGAAACGCTCAGTTTTGGCGAAGATTCTCTCCACTGTGTATGAGTGGCACCTCTGCTCGGCACACGTTGTTCGGGGGGATCGGAAAGGAGAGGGTGGGATCAGGTTGAATAGCTCTTCAGAACATTCGCCGTGATACATTCGGTAGAAGGCAGCCAAAGACGCTATGGTTATTTACTGCGCTAACGGCTCGAGGCCTCCCGTCTCCTCAGGACAACCACATATCTGCACAACGTCAAGTGCGTCTAGTAAATACCTCGCGGAGTCATCCCAAAGGTGACAACATTATTCGAAGAAGGGGTGAATCTGCGTCTTACATACAAACATCTCTGGTGTGGCGTGAATTACCGCCTCGCCTTATTGATGTGCGTTAGGACCACGGGTGTACAGCACGGAATCGAGCTGCTCCTCTACACAAAGATGGTACCTGCAGTGTACCTCAGTGTACCCTTAATGAAATCCGGTGTACTTCTTTTGATAAAAAAATATATAGTACAATTTGTACACCCGCCATTCTACAGTTAGGACTGCGGGTGTGCATTTTCCCATCAGGAGATGCGTATTTTACATATGTTTTTTGTTGTAAATATGTGTACCTGCAGTGTATCTTAGTATACCATTCATGAAATTCAATTTACCTTCTCGGATAAAATATTATATAATTAAGTATGTACACCCGCCATTCTAAGTTTAGAACTGCGGGTGTACATTTTTTTTCTCGGCAAGCAGATGCATATTTAACTTTTTTTTTTTTTTTTATGCGTACCTACTGTGTACCTGCATATAAAAATATTAAATATAACTAACTAGCTGTTCCCCGCGGCTTCGACCGCGTAAAAGTCGTTATCGCGTAAAATCATAACCGTCCTTTTGCGCAGTCGGTTAAAAAGTAGCCTATGTCCTTTCCAGGGCCTCGAACTATCTCTATACCAAATTTCATCTCAATCGATGATTGAGATGAAATTTGGTATAGAGATAGTTCGAGGCCCTGGAAAGGACATAGGCTACTTTAAATATAACTATATTCTATACCAAATTTCATCTCAATCGATCGATTGAGATGAAATTTGGTATAGAGATAGTTCGAGGCCCTGGAAAGGACATAGGCTTATTTTTACCCGACTGCGCAAAAGGACGGTTATGATTTTACGCGATAACGACTTTTACGCGGTCGAAGCCGCGGGAAACAGCTAGTTAGTTATATTTAATATTTTTATATGTAGGTACACCGTAGGTACGCATAAAAAAAATAAAAAAAAAGTTAAATATGCATCTGCTTGCCGAGAAAAAAAATGTACACCCGCAGTTCTAAACTTAGAATGGCGGGTGTACATACTTAATTATATAAAATTTTATCCGAGAAGGTAAATTGAATTTCATGAATGGTATAATAAGGTACACTGCAGACATACGCTTGCTTACTGCAAGACCGACATATCTCAAAATCACAAGATTTTCAGATTACTATAAAAAATAAGTCTTTTATTAGCATATTTTTCAGTACTAGAACGTCAGAAAGATAATTTTACTCGATGCCGCTAGGTGGCGACATATGTCGTTTTTGCACGCCGTGGCGGCGGCATCTTGCTTGTTTCAATATAGTGCTATCTCAGTTACGCCACGCGGACGCACACGTCTTGTTCTTCAAGGATGTCATATTTGGAGTAAATATGTTCTTGCATCAAATGGTAAGAACTATTTTCCGATTAATCCTTTAGTACAATATATAATTATTTTGGGTTATGACGTTATTACAATAAACAAATAAGTTTAAATATTTGTATTACTAAACAATATGACGTTATTGCTAGTAAAACTAAGGATGTGTTTGTATTATTTTACGTTAAGTCATTATGGTAACTATGACATTGCATTTAAAAATTTAAAACGAAATGTCACATTTAAAATTAAACCGTCCTAGCAGAAAATATTCAGATTTTATAAGTATTATGTAAAAATATGTTACTATAGCAAGAAACGGAAAGTGTTTTTTTCAGTTTCTTATTGCTCTTTTTTCATTCTAGGCGTCTCGCAAACAACTACAGTTCTCAACACTACACTACCGACAATTTCTATTAGTCCTGAGAAGAAGGGAAGGAAGCGCGCTAGGAGAGAGGATTAATGGAGGCGAAATATTTTGAAAAAAAAACGCCAGAAATATATAAAATTCTTTCTTTTGTTTTCAAAACTGTTTAAGATTGGATGCGAATGTTACGAAGACGTTGAAGTCGTGGCTCGGGCTAGCTCAATCAACCGATCCAGCCGGCACTATACAGAGCCTCTAATAACTTCGGAATGACGTTTAAGAAGAGTTACTAAAATGCACGTCTGGCAAAATCAAGAGACGAAATCGTTCAAACTCTTCCAACGGATAAAAATATAGCAGAACTTGAGTCACGCCTCCAATTATACAAGAAATTCATGATGGGTTCACAGACTGGTAGAGTGGGTTTGATTAGTATCCGGGGACAAACAGATAAAGACGTTACAAAATCTTTTCTGGAGCAGGATGCGAATGACGCCTATAAGGTGCACGCGATGAACCTAGAGATGCAGAACCAGTGGCTTACTCTAGGCGAGTTTTGTATTCCCATGGCCTTGCAGTGGCGTACCTTGTTCTAAGACTGGTCGCCGGGTTTGCTTAGATTCTATCTGAACGAGTTTCAGTTGACCCTCTCTGACCAAAGTAATCTAGTCACGTGGGGGAAAGACACAAATAAAACTTGAGAAGCAATTGGAACTGCTAGGCACCTGCTGGTGTGTTGTAGGACGCTATTAGACCAGGGTCATTACTCACGCCAACAATAGGGTATTGGAAATCATACGTGAGGCTGTTAGTTTGGCGGTAGCTAGAGCCACAAACATAAGAAATGACATTGCGTTTGTAAAGGAAGGCTGTTCAAAGAAAGTACCTCAAAAGCCATACTCAGTTTTGATGGCTGCCGCCGATTGGACCATACTCGCAGACACGTATGAAAAACACTACAAAATCCCGGAGGATGTATGTACCTCGCCATCCAGACCCGACATACTCCTGTTTTCAAGGATTCATAAGCGAGCAGTGCTCGTGGAGCTTACGGTGCCGTGGGAGACCAACATATCCAAGGACCACGCCATGAAGATAAATAAATACAATGAGTTAATAAGACATAGAAGTAGGAGCAAATGGAATTCCAGCTAAAGCCCTGTTTAAGACCTTGGATTGCCAAGAGCTTCAGTAAGCTCTTTACTAAAACGAATATCCAAAGCGGCATTGATAGGGTCTTACCAAATCTGGTTGGGCAGGGGAGGGAATAGTAAGGTGGCCGCCCTAAACCTACTCAAATAGGTCGCAAGTCCCAGACGCCGTCGGGGTGTTCCCCCCTGTGCTACGCTATGGACCCGCACTTAGAATCCATGGAATGTTAAGAATAAGGTCTCTAACTGATTATAGACTGAAATTATGAGACTGTTAATAATAAGTACCTGAGATATGATTCACATTTGTGTTAAGAACTGTGTTTTTAAGTTTATCTCCAGGATATGTACAAACTTTTGCGAAAATTTATTTCATTTTCTTAAAGTTTAGGGTTTTTGCGACACGTTCATGAAATTTTGATTGCTTCTCTATCACGCTCATAATAAAAATGTATCCCGAATTTGTATCTAAATTTGACTAAATTTGAATCACCTGTGACTCATGAACTTATTCCAAAAGTTCACCATGAGTCATATGTGACTCATTGGACAGTGAAGTTGTTAATTTCATTATTTTTGTATTTGAAAATAAAAGTTTAAACCTGCAGAGGCTGTCTTATTTCAAAAATTCAACCTTTTTTTTTGCAATACCGTCATTATTTGTTTTAGATCGCGAATCCTTGCGGATTTTGTGGTGTAATAATGACTTATTTTGAGAAAATACTTTTAATATTTAGCTTTTTTCTGCAACAATGACACAAGTGAGGACTATATTACTATGTTTTGAAACTACTTCTAATAGGTAATATTTATATATTTTTTAATATACGATTTTTAAAGTACAGTAAAACACTAACACATGACATATGGTTTCCCAGTATTTTATTTGTAATATAGACGAATAAATCAAATTGATACTTTAAAACCGCTCTCCTGTAAAACTTCATTTTTTTTGTTATGACATTCTTGTAATAAGCAAGCGATATGTAAAATACGCATCTCCTGATGGGAAAAATGCACACCCGCAGTCCTAACTGTAGAATGGCGGGTGTACAAATTGTACTATATATTTTTTTATCAAAAGAAGTACACCGGATTTCATTAAGGGTACACTGAGGTACACTGCAGGTACCATCTTTGTGTAGAGGAGCAGCTCGATTCCGTGCTGTACACCCGTGGTCCTAACGCACATCCTTATTGAGGCCAGCCCAATATTATAAAACTACGTCGTTTTTGTGATTGTGCTCACGCCGGACGTATATACCGAGGATCTCCAGGTTGTTTTTTAGTAGAACCGTAATGTTCTGAAAAGAGGGTAGGGGTAGGAATGGGGATTTAGCTGTAAACGCACACGCTTGTGTTTTTCTGGCATTGAACTCGAACAGGTTGTCTGAACCCATTGGGCAATGCGACCCAGGTTCCGGTCGAGATTCGCCACGAGTTGCCGTCTCTTTTCCTTCACGTCGCGTTGCCCATCCGCTGGAAGGCCGGAATAGCTCCCATGCAGAGTACATGTCCGCATAACGATGAATGCACCCAAGGGACAGCATGTCGTTGATATGCACGAGAAAGAGAGTTGGAGATAATACTGATCCCCGTGGTACTCTGGTATTGACCTGCAAAAAGCAGGAAGCCTGGCCAACACAGAGAACCCGTATACGTTGCCCGTGCAGGAAGCTGGCCAACCAGCGTTATAACTGAGGTGATAGACCATAAGCCGGCAGCTTGGAAAGAAGCGGCGCAAGCCATACTCTATCATAGACTTTAGCGATGTCTGGGCTAATAGCCAGGGATTCGCTGTGTCTCTCCATAGCCTCACCACAAGTGTGTGTTATGTACGCCAGGAGATCACTCATTGATCGTTTTGGCCTAAAGCCACTAGTACTACTCGTAGGCTTGTATCCTAGCAGGGAAACACAAGTACGACTGATCGTCAAGGTGGCATATTTGCATCTCCGTTAGGAACATCACAGCTAGCTGTATCTGTATCGTCTTTAGATGGTGAAGGACGATGTCGAGGTTGGCCTGGAGTCCGCCGGTGTTTGCGAGCTCCACCTCGAACAGAGCGTTTCGGGGATTAGTCGCAGCGGCCACTGTGATACCTCTTTTTCTTTTTTGCGCTGCCATGATATTTGGGAGACGTGAAGACGGTGCGATATTTGCTAAAGCAGTTAGTGACAAAGCGTATGGATTAGCTTCATCTATGGCTGTGTGGTGTGGTGAGACGGAAGCCGACCCGCGTTTCTACGGATCTCCCTGGCCGGCGGCGGCGGCGGGTCGACCGCCGTTCGACCACCGTCAGCTACACTAGAATCCACTTAGCGCCTACTGTTCCCCCTCCCTGCTACATCATACTGTGCAACTGCTGAACTCCGAACGCAACCCAATCGGGGTTAGGTTACTTGGGGGCTTTTTACAGCTGCACGGTGGTTCCTAAATAAATACGCGGAGCCTCGTTAGTTGCAAACAGGTGCACCTCATGCAGGTGAGGTCGCTTCGTCGAACACCATCTGAGCTTATGATCCGAGGACGGTTCTAGGATACTTCTTTTGATCTCGATATTTTAAACGGGTTCCTGTGGGAGAGGGGATGAAAGAGAAAATGATTTTTCAATTTCTCAACGCGTGATCCGATTTCAAATAATTACTGCCATCTAACCTCCACAACCAAATTGGCGAAATCAAAGTTCTGTAGTTTGAGGGCTCCAACTACCCGTAACGACTGCCATAGGTGTTGTATCGCAACCCACCTGGATGGTATGCGGGCAATAGGGTAGAACCTGGACCGACCGCTTAACGTGCTCTCCGAGGCACTACCAGACCAATTCAAATACTCGTATTCATGCACATAATTATTTGCACTAAGCGGGTATCGAATCCGCGCCTCCTGCGTAGCGGCTGCGTTCACTACCGCTACGCCACAGAGGCTGTTAAATAAAAATATTTTAGGGAATTAAATAAAGAAATGCTTGTCAGAATAAAATTCGAAATCTTAATATATAAAACAAAGACGGGTTTGTTACAACATTTATAACTCAAGAACGGCCGTACCGATTTGGCTGAAAATTGGTGGGGAGGTAGCTTAGAACCAGGAGACGGACATAGGATACTTTTTATCCCGTTTGACCTCGCTTTTTTTTTCGCTTTTTTGGTCGATTCACTATTCTGCTGGCCACGTCGTATGCATGAATATGCGCAATTTCTACAATAATGCGACGGGAAACATCTATCGTTAACGAAATTATTCTGACGGGAGTAAATGCGACGGGAACGGGTGATTTACTCTCTTATGTGACGCATACGAAGTTGCGCGGGTCAGCTAGTATAATAATTAATTATCATAAGTTTAGTGTGATCGCGTTTTATATTGTAGCGTACTGGTATAGTGTTCTAAAATGCATAAATAATAGATACCGATTAGTTATGCATTTTAGAACAAAATGCCAGTACGATATTTTCATGCATTTGTGCCAAAAAGTAGTAAGAAAACAATTAGTAAGTATTCTGGTAATTGCCCATAACAGTATTTATAGAATAGAATAGAATAGAATATGCAGGGTTTAAAATGTACAATGGGCGGCCTTATCGCTAAGTGCGATTTTCTCCAGGCAACCTTATAATTACTACACCAATGATAATAATTATCTGGGTAATAATATATTGTCTTTTACATCCGTATCTTACAGGGTGTCTTGGACATTTATGGCACAAGGAAATTTTTTGTAAGTATTCATAATGATAAATTTCAGGAACTATGTTAGATTTAGGTACAAAGTTTCGACGAATCATGGTATTTCTTCTTTGAAATGATGAGAGTCAAAGTGGCGGGTGTACCATTGCGAATCATGTTGTACCACTTACTAAAAAAATTTACCTAAAATGTACTAAATTGTACCTAGGTCTAAAAAATGTGTACCCGATTCAGAACGACATTATGTCGGAACTAAAATACACCCGCCATATTGACATCAATACGGCGGGTGTACTGTAATATTTTATTACTTAACCATTATTCATAAAATATAATCACACCAAAAAATTGTACCTAAAAAGTACCTCAAGTAAAAAAAAAATACAATCTCGATCCGTTGGATAGTTTCTGAGAAATAAAACTCGGCTCGGTGGAGACTGCAGACCGAGCCCGGTATCAGATTGAATTGTCCATGGATCACGTCGAGTTGTATCCAGTGATACCGGGATCCGTTTCACTCAAAAAGTATATTAATATTATTAGCCGCCGATCACGGTATCCGTGGCTACAAGAAATAGTGTTAATTATGATTCGAAACAGATCACGATTTACCAAATTCCCAATTTACCAACTTCAAGTTTGTGAGGATACCGCGCAATCCGACTTGGATAGGTTAGGTTAGAAGGCTAAGGCGGGAGCGAAGCGCAGCGGAGCTCCCGCATTAGCCTTCGTGGTTATTTTTTTTATAACCACCTAAGTTACCACCATTCACTTGGTAAGTTTGATGTATATGTTATGCAGAACATTCAGTGTAATAATTAGAATTTGGAGTGGCTTTGTTTAGATGATTATAAAAAAAATAACCACAAACGCTAATGCGGGAGCTCCGCTGCGCTCCGCTACCGCCTTTAGCTTTCTAACCTAACCTATCCAATTTCAAAATGAACTAAATCGTGATCGGTTTGAATCATAATAAACACTATTTCATGTAGCCACGGATACCGTGATCGGTGGCTAATAATAAAATTATATTTTTTGAGTGAAAGTGAGGTACCAGTAGACACAACTCGACGTGATCCGTGGACAATTCAATCCGATACCGGGCTCGGTGGAGACAAAGCCGTTTTATTTCTCAGAAAGTACCCAACGGATCAAGAGTGTGTTTTTTTTACTTGAGGTACTTTTTAGGTACAATTTTTTGGTGTGATTATATTTTATGAATAATGGTTAAGTAATAAAATATAACAGTACACCCGCCGTATTGATGTCAATATGGCGGGTGTATTTTAGTTCCGAAATAATGTCGTTCTGAATCGGGTGCACATTTTTTAGACCTAGGTACAATTTAGTACATTTTAGGTACATTTTTTAGTAAGTGGTACAACATGATTCGCAATGGTACACCCGCCACTTTGACTCTCATTTGAAATGGGCAATGAAGTTTTATATATTGGTTTAAGTTATAGATTTTTTTTGTTATTTCTATTTCTTCAACTAGATTAGACCATATTTTGCCATTGTAAATTTTATTGCTATTTTCTGTGGGTCAGATTTCTTAAAAGTTGCAGTACGTACCGGCAAAGTAAAATAAGGTAATATTTATAAATAAGTTACAAGAAATTGTGGCTCTAATTTCATGCTCAAGAAAAAAACAACTATTTAAAATTAATACTTACTTACCTAGTCTTAAACTCTCGAATAATCTGAACAATTCACTCTGCGGCGGATAATCATAAGTACATATCGAATCGTAATCAAAACGAAATATAATTTGAAAAGACTTCGGAATATTTTTTAAGTTTTTGACCTAACCAAATGCTAAACGAACCATTCATATTTTGTCTACTAGAATTGTCGATACTTAATAAAATAATTACTCAATTTTATTAAATGTAAAAAATTCTAAATAGATACTCAAATAGACCAATCGACGCAGAAAAAAAAATCCTTGCCAACGATATATATAACTCATTTTGGCCAAAATGGCGCTTCAGTATTATTGGCTTTCCAGTGACGATATGTTACATATTTAACTTCTCCATCTCTAGTGGTGTATTTCCAACCGCATGGAAAAGTAGTCAAATAATTCCTGTTAAATAGGTACACCTTCAGGAATAAAATAAAACTTGAAATCACAACTTTACATTTACATTTATTTGAGCAGCGTTACCGCCTATCTAAGCGTTCAGAATGAAGAGAGCTCCCAATATGATTACCCGCCATTTTATACATTTACCCCCAGAAGCTGCTAATTAGACAATACCATTTAATTACACAATATTATACAAAACTAACTTAGCAATTATGGATAATTATCTATACTGTTAGACCTTTTTAGTGTCTACACATAACTCTGTTTTTATATTTAGTTTTATTCTTTACTTGACATTGTCACTCCCTACTCTTTTGTTCTGTCTCCTGTACATACCTAAAATATATTTTCTCTAATGTTCTAATTATCGTCTCATTTAATATATCCACAACAATTGGTAGCAGAGCGTGGTTGCCGTTGTCACGATAATATGAGAAAGTAGTGTGTAATAAATATGGCAAGCAGTACGAGTGCATTTCGTATCGATTCTCTTACAAGGGATAATTATGACACATGGTGTGTTCAAGCCCAAGCAATTCTAATAAAAAATGAATTGTGGAGTTACGTTTCTGGCGAAATCACTACATCAAAGGCATCTTCAAAAGATGAAGCAGAAGTGTTTAAGAAAAAGGATCTACTCGCGAGGTCGGAGCTCTTGCTCCTTATTTCGCCACCTGAACTAAAACCAGTAAAAGGGTGCGCGACATCCAAGGAACTCTGGGATAAGTTAAAGAGCACCTACCAGAGTCGAGGTCCGGCTCGAAAGGCCACACTTCTAAAACAATTAGTACTTAAAAAACATATGGCCAGCGAAAACGTTCGCGAACATTTAAATAACTTTATAGACATCGTGGACAAATTGGCTGAGATGGACGTCAAAATTCATCGGGACTTACTAAGCGTAATGATGCTGTACAGCCTGCCATCAAGTTTTGAAAACTTCAGAATTGCCATAGAATCCAGGGACACTCTTCCGACTCCCGAAGAATTACAAGTAAAAATACTTGAAGAGAGCGAAGCGCGTATGAACATACACGGTAGCGACGGAGGCGATGGAGCCTTGTACTCCAAGAAAAAGACCTCAATCTTCTGCCAGAAATGTAAGAAAAAGGGCCATACGACGCAAGCATGTTGGAGCGGAAAGAAAAACAAAAGTAAGAAATCTAGTAAAAATGAATCAAACTTCAACGTAACGCCTACATGTATGACAATTACGTCGGCTAAAACATGGTGTTTGGACAGCGGTTGCACATCACATATGCTTAGTCAAGAAGAGCAGTTTAAAGAGATAGAACCGGAATCAGGTACACTCAAACTTGCATCTAATATCCATACAACCAGAGTCGAAGGCAAAGGCACAGTAAGTTTCGAAGTCGAAAAAGGTAAAATCAATTTACATGACACATTGTATGTACCAAAACTATCAATTAATCTTCTGTCAGTGGCAAAAATCACAGAAAAAGGTTTTAATGTCAAATTTGAAAAAGACAGAGCCTACGTCAAAAGTTCAAATAACAAGACTGTATTAACAGCGAAGAAGGAAAACGGGCTCTACTACGTACAAGCCAAAAACTCTGTTGCATCTATTGCTAAAGAAGATGATAATATGATGTTGTGGCACCGAAAACTCGGCCATCTAAATGAAAAAGACATAAAACTTATTGGTAGTAATAATCTGATGAAAGGCGTGCCTTTGAGCAATGGAAGATTACCAACCTGTCAGATTTGTATTAAAGGTAAAATGACCCAACTGCCGTACACATCATTCGACACTCGGACGAGTGAACCTCTAGAAATAATAAACACTGATGTGTGTGGACCAATGCGAACCGAAAGTTTAGCAGGGTCAAGATACTTCGTAAGTTTTATAGATGATTTTACAAAATATACATGCATCTATTTTATTTCTAATAAATCAGAAGTTTTTGACAAGTTTAAAGAATATAAAAACAAAGTCGAAAATTCTTTTAACAAAAAGATACGAGCGCTGCAGTCAGACAATGGTCGTGAATACTGTAATAAAGAGTTCGATCAGTTTTTAAAAGACAACGGAATCCACCGAAGGCTGTCCTGCCCCTATACCCCGCAACAAAACGGAATAAGTGAGAGGAAAAATCGGACGCTTTTAGATAAAGCCCGATGCCTAATGCTGGATGCTAAGATCCCAGAGAAACTGTGGGCTGAAGCAATAAATACAGCCAACTACCTCACGAATAGATGTCCTACAAAAGCGTTAAATGGGAACACGCCATATGAAAAATGGACAGGTAGAACACCATCCGGAAATCATTTAAAAGTTTTTGGAGCTAAAGCTTTTGTGTTAAACAAACGAAGGCGAGGCAAATTCACACCAAAAGCTCAAGAAGGAGTGTTCGTTGGTTATGCGCAGAATGCCAAAGGATTTCGAGTATATATTCCTGAAAGGAAAGATGTCACAATTAGCAGAGATGTTAAAGTCATCGACAAAATGTATTATGACTCTAATGACCATGAGCAGAACTATGATGACAAAATATTTAACGAACTAGACTTAAAACCTGAAACTGTAACTAAAAAGGTTCAAATTTCTAAGAAAAATAATAACTATGGTCAAGGCTACAATGATATATTATTTGAAAAGGTGGAACCAGTACAACCTGTAACCGAAAAGGAAGTTACTTCTCCAACTACAGCAGATGAAGTTGAGTGGGGTAACAATACAGATCAGGATAGAAGTTCACAAGAATATGAAAGCGTAAGACCACAAAGAGAAAGAAAAATACCGAACTACTTAAAAGATTACGACCTTGATTCAAAATCTGAAACTTCTGAAGAATTCCAGGATTCAGTGAATCAGACTCCTGATGAAGACCTTACCTTTTTATGTGAATCTGAAAATACAAAAATTCAGTGAATCAGACTCCTGATGAAGACCTTACCTTTTTATGTGAATCTGAAAATACAAATGTGTTTGATGAGGAATGGCGTGAAGCTATTAAAAAGGAAATCAAAGCATATATAAAAAATGGTACATGGGTCATCAAGAAGAAAGGAAATGAGAAACACATAGTTGATTTTAAGATGATTTTAAAACACAAAGGAGATTTTAAAAAGGCTCGTCTTGTGGCAAGAGGTTTTACGCAAAGATTTGGTATAGACTATAAAGAAACATATTCTCCAGTAGCGAAATTAAGCTCTATTAGATTGCTGTTAGCTATAGCTCTGAAAGAGAACTTGCAACTTCATCAGCTAGACGTCACAACTGCTTACTTAAATGGAGATCTGGAAGAAAGAATACTTATGAAAAAACCAGAATATTTAGAAGAGTATGTTGCCGAAATTATGGTTGACGAAAGCTCGAATGAAGACATATATAATAAAGCAAAGACAATGCTCGAAGATTTAACAAAGATAAAAGGAGAACAAGTTTGTGAACTAAAGAAAGCCTAGTACGGTCTTAAACAATCTGGCCGGCAATGGTATAAGAGATTGCATATGGAATTAACTTCATTAGGTTTCCAGCCCTCCCATGCTGATCCTTGTATATACATACTAAGGAAAGGAGGAGAGAAAGTTATTCTTGGCTTATATGTTGATGACATTCTGCTGGCATATTCTTGCAAAGAGATCCGAGACGAAGTTATTAAAGAACTTACCGTAAGATTCGACATGAAAGATCTGGGAGATGCAAAGGAATATGTTGGAATGGAAATAGAACAGAATGATGGACATATAAAGCTAAAACAAGAGAAGTATATTAATAAACTATTGGTAAGATTTGGAATGGAAGATTGCAAAACAGTAAAAACGCCAATTGAACCATATTTAAAACTACCAAAAGAAGAAACCTGTGATACCAATCTACCATATCAAAATCTGATTGGAGCCCTGATGTTTCTATCAGTAGCTACTCGCCCAGACATAAGTTACGCAGTGAGCTATTTATCACAATTTAACAATTGTTATGGACAAGAGCATTTTAAATGTGCAAAGCGTGTATTAAGATACCTAAAAGGTACAAGAACAACAGGATTGCTGTTCAAGAACAATGATAAACCTATCATTGGATATGCAGATGCTGACTGGGCTGGATGCACTCTAGACAGAAGGTCTTACACTGGTTTTGCGTTCAAAGAAAGAAAACAGAGATCTACAGCAACATCGACAGCAGAAGCAGAATACATGGCGCTCTCAGACTCTGTTAAAGAAGCATTGCATTTGCGATTATTGCATAATAATATTGCAGAGAAAAAACAAGATGTATTAGTTATCTTCAGTGATAATAGAGCAGCCATAGAAATTAGTAAGAACGACATTGTCAGCAGTAAGACGAAACATATTGACATCCGGATCCATTTTCTTAAAGAACATGTCAAGAAAGGTACTATAATTGTCAAGTACTTAGAAACAGCTCAGATGGAAGCTGATATTTTTACTAAGGGACTACCAGGTCCTCGACATGAAGAACTACGAAGGCTCCTGGGTCTTAACTGAAAACAGAGATGTGAGGAGGAGCATGTTAGACCTTTTTAGTGTCTACACATAACTCTGTTTTTATATTTAGTTTTATTCTTTACTTGACATTGTCACTCCCTACTCTTTTGTTCTGTCTCCTGTACATACCTAAAATATATTTTCTCTAATGTTCTAATTATCGTCTCATTTAATATATCCACAACATATACTATAATAAGAGAGTAGAAATCGTGTGTCTGTACAATTGATAAAATTAAAAAAAAAGTAGCGGGGGCGGTATAAAAACACCAATAGAGCACAAAAATGATGTTTTTAAAATTCTTTTCTGTCTGTCTGTCGGTATGAGCGTCAGGATTTCCGAAGATACTGAACGGATTCATTTGCTGTTTACAAAAAATTAAATTATAAATTTAAAAAACCCCCGACTCACAAAAAAAGAACATTAAAAAGCCTGTAAAAAGTAAAAAAATAACTACACTCATTTGCAAAAAAAACGGGCGGTTTTGATTTTCATTCATCTTTAAAAAGATACAATACAAAAAAGGTTTCAATCGTTTGTACACGTTACTGGCCAGTTTTAAAAATGCCGTGGTATTTAAAAAAGTACGTTCTAAATTCAAATTTTCATTTGATGCTCATTTTTACAGAAAACCCCTTTTTATCCTTCATTTTTGGCGCGAAGTTCCAGAAGTTAACATAGACTTTCACAACTTTTATTCAATTTTTATCGATTAATTTCATATCCTTGACTATCAAAGCTTTATTTATCGCTGTTTGGCTGTATCAAAAGTGGTAGATAAAGTGGTAAAAGCTACCAAAATTATCGCGCTGCTTGAAGAGGGTTGCAGCCAATGTTTCGTGGCTAGGAGGCTAAATGTAGTCGCTCGACGGTCCAATGGACCTGGCAGCGATATCAGGAGACTGGTTCCGTCGAGAGAAGGCCTGGTTCTGGAAGACAACCATGTACCCAACCACGGGATGATCGTTTTCTTGTGAGTCGCGCATTGAGAAATCGCAAATCTTCGTATGTGGATCTTAAGAACAACCTCCAAGAAGTAAGAAATGTGCATATTAGTCTATGGACGGTCAGGAGGAGGCTTCTCGCTGCCAATATACGCAGTCACCGCCCGGCCCGCGGCCCCAAATTACCCCGTAAGCACAGAGTTCACAGGCTTAGGTTCGCTAGAAATATTGAATCATGGACTCAAGAAGATTGGAATAGGGTTTTGTTCTCTGATGAAGCCAGGATATCTCTGTTCGGTGAAGATCGACGTCGGCGAGTGCTAAGAAGACAAGGAGAGCGCTTTGCAGATGCATGTTTCGAAGAAATCACACCTTATGGTGGGGGCTCTGTTATGTTTTGGACAGGAATAAATTCAATGGAACGTACAGAGTTAGTCTTCATTGAAAACGGCTCACTGACTGGGCATCGATACATAACGGAAGTTCTAATTCCTCATGCACAACCCGCATTGGCCGCTCTAGGTCAAGACTCGATTTTTAAGGACGACAATGCTCGCGCCCACCGATCCCGCGATGTTAATGCGTATGTGCAAGAGGTCGGCATTCGTCGTTTGGATTGGCCAGCTCGAAGTCCCGACCTCAATGCCATAGAACATATCTGGGACGTTCTAAAACGGCATGCGAGATCAGTACACCCGGCTCCGCAGACCATCAGAGAGCTGAAGAATGTGATTACTGCTGAGTGGGAACGTATTCCGCAAGCAAGTATCCGGGATATACTTGCTAGCATGCCCAGGCGAATTCAAGCTGTGATTTTAGCTAGAGGGGGTCACACTCGATACTAAACATTTATCTGCTTTTACTTTATTAAAGACTAGCGGACGTCACGTGGTTTCACCCGCGTTGTTCCCGTTCCCGTGGGAATGCGGGAATAAAATATAGCCTATGTTCACCGCAAAGAGTGTACCTTTCCAACAGTGAAAGAATTTTTCAAATCGGTCCAGTAGTTCCGGAGCCTATTCGTTACAAACAAACAAACAAACAAACAAAAAAACAAATCTATCCTCTTTATAATATTAGTATAGAAAAACAAACAAAAAAACTTTTTTATTTTTACTTCATGAGCATATGCACTACTAGCGAACATACACTACTAGCGAGGTTTAGCATTATTTCCCATAAATTGTAACAAAATTTTATGAAATACTGATGAAAACGATTATTTTCTTATTAATTTACCAAATTGTGAGGATAAAACTACCTATAATTAATTATCAAACAAAGCAATAGTAACATTTGAAATGGTTCATTGCTTAGGTGCCCGTTTTTTTTGCAAATGAGTGTATTATATTATGACCTATCTACCCTAAGTATTGAACCTGTATGATTATTATAGGTAGCTATATTATTTACGTATTCATATTTTTAACTAACAGTTGGTCTCGTCGGGGGGACCGCTCTATACCTAAACAGAGACAGACGTACGCCGTACGGTTAGGTTATGATTAGGTGAGCGGTCCCCGACGAGACAAACTGTTAGTTAAAAATATGAATAGGTAAATAATATAGCTACCTATAATAATAATACAGGTTCAATACTTAGGGTAGATAGGTCATAATATAATAGTTATTTTTTTACTTTTTACAGGCTTTTTAATGTTCTTTTTTTGTGAGTCGGGGGTTTTTTAAATTTATAATTAAATTTTTTATTTTTTTGCTTTTTATAGGGGTTTTTAATGTCAACAATGACGAATAGTCTATCAACAATTATTCAGAGCTAATGCGAATTGCGCGGAGTGTGGTTACAGAATTAGCAATACTTTCCACTCCTCATATCTTTCGAATGGCTTAACTGATTTTCATAAAACTTGCGGTATCGTGATGTATAAGATATGACCTTTCATTTGATATCCAACACGGGTATATTTGAACACATTAAATTTTTCATCACCACTTTCACCCCTCATAGCTTTGAAATAGCTTAACCGATTTTTATAAAACATAGCTAAGAACACTCTCCCCTAACCCATCTTTCAAACAAAAGAAACAGAATCAAAATCGGTTCATCCGTTTGGGAGCTACGATGCCACAGACAGACTTACACACACACACACACCCACACACACGTCAAACTTATAACACCCCTTCCGGGTTTCCGTCGGGGGTTAAAAAAAAGATTAAGCTCAACTCGGGGGAGGCTTTAGGCTATTTTTCATCAAAATCGAATCGCAGATGAAAGAACTATAGTCGTATAAAGTTATTATCAATTATTGCCTAAACGGTTCATGGTACGGTGATGAAACTCAGCACGAGCGTTCTTTGTTACAATTTGAAGAAAGTAATTTTACCATTTTTGCAAATTCCACCTCCGAGGGTATAAAAAAGAAGGGTAAAGTTTGTATGGGACAACGTGATTCCTTGGTCTGATCTACTTCAAATTCGGCTTATAGCATTAAAATCATTATTGATTAAAGATGTGTTTCGTATTTTATAAAAAAATATACTATAACGAGCTAAAAAGGGAATGTAAGATAATTTGGGGAAATTTTTTTCCAGAATTGTTATCAATACTCCTTAAAAAACTTATATAAATTACTTTTAATAGTGACACATTTTTGAACGTTAAATCCGATTGACATTGTCATTCCTATTTGATGTCTAACAGAGATTGATTTTGTGTTATTGTAAATGTCTTCATGTTGATTAATTAAAGTTTAGTATAAAAAGTTGAACCGGTAGACTTAGACACAGGCTGTTCAGGAATAATTAACGAACTCGCTCTAAGTGTGTACGGTTCATTCAAATAAAACCAACTATTATCAGGGTATTCATCCTTCGACTAAAGACTGTCAACATGATTCTCCAACCAAAGTTTTAATTACCTTGCATAGGTAAAATTTTGCTTGATTTGGACGAAAAACATTCAGGGTTCTGCATCCAAAGGGGTATATAGTAAGGGAATATAGCCTAAGGGAGGGTACCCTTCGGTCTGTTAGGACTGATTTCTATAATGTACTGATCTCATAATTAACAAAAATCAAAATCATCTTTTCCCAAAATGACTGATTTTCTAAATGACTTTGTATTAGAATGCCGGAAACTCATATTATCTGACAGAAAAGGTACATTCGTGATATTAAATTAAAAGCAAATATCTTCTTGGAAAAATTAAAATTTCTTCTTTCTTAAATTCTTCTTTTATTAGTTGTGCATTTGCACAACTAATAAAAGAAGAATATATCATATCATTTGATAAGCACCGCACAAACAATGCAATAGAGGGTTGGCATAGAAGATTAAATACACGTATGCCACACAAACCAACCCTGATGCGATTTCTGTATAAACTAAGGAAAGAGGCCAGTTATCAAGACACCCGAATTAAAAATAGTTTGTTTAGCGGTGCTACTATAGTCTTTTTCTGGACAGCTCAGCAATCATGTAAACATGTCATGTTTTGACAAAAGTTGTCTATGATCATTGTGCTGTAACTATACTGATTCTATGTATCTACATAATCATTGAGTTATATCTAGTTCACTGTACATTCATTTACTTCGGTATATCAATCGCCAAATTCATCAAATCATGAAATTCGGTATATCGGTATATCAATATATATTATGTGCAATAATTAAAGGATCTTTAAGAAAAAAAGAAACTTTTAGAACATTAATAGTATAATCATTTATTTACAATAATAAATTACTTCAGGGATGATAAAAAGTGTAGACGCCTCGCTAGCTGCTCGCCGTTCTTACAGAAGCAGACTAAGTGCTCGTTTAAGGAGACGCGGCGCGTCAAGCTTCGCGTACGGCGTGGCTTGCAGCGGCGCGTCAAGCGATTTGACCGTTTATGGTGAGGCGGCGCGTAAGGGTGTAACCACATTTATCGACGCGGAATCGGCTTAAGCCGAGTGCGTATCACCACACTACTCGGCTTGTCGTCGATCAGCTGTTGCGACGGCTGTTGACATGCGATCGGCAGTCGATTACTCCGAACGTAAGTGAACAGTCGTCGTGACGTCTGTTCACTTACGTTCGGCAGTCAACTCCTCCGGATAGCCGTCGCGAGGGGCAGGTTGTCGTGTCATGACCTCGAAAATATCAAATGCTTTCAGGCCTTTCAGCGCAGATTTAACGTGCGCTCTGAGCTGTACGGACGTTTTGGCCTATCATTTTAGTTTTTCTACTTGAATTTAAGAAATAAGTGTTTTGATACGGATATACTATCTAGTCGGGCAAGACGCACGAACGTAATTATATCAGTTTGACAGTACCATATTATTGTATTGTCATCAGAACTACATACAGCTGCCAATTTTCATGACGCTACGATCCTTGGAAGCTGGTTAAATTAGCTACCTTAGATTCCATTTTTTCCATCGAAGTTTCAGTGCCTATCTTCCGGCTCCATCAACATATCAGTTTGAAAGTACCATATTATTATATTGTCATCAGAACTACATACAGCTGCCAATTTTCATGACGCTACGATCCTTGGAAGATGGTTAAATTAGTTTCCTTAGATTCCATTACATTGTTAGTTACATACACGACGACCTAATAAAAGCGTATTAAAAAGATCGATTTTTTGGAAATCGATTTTTTAGACCTCGATTTTTTGGTAATCGATTCATCAGGTCACGATTCGAATCGATATAAAAATCGATCTTTTTCGGAAAGAATTGCCATCCCTACTGCAATCGCGAGCGCCTGTGCCACCGCCATCGGTACTCGGCCGTCTCCGGCGCCGTTCGGCTGCCATCGGAGATGAAGGCATGCGTGCGGATCATACGACTGCTACCCAACGCCGATCGGCCGTCTTCGGAGACGAAGACATGGGAGCGAATTATTCAACTGCCGTCCGACCGTGTCCGGCGCTGTCCCAGTGCCGTACGGATGCGATCAGCTAACCGGTAAACGCCTAGATTCGCCGTCGGCCGGTGTCGCGCCGCGTCGTCCGCGCCGAGCTGACGCGAATGGTATTAGTAACGCTCTTATTGCGTAGACATAAAGGCTTTTTTGACCGGCGTTAGCCGATTCCGCGTCGATAAATGTGGTTAGACCCTAAAGCGGCCCGCGTCGCGTCACGCCCAAACTCAAACATATGGAAATGTAGGAGCTCGTTTAAGGACACGCGGGGTGTCGAGCGACGCGAGTGGCGTGGCTTCTCTCGGCGCTGCGTCCGCCGCGTGGCACGCAGCTTCACTCGGCGCTGCATCCGCCGCGTTGCACGCAGCTTCATATACGGCGTCGTTCAGTGCGACATAGGGATGTGACATTGTACATAAAAAATCGACTTTTAATTAATCGATTTTTTCTTTAGCATGAAAAATTGATTAGTAAATTATCGATTTTTCTCAAGAAAATAATCGATTTTTTTAAATTAATCGATTTTTTCATAATTTGACATTTAATTTTTTATAAAATAAATACCATATCAAGTTTTATTCATTAATAATAAACAATATACTACTACTACTGAACGGATGTTTATAAGTTTTTTATATTAAATAGATCTTGGTAAGGCTTAAATCTGAGCTTTGTTTAATGGCAATCGGTTGAAAAAAGCGGAGTCATGAACACAAGTTGAGTAATCACGGTTGTGTTTCCGTGCGATCTTTATTCTTTAAAAAAAAAAACAACAAGCATAGTCAAAAAACCAGTTAGAAATCTTTATTTATTTATTTATTTATTCATTTATGTACACACTAGGAAAGTAAAATAACAATAATAAAAGGATAAATAGGTACAATGGTACTGCTTATTTCTGTAAGAAATATCTACCAGCAGACCGGCGAAAGGAGAACGTGAAGAAAAAGGAAAAGATCAAGAAAAAGTGTGTTTACAAAACAGAATAGAACTAACATAACACACAAAATAAAAGATAAATATTATTAACTGTATATAATACATATATAAATAAGTAAATATAATAATGTATATTTAAATAAAAATTACATATATAAATAAATAGGATCACACTGTAGAGAAATAGTGTCCACGGACTTGCTTTTTAAAAGTGGTGATAGTTTTACTGTCTCTGATACCAGGCGGAAGTGAGTTCCATAGTCTGACTGCATGCACGGTGAAAGAGGATGAATAAAAACCGGTTTTGTGAGAAGGAAATTTAAGATTTCAGCGTAGGTGAGATCTGCAGAGAGCATCAGGAGAACGAACAAAAGAGAACCTTTCCTTTAGATAGGGAGGTGAAGATGGATTATAAAGGATATTGTAAAGGAGGCAGAGGATTCGAGTGTTACGGCGAAGGCGGATTGGGAGCCACTTGAGTTCTTTGCGAAAGTGTGAAACATGATCGAACTTTCTAAGATTGAATATAAAGCGTATACACAAATTTTGCAACCTCTCAAGTTTATCCAGAAGCTCCTCAGTGGCGTCTAAATAGCAGGCGTCGGCGTAGTCAATAATGGGCTGAATAATAGTTAGAGCAAGACTAATTTTCGTCCTCAAGGGTAAGAGGCTCTGGAGGCACTTCAACGAATGAAAGGAGAAGTGCACTTTCTTGCTGACGTCACTAATATGGGCACTCCAGGATAGCGTGGTGTCCATGATCACTCCCAGGTCCTTCACAGTGTCTGCGTAGGGTATCTGAGTACCGGCCAAAAGAACTGGATCCAGTTCAGACACCGGCAGATTGTCAGTTTGATACTTACTGCTAATGACGATGGCTTGCGACTTCAGAGGGTTGATGCGCAGTCCGACCGAATTAGCCCAGTCGCTTAGTCTAACTAAAACGCGGTTAATGCACGATATGCCAAATGGGGCGTCAGTGGCCGAAAAATGTCGGTACAGCTGCAAGTCGTCAGCGTAGAGATGGAAGTTACTAGAAATAAGACTCGTAGCCGAGTTGATGAAGATACAGAATAAAAGAGGAGATAGAACGCCACCCTGAAACGTATTGAAATGTTCGAGTTCGACGTATGGAATTGAACGCCAATCTTTCATAAGTATCGATGTATCGTTTATTTTGCGTACGTGATATTTTGCTTTCATGACGTTCTGCTCCAGAGGGTTATAAACATCGATTACATTTTCAAAATAAAATATCGATATTTTATTTTGATAAATATTTTTATTTTAATATCGATATTTTCTATGAACGATATTGCCCGACATTCCTATCTAACGCATACCCCGCACCTCTCCCACCCCTTCCTTGAAGCGTCCTTCGCGGCGTCACCCGCAGCTTCATCCGCCGCGTTCCTCCATTGCGAGACTCGCTGGTTTACCCGCCGCGTCCTCCGCGGCGTCACCCGTCACTTCAACTGCCGCGTCCGACGCGACGACACTCGCCGCTGTGGCAGCTACAACTCAAACAAACGCTTGCAAAAACGCTTCTCCTTGAACGCTCTGAACATTTCCATACGTTTGTGTTTCTGGCGGCCCGCCTGGCGGGCCGCGCCGCTCGAAGCGCCGCGTCTCCTTAAACGAGCCCTAAGACATCTTGAGAGATTTCTAATGTGGGGTTTTTAAATCTGAAAACTGAAAATATTAATACTACCTACCTTTTTTTTCACTCATAACTCTCATAAGTGACGTGACGCAAACGAAGTTGCGCGGGCCAGCTAGTCTAATATACAAATCGTAGGAATGCTTCATATCAAGGATAATACCTTACCCTTCGGCCACATTCGAAACCAAGTTTTGAAATGTTTCTAACCATATAAGTATTTAGGAATGTATCTATATCTAATACTAAGTACCTCATTGCTGTGTCTTATACTACAACATTACGTTTTATTAAGTTTTCCTAATTTTATTTGTGTATCAATTCATTCAGCCTGCTATTCAAACCTGCCGACACAACCCTGCTTTTGTGTTGCGCAGTAGGGTAAAATTAAATATAAAATGTTTAGAACACCTGAGGTCATAATTGTCATAATTGACTTACCTCTCAAGACATTTGAATGGCCATAAAATTAAATCTATACCTTACCTATATTCAATCCACAAAGTATTAATCAGATTGTCATTGATTGAAGTCGTTCCATTATAATCTGCACGACTCCATAACTATCACCAATCAGATAATAAGGACCCCAGACGGACTTGCCTCGCATCGTCAGGGAAGTCAGTCTAAGCGACCAGTTTGACAGAAACCTGTTTATTTAGTTGCCGGGTAGCCGGTGCCGGGTAACCGACGGCGAATGCAAGCGGTTGCCGGGCAAATCACGCCGGTACGTGTGAAAGCTATAGTACACGGCCATACCCTACCCGGCACCCGGCAACCGGTACGGTCGGCCAAGAAAGTGGTGTATCAGTTTTGATTTAGTTTTCTAGTCATTGAAAATTACAACAAGGTTCATACTAGATATCATTGAAAGAGATGCATAATAATGACGTAAACCTTATTGATAAGTATTCATTTGTCGTAAGTCACTTAGAAGTGCATGACATTTTAACCTTTATTAAAAACTGATAAAACATTAATTTCTGCAAAGATAATTTGAATGGTTCTAAATAAAAGTAATAAAATCTTTTTAAATCTAGCAATCCCTTTTTCATATAGAATACTGAAAACTGACTTTTTGTCAAATATATTCAAACTAAGAACAGTGTCACGTAACAAACAGTAGGTAGGTATCAATAATCAATATAAAAGGTTATCAATAATCAGATAAAGATGGCAATAGAAATTGTCAGATATGTCTGCAAGCGAAACAAATCATTATCGCCTATGAATTTGCAAACGACGTTCTACCTTAAGATGGTACACCAATTTTTTGGCCCACTGTACGTGTGAAAAGGGGCAAAGACTCGCACTCTTAGCTCTCTGGGTCAATAAGTTATATTATTAAAGTAAGTACATTTTTTCGAATTGACAGATTGATAAAACAATGACCTCCTTTTAAAATCAATTGGCCAGTACAACAGTTTTACAACACTATGGCAAAGACAAACAAGTCTGAGAAAAAATAATTTAATGACAAGCAAAAATGACAGTCTTAAATTTTTACCATCCGAGTATTTTTCATGAAATTATTCTATAATCTAAAGGTTTATTAGTGTCGAAATGTCCGCATAAATCTAACTAGAGCTCCTTGAAAGGACTATGATCAGGATCGATAATTAAATGTAAGTAATTATGGAGTAGTCGAGATCCAATTTCTTTGTTTACTATATTATTTAGGTCTGTTGAATGCCACTATAGACACAAGCGTGACATTTTATTCGACAACTGCTACAAAAAACAGTTGATTGAATTAGAGTCCAACGATATAACAGAAATTCAGTTTCTACAAAATATCGAAACTATCAAAAAGAGAATTCACTAATGTACATTGACATTGACAGATATTGTTTAAGGATAATATTTTTGTTTTTTTTTTTTTTTTTTTATTAAATATTATTATTAAATATAATTTTCGTAAGACAGAAGGGGCGTACAGACCGAAGGGGCTATGCCGAACTCCTACTGACTAAAAACCACACATTTTCTAACTAATTCCTACGATTGGGACTCCGGGTAAGCACTCGGAAGGACGACCCCAGGACTCCCAACAGACCTCGGCTACCACTACGGCCTCGTCTATGGGTGGTTCGGGTGCTGTCCCGCATTTTGATACAATATTAGTTTAGATATACACTCATTTGCAAAAAAAACGGGCACCTAAGCAATGAACCATTTCAAGTGTTAATATTGCTTTGTTTGATAATTATAGGTAGTTTTATCCTCACAATTTGGTAAATTAATAAGAAAATAATCGTTTTCATCAGTATTTCATAAAATTTTGTTACAATTTATGGGAAATAATGCTAAACCTCGCTAGTAGTGTATGTTCGCTAGTAGTGCATATGCTCATGAAGTAAAAATAAAAAAGTTTTTTTGTTTGTTTTTCTTTAATAAAGTAAAAGCAGATAAATGTTTAGTATCGAGTGTGACCCCCTCTAGCTAAAATCACAGCTTGAATTCGCCTGGGCATGCTAGCAAGTATATCCCGGATACTTGCTTGCGGAATACGTTCCCACTCAGCAGTAATCACATTCTTCAGCTCTCTGATGGTCTGCGGAGCCGGGTGTACTGATCTCGCATGCCGTTTTAGAACGTCCCAGATATGTTCTATGGCATTGAGGTCGGGAGTTCGAGCTGGCCAATCCAAACGACGAATGCCGACCTCTTGCACATACGCATTAACATCGCGGGATCGGTGGGCGCGAGCATTGTCGTCCTTAAAAATCGAGTCTTGACCTAGAGCGGCCAATGCGGGTTGTGCATGAGGAATTAGAACTTCCGTTATGTATCGATGCCCAGTCAGTGAGCCGTTTTCAATGAAGACTAACTCTGTACGTTCCATTGAATTTATTCCTGTCCAAAACATAACAGAGCCCCCACCATAAGGTGTGATTTCTTCGAAACATGCATCTGCAAAGCGCTCTCCTTGTCTTCTTAGCACTCGCCGACGTCGATCTTCACCGAACAGAGACATCCTGGCTTCATCAGAGAACAAAACCCTATTCCAATCTTCTTGAGTCCATGATTCAATATTTCTAGCGCACCTAAGCCTGTGAACTCTGTGTTCACGGAGTAATTTGGGGCCGCGGGCCGGGCGGTGACTGCGTATATTGGCAACGAGAAGCCTCCTCCTGACCGTCCATAGACTAATATGCACATTTCTTACTTCTTGGAGGTTGTTCTTATGATCCACATACGAAGATTTGCGATTTCTCAATGCGCGACTCACAAGAAAACGATCATCCCGTGGTTGGGTACATGGTTTTCTTCCAGAACCAGGCCTTTTCTCGACGGAACCAGTCTCCTGATATCGCTGCCAGGTCCTTTGGACCGTCGAGCGACTAACATTTAGCCTCCTAGCCACGAAACATTGGCTGCAACCCTCTTCAAGCAGCGCGATAATTTTGGTAGCTTTTACCACTTTATCTACCACTTTTGATACAGCCAAACAGCAATAAATAAAGCTTTGACAGTCAAGGATATGAAATTAATCGATAAAAATTGAATAAAAGTTGTGAAAGTCGATGTTAACTTCTGGAACTTCGCGCCAAAAATGTAGGATAAAAAGGGGTTTTCTGTAAAAATAAGCATCAAATGAAAATTTGAATTTAGAACGTACTTTTTTAAATACCACGGCATTTTTAAAACCGGCCTGTAACGTGTACAAACGATTGAAACCTTTTTGGTATTGTATCTTTTTAAAGATGAATGAAAATCAAAACCGCCCGTTTTTTTGCAAATGAGTGTATATATACTATAGGGAAACATAATTTTACGGCGCAATATTCATGAGACTTCGCTGTCCATCAGTACGTACCTATCTCAGGCTGTCCACGCACGGTACCTACTTATCTTAGGAACCGTGATAGCTAGAGAGTAGATATTTTCACAGATGATGTATTTCTGTTGCCGCTGTAACAGCAAATATTAAAATCAGAAAAGAAGGGGGATCAAGGGGGGCTACCATACAACAATCGTAACTTTTTTTTGCTGTTTTTAGTACCTACGGAACCACTCGCACTTTACCGATTTATTAGATTCACTAGCCGTTCGCGTTCTGAAATATGTCTATCTTATAAGTCAATGACGTATTTAGCTCCGTGTGGCGACGGGGTTCCGTGCTGCGAGGAGTACAAATACATCCCGAGAGTATCGTAAGAGGCGACTAAGGGAACATTTCGCAAAAATATCCAATGCGCAGAGAAGGAAAACCTGAAATAAAACCCGGTTTTCAGTAAAATGACAATCGTTAAGCCAAGTTGAAGACCTTATGGGCGGCTTGAAATATCCCAACTGTCGGGTAGCGGCGACCTGTGCCTGTCCATTTTAACACGGCAATAGGCTCACCAACTATTACGTGAGAGATAAAACTGAAAGGTGAAATGTGGGCGTATACTATACCTCTGCCTACCCTTTCGGGGATAAAGGCGTGACTATTTATGTATGTATGTGTACGACGTGCGGGAAAGCGCGAGGGGAAGCCAGGTTTGCAGATATTTCCGCCGTAGTATTTATGTAAGGATTTTATTGGGCAGTTTCACGATATTAGGTATTAAATTCTTTTTGGTCTGATTTACTTTTAATTCTTATTTCTAATTTTAAACTAAATGACATTTGTGTGGTATTAATACAGATCAGTGGGTGGCATCTAATAAAAAATAGTGTTGTGACTGAAATGGATAAGTAAGTAGTTAGTTTAGTTTAAAATGGTATTGATGCCGTCTTAGACTATTAAAATTTAGTCAATGATAATAATGTCGGCCCGGGCAACCGGTCAAAATGATATGATGAGCCGACGATGACGCGAGCGAAGCCGCGGGCACCAGCTAGTAATTAATATTTTTAGTACTCGATACAACACAAAACATAGTTATCATGTAAATAATTATACAACTAAATAGTGATGTTGAGTATGTTGGAGTAAGCGCCATCTATTGTGGGTTGTATTTGTAACACTCGGCCATCCTGTAAAGGCCGTGTCCCACGGTGTCCGTATGGATTGAGGAGCCATCTCTCCTTTTTAAATGAAACTCACTCCCCTATTTAGTATACAATAAAAAAATTATGTAGGTCAATTTTGGAATTTGTACATCCAATAGATAAAAAGTTACATGGATTTCAAAGTGGCACCTCAATCTAAACATCTGGATTGAGGAGCCACTTGAATTTCTTAAGGAAACTGATAAATAATATTGATTTTCTTTTTGTATCATTTAGTAGGCATTATGCAGGGTACGTACTAACGATTTCCGCCCTATCCTACTGGATTTCAAGAAGTTACGAAACATTTAGTATGGCTCCTCAATCGAAATCATTGCATATGATTTCTCAAAAGAGAGAGCATCAATTACTTTAATCGATTGAATTACAGTTTAGTACATAATGCTCTCGTGATTGTAGCTTAAGGATGGTGATGTACATAACATACATTTGGTATTACAACATGTTTGTTCTGGCTCCTCAATCCATACGTTTGCAGAAAGTAAATGTGTTTTTCCTACCCTAGGTTACGATGAAATCAAAATCTAGAAGTACCAGCATTTAGTAGGAATTCCTATTAATCATTTATATGCAAGTTAAAGAGTGTACATTATATTTTAACAGAAAAATATTAACAAGGTAAATTTCCTATATAATACGCCGTGTAGGGTGACCATAGTTAATTCCTTTGTTCACAAGATTCCAACTTTCTCAAGAATCTTTTTAAACATCAATAAAAGTCTTCGCATAAGAACAACTTTTTTTAAGTTATTGCATAGCTTTTATCTCGGGCTGTGAGCGCGGCGACCAAATCAAGAAACTCACTCACACGGGTTTTACTGGATAGGTGAAAACAGGGCGCGGTGCAGGGAAGCGCGAGGGGAAGCAAGGTTCGCAGATTTATAATCCTTGGTATAGAGACCGAAAACATCCGATTTTGTTTTTTTGTAAAAGGATTTCACGGAGTTTGTTGAAGATTACCTGTGCTGGATCGGCAGTTTCCTCACCGCACAGCGATAAGGAAACTTGTACCCTTACCACTGTGCGCTGCCGCATGCGGTGAAGATAATAATATAAAGCTCTTGTGTGCTCCGTGTTGTGACCACTATTATAAAACATCGTTGTTCTGTCAAATAATAAAAACTTGGAACGACCTGCCGCCCCCGCACTCACGTTTCTCTCTTATTACTATACTGGGCTCCTCCATTGGAGCGTGATGACTCATCACATAAGAGAGAAACGTGAGTGCGGGGGCGGCAGGTCGTTCCAAGTTTTTATTATTTGACAGAACTCATCACTGATGATTCACATCAGAGGATCGCCACTTGCGGACCACTGTAAGAAGTCTTATATACTGTGAGAGCGGCCTCTGGCGCGCTGGTTTAAAAATCTTACATGTGCAGATTCTAATCTTGTACAGTTTTATTATATGTTTGACTACTAAATATCTTTCATAATGTACAGATTCTCGACCCTGAACATAATTATTATTAATGAAATTAATCCTGTAAGAACTTTTTAGGATTGGTCATCTTTATTTTTACTAGCTGATCCTCGCAACTTCCTATTTAGTTTACGTCACTTAAGGTATACGAAAAGAGAGGTACTTTTTCATCAGACTCATCAAGCAGCGTCTGAAACGGCTCTGTTTGCTTAATAATAAAAGAGCTGTAGGGGAAAAATATAAATGAAACCCGGTTATAAGTAAAATGACGATATCATGTCTTCAACATGGCTCAACGCCCATGCCTCAAAGCCCATGTTGAAGACATGATATCGTTGACTTGTATTGATGTTTGAAAAGTTGGATTTCTTAAGAAAGTTGAAATCTTGCGAACAAAGGAATTAATTATGGTCACCCTACACGGCGTATTTTATAGGAAATTTACCTTGTTAATATTTTTCTGTTAAAATATAATGTACACTCTTTAACTTGCATATAAATGATTAATAGGAATTCCTACTAAATGCTGGTGCTTCTAGATGTTGATTTCATCGTAACCTAGGGTAAGAAAAACACATTTACTTTCTGCAAACGTATGGATTGAGGAGCCAGAACAAACATGTTGTAATACCAAATGTATGTTATGTACATCACCATCCTTAAGCTACAATCACGAGAGCATTATGTACTAAACTGTAATTCAGTCGATTAAAGTAATTGATGCTCTCTCTTTTAAGAAACCATACGCAATGATTTAGATTGAGGAGCCATACTAAATGTTTCGTAACTTCTTGAAATCCAGTAGGATAGGGCGGAAATCGTTAGTAGGTACCCTGCATAATGCCTACTAAATGATACAAAAAGAAAATCAATAATATTTATCAGTTTCCTTAAGAAATTCAAGTGGCTCCTCAATCCAGATGTTTAGATTGAGGTGCCACTTTGAAATCGATGTAACTTTTTATCTATTGGATGTACAAATTCCAAAATTGACCTACATAATTTTTTTATTGTATACTAAATAGGGGAGTGAGTTTTATTTAAGGCGAAGTGCAATTGTGTCTCCAGCGATTCGGAGGGGGTGAAGCAGACGCAAGATGTTCGGGACGCTCCGTGCGTCGGAAACGTTTTCGCGCGTTAACCCGTTCACTACGCAATTGAAATCATTGACAGAAGTACAAGTTTACATAACTATTTTTTTCGCTCTGTTTAGATAAACCTCTTAGAATTTCTACTCGTGAGCAACTACGTAATTGATTTTGATGCAATTTTTATCACTAACATGTAATGAAAATCATTTTCATAATAAGAATAGAACAAAATATATTTGAGAAGTACTACTTCAATTTATTTTTAACCTGCGACGATTTTTGCCAGGTTTAATGAAAAAGTAAGAATCTGCTGACCCTCTCTTTCACTGTTTTTATTTTTTGGTACTTACTTAAAAGGAAAAACCGGCCAAGTGCGAGTTGGACTCCCCACGAAGGGTTCCGTAGCAGCTAGCAACATATTATAAAAGTTCTTGTAGTTCGTTGTAACTTTGATTGATGTTTTAACTAGTGACCGACCGAAGTTTTGGTTTCGGTTTCGGCCAGTTTCGGCCAAAAATCGAGTTCCGGCCGCAGTTTCGGTTTCGGCCAAAATGGGCCGAAACTTTCGGCTCCGCCGAAACTCACGTGTTCATGAATTTTGAGTGCCTGGCTCGCTGTGGTTGGGGTCAGCCCTACCAGTTAGTATGTTACTAACCGAAGATTTACAGATTAACAACGGACTTCCAATCAATAGTTATGATAATACAATTTTTATGGAATCCTAAAAAGGTTATCTAGGACATTACATAGCCCTACCCCTTTGTTGTCGGTTTCGTTGAGTTCGTTGGTCGTCTGTCTGTCTGTCTGTCAGCAGGCTGTAACTCTTGCACCGTGATAGTTAGACAATTAAATTTTTTAGAAATGATGTAGGTATTTCTGTTGCCGCTATAGCAACAAATAATAAAAATAGACAAATTAATAATATCCCATACAACATACTGCTCGTTCGCTCTAACTTTGCCGCTCGGCTCCATACTAAAGTCGAATTTTTAATTAGACGAAGTAAATTGACAGCAACTAATGTCACTTCTTCATACGATGTTGCTTATTTTCTATGACGAAGTGACATTAGCTACTGTCAATTTACTTCGTCTAATTAACAATTTGGGTATACGCCTCTACGCCAACGGCAAAGTTAGAGCGAACGGGTGGTACGTGATTTTTTTGCCACTTTTCTTGTACGGTACGGTACGGAACCCTACGTGCGCTAGTCCGACTCACTGTTGTCCAGTTTTAGTTATATACTTCTAGAATGTAACCAAAACCAGCCAAGACCTAGTAGCAGGCCCTTCTTACCCACCACACTACCAAGCCACACTACCGGTGGCCACCGTGTGGTTTTAGTTGGTAGGAGTTCGCAATAGCATCTATGAGTAATTCCACACGTAAAGGAAAGAAACTCATCTTTAGGTGGAGATATTTCTAAAATGAACACTTGAGAAGATTTATACCGTTGTTTTATGGCACTTGGTGGAACTTGCTGCACCTATGGAAAAAATAACCGGCCAAGTGCGTGTCGTACTCTCTCACGGAGGGGTTTTTTTTTTTTTTTTTTTTTTTTTTTTATTCCCTTTGAAATTTTTAAAAAATTATTTAGGTTTGTCAAAATTTTTGTGACTCTACCGGGGGTTCGGAAATGCTACAGACTGAGAAGAACACCCCAAGAAACTCAGTCCGGTCCCTATTAATTCATCTTAGTATCTAATACAGTTTTTTTTTTAATGTAGATAGGAGCAATTCGTGTCACTGCCAGGCAGCCTTGTCTTCTAGAAAGTCTTTAATGCTATAATAAGCTTTTTGGCACAATTTAAGTTTTATTAGTTTTTTAAATTTATTAACTGACAAACCTGTTACGGCTGTCGGCAATGTATTGTACATTCGAATACAATTGCCCGCAAAAGAATTGCTTATTTTATTAAGCCTAAATCTAGGTACAGCCAATTTATTCTTATTTCTCAAGTTTAGGTTATGGATATCACTATTTTTAATAAATTTACTATTATTTTTATGAGTATATAATAAGTTTTCATATATGTACTGTGAATACACAGTAAGGATGTTGATATCCTTAAACTTTTCTCTTAATGACTCCCGAAACCCCATACCATAGATAGCCCGGACAGCCCTTTTCTGCAACACAAAGATACATTCGATGTCGGCAGCGTTACCCCATAATAGTATGCCATAGGTCATGACACTGTGGAAATAGCTAAAGTAGACAAGACGCGCTGTTCTAATGTCTGTCAGTTGTCGGATCTTTTTAACGGCATAGGCTGCAGAGCTCAGTCTGCCCGAGACTTTCTCGATATGAGGCCCCCACTGCAAGTTGGAGTCTAACTTTATGCCCAGAAAGACAGTTTCATCGACCAATTCTACTTGATCCTCCCTAATCCTAATACTGGTGTTAACGAGCCTAACATTTGGCAAGGTAAATCTAATACATTTTGTTTTAGTTTCATTTAACAATAAATTATTTGCGTTAAACCAGTGGACTACCCTAGAGAGGGCATTGTTTACTTCGTCAAGATTGCGTTGTCCACGTTCAACTTTAAATATTAAAGATGTGTCATCAGCAAACAAAACTACCTCGTGATCGTCTCTTATAAGGTGAGGGAGATCATTTATGTACACTAAAAATCGAAAAGGTCCCAGAATTGAACCCTGAGGCACCCCCATTGTTACAGCAGACCCATGTGACTGTTTACCATTTATAACTACTCTCTGTACTCTATCTCTTAGGTAAGAACTAATTAAATCCAAGGCCGTCCCCTGGATCCCATAATGATCAAGTTTTTGAATTAAATTAAAGGGTTAAAGCGGGACCCTATAAACGAGACATGAGGCATGCATGCATCTCTCACGTCACGCTATCGTCTAAGACCTGCTTCTGTAAGGACGGTGAGCAGCCCCGTCACCGTCCTCAGGCCCCCGGTCATGGAGGCTGATAGAATGAAGCGCCGCCCTAGACAGTGGAACTCGGGTGGGAGAGTTCTCTCCCGCTTCCTCCCCGCAGTCTCTTTTTAGCGCCGCTCCAGCGCCTCCTTGCGCCATTTTAACAATGACGCAAGGACCCTCGCTACCTCACTTCCAGGTCCCATAAAGGGGTCCCGGTTAGAAGACATGCCGCCTCAACTGTGATTGTGCTGTATCCCCTTATCACCCTGACAGCCGTTGCTTTCTGCGGGCTAAGCAATCTAGCTGCATTGCTGGCCATCAGGATCTTTGCCCATACGGGGGCCCGGTATAGGGTCATGCTCCGCACGATCCCAAGGTAGTCTCTTGCAGGGAGCGTTGGGCCTCCTGATATTGGGCAACAACCGCAGGTGGTTTTTAGGGCTGCGTCTCGGTGCGTTGCTCCTCGAGTTGTAATGAGGGTGTCGTCATAACACGTTACGCACGTAACACGTTACGCCGACACCTCTGAGCAACGGACTACGCAGTACCCAATCGTAAACGATTTTCCACAGAAGCGGTCCTAAGACTGATCCTAATGGAACACTCAACGACACATCTTGCCGACCCTGCCCTAGCCAGCTCGGGTAAGTTACGGCCCTCTCGGAAAGATAGACCCCGACAATTCGACGGAGGTATGGAGGCATACCATGGTAAATAAGCGCCTCCCAAACGCAGCTCCAGGTTAATTTGTTGAAAGCATTGGCGATGTCAAGAGACACTGCCACCACCACCTCACCCTATTCTGTTGCCGCTATAACAAAATATACCTACTAAAATCAGAAAAAAGCATCCACAAAACAAACGTAATTTTTGTACCTAATTTTGTAACGAAACCCTCTGTGCCGGAATCCGACTCGCACTTGACTGGTTTTTTTTTTCTTTTCAATATACACACGTGAGTTTCGGTTTCGGTTTCGGCCGAAACTAACCCTGGGGCTGAAAGTTCGGTTTCGGCTGGAAAACCAGTTTCGGTCGGACACTAGTTTTAACACGTTCGCAGAGGTACCTAGTGATTTTTCTAGGCGAAAATTGCGTTTAGTCGCATAATGCCTAATTCGCAAAATGGCACCCGAGTCTGAAAAGGACTAATTCGCAAAAGGACTAATTCTTAAAAGGACTAATTCGCAAAATGGCTAATTCTTAAAAGGACTAATTCTCAAAATGGCTAATTCTTAAAAGGACTAATTCGCGAAATGGCTAATTCTGAAAAGGACTAATTCGCAAAAGGACTAATTCTTAAAAAGACTAATTCGCAAAATGGCCAACTCTTAACAGCGTATGATGTTGGTGTTGAATGGATATAAAAAAAAACCACGAAGGCTAATGCGGGAGCTCCGCTCCGCTCCGCTCCCGCATTAAGCCTTCTAACCTAACTTATCGAAGTCGGGGCGCGCAGCATTCGATTTTCAACCGTTTAGAAGGTACTACATCGAAATTGGTAGGTAAAGTCGAATTCTGCGCGCCCCGACTTCGATAAGTTAGGTTAGAAGGCATAATGCGGGAGCGGAGCGGAGCGGAGCTCCCGCATTAGCCTTCGTGGTTTTTTTTTTATAACCAACACCAACATCATACCTTGTTAAGAGTTGCCATTTCGCGAATTAGTCTTTTTAAGAATTAGTCCTTTTGCGAATTAGTCCTTTTCAGAATTAGCCATTTCGCGAATTAGTCCTTTTAAGAATAAGCCATTTTGCGAATTAGTCCTTTTAAGAATTAGCCATTTTGCGAATTAGTCCTTTTAAGAATTAGTCCTTTTGCGAATTAGTCCTTTTCAGACTCGGGTGCCATTTTGCGAATTAGGCATTATGCGACTAAACGGAAAATTGCTGTTTATGACGTATTAAAAAAAAACTACCAGCTAGTTTTATGGCAATGTACATCATAAATATTTTTTTTTTTAGATTTATCATTCTCTTAGTTTAGAAGTTAGAGGGGGGGAGACACACTTTTCTCCACTTTGGAAGTGTCTCGCAAACAATTCACTTTAGAAAAAAATGATGTTAAAAACCTCAATAGCATTTTTGAAGACCTATCTATAGATACCACACACGGTTTGATGAAAAAAAGAATTTTTGAGTTTCAGTTCTGAGTAGGGGGACCCCCAAAATTAACTGTTTTTTTATAGATTTATATAAAAATCTTAATGCCGTTTACAGAATACATCTACTTACCAAGTTTCAATAGAATAGGCCTTATAGTTTCAGAGAAAAGTGCCTGTGACATACGGACGGACAGACAGACGGACAGACATGACGAATCTATAAGGGTTCCGTTTTTGCTATTTGGCTACGGAACCCTAAAAAGGAGGGTTCTGTACAAAAAAGATTGAAAAATATACCTGTATGGGAGCTCTTCTTATTTTTTTTTCTGTTTTTAGTATTCGTATATTTCAAATGCCTAGAGATTGCAGTGGTGCATGAGATGACTGATAGACGGACGGCGAAGGCTCAGTGATAGGGTCGCGTTATTACAGATTATTTATACTGTTGGATGATGGCACTTGGTGGAACCTGCAGCGCATATTGAATAACCACCAGTTGTACTGTTCCGCAGCATTTATTTACTCTACACCTGACCGCTTTCGCCTCTTAGCATTTTACATTGAAAAGGCAAAACTACTGTTATATTGTAAATTTAGGAGAATTGGCCCACTGATTCATCAGTCATTCGTATTATACTCGTAATAACATTGATTTTACTTAAATATTAATACATATATATAATGTACATGTTATAAGCTCGGTCAGGGCGTCACATACATGAGCGCATTTATAGGTGAATCTTTTGGACTTATCTATTATGTGGCATCAGGCGGACTTAGTATTGGAAAGTATGAAAACGTTACCATAATAACTTATATAATACACCAAATAAATTTACCCAAACAGATGCGATATTTTCAAGCCCTTGAGTTTAAGCCTTGAATACTTCCTTAACTTAGGTTTTTAAGGTTTTGTTATTACTCATTTTCGTTACTACCGCAGTGAATTACGTCAGCGTGCGTGACAAAGTTGTATACGGGTGTCCTCAACGAAGCCTGTCGGCTGACTGAGCGGGCGCTGTGAGGTGGCTAATAGCGGCAAAATGCACTCCCGCTCAACTAAACGTTTTTTATATTCAAACAATATGTTTTTAATAAACAAATAACAGCACAGAGCCTCGAGGTAACTTATTAGGGACATGGAAATAAAAAAAAGTGTGGTACATTATATAACTACTGAATAAAATTGATTATAGTCAAGGCGGTCACAGGTAAATTTACAGATTCGAGGCAACTTTGAGACTATTTTCTATCGAGCCGAATTTACTCAATCGTGTTTAGGAGAACTGACAACCCTAGTCAATATACTTAATAATAATTATTCATTTAAAAAATTATGAAATCCTTGGTAACACCATTGTGAAATTGGTTCGAAATATGTCAAAATATGTATTTTGAGTCCCACTTCACCTTAAAAAGGAGAGATGGCTCCTCAATCCATACGGACACGTCCCACGGCCCTCATGGTGCGGTACATTGTGCTCATGGCTTGATTAGTCATTCGTCATTCGTCAGCGTATAGAATCGGGAGTTCTGAAACAAACATTTAACAGTAGTAACTTGTGTTCAACAACATTACGTGTTCGATTGTAGTCAACCTAACAAACATTCTGTTCATTTATTGATAATTATTATACATATAATAAAATGATAGAAAAATCAAAACTGTACATACACACAAATATTTTAAAAAAATACTCGCTGGGTGTTCAACATAAGATACCGAAGCCGAAAATATAGTTAGAATTTTTTGTCCGTTTGTCGGTTTGTCTGTTTGTCAGTTTGTCTGTTTGCTTCGCTTAGTCCGAAACTCCGGAAGGATCTCGAAAAGCACTTAATAGATTTGATTCAAATTTTGCACAAATATTATATGGTCTTAAAATAGGCTATATTATCACGCTACATATCCTAGGGGCTAAGCAGAGAGCAATCAAAGTGGCATCATAACATAATTTTCACGCGTACGAAGTCACGGGCAACAGCTAGTACCTGTATAAAATACTTAATAACAGGGTAGGTAGGTATGCATTAATTTTTTAAAATAATTGGAGGTTATGCCGACTGCATAAACATGCAGACTCGAGACAAATCGCACACTGAGAACATAAATGACACTATACAAAATTCAGCGAAATCGAGTTAAAGCGACATCTGAAACCTACAGATAAAACTACGTAATCTGTAAAGACCCTTTCTTTAATAGTTATCATAGATTTCGCTAGGTGGCACCGCGTGTCAGTTCATACTTCAAGGTTATGCGCTTGTTCATTAAGGAAAAACAGACACTAAGCCAGTTCGTGCCCAGTCATCGGCGACTACAGTGCACAGGGTAAGTGAAAAAATGACTTTATTCGTTTAGTGTCGGTTATACCGTAACAAACCATGTAATTTTTAAATTTTCTTAAATGTAAAAGTGGCATCATTTGTATAGTGCCGCTTATTACGTAAGATAATCAAGAAAATTAATATGGACTCTGTTAATAAAACGACATTATTCGTTTAGTGCCTTTTATGTCGTAACTTTTCGTGATAAAATTGAGAATTAGTTAATGAACAAGTAACGTATTTCGTTTAGTGTCGTTTATTACATAAAATAATCCCCAAAATTATTTGAGGTTATATCAGTAAATGACACTATTCGTTTAATGCCATTTATTGTGTTAAAATATTTTGGTTTATTTTTATTATTGTGTTAGTATAGAAAGGGCTCTTTGTGTTTAGTGTCGGTCATTCGATTAAAAAACGTTTAAAGTAATAAATATTTGTGAAAAAAACATTGACTTTTTAGTGACTAGCTATTTTTTCAAGCAACTCCCAAGCTATTTTATTGATTATTTACAAAGCTAAGACCTAAATTTTATGTATTATTTGTTTAAGGTACCTTGCTCATTGAAATACCTAACTATGGTATCATACAGAAACAAAAGAAAAAAAATATTAGAACTAGCTGTGAAAAACTATAATAGCGAAAAATAAGAAAATACAGTTTCAACACCTTGTAATGAACAGCGGTCGAAGTGACGGCGGGAGGCTGCCATACAAAACTGACCCTTGCTATGTTTAATAGAACAACTCTGCGCCTGGACGAGCGGCTCACCGAACTCGAGGTAGAACTTGGTCGTATTAACTGGCACATACTGGGATTGTGCGAGGTCCAAAGAAAGGGGGAGGACACGCCAACCCTTGCATTAGGCGACAATGTGGTCAGGACACTACAGCAAGTGTCCCGAAGGTTTTTGTCCAGAAAAAGCAATAACAGGTGCTCTAAGCTCTCGCCTGAGACTCTCGAATTTATGAGAATAAGACGGGAAACGCCATCTACGCACTCGTCTTCATCAGACCAGCGGGACCTAAATCTGAGAATCCGAAAGCTGATACGACGCGACCTTTGACGCTATAACACCAGTATCGTCGAGGCAGCGATCGAGCTGAAAAGGGGTACCAAAGTGTTTGCCCAACAGCTTGGAAGACCCCGTCTGACGAAACTGAAGACAGCGGATGGCAGAACTGTGACCTCAAGGTTCGAGATTCTCGAGGAAATTAAGAGCTTTTACAGAGACCTGTATGCATCACAGACAAAAAGGCCGACCATGTTTACAAGTTGTTCTCGAGAGTCGTCACAAACCGCCTCGCCGGAAGGCTCGACGAGTTTTAGCCAAAGGAGCAAGCCGGGTTTCGAAAAGGCTTCAGCACCGTGGACCACATCCATACTGTACGGCAGATTGTACAGAAAACAAACGAGTAAAATCAGCCGCTGTGTATGGCCTTTGTGGATTACGAGAAGGCCTTTGACTCTGTCGAAACCTAGGTAGTCCTGGACGCTCTGCAGCGATGTCGTGTAGATTGGCGATATATCGAGTTGTTGAGATGTCTCTACGACAACTCTACCATGACCATCCAGCTAGAGAACCAAAACCAGTCCCATCGAATTGCGTAGAGGTGTAAGACAGGGTGATGTGATATCCCCCGAAACTCTTCACCAATGCGCTTGAGGACATCTATGAGACACTGGACTGGGAAGGGTGGGGCGTGAACATAAACAGCACGCAAATCTTGCACCTTCGGTTTGCCGATGACATCGTTATTGTGGCGGAGACACTGGAACAGCTAAGCGGAATGCTGCATAGCCTGAACGGAGCGTCTCAACATGTTGGTCTCGGCATTAACTTGCAAAAAACCAAGGTCATGTTTAATAAACACGTTACACCGGGGCCAATATACGTCGAGGGATCGAGGCTAGAGGTCGTCCGGGAGTATACTTACCTTGGGCAGGTTATTACACTCAACAAAGGGAACCTGGACAAGGAAATCGCCAGTAGGATACAGTTGGGCTGGGCAGCATTTCGCAAACTGCGTCGAGTCTTCAATTCGCCTTTACCGCAATGCCTGAAGACCAAAGTCTATAACCAGTGCGTTCTACCCGTTATGACATACTGTGCCGAGACGTGGACACTTACAGAGAGGTTGGTTAATGCTCTAAAGGTTGCGCAGCGGGGTATGGAAAGGGCTATGCAAGGAGTGTCTGTGAGGGATAGACTCCGAAATGAGACTATCCGACAGAGAACTAAAGTGGTCGACATAGCTCACAGAATAATTACATTGAAGTGGCAGTGGGCCGGCCATATCTGCAGAAGAACCGACGGCCGATGGAGCAAACGAGTTCTAGAGTGGAGACCGCGTCTCGGCAAACGTGGGTTAGGACGTCCACCCGCTAGATGGACCGACGACCTGGTAAAGGTCGATGGCTGGGACTGGATGCGTAAGGCGCAGGACCGTGTATTGTCGCGTAAATTAGGAGAGGCCTACGTCCAGCAGTGGACTGCGATAGGCTCATTTGATGATTGTTTTTGTTATAAATAATGTGTTTGCATTATTATTTATTATTATACACAGTAAAATAAACAATATATCAATAATCCGGTTGGTGTTTACAGGATCGTAAAATATGGTGTGGTGCTAGAGTAATCAATGTTTTTTTTGTTGAGTGCGTGTGTACCAAGTGCGAGTGTGCGTGTGTGTTTTGTTTTTTTATTATAAATAATGTGTTTTCATTATTGTTTATTATTATACACAGTAAAATAAACAATTTATCAATGATCCGGTTGCTGTTTGCAGAATTGAAAAATTTGGTCTGGTAAGTGAGATAAAAATTTTTTTTGGGAAATGGGAAATCTTTTTTCATTTTTAGGGTGGTGGAGCTAGGTCCGTGCGATTACCGATTTTCGATATATTTTTTTAGTGTGTTGAAGGGTTAAAGGAGGGTAGAGGTACCTCTATGGATACCTCTACCCTCCATACTATAGCAAAAACATATAAACGGCCGAATTGAGTAACCTCCTTTTTTGAAGTCGGTTAAAAAAGTGTCGTGACAACTTTTCGTAAGAATTTTTTCCGTCTAGCCCCCTTTTACAACGCGCGATAAGGAACTTCGTTCCAATAATATAGGGATTTGTCACACAGACATCAATGTAAATATGGATTTGTCACACAGACATCAATGTAAATATGGATTTGTCACATAGACACAGCTTATCACACAGATTATCACACAGATTATCACACAGATTATCACGCAGATTATCACACAGATTATCACACAGATTATCACACAGATTATCACACAGATTATCACACAGATTATCAAAGTCATAGTCATTGCTAAGAGAGATCTCTGACAAAGGTCTATAACTTTTAGTAGGGCAACGTATGCATTTTCTTTCAACAGGCTAGTAACCATTCAAGAAGTTTACAGAACTAAATGGCCTAAACCACAAGGCCTAACTATTGTTCAATGAAGCCTGGAAAAGATCCTTCTCTACTAGGTAGATTCCCAAAATTATTTATCGATTTTCTACATTGTAGTATAGAGAACCAAAAGGAATAAGCCTACAGAGTTTCCGGCCGGTGCCTCTCAGGACGGTGCTGAGCTCTGAACTAGGGGTAAAATTTACTTTGAATCATTGGCATTTTATCAGCGTTATGTTTATATCCATATGAAATAAATGTATCTTGAATTACTATAAATTAATCCACACAGCATATTTACACTTAACACGAGTTTTCAGTATGCACTCACTCGACCACATCTATACTCTATTATACTAATATTATAAAGAGGAAAGATTTGATTGCTTGTTTATTTGTTTGCATATTAATAGGAAAACTAACAACCTATAACCCCCAGTATGTAGGCATGAAATTTGCGAGTGCATATCACTAATGATTGTATCAAAACATTTCCTCTGGCAGTTTTCATCTACTCTGAGTGCACGTAAATGCTACTTTGTGTTATATGTAGATATATGTATATAGATAGTTTTTAGTCCTACCTTTCGTTTAAGTTGCAACTACCAAAGTCAGTATATTTATGCATATATGTAATATACATTTCTCTCCAAAGTCCTTGAACATTTAGTAGGTACATCGACAATTATCTAGTTACCTATTGCAGAATAATCTCCTTAACCCCTTGCAGTCCGGATTTCGGCCGGGCCACAGTACAGTAACGGCACTTCTGAAGGTAACCGATGACGTTCGTCAGGCCATGGAGAATAAATCTCTCACTCTATTAGTACTGCTAGATTTTAGTAGTGCATTCAACTCCGTGGATTTTGATGTCCTTCTAGGTATTCTCAAATCCCTTAATCTCTCTACGGAAGCTGTGGCCTGGTTTGACTCATATCTTCGGGGGCGCTCACAGTGTGTTCGCCTTAACGAGTCAGTCTCGGAATGGCGTAATCTCATTGCTGGCGTTCCTCAAGGTGGCGTACTTTCTCCATTACTCTTTTCCATTTTCATCAACTCCGCTGTTCGAGTTATTTCTTCCAACTTCCATCTCTACGCTGACGATTTGCAGCTTTATCGTCATTTTACATTAAACGAATATAGAAGCGCCATTGCGGGTATGAATCGCGACCTGAGTGCTATTGGTGAGTGGGCTAGGTCATTTGGACTTCAAATTAACCCTAAAAAGTCTCAGGCGATGGTTATTGGTAGCAGGCAAATGCGATCAGGACTGGATATGGCCTTACTACCATCTCTATTGCTTGATGGTGTACCTATCTCGTATACGGAGACGGCCAAAAATCTTGGAATTATTTTGAATGTCAATTTGACCTGGGATGAACACGTCGGGGAGGTTAGCAAAAAGGTGTATTACACATTTCATACCCTCAAATATCTGCAGCCTTTCTTGTCCGTGGACATCAAAATCTCTCTTGCTCAGTCACTAATACAACCAATTATTGACTACGCAGACTCCTGCTACTTGGATGCTACTGAGGAGCTTTTAAATAAACTTGAGCGACTGCAAAATTTATGTATTCGATTTATTTTCAACCTACGCAAGTATGATCATGTCTCAGAATTTCGCAAAAAACTCAAGTGGCTCCCAATCCGACTTCGTAGGAATACTCGAATATTATGTGTTTTGTTCAATATCCTTCACAATCGCCTTTTATGTATATCTAAATGGAATACTTATGTATGTATGTATGTATGTATTGTTTATGTATTATGTATAATATTATACCTATTTATTTATAATATGAATGTATGTAAGTGTATGTATGTACCTATGTATGTATGTATGTATAGTTTAATAATTTACATGTATTTGAGTATGTATACTTACTATTATTTTTTATGTGGTCCATAACTTGCACACACTTAATAATCTTTTTCTATTCTTTATATCTCCTACTAGCTGATGCCCGCAGCTTCGCCCGCGATGGCGCTGTATGTGAAAAATGATTTTCCCGCTTTTCTGTTGAATATTTTCCTGAATTTTCTTTGCTATAAACCTCACGGAGCCCGAGACCTTTCCAACGAATGCAAAACCATGGAAATCGGTTCGTGCGTTCTGGAGTTATAGCGTCAGGAAGGAAAACCCGACTTATTTTTATATAATAGACTAGCTGTTACCCGCAACTTCGTTCGCGTGGAAATTATATTATAATATAAGCAAAGTTTGAACTGTATTCTATCGAGCCTCTAGGATAAGTCGTAACCAAAATGTGGGGACAAAGTTAGGACATCCTCCAACTTACCCGGGGAGCTATGCGCTACATGGTTTTTTTTAATGTCAGGTTAATCCTACATGAATATACTATAACTCCTACTGACAAAAAACCACACGTATCCGGTAGGGAGCCCCTGGTAAGCCCTCTAAAGGATACCCCAGGACTGCGCTAGATGGATGGGTAAAGACCTCATGGTTTTAGCGGGTCCAAGGCCGGTATGACGTACGTCTTTATTAATTGGCCCCTTTAATAATAAAAAGAGTAAGTAGTATGGTGAAGCGCGAATACGAAACGTTTGTTAGATTTGGGCCACAGACTGAAAACTATAAGTACTTATAACCGAAAGATTTGAGACGATAACACTAACGCTAACGATAGCCAGTAAATGGCAGTCGTTAAACCAAGTTATTAGCCTTATAGACTTAATAATTTTCAAAAGTAGAGAGAACTCTCCCACCCAAGTTCCGAGTACCCAAGTGCCGGCTAGTTGTCTTCGCCTAAGACTATCGGCCTACATGACTGGGGGCCTGAGGTCGATGAGGAGGCCGCTTACCGTCCTTACAGAAGCAGGCCCTGTCACGGAATCACGCTTATAATAAACCTATCCGCATATAAAAATTGAACCTAACCTATTTCGTAAGAATGTCTTTTGCCCATATAGTATACCTACAGATTTTAATCCTTCTCTGTCAAGCCCCTAGGCTAAGTAGCGTGATTGAATATTTACAACAGACTTAATCTTTAAGCTCATTTATATTAAATAGCTGTTCCCCGCGACTTCGACCGTGTAGAAGTCGTTATCGCGTGAAAGTCGTTATCACGTAAAATCATAACACTCCTTTGTGCAGTCGGTTAAAAAGTAGCCTATGTCCTTCACAGGGCCTCGAACTATCGCCATACCAAATTTCATTTCAATCGCTCCAGCCGTTTTGCGTGAAAACGTAACAGACAGACAGACAGATAGACAGACAGACCGAGTTATGTACTTTCGCATTTATAATAACTATTAGTAGGGATAGCTGTTCCCGCGACTTCGACCGTGTAGAAGTCGTTATCGCGTGAAAGTCGTTATCACGTAAAATCATAACAATCTTTTTGCGCAGTCGGTTAAAAAGTAGCCTATAGGTCAAAGCCCACTTAAACGCCTCCACTTCAACACCGCTCCCACCCAACACTGCCCTAAAAGAAGACTACTGCTCGCAGTCTACGCGGCGACAGCTAGCAGGCACCCAGCAGTCCACGCGGCGACAGCTAGCAGACGGCCAGCTGTCCACCCGCCGACCGCTCTCGCTTTTCGCAATAGACACAGTTCGCGATCGGTTTCCATTAAAGCAACTCGTAGTAGTAAGCCGGTGAGGCGACTCCTAGCAGTGAGCGCGCGGGCACCGCGCCGACCGCTCGTCTACAACGCACGGCCAGCGAGGCGTCCACTCCCGAGCAGTCTGATGGCGATAAGCTCGCTGTAAGCGAGCTGTCTGCTAATTGATGATGGCAATGTAAAATATATCTAAAGAGCAATATTAAAAGCCTATATTTGAATTATATTGTTTTTGCCGGGTGGGAGCGGAGTCGTTAAAGTGGGCTTTGACCTTTAGTCCTTCCCAGGGTCTCGAACTATCCACATACCGAATTTCATCTCAATCGCTCCAGCCGCTTAGGCGTGAAAGCGTAACAGCGTGAAAGTCGTTATCACGTAAAATCATAACACTCCTTTTGCGCAGTCGGTTAAAAAGTAGCCTATGTCCTTCCCAGGGCCTCGAACTATCCCCAAACTAAATTTCATCTCAATCGCTCCAGCCGTTTAGGCGTGAAAGCGTAACAGCGTGACAGTCGTTATCACGTAAAATCATAACACTCCTTTTGCGCAGTCGGTTAAAAAGTAGCCTATGTCCTTCCCAGGGCCTCGACCTATCCCCAAACTAAATTTCATCTCAATCGCTCCAGCCGTATAGGCGTGAAAGCGTAACAGCGTGACAGTCGTTATCACGTAAAATCATAACACTCCTTTTGCCCAGTCGGTTAAAAAGTAGCCTATGTCCTTCCCAGGGCCCCGAACTATCCACATACCAAATTTCATCTCAATCGCTCCAGCCGTTTAGGCGTGAAAGCGTAACAGCGTGAAAGTCGTTATCACGTAAAATCATAACACTCCTTTTGCGCAGTCGGTTAAAAAGTAGCCTATGTCCTTTCCAGGGCCTCGAACTATTCCCATACCAAATTTCATCTCAATCGCTCCAGCCGTTTAGGCGTGAAAGCGTAACAGCGTGACAGTCGTTATCACGTAAAATCATAACACTCCTTTTGCGCAGTCGGTTAAAAAGTAGCCTATGTCCTTCCCAGGGCCTCGAACTATCCCCATACCAAATTTCATCTCAATCGCTCCAGCCGTTCAGGCGTGAAAGCGTAACAGACAGACAGACAGACAGACAGAGTTACTTTCGCATTTATAATATTAGTAAGGAAGTAAGGATTACGGGCCTACTGGAAGAGATTTCTGTAGAAATAAGTAGGCCCTTGTACAATGCTGTTTTCTTTGATATGTTTTCTTATTTATTGTAATTTGTGTGTACATAAACTAATAAATAAATAAATAAATATTAATATGTACCAAATACTGAGTTATAAGATGTACACACATCTGCATCCAAATCATAAAGGTGGTGCAATAACAATAGTTCGGATTTGCTTTAAATTCACTGTCAAGACACTCCGAATACACCTTTGAAAGTATAACAGGCACTTTAATCGCGAGTACGACAATTAATACCAAAAATGTTAACTGTGTAATCTATAGACCGCCATCGAATAGCGAACTAGGTAGGTATGTGTGTTTCCGAACTTGACAAACTCATAACTAAATGCAGTCTCACTGAATATAGGTACTCAGTGACACAAACACATCCCTCACATCGAGACTCATTTGAATGAAATTTAGGCACGGTTTTGTGTATGGCATATCAGATTATACCGAATCAGCAAGACTGGCGGATCATCGCATTGTAGTACTCGCTCCGAATAGAAATTAACTGAATTGCTATGATCGTCGTATTTTGCACAATGAACTTAATTCAATCGATTGGTATATCATTGAGGGCATAAGCTGTCCTGGCCGAATATGATAGTTTTCGAAGTGCATTTAGTACAGCCCAGTTTAGTCTGAGTTTAGTAACTACTCGCAATGTCATTCACCACAAACAACCGAAGATTTTAACTTCTGTCAAATAAGAGACGAATTATTTGCCACATGGAAGTCAGCTCCCACTAATAGATAGACATCCAGGACTGCACTCATCAGCTACAGTATAAAAAGTTACGCAACAAAACTCATAAAAAAAAACTGAATATTGTAGAAACTACTTCTAGATAATATTAAAAACTTTGGCAAAGCTACAAAATCTGTGGCATTTAATTACTGCTATTTGCGGAAGGGTCTCTCGCAGCAACAGATGATATTATTACAAAAGCGTTTAGCTATCAGAACCTACCCTCCTATGGAATAGCCAATAAATTTGCAGTGAAATTTCAAAGTTCGGTTAACGAGTTGATGACACAGTAACATTCCTCTTCTTGGCGATAAGGACTATTTTCAAAATGTGTAACTCAGCATGCTAGTTAACCCCAGGCAAATTAAACACTATTTTAAATAAGCTTGTTACCTATACCTATAGCGCCTGATAAATATAAGTTTCAAATTTCGTCAATCTATTGCTAACTACATTAAAACTAGTCTCAAAACAGGAAAATATTCCAACGGATTGCGTTAGCGTTCGTCGGGTCCAGAATTTTAGTCAACAGTAGATAATATCTACAAAATCAATTTGACTTTCAACCGAGAAAAAAAGGAAAAGTCGACTATTATCAATATTTACAGCCTAAAAATACAGTGTATCTAAAAAACATGTGAAAAAGCTTGATAGCTGCCTATAAGAACTGCTGTATTTGTCCAAAAATCGAGGGTGTTGAGCATCATTACCCATTATACCATTAAGACATTTCATTGGCTTCCTCATATTTACTTACTAATTATGTGAAAAACTTTGAGCTTTTCTGGCAAATATGTTATTGACGATAGAGTACCATTTAAAGTTGAACTCGTGCTGTATAACGTACCTAGTAATACTTACACTACCTACTAACTGATATCGATTATCGGATACTGCATAGCGAGCTATGGAAGAACGTGTAAGCCTTATCTTGATCGAAATCATGAACTCCAATTAAGACTTCTCAAAAAAAAGTTGTACGACATGATTTAAACCAAAAATATATAAATAATGATAGCGAATGCTACAACTCTTGTAAAGTTTTCTCCATGCACACGGTTACGTAACTATAGTCTTCATATACTTAGAATCGTTTTTTTTATCCATGTTTTCTACAAGAAATATCTTATACCATGCCCAAATGAAACAATAGAAAAGTAGTATCGGTTGGAGCAGTAAATGTTTTCGGGGAGAGAACTGCTGCGTACCTTATCCTTCGCATTACATATAGCTAGTACTATATTTCTGTAGTTGTAGCTACACAAAGCATATTGTTATGTCGTGTGTCCAATAATAGAGAAAGATCCCAGAGCCCCCAGACGTCACTCATTTTCTGATGGACAAAATATATACGAGTGATTAGTGGTAGGGTGTACTATGATCATATGACTAGTCGCTACCTTGGCCAGACGGCCAATTTTCTGGTAGCAATTAATCAAGGTACATAAAAACACTGCTCACCTCACTTAAATTCTGATAGCTGATTTTAACATATATTTTAGACAATATCGTTAAAAATCAGTATTCATTAATCCCAGACACATGCGGTCGGCGGTTTCACGTTACAGACGCTTCAAAGCTCTGAATTTTTTTTATTAAGGTCACTTATTTTCTGATGCTTGATTTTTATATATGTTATTCAGACAACTATTTTAAAACGTTTTGCAAACGGACAGACCGATCCAAGGGGCCAACATTCCCCAGACCCAATTTTAATGTCGCTGAGAGTATGGGCGCGGGCATTATCCGTGCGTATTATGCGTATGTAGCATGTCTAATCGAAGTCGGAATTAATATTGAAATGTAAATAAAAATGCATAAGTACCTATTAGTAATTAACGCCTGTCATTTTAAAATTTACTTTTTCGTATTTGTTTTATTTAATAGAGAATTAAAAGTACTTGACCGTAATCCGAAGCTTATATAATGAGATAGGCATATCCGTTACCCGTAGGCTTATCTTACTCATGTTTGATGACGTATTTCCGTCGACTCACCAGCAGATGGCGCCACCTGTGAACTTATAAATGCAGATGGCGTCCATTTTGTCCTCATTGGCGTTTTAATTCCCGTAGCAAAAGGTTATGGCAGGAACACCTGCTAGTGCATTTATTTTTTCTAGTTACTAGTTATATACCTAGTAAAGTTATAAAAAGTGACTTGGGATGAAGTAAGTGAATTTACAGAAATAATTATTTAACGGCTTTGCCGTTCGTTTGAATATACAGTGAATCTAAAACAAGTGACTTGTGATTGAAGTAAGTGAACCTACAGACATATTTAACGGTTTGACCGTTCGTTTAAGTCTCAGGTATGTTTTTACTTCATATTTTTACGATCACATATGAGTGTGATACGTCATAACGTGAAATTACCTATTATTTTAAAATAGCACGTAAACCTTTCGAGGTTGCAGTTTCTTTTATTTAATATCTTTAGTTACATGATTTTATAGATTGTATTCATAGGTACTAATACCTTTGTTTTTTAGATATTATTTGCTTCGCCGAATATAGAAAATATTTTCAAAATATTTTTATACCTACCCACATAAAGGCACATTAATTACTAGATGTTCCTATACATGTAAAAATATGACTTTTATAGGTAAAATCGTAATCATCCCAAGTTTCTGAATACGTACGAGTGTGTCAAAGCAATAACTAAAATGTTCACCATGAAAGTAGTACTTAAATTTTAGGTACCTAACATAATACTATTTCTTTTAGTTTGGTTTCTTGATAGAAATGAATCCTCCATCCTGAGAAAGTGAGCTAATTCCAAGTGGAGTATTTCAGAAGCGCGCTCTGAGCTCCAGTTACCGTATTAGGTACGTCAAATAGCTACAGTTCCAGCTCATTTAACTCGAACTTCAAATAAGGGCGAAGCCGACTTCCACTAAACCAGATAAGGATGATGGAAATAGGTGAGTTTTTTTCACATTTACCTAACACTGGTCCTGACCAAGTGTAAATTTCTTCACAGATCAGAGGTTAATTTGCGAGGATGATAGAAACAGCCAATCATCCTTGCTTCGTATTTTATATAGGGACAGCATTAAAAGAGATTTCGGTTACCCAAGATCCTAAGACACAGTATAACCTAAGAGGTTGATAGACACGTTTTGGCGACAAATTACCTAGATAAGATAATATGCTGATACCCACTATTGTAAAATCATAGTCCTGGGTTCGTCAACCTAGACAAAAACGGGGAGATCCGACAATTCGAATCCCTGCTACATTTTGAAAAAGCTGACAAGGCTCTTTCTGCCAAAAGGCTTTTTCTGCCAAAACCTGTTGTATTTTTAAACAAAGAGAATCTTTTGAAAAACTTAAGTTTCTTCGAAAATATATATGACAAAATGAAGACCTACTTTAATAATAGGATTTCCATAAATCTTTTATCAATTTATTACAAATGGCCTGCGGCCATAGATCTGATTTCATATATTATTCTCAGAATTGTCAAAGACCCAATTCTTAAAAATGAACCTTGATAAAATATCGCCTTCAAATACATACATTTTCGAGGCTGAAGCCTTTTCAACGGCACTCGGGAAGGCATGCATTTTGGTCTTCGATCTCCAAAAAGGATGACCCCGAATAAAGTTCATCCAAATCATTACGCCAGCCTTCGAGAGGATCAGGCGTCAAGATCAGATCTCCATCGAATGGAGTCCAGATTCCATTGTACCAAGAGCCTTTTTAGGCCTGTATTACAGTTACCACTCTCGAGGGGTGTGTACAATATCTATAATAATTGGGCATACGACAGAAAAATGTCCCTTGAATTAAGGAATTTCTGAGCTTTAGGCTCTCATAGAGACTGAGAAGTTTAACATCCTCTGCCCATACCAGCAAAGGAAACACTAACCAGTTACCACCCTCGAGGGGTATGTACAATATCTATAATAATTGAGTATACGATAGTAACCAGGCGTACGATAACATACTAAGTAACCATGCAAGGATGTCCCTTCAATTACGAAATTTCCGAGCTCGAGGCTCTCAAAGAGACGAGGAGAGGTCTAACATCCTCTGCCCACACCAGCAAAGGAAACACTAAATGATATGACCCCGTCATTCTATGTCGGTCAGTTAACTCTGTACAAAATACGTTGGTAAGTAACGAGAGTACCAAAAAGTTTTAAATTTATAAAATGGTACCACATTCCCTTTATCCAGAAACTCCAATCCGTCCTGCACGGTATTCGAGAGGACGCAGGTTCGAATCCTGCTCAAAACTGATAACCTTCCCACATTTAAATTTACACCGAACTCTGTTCAAGTCCCGTCCTGACAAAGTTGTAAAATTTTCACTTTATGTTAAAATGCTATGGAAAACTTGACTAAGGTGGAATACTAATTGCTTTAAATACTTAAAAATCCATACAACGAACTCTTTTTAAAAAGGTTTCCTTTTTAACTGAAATAACCACATTGTGCAATGGTTCAAAAGATGAATGCTCAAGGCACTCTAAAACTAGTTCCTTTGTCACCAAGTTTGGTTTCTCCACTTTTCCTAACTTCAAATAGCGATGGGTCATCCGCCCAGAATTCAGTTTTAGGACATTGTACGCCTTTGTGAAGCCAGAATAATTCTATCTTTCAGCATGTTCCGTTTACCAGATTTCCTCCAACCACGAGATTGGATGTGCAAAATACATCTCAGTCAAGCTTATTTTCATGGTAAAGCTGATGTAGTGTACATTATTCTTTCTCCGAGCACATTCTTGTCTTCCGCTCGGGTAAGCCGCACCCAAAACATTTTCGTTTCTCACCATCTGGGTGCCTCGATTTCTATAGAATAAGAGTATTCAAATTCTTGTCTACCTACACAAAATCTCATTTTGCGCATCAAAATCCTGTTACTCTTCACAAACACGTACAAATAGCCTTGAAAACTCTTCAAACCCAGGGATGGTTAGACAATTGGGAGAAAACAATAATAGGTTCCCAAAGAAACCTCTCATATCGTTATGCGATAGACATAGAACTACCTGAAAGTCCAATACCAAAAGAAAAGATATATTAGACATAAAAGGAAGATTTATTTAATTCCAAATCAAAGAAACTTAGTTCTTTTAAAGAAAATTCAAACTCGGTGGGTCTTTTGAATTTTTACCACTTTCGCAGCCCTCAGGAGCAGTTCACCAGATTCTCGATTCACCAGATTCGCAACTTACCAGATTCTCAACTCACCAGATTCTCAGTTAACCAGATAGTGCCTAGAGGTAGCTTTACCTCAGCGTCACATTCGGTCAATCCCCTAACCGACAACCCACTGAAGAAAATAGTAGTGCACGGAGTGGTACAAGTGGAACTCCAATAGTGGGTCCGCAATTACCGGTTCTCATTTTACAAGCTTTCCATCCGAGATGCTTTCTTACCACGGACGCGTCAGATTTCGCTTGGGAGCCCAGCTAGAAAACATTTCTCTAACAGGCTCGAGGGCCCAGAATAACAAAGATTGCACTGCATCAAAGAGATTTTGACAATCTTACACATGATTCGAAATCATATACCGGTACTGTGTTGCAGTCTGTACTCATTCAAAGCAGTTGTAGTCCACCCCCCACAGAGGGACGAGACCAAATCAACTGCCTTGACGAACTTAACTCGTCAGCTTGCGTGTAATTGTCCGACATCAAATTGACTTCACCATACACTGCATTCCGAGCCGAAACCATAATTATGTATCGGCTCCTCCGGGTATTTTTTGTGAGCATCCTTGCTTCAAACACCACTAAGGCAAGATTGCCTACAAACAATATTCCTATTATGGAATGGAGAACACTACATGATAGGCCTGTTTGTAATGTGTGGATATTTCTTCCACCACCATTTTTAATACCCAAGATGCTGTCACACCTTAATCGGTCAACAGGATTGTTTGTGTTTGTGGTGCCGCGATGGCACAAGGTATTAATAGAGGGCAGATCTCAAAGAGAGAGCTCTGTAAGTTCCATTCTTTCTGCAGAACCTGCAAAAGAACCTAATAAACATTATTTCTTTCCTTAATAAACACCTCGACAGGTCTCCCACCACCTCACATAGAGAATGTGTGGAGTAGTGAAATGTGGGGGGGGAGGGGGCGAAGAGGTAAATAACAGATATATAATCAAAAGCTTCTACTATTGAGCTCCTGGAGACCTACCTTTTAAGATACTCATAAATTTTACAGTTTTAACCGACTTGCATTTTATTCATGATTATTATATAATACGATTCTGTTACATAAATCTGTTGTTGCTGTACTTGATAATACAGAAACCGCTAGTCAACCTTACATAGTTCGCATGTTTTGGTTAAACATATCTTGGTCGATCTCTTTGAAAAATGTAAAGAAAATTCAGTCACATATTGATTGATATTGGGATTGATGACTTAGTTAAATATTACCAAGTATTGATACACAGAGAACATTTTCAAGTATCTCGTCATAGTGATTTTATGCTTAGGTCGCCGCATCCACGATCTAACTTTGCTCGATTGTTTTAACTCACGTCATAGGTACTACTTTAGGCCCGAATCAGAGTCCGAAACTGATCATTTTCATTTCAGACAATCTGGTTGGAAAACTATTGTAAACAAAGATAATACCTACGACTAATCAATTGAATCCTTTATTCTAGATAGAAATTAGGTTAATCAGAGTAACCGATATGAGACTACACAGTCAAATAGTTTACTTATGACTGTGAGAGGTACTCCAACAATTCTAGCCCCGGCACTACCCGGTCAGCAGCAGCTTCTAAGAATTGGTGGTGGTGGTAAGATTAAATTAATCCTAACACGAAGTAATTGACGATGGGTTGGTAATAATGTCAGCAGTGGTAGTACCACCAATCAAATATAATAATAATATGAATTATTTAATCCTGTCAATAGAAGGAAACTTACTACTCCTTATATAAGATTCCTTATTTAGTCTATTTAAGATAACATATTAAGTTGTTCAATGTGGTAAAGATTATAAATCTAGATACCATACATACAACATTCTGTAATATTATTTTCCTAAAAATAAATTAGAATCACATTGGCGTTTCCGTCACTCACCAGGCGAAAACAAACATTTCTCATTATATAAGCTTCGAATTACGGTCAAGTACTTTTAATAGCGGCGTTTTCCCTGAAAGAAAACGCATATTAAAATACTTACCTAATTCGAAGCTTACTTTTTAAATCTGCCTGGTGAATAAAAGCCAATGAGGACAAAATGGACGCCATCTGCATTTATAAGTTCACAGGTGGCGCCATCTGCTGGTGAGTCGACGGAAATACGTCATCAAACATGAGTAAGATAAGCCTACGGGTAACGGATATGCCTATCTCATTATATAAGCTTCGAATTAGGTAAGTATTTTAATATGCGTTTTCTTTCAGGGAAAACGCCGCTATTAAGTTTTAAAGGTAATAATTTGAAAATCACGTAAATAATCAAAGATTAACGTTGAGAAAATGTAAAATAAGTGAATGGCAAATTAGATGTAAAATCACACAGTTAAGAGCGTTAATTCGGTTTTCAAATTTCTTTACGATCGTAAGAAATCAGCGTGGCGCGGCGCATATAGCCGTATAGTGCCAATTGTTGCTACCAACAAGTTTGATACTTTTGTTTTCCTTGATGTATTACCGGTGTCATATTCTTAGTCTAAGCGTTCAATCTTTTAATTTAATTTTTATGTTAGTAATATTAGTTAATAATTATTGATTATTTTTATACAAAACGGGATTTCGCGTGGCACTATTTTATTATTAATTAAAGGTTTCGGTACCTTCACTTTCCTCGACGTTTCGACAGGGTTACACCTATTGTGGTCCCGAGGTCGCCTCGGAAAGTGAAGGTACCGAAACCTTTAATTAATAATAAAATAGTGCCACGCGAAATCCCGTTTTGTATAAAAATATGTGTTCAACGCGTGTTAGTTTAAAACAAATATTGATTATTTTATTGCAAATTTATTGATATTTAGTAGTGTGTGTGTGTGTCGAGACCCTAGGTTCATGGGCATAAAGTTTTTTTTAAATTTTGAAGAAGCGCCTTGTGCTGGCAGTTATTTCTCCCAACGAATAAGCATCGCCGTTAAAAAGGGGAATGCTGCCAGTTTTTTGGGCACAATGCCACCGGGGCCCTATTTAGATTTAGTTTAGTTTTATTCATATTGTAAATAGTTATTATGCTTTATTGTAACATTTGTCTCAATAAATATAAGAAATATTTCGACTCTAGTAGTGATAGATACTGACATCAATAAAATTAATAAAGTTGACATTTATTTACCTAACTAATATCAATATTGAAATTACAAATACACACATACATGAAAACGGTTTCATAAGTTTATTTTTAAAGTATCTAAATATACGAAAATTGTAGAAAGTAATGGACAATATTATATTCTATTTTACACTATAAATATTTAAATTTGACAATACACATGGTTAAAAACAAATAATATTTACGTAGCAATGCGCAGGCGCTTGGCATGGTCAGATGTTTTGCTGCCTACTACAGATTCAGTGCTGGCAGGAACATTAAAATATTTTTAATAAATAATTCATAAATATTGTTGGATATTCTTACACAACATCATCTAGCCCAAACTCGGCTATAAGCTTGAGCTATGGGATCTAACTCTAATCTTAATATTGATAGTAGGTGTTTTTTATTTACAATAACCAAATATTTATTAAGAGGCATGTGCATAACAATGCACACTGCCAAGAAAAATGCTAATTAATTAGCCCTTCCGTATCGGCATTGATCGATTATTAGATACCTACTAAGATGAATTTTGGGAGGGACCGAACTGAGTTTCTTGGAGTGTTCTTCTCAGTCTGTAGCATCTCCAAACCCCCAGTAGAGTCACAAAAATGTTGACAAACCTATTTTTTTTTTAAATTTCAAAGGGAATAAATTTAATTTTATTTTATTTTATCGACTCTTTCTGGGGTTAATCATTTTGGGCATTCGTCGTAAAAAATTAACAATTTAGGTTCCATCCTTGTAGTCCAGTACTCGTCGTCTTTCGAAATATTTACTGTGCTTATGGGCAAATTAGTGTTCAGTCAAGCCAACATTTATCGATTTGCGTACACCGCAAATCGATAAATGTTGGCTTGACTGAAAGTAATTTTAATACAATTCATTAAAAATATTTATTATATACACAAGTTCACTAGAAGATAAAATAAACGCAGCTTCTCACTTGAATTGAAGTCGGCCTTGGATTTTAAAATACCAGTCATGCTTTGTATTAACAGATCCGTATTTTCTCCATAATTTAATTTTACCATCTGCTTTGGCTTGTTCCACATCCATGTATACATATAGGGACAGTTCTAGGTTAAATTGATTGATTGATTGGTTATTAGGTCGTCTACAACAAGGTTTTTTAGCAGTGGTGAGACCCCGCCCCCTTCTGGACAACCTTAGGCCATGGCTGCGCACTGGTTTCTGCTTGTCTGTAGCTTTAAAATGAGTTATTTAGCATGTTATCTATCTATTCACTGACATCGTGTATATTCGGTGTTTTGCCAGTGCCGTGGTTATGCTTCTTTTTTTGAAAGCTCCCTCTATGTTCATGAAAGTGCCGAGGCACATTGATTGATTGATTCTGATTGACCTCTTCTATTTTGTGTACCACTGCATGTAGTGTTGAGTCTGTAGACTTGCCGGGGGCAATATGCGCGTTGGTTGGAATGCAGTGTCTTATTTTGAAGGGCCGTCTCTCGATTGTCTCTGTCACACAATCTTTCCAGAGTTTTTAGCAGGAAAGTCGAAGGGCTTATCGGTCTGTATAACCAGAGGTCCGAATCACAAATATAAACCCTTTACCGGGTTTTGGTATAAAGATCACTTAGACCTCTCTCCACAGTCAGGGTCACAGTCCCATTCATTGTCTGGCGTACAGATACTATGTAACTGACAATATCAACTTGTGTCCTTCCCCATTTTATCACTGCAGGGAAGACTTCATCCTGTCCTGGAGATTTGAAGGACTTGAAGTTGTTAATTACCCATTCAGATTTTTGCAAGTTGACAGAATAGATTAGAACAGGTCTTGCGAGCTCCCACTGGACTTCTTTTGTGGATACGTATTCCACCAGCCACATGAGTGTCTGCAGCAATTGGCATCCTGGGAAGTGCGTTTGTATCAAAATACTCTCGGCTTCTTTTCATGATAGTTTACGTTAGTAGAATGATGTAGTGGTAATTTATATGTTATTAATTTACTGTTTTCGAGTAATTAAGTGATGTAGTGGTCATTATATAATGTTAATTTGCCTTTGAAAATTGCCGAAAGGCGAAACCAGTCAGGTGTAAAATAAATAAATGTTGTGGAACAGTACAAGTGCCGTTAATGAATATGTGCAGCAGGTTCCACCAAGTGCCATCCATCAACAGGATAAATAATTCTTTTCATGGGTTGGTCAGGCCGCCGCGCCGTCAGGTTTCTTTATAGATACGGACAGATCTGTCTCTTGTTTGGCCAGTATTAGTCTGACTCTAGCAGAAGTTTCTCCAAGACTTGGTACTTCTGTATCTCAGTCGCTACTTGTATTTTGCTTTAGCGGCTTTATAGCCGTCCCAATCCTGGTCTGGTTCCTCACAGGTGTTCCATAATTACCACTTATGAAATGGGGTGTTAATATGTTATTATCAATCGACGATACACACGAATAGTGTCTACCTGCCTTGCGTATAATACCTACACCTACGCTGTTCGTGAAGAAAATAGTGCAACCCCTTCCCTCGCGGACTCTGCGCAGTGCAGACGTGTTTATTGAAATACATTACGCTGATTCTTAGTTAAAGTTTATTAAAATAATTACCAAACTCAACTGCATTAGGTTTACAGTTGAGCACCAGGTGTGCAGAACAACGTTAAAGTGCGACAACGAGTGCGTGACCGAGAGCAGTATAGACGTGCAAGAAAGCAGAATATATAATTGTGAGTCCTACAGCACATATTACTCACGCATCGCGCTAGGACACTACCCCACCCGCATTCTAAGGACACACCCTCCGCTCCCGCCACCATCGCAGCGCGTACGCAAGCACCACCCACAGCGATAACGTTCCGTCGGCAAGCGACGTAGGCCTAAACATTCTACAATCTAGGCCTAAATCCTATATTATACGTTTTCTAAAATGTCGGTGCAACGCTCACCCCCTGCTTCTACAAATGAATTAACACCTCTAAATACGATTGTCCATTATAACTCGGACTCCAATATTCATTCCTCAAACATACCTGACTCGGAGAATAATTATTTTAATATAACCAAACGCCAGAAACGAACTTTCGATGCTCTGCCAAACCCAACTGCATCTTTGATTGATGAAATTAAAACTATGTTCTCTGAGCTTAAAAATACCCAAGATCAAAGGTTTGATAATATAAATAGCTCGTTAACCTCCATAATGACTCAGAACTTAGAGATACAAAATTCGATGGCTACCCTTACTCTCCAGCATCAAAACCTTTTACAGAAAGTTGATAACCTGGAAAAAGAAAACTGTGAGTTTAAGAATCGAATCATAACACTAGAACAGCAAGTTAATGTCCTGGAGAAAAATGTCCGATCCACAACCATTGAGGTGCGTAACCTGCCTAAACAAAATAATGAAAATAAGTTGACACTGACGACGATCATTCAAAACATTGGCTCCGCTTTAGAACTAGAACAACCCATTGAAAAATGTGAAATTAGGGATATCTACCGCACCGGTCGAGATGTGGTAATAGCTGACTTTTCTACTGTCTCAAGAAGGGATACCATTATTTCAGCCATTAAATCTTATAATAAGTTGAAACGTCAGAGTCACGAACCACAACTGAGTACTAAACATATTGGTTTACCTGGCGACTCACGCGTAATATACATGTCGGACAGCTTAACCACTACAGCGAGGAGACTATTCTTCAAGGCCCGGCAATACGTCAAAGATAAAAAGCTGTTCGCGGCTTGGTCATCCTATGGAAAAATATATGTTAAGAAAGAAGAAAGCTCGACTCCTCTACGTATCGATTGTGAGTCTATATTGAGTGAGCTTATTATGTGACTACTTCAAAAATGCTTTCATTCTTGTACCGAACGAGAAGAATGCACATTACTGTTTTGTTGCATGCTGAAATCTAGTCTTAAGCTTAATTTTAATTATTTGCTAAAGTACTTTTCTCATAATTATATACTCTCATATTATACACTACTATTACTTTGCATGCTAAAAACTTGTTTTAAGTTTATTATTAATATTTTGTAGTACTTTTCTTCTTGTTATAATATAATCTCATACACTAAAATACTTCTAAAATACATCCACAAGTATACACACACACATCACACTACATGCATGCGAACTTGCTGCAAATATGGGTTGCCAAATATTTGTTTTCGTCAATACCACGACTTGATTTGTAATTTTCCTGTCAATAAATTTTACACTGTGCCAGATCCATGTATTCAATCAAATATATTGCGTCACGAATGGGTCGTGACAATATGGTGTTACATTTTAAATACTAAGTGAGATGAACCATATTGAAACTCTTAATTTGGATCTGGACAGTCTTCGAACATCAGAGTCAGTGGTTTGCGACATAAGTGAAGTGAAAAATTACATATCCCCAAATGAGATCTCACTAAATTTGATATCACAGAACATCCGTAGTGTCAATTGCAATTTGAATAACTTTGAAACCTTACTACAAAGATCTGACGTATTCTGGCACATTATTGTACTTACAGAATGTCACCTTCCGTCAGTCACACTCATTCCTAATATAGAAAATTATAATTATGCAGCTACAACTCGGAACTTCACGAAGAACGAGGGCGTGATTATTTACTATCATAATAGCCTTACAGGTGTAACCTGCAATGAAGCCCGGGTTGACGACGCCAACTGTATGGTCCTTACGATGAAGCCAGATATTTGTATTGTAGCCATTTATCGTCCCCCTGCCCAACGACACACGTCTAATTTCATTTACTCTATAGACAGACTACTCGGAACGCTTTCACACTTCAAAAACATAATTTTTTGCGGAGATATAAATATCGACATAGTAGTTAATAGCCCTGATTCTCGATCACATGAATACCTCAGTCTTCTTGCAAGCCACGGCATGCTCCCGGGATACACTGTCACGACTCACGATCGCACCTGCCTGGATCACATAATTTTAAAAACTGTAAAATCAGCTATCTGTTTTGTAATACAGGCTTCTATTACAGACCATGATTGTACTGCTGTTACTGTAAATTTGGAGGCTCGGTTGACATGTTGCAGTAGAATGAGACATAGGATAGATTATGATCGATTGGATAACGATATTCTTTCTCTTGACTTCCTTCCTATGGTCGAATGTTCTGACGTTAATTTGGCCACTGACCACCTAGTGTCGCTAATATCTTCCTCAATTCACCATAATACTACTTTAGTTAATATCCCTAAAAGAAAGCGTATAAGAAAGCCGTGGATCACTGCGGGATTGCTAAGGTGTATGAGGAACAGGGACAATCTTTATAAGAAATTAAAAGGTGAGCCTAATAATATGACTCTGCAGGTAACGTATAAGCGTTATAGAAACTTTTGCAAGTCCATTCTAAAAAAGGCGAAGCAAACCTACAACAAAAAAGTGATCCAGGAGGCAGGTCGGAATACAAAAAAGCTGTGGGAGGCAGTTAAGGAAATAGGGGGCCGTAAGGTAGTAACAGATCACTCAGAGTACCTCATAGCGCCTGATAACACAGCAACTAGCATAAATGACGTAAATCGGTTCTTTGTGTCTTTGGGACAGAACCTTGCAGAAAAAATTCCTACAGCATCATTGTTTCCAGTTGCGGGACATCGTCACTCTACGACGTCCCCACCATTCTCACTTGTTCTACTCCCTACTGATGAGGTCGAGATACATGGGTTGATTATGGGATTGAAGGACCGGAGTGCAGTGGGACACGATCATATCTCCAGCAAAATAATAAAAAGATATGCTAGTGTTCTAACTTCGCCTCTGACACATATCTGCAACCAGTCTTTGTCTACGGGAGTATTTCCTAGAGCATTCAAAAGTGCTCTTATTAAACCCGTACATAAGGAAGGCCCTCGTGACTGTGTCAATAACTATCGACCCATATCGATCTTACCTGCTTTCTCAAAGATCCTAGAGCGAGTCATAAATAATCGCCTCATTAGATTTCTTGAAACTAATGATCTAATCGCTTCTTCACAGTATGGGTTCCGTCGTGCTAAATCTACAGCTGATGCGGTACACGAGTTACTTAACTTAATCGTCACCAATATGGATGAAAAAAGGAAATGTCTAGTGGTTTTCCTGGACATAGCTAAGGCGTTTGATACGGTCCCATTTTCGCTTCTACTAAGGAAGCTGTTTTCGATTGGAGTGAGAGGTTTGCCCCTGGAATTAATCCAGGACTATGTCACAGACAGAAGACAACGCGTAAAAATTGGTGACAAATTAAGTGATGAATTGATTCCAAAATATGGAGTTCCCCAGGGGAGCATTCTCGGACCAACCCTTTTCTTAATCTTCATAAATGACCTCTGCAAACTCCAACTACAAGGTGGTAGTTTAATAACATATGCTGATGATACTGCGATTTTCTTTAGCGGTGATAGTTGGGAGAATGTTTTTGATATCGCCCAAAAGGGCCTAAACATGGTCACAAAGTGTCTATTGGACAATATTCTGACATTAAATGTAACTAAAACTAAATATATTACCTTTGCACATAGAAGTAATCTACTTCCACCACATCAATTAGAACTTACCGTTCACGCTTGTCCTCTCAATCTTGTTGACTGCCCTTGCCCAAGTTTGCAAAGAACTGACAGTATTAAGTATCTTGGTATTTTTATCGACCAAAGACTGACATTTGAGCACCAAGCTACCCACCTTGCTAACAGGCTACGTAAACTTGTGTACGTCTTTAAGAACATAAGATCCTCAGTGGATACTGGAGTGAGAAAGATGGTATACCTCGCATTATGTCAGTCTCTGATTGATTACTGCATCTCTGCTTGGGGAGGAGCGGCGAAGTCTCACCTTATCGAAGCTGAAATAGCTCAACGTGCTATTCTTAAAGTTGGTGCCGGGCTACCCTTTCGCTATCCGACAGTGGAGCTATATAAGAGATGGGATGTTCTAACTATCCGACAAAGTTATATACTCCACACAGTATTAAGGATGCACTCCCAACTCCATTACAATCCGAATCACCGCAAAGATAAGCGCCGTAAACACAAAGTATGTGAAACCAAACCTTATAATACAGAACTGTCGCATCGCTTTTTCTGTTTTCTGGGTCCGTTCTTGTATAATAAATTAAACAAAGACCTAAATCTGTACCCAAAGCGTAAAGATAATTGTAAAGTACTGATCTGGGATCTTTTAAAGACACTTGACTATAACGATACTGAAAGCCTTATGAGGCCGCTTACCTAAATACTTTGACACCTGGAAAGGTGTTTAGCGAGATTCATAACAAGCAAAATGGTATCATAAAAATAGTCACGTACGTACCTACCTACTGCAATGATTTATAATTTCTCACTTTCAATGACGCGGCGATTATTTTGCAAATTTCGCATACAAACTTACACTACATAACACACACATACACACACTAACTCCCACTCTTTTAGGCTTTTAGTACTAACAAACTTTCAATTGAAATACTTGATCAAAGTATGTATCTGATGATCAACGTACCTACCTACTCCCTACACACCGTATAATAACATTATTTTATATTTAGAAATATTAATTTCCTAATCATAAATATTGTACCTAAGTTCAAACCATTTATTAACGAAGCTTTTATTAATTTAATCAGTGTCAATACTCATAAGCCAGTTAACGTTTGTCACTGAACACCGCCCAGCCGCGAGGGAGCTCAGGTGACCTGTGACACAGGTTTTTCCCAAAACCTACTTCAGGCACCTGTCTCTCACAAATCAGGCCTTGTTCAAATTTCAAATTAGTTTTAACCAATAAGTTAAGTTTTCTGCTTTGTGAAGAGAGAAATAAATGGATTTTTATTTATTATATTATAACTGTAATAGCTTATAACTTGGTCAGTTTTCGTTAGATTCATTTAATTTTTTTTTATACAGTATTTTGAAGCGAAACTCTAGTCGGGGTGTCTGAGCTTTGCACTATACAAAAGTTCACGTTGTATATCGACCATAAATATTTATATCCTACTTCCTACTAATATTATAAATGTGAAGATGTTTGGATGTTCAGATGTTTGGATGTTTGTTACTCAATCACGCTCTAACGGCTGAATGGATCCAGCTGAAATTTGGTATAGGGATAGAGTATAGTCTGGAATAACACATAGGCTACTTCTTGTCCCAGTAAATTGTTTTCACGGGAAGCTGGAACGGGAACCAAAATTCATGCGGGCGAAGCCGCGCGCATCAGCTAGTATATTATATTATACGTCACAAAGTACTAAGATTGTTTGGTCACGCTAGAATTAGACTATTTTTGTTATTTTTTTCGTATTCAAAAATGGAACATCGAGCGACATGACCACTCTCTGAGAGCCTCTCGGCGGTACTAAATCGTATTTGTTCGCGTATCTGCATTTATAGGGGTTCACAAAATACTTTGTAAAAAAAAATCAGTATCTAGTTACTTATAAAGAAATATTTTTATTGTCAGAGGAGAAGTTCTGACATAATATTACATAATTATCATAATGATTTAAACTACAGAAGCTGGTGAAAAGACTACTTTATTGTGGTGTAAATTCTCAGTATTTGAGCAAACTTGACAGTCATTTTTCTCCAAAAAAAGGAACCTACCTGATATCAGGTTATTCTACAAACAGATAGCCTAGGCCTTTTGCAATTGCTTCGTATCCCTTGTTCATTAAATTTATCAGTTATTTGACATGAATTTAAGCATCGAAATTGATGCAAATCGTATGATTTGAAAAACCTTGTTCACTTTCGTTGATATTAACCATATGTAATCTGTTGTTAGGTAAAATATGTTTTATAAAACGTTTAGAGCGCTAAATTTCCTAAGTATGTTAGTGAATACCATGTTTGTACGATAAATATTTAATGACTTTAAACGCAATGAAAAGTATGGTTTCTGTGCAAAACGTGGGGCGAAATATGTTAGCCCTCTTAATTCGACCGGCCAATATTAAGCATGGTACGACTTTCCTTTAACTGCCGTCGATTTTGGGGGGGAGAAGGGGTGGGGGAAGGGGAGGGGTGCCTACTGCCCCCCCCCCCCTAAAAGGAAAAGTTGCGGAACCCCCCCCCCCCCTTTTCGAGATATTTCAATTTTAAATTTGAAAAAAAAATCGTAATTTTAAGCGATATAATCGATAGTAGATGCAAAAAATAAGGAAAGATGCCCATGGAGGGAATGGGGGTAAGCCCCCTCTTCATCAAAAAAATAGGGGGACTGATTCACATGAATTTAAGTATCTATGTTGACTCTGCCACATCTCCGGCGCTGCGGGGCGAGCAGCCTCTACGCCCTAGCGTAACAAATCACAGGCATCTATCCTCACCTCCGCAGCTTCGGCTTGCTGGTCGCCTCCGGCGACCAGCCTCAGCCGCTCCGGCTCGTCTGCTGCCAGTGCCACACTCTAAGGTTAGGCCAAACTCGTACCAGGTGGAGTCGGGGTACATCACTTCGGTTCTTTGACCCAAGTCGACCTAATTTATCATATTTGTATCTGCCCTAATAGGTTCTGTTAAAATAAAACAAATTAAATACTGGTGGTGGCAAATTAAATACTCGTACAAAATGGCGTCCCGGCCAATGATATATGAAAACTATAGATACGTTATCAACACTGAAAAATGGCAACAAAAAAGTCAGGCAATTGCCTTAATTTTCATACATGCTATCATAGATAATTTCATAGAAATTCTTTTTTTGAATGTATAAAATATTTGCCGTTTTTGAAAGCCGTGATGTTCGTACATGACGTGTCTATATTTTATTACGTCTTTGGTCCCGGTCAAAACAAACAACACGCGATTTCAATAGTTTTTTTTTTTTTTGCTTCAAATTTCTTGACGTCTTTTATCTATGCACTATTTCGACCATTATTACGATCACAGTTTGACAGGTGCACTCAAAATGGTGTTGTTTGTTTACAATTAATATGAAATTTCAATATTTTTTTTCTCAAAAACTACGCATCTCCGCATGTTGTGACTTTACGTTATCGCCCAACTCGACGGCAGTTAAAGGAAAACTGAGCCATAGGCATAAAATAGATATTCATCACACACGATGTATTCATCACACAGATGTATTCATCACACAGATGTATTCATCACACAGATGTATTCATCACACAGATGTATTCATCACACAGATGTATTCATCACACAGATGTATTCATTAAGCTGGATTCAAATTGTCATCTGCAGAATGTACGGTACTCCGCATAAACTCTGCGTATTTTTGGTTTGCTATTGGGGTTATTTCATATTATATGAAAGTAAAAAAATATTACAGACTCTGAAATAGTTTTCAACTTATGGACTTTCCGTATTCCAAACTTTACAAACTGATTTGACAATTTTCAAATGAGAGGTACTGATTAATAATTATAACAGAAGGTAGTCACGTTTCCTAAATGCATTCGTAGTGCTTATAAATAGAATGGTGTGGTCATTTTCGATTTTTATAATTGTCTACCCACATAAACATCGCCTTGATTTTTATTTGAACGCTGCAACCAATTTAAATTAACTGGAAACTACTCAATACAGTTAGATGCGGGTTGATACATGTCCCTCAACACAATTATCTTAAAAGACGATCTTAACCATAGATTTAGAATTTTTCGCTACTCTCTTAACCAAACTAGTACAAAATATGACACTTAGGTACTACGCAATTGATATTAAATTTTTCTTTGAACTTATTAACCTATCCGATGTCATACTATCAACTAAAACTATGCCTTTCAGTCAGTCTCTCAATGATAAGAAATATGTATATTAGGAGAATTATGGAATAAAATACAACTACTTCAATTAGACTGTAGATATATTGATACTCAAATAATAATTTCTTCTTGTCGGATCGACGATAAATGAAAAGTGAGTCCGCTTCGCTTGTGCTCCGCTCTTTTATAGGCCGGTGACGCGATGTTGCCAACACGGCCATGCTGCATGGTGCCTGCCCCAGGCACCCCACAAGTCTGGGTAGAATACTGAAAAGAATACAAAGGTACATTCAAATTATGTGTTTAGGTATAGTCACACGGCAGAACTGAGAGGGCAAGAAGTATTGCATATATTTCTTACAAGAAATGCAATGTCATATCCTGCACCCAAAGGGACATTGCCACACTTAGGTAACCAGGTTTATAACCCTAGAACCATCTGCACTTAAAGAGTATTTCACTCACTTAAGCGTACCAAATTGGTTCTGTTTACACCGCCATTACATTTCCACATAATTGTATCATACATACAACACCACAATAAATAAAATAAATATTTGTGGACAATCTCACACAACTTCATTTAGTCCAAATTAAGCTAATATAAGCTTGTGCTATGGGATCTAGACAACTGGTATATATACTTATATATATTTCTAAATACGTACATATTATACATAGAAAACACCCAAACTGTGAAACAAACATTTGTGATTCAAACAAATATTTGGCCCGACCCGGGAATCGAACCCAGGACCTACAGCGCCGCAGGCGAGGCGATATCACTACCAACCACGTCACAGAGGCAGTCAAAATATACTCACTCTTCACTAAGGCAATATATATTCAACATAATTATACACAGTATTCTATCTTGGCTCGCCAAGTAAAACAATTGTACAACCTACAAAATTAAATTAAGTAATAAAACAATAATTACAAGTACCTTGCCAACACGGGTTTGATTTATTTATGTTCTTCATGTAGGTACTATGTTTTTATTCCATGCTCCAATTACCAATATTGATCCATGGCTTAATATTTTCCGCAGCTGCTACTCCGTTATACTTTTTACATGTTCTTTGGCTGCCTCTTATGTCAGATATTTCGTATCGATCATTAGGTTTACCTAATGATCGAATGAACTTTACTGACTTGGAAAGGGCCTTTAAATGTGGGTAGTAATTTTTGGCTCTGACCGTCATTACTGTGACTATTAATTTTTGCCATCACTAAGTCCCCTTCCATGTATTGTGTGGCTTTGACTCTAGATTGGTCAAATCTTTGCTTCTGTTTGACGGCACTGGCTTTAACATTTTCGTCTACCACTTTTCGTAACCTAGATACGTCTATCAGTTCCTCGCTGCTATCTGGAGCTAGACTATCGCAGTCTGCTCGTAGTCTATAACCGAACATGACTTCGCTAGGAACGGCTTGTATAGTTTTATGTATAGTGCTATTTAGACCTTGTTGTAACGTATGGATACACTGGTCCCACCTATCGTCATTAGTATCAGCGCCCAAAGTTTTTAATGCTTCTAAAATAGTCCTATTAAAACGTTCTACCTGCCCGTTACCGCGAGGTACACCAGTCGCTATAATATGTAATCTAATATTTTTGTTCACACAATACTGAGTGAATTGGTTAGATGTGAAACACGAGCCTGAATCACTTATTATTCGTTTGGGATTACCAAATATTTTGGATAAATATTGTAATTCTTTAATCACACCAGTTGCGTTAGTTCTTCGTACAGCAGATATAAATACAAATTTTGTAAACGAATCAACAATCACTAATAAATACTTGTTTTTATCTTTAGTCATTACAAATGGCCCCAAATGGTCTAGATGGAGGGTATGAAAGGGTTGTGCATACTTTGGTAAGGGATGAAGATGCTCTTCTTTTGGCCCTCCTTTATTCTTAAAATATATGCAGTTCAAACAATTTTTAATATACTTTTTTACGCTATTACGCATTCGCGGGAACCAATAACGTGTACTTATACGTTCAACACATTTGTCCACAGAAAAATGACCTAAATCGTCGTGGTTGCATTTAATAATTTGCGAAATACATAGTTTTGGAACAACCCACCTACGACCATAGGTAGTTCTTCTGTAAACCTTTCCGCCTAAAAGTTCGTAATTGTTAAAAATGTCTTTATAACCATCGGCCTCTCCTGATGATAAAATATCTTTTATTTTCACTATCTCCGAATCCTGTAATTGTACTGATAGCAACCAGTCCGCCTCCGTAATTGACAAAATTATTTCCGATTCTGATTTCTCACCGGTCGTCACGGGATTACGACTCAAAGCATCCACGTGCTGCATCCGAGATCCCTCTCTATGAATGATTTCGAACGAATATTCTTGAGTTGATAAGACCCAATGAGCTATACGTGGAATGATATCCCGTTTGGATAGCGCATACCTAACTGCACTACAGTCAGTGATTATTTTGAACGGTTTATCTAATAAGTACAACCGAAATTTTTGAAGAGAACAAACTAAAGCCAGCAATTCCAGTTCAAAGGAGTGGTATTTCTTTTCCTCTTCCTTAGTCTGTCTTCTATAATAGTGCACGACCTTTTCCCCATCACTGTCAACCTAGGTTAGTATACCGGCAATACGGTCCCTACTAGCATCGGTATATAATATCTTACTTTACTTGGATCAAAAATAGCTAATTTACTTTCCGAAGTTAATTTGTCTCTCAAAACACGAAATGCTTGTTCTTGCACGTCAGACCATGTCCAGACAGCATCCTTCTTTAATAACTTCGTAAGTGGAGAAGATAAGACTGCGCAATTTCGTATAAATTTACGGAAATAACTAATCAGCCCTAAAAATTGTCGAAGCTGGTGAACGGTTTTGGGTGTTGGGTAATTCTTAACGGCATCTACCTTCGTATCACTCGGCATAACAAAACCAGGTTTAATTTTATATCCCAGAAATTCAATGTTACTTTTAAAAAATGGCACTTTTTTAGATTTAGAGTTAAACCGTTAGTTCTAAATATTTGCAATACCTGTTCCAGTAACGCGATATTTTCCGTAATGGTTTTTGTAACGAGATATACGTCATCTAAGTACACGATAACATTGCTAAATCTCAAATTACCAAGGACTTTATTCATCATTTGTTGAAAACAATTTGGACCATTGACCAACCCGAATGAAACCCTCAAAAAATCATAATGTCCATCTTCTGTAATGAATGCAGTCTTTTCTATAGACTCTCTATCCAAAGCAATTTGTTAGTACCCACTTTTTAAATCTAAACTGGTAAAACAATTATGACCCTGAAGCCTATCTATTAAATCTTCAATTCGAGGCATAGGGTATTTATCTTTAATGGTAATTTTGTTGAATGCCCGGTAATCAATGCAAAGTCTTTTCTCACCATTTTTTTTTCCACTAACAAGGCTGGACTAGCATATGGAGAATTACTATTACGTATAATATTATTTTCGAGTAGTTCTTTTACCATTTCTCGTATTATCTGCCGGTTAGAATGAGAAGTTCTAAAGGGTCTACATTGAACAGGTTGTGAACTAGATAAATTGATTGACATTTCATAATTATTAACTTTTCCTAGTTCTTTTATATTTAAAGCAATACAATCCCTATATACCGTAAACAATTCCAACAGTTCACTTTTATGCGTATTTGTGTTTAAATCTATATCAGAAATGGTACTGCAGGTTTCTGTAAGCGCACTTGCATACTGAAATTGAAGTTTATCACCTATACGAGAATAGAGTAAATCAGATCGTTCGGTAATGTTCCTTCCAATTAGTATGTCACATCCTACCATATCCTCCAAAATGTACATATCTATGTCTTCTAAAGTAACATCATCAAAAGAAAGTTTAACTGTCACCTTTTTATTTACGAATTTATAATTTTCTCTAGAAAATCCTTGTAAAACAACGGGTGAGGGTAATTCGATACATGATAAAAACAAGTCATTTACTAAGCACTCCGATATTAATGAACAGCTACTACCCGTATCAATAAATGCTTCCTGACAGTGACCATTTATGTAAACTGTTTTAATAAGTTTATTCCGTGAATTTGTTGAGATAAATTTAGTCTCTTGTTGTTCAGGTTTCACTATAGGCTTCATACAATTTTTCTTTTGGTAACAAACTGATTCTATATGTCCTCTTTTCCCACAATAGTCGCATTTATTCATTTCACATTGATTTCTTTTATGATTACCCCCACAATTATAGCATTTGATTATTTTACGAACAGATTCTTGGCTAATGTTTGATGAAACTTGGTTGGTACTGGGTGCGTTGATAGAGGTAGGAAATCGATTTATGGGCGTTGAATGACTATGCGTCCCCGATTTAGCTGATTCACGTGTATTTTCTGATTTCGTACTTCTTTGTATATTCGACTCTGTAAATAACTAGCTAAATCATCTGTGTTTCTGAAATTACTTGCATCTATCGATGCCCCTATACTAGAATCCCCAATATTTCCTACTATAATAGAAATAATATCTTGTTCGGAAAAATTTAGGCATAATCGATCTATTTTACATTTTTGCTCAAAATAAAATTCATAAAGGGATTGATTTTCGATGGGCTTTTTATCTAAAATATCTTTCAAGAGATCAAACATGTTCCTACGAATCTGAAAACTAGCAGACAATTTTGCCTTCCAATCGTTCCATTTCCACGTAGGCCAATGATTTTCCGTACGTAACAACGAGTCATACCACACTTTAGCAGAACCTTTCAGTTTATTCAAAGCCTGACAGCGAATCGTTCTGTCACGCCACGAAAAAGTGTTTGCATAAGACTGAATAATGTTAAGCAAGGTATCTATATCATCCTTTATCGGGTCAAAATCCGGTATAAAGTTGTTTAAAGTTATAGAATTTGAATTACTCACAGTGTCGGTATATTTACGATATACCTTATCCTTTCGCCTTGGCGGCGGAGATGGTGTTCTGGTACTGCTTGAAGAGGAGGTAGAACTACTACGTTTGCGTCTGGAACGCTTCTTGCTAGATTTTGTTTTACCCATGGCGCGTGAAAGTTACTTGTCACTTCTGATATTAGGAGAATTATGGAGTAAAATACAACTACTTCAATTAGACTGTAGATAATAATATATTGATACTCAAATAATAATTTCTTCTTGTCGGATCGACGATAAATGAAAAGTGAGTCCGCTTCGCTTGTGCTCCGCTCTTTTATAGGCCGGTGACGCGATGTTGCCAACATGTAGGTTCAAATCTTCATCACCTGCGGCTGCATCTACAAAACCTCACGATCGTCGGTCTTGGTACCGGGTCCGATTATAATGCCTATATTTGACTTTCGACAAAAGCTACACCTATTAATTTGCTGCCAGACACTGGCAGCAATATATGCCTCGAATCGATTCATCATCGATCTTTCTCGGTCACGAATCTTTAGCAATTATTAACACAGATCTCAAACGAAGAAAGTAATGTTCAACTGACCTTTCTATCTGGATGATGTCGTGAGCTCCTCTCAAAACCTGGTCATCTCTACAGCATCGCTCACCCAGCGTCGTTTTCGTGCAGGATTTAATTGTTAGAAAAAAAATTGCTTTCTTTTTCTCTGAAACTGCCGCCTACAACTAAAATACTCCAAATCTATCTAAGCTGGGTCTTATCCCACTTCTGAAGTGTTAAATAGGTTAATAAATAAGCATAAATGTTCAGGAATAAAATAAAACTTGAAATCACAACTTTACATTTACATTTATTTGAGCAGCGTTACCGCCTATCTAAGCGTTCAGAATGAAGAGAGCTCCCAATATGATTACCCGCTGTTGACGATACTAATAAATAAATGGCTCGCCCGACCGTACGTTGCTGTAAAAATGTATATTTATGTTAAGATTAGTACCTAACTAGATATAAGAATAATTTTATACTTCAAATACGTATAGAAAAAGGTGTAATGCTTACCGTGCTTACCATATTATGTACATATGTGTTTTATTATTTAAATTAAAGATATAGGAGCGTGCCGCGGGACACAGGTTGTATGTCGTCCTTTTGTTTATATCTCGCGAGCCGGCCGGCCGCACGCGCCGGGCAGCGTCCCGCCCGCCGCACTCTCGCCGACCGCCAGTGCACCGCTAACCGCATACGAGCAACATCGCGTCGACACATACAACTTTGTCTCCCGTCGACACCTTCCCTAGTTTTCGAAAAGTCTCTTTTTATTTTCTACGATCCCGCATCGCCTACATTTCGTGGTCCATCGGCCGGATCCTTGGAATCTGCGATCGAAAATAGAAAATAGCAAAACCTGTGTGGCAGGTATGCCGCTTTTTCAAACACCCCCGCACGGTGTGAAAACACGTGCACAACTGAAAAAAGAAATTGCGGCTAACAATGAAGAGAAGAAACCAGTGGAAGTAAAATCAGATGTCCAGTGCATTCGAAGAACAATCGATCCATGTGGAAATACAGTAAAATCCGACATTGGGTTACCGTACCATGCCCGGTCGCAACAAGATGGTGGCGCGCACAAGTGTCCTAGTAAGCGCACCACGTCATCCGCCGTGCGACAAAAGCAGCTGGAATACGAAGCAGCACAGGCTAAGGCGGCACTTGAGCTTGAATTTGTCAAGAAAAAGGCTCAAATAGAAAAAGAATTGATTGAGAGAAAATTAGCGGCTGATTTGGCTGAATTAGATGAACGGTCCAGATGTTCTAGAAGATCATCTGCTGCATCCTACCAGAGCAAAGTGGAAAATTGGTTAGAAAAATCTATGGTTGAGCCAGGCCCTTCGCTCGACCGCCAGAAAAGTACCGCCGATCACAAAAGTGAAAATAAAAATAATTTTCATGAAGATCTGGAACAGCTACCCACTAAAAAAGTGATGGACGTGAGCGTCCCATTTTCTATTTCGGAGCTAACTACCGCCATCAAAGAAATTGTGGGCGCGGCTGCTACAAGTGGCAATAACAAGCAGCGGCTGTCAAGGTTAGCTACCTCTAAAGACCTACCTCTATACTTTGGGGACCCTATGGAGTGGCTGCAACTGAAGGAAGCATACAACGAATCTACACGCCTATGTAAGTACAGTGACCAGGAGAATGTCTGGCGTTTACGAAAGTGCCTCCGTGGAGAGGCTAAAGAGGCAGTATCGTCCTTACTAATGAGTTCTACTTCTCCCCAGGAGTTGATGGAGTCCCTGGAACTAAGATTTGGCCGGCCTGAAAATATTATGAGAAAAGTGACCTCACAATTGAAAAAGTTACAGCCGTTGCCACATGCCTACAATACTGAGATAGTGAACTTTGCCATAAAAATAAAGAATTATGTTACAGCTACGAAGAATATAGAACAGAAAGATTATCTACGGAGTCCTGAATTAGTTACAATTATAATTTCGAAATTACCTACCTACCTTACAAATTTATGGGCAAACTATTTAAATGAATGTCAAGATAAAGATACCCCAAAGCTGGAATTATTATCACAGTTTTTATATGCAGAAGCAAAGAAAATATCGGATTCAGGATTAAGCTATATTTACGCAAGTGACTGCAAAAAGAAACCAGAGTCTATAAACAAAAATATACAAAATCATTCCATAATGATAAGTGCAGAGACGAGCACGGCGGCATCATCATGTAAGTTCTGTAGAAATCATATTCACAAACTAGCAGAATGTAGTAAATTTAAACGTGCGCTACGCAAAGACAGGTGGAAGCACGTAAAGACAAACAGATTGTGTTACAAATGTTTAGCTGCACGACACACAGATGTAACGTCATGCCCGGCAAGCGGGTGCGATATTGACGGCTGTGGTGGGCCACACCACCGCCTGCTGCATTGGACCAAACCCCAAGGGGTGCACCAACAGTCCTCACCGCGCGATCTGCAGGACAACGCCGACGTCGTCACTCACTCAGTCTGTTCCCGGGTCCCAGCAGTACCCAAGGTGATGCTGAAGGTTGTGCCAGTCACAGTACACGGCCCTAAAGAGGATGTAAAAGTTTACGCGATCCTGGACGATGGCGCGACTGTGAGTCTCCTCTCTGCAGAGGTGGCAGACCGAGCAGGGCTCCGAGGTGAGAGCTACACCATGCGTGCCGCTTGTGCATGGGACTCCGCCGAGTTGGTATGTAACACTGAAATTATTAACTGTAGTATCAGTAACAGTGTCGGCAAACGATTCAAATTATGTGTTCGAAAAATGAAAGAACTAAATTTACCTGTGCTATCTACCACTAGAATTAATTGTGCTAATTTTGATAAAATTTTGTGTACTGATAGTATTAATTTATATGATGTTAAGCCTCAGTTGTTAATTGGTCAAGATAACTATGATTTGATTGCTCCTATAACTTGTAAAAAGTGTATGCCGCGCGGGCCATTTATAACGCGGACGTTACTCGGTTGGTGTGTCCATGGTACATCGTGTAAAACTATTGAGCCGATAAACTATGAGCTTAGGGATTGTAATTCAATCCATTCAGTACGCGGACCCGAACGGGAGGGTTCCTATTCTACGCACTTCAATCCCGTCGCGGACGAACGCTATGATGACGATGAGTTGTTAGCCTCGCATCGCCGTCAGCTGCCAGCCGCCAGCGCATGCATGTCGTCTAGTATATCTACGAACCTAGTTGACGTTATACCTACGCATAACAGGTCCGTGTGCAACAAGGACATAGAACTACACGAGTTGATACGTCATTCATTTTCACTCGATTCGATAGGGATTAGTAACAAGCCACGCCAAAATATCGAAGAGACTAGGGCCCTCGACACTATTCACAGGTCAGCTGAGCTAGTAAACAACCAATGGACCGTCGGCCTGCCTTGGAAGCATGAGTCACGTGCTATGCCCGACTCGTATAACCTAGCTTTAAAACGTTTGCAATCTGTGTTACGAAAAATGTCATTAAGTACTGATTACGAGTTGCGGTACAGGGAGCGCGTCCAACATCTATTTGATAATAACTACGCACGGAAACTAGACGAGTCCGAGTGCAGCGACGTATCAGCTGTGCGACGCTGGTATCTACCACACTTCGGGGTGAGGGGTCTATAACGCTAACAAACAAAAGTTGCGTTTGGTATTCGACGCTGCCACCAAATCTGATAATTTGTGTTTGAATGATTTTTTATACAAGGGACCCGACTTGTTAAACTCGCTATTTGGTATTATGTTTCGTTTTAGAGAAAATCGCATAGGGGTCATAGGTGACATAAAAGACATGTTCCTTAGAATAAAAATTCGGCATGAAGACCAGCACGCACTACGTTTTCTGTGGAAGGAGAAGAATAGTGACGTCATCGAGCAGTGTGTCATGACGTCACTAATCTTCGGTGCTAACTGCTCGCCCTTCATAGCACAGGCCATTAATCAAGATAAAAATGCGTCTAGGTTTAAAGAACAGATGCCTGAAGCCGTCCACGCTATTCAAACCAATCAGTACATGGACGACTATATTGATAGCTTTTCTGATCAAAATTTTGCTAGTAAAATTATAAAAGACATTTCATATATTCACGAACAGGGCGATTTTATTATGCGGAATTGGTTGAGTAATGTGCCAGCTGTACTTGCGCACATACCTAAAGAGATCCTTAATGATAAGGCAGTTAGGCTCGACGTCGCTAATCAACCTGAGCGTGCACTCGGTTTACTTTGGCACCCGAGTTCAGATTTGTTAAGTTTCGACTTGTCATTCAAACGCGTTTCTAGCGATGTCTTATTATTAGAAAGAGTACCTACAAAGCGAGAGGTGCTACAAATTGTTATGTCTATATTTGATATTCACGGTTATTTAGTACCATTTACAATTAAAGGTAAAATATTATTGCGTGAGATTTGGAAGAGTAATTTACAGTGGGACGCGACACTAACTGACAATTTGTTTGATTTTTTTAGACGTTGGATAGGTCAAGCCCGTGAAATTAATAACATTAAAATTCCACGTTGGTATTTTTCAACATGTAATAGCGACGGTAGTGTGTCGCTCGATTTGCATTTATTTTGTGATGCATCGCTGTCCGCGTACGCGACGGTCGCGTACTGGCGAAAGGCATACAGCAATGGTCACGTCACGGTGTCGTTTATCGCCAGTAAATGTAAAGTGGCTCCGATTAAACCGGTTTCAGTGCCGCGTCTTGAGTTACAGGGGGCGGTGTTAGGATGTAGATTAGCTAGTAGTATTATAAAGGAGCATCGCATAAAACCGAACTCCGTACGTTATTGGACCGATTCGACAACGGTCTTATATTGGATTCAGAATCACAGTAGGTCATATAAAGCTAATATAGCTAACCGGCTAGGTGAAATAGACGACTATAGTACAAGTAGTCAATGGCATTATTTACCGACTGAATTAAACACAGCTGATTTAGGTACAAAGAACAGCGACTACGTTCTAAGTGCCGATTCTGAGTGGTTCACGGGACCTTCTTTCTTGTACTTACCGTGTTCTAGTTGGCCGCAGCATCCGAAAACCTGTAAAATAAGTGATGATATATTAGAAAAAGTAAATTTAGTTTGTAAAAATAATGAACAGTGTGACTTACCTGTTCCTGATCCGAGCCGATTTAGCAGTTGGTTAAAATTGTTGCGCACCACTGCCACGGTATTGTTATTTATTGAAAAATGTAGAAAAGGCCCTTTTAACTGTGTTAACAGCGAGTTAATGCACAAAGCAGAGATACTGTTACTTCGTCAGTCACAATCCCAGTCCTTTCAAAGTGAAATAAATAGTGTAGGTTTAGGTTTAGGATTAAAAAACGACAGCCGTTTACGCACACTTACTCCAATAATTGATGAAAATAATTTATTACGCGTAGGCAGTAGTGGCGAATTGTCCATAGAAGCCCATTCCTTGTGGCTTCCCTTTTCAGATCGGGCAGTGACATGTAATATTTACTCATAACTAATAAACACAATTATATATTCTCGAACACTCATTCAAATCTAAAAATATTTGCAAATTTACATGGTAAGTCGGCATTTTCGTCTCAACCCCTGCTACAAAAGTCATAGCAATAAATTTTCGAGTCAAAGTTCAAAGACCCTATCTCTGACATCACGCGGTAAGCCCGGCTTCCTGATCATTTTGCGTCTGCTTCGTTAGTACTACGCAAATGTATATATGCGTCCTATTCTCTCACATTTTTTCAAGATTTGATTCGTGGATTTTCGCCTAAAGTAAGCCATGAGTTCGTGGCTTACACCTGAGACAGTCATATTCAGAGGCGGCGTAAGGCGTGGGCGACGTGGGCCACCGCCCACGGCCTCGCGGTATAAGGGGCCTCGCGCCTCAAAAATTTATATGCATTGCTTCAAAGCGAGAATAAAATAAAAAAAGATATAAATTAATTTTGCTGCGAAAATTATGTATGATGATAAAAGTTAGATTTTGTATATATCATAGTTATTATAAATACAAAAACTAACTTATAAAAACAAAAGTGGTAAAATGTAGACCAAAAATAGAGATATGTAGACAAAAAATTAGCGTTAAAATAAGAAACCACGAGAAAATCGCAGGCTGTCCCTTTTTTAATGTACTTTTCCATGCATTGAAATCAGTTTTTGTCAAATATTTTTTAAAATTTAAGTCTAATCAAAATTGTGTCTCAGTGTTTTCGACTACAATTATTAAGATAAACACATTGGCATCATTAGTTTTTGTAAAAACAGTAAAAAGTACTTCAAGATTCCTATGTCCGCCGATTTGTATGAATCGATCCACTGTACGCCGCCGACCAATGCAGGGAATCCCTTGTTTTATTCCTTCCGGACTGTTGGTTCCACTGCTAAGTTCCACTAAGGGGTCCAACAGGATTTACAAATACTCGTGGACCCATTTAGGAACCAACAATATATGTTTTATCCTGGATTTTTTGGAACGAGTGACCACACTCACCACATTTGACGTAAACCTCTGTGGTTAATGTTTTTTTGCTTATGGCGAGACTATTATTATTGGCGCAGGGCCTCGCGAAATCTGTCTCGCCTAAAATCGCCTACAATAAATAAAAATATAGAACAGAAACGATTCAATTAACATATATGTACAGTAGGTACATCAAAATAATCAAACAAAATTAGAATTACTAAACTTAAAAAAATTGTATCTTAAAATAAACAAAAATATATAACAAAGACAATTAAAAATATGTAGACAAAAATTTGCGTTAAAATAAGAAAACACGAGAAAATCGCAAGCTATCCCTTTTTAATGTACTTTTCCATGCATTGAAATCAGTCTTTGTCGAATATTTTTTAAAATTGAAGTCTAATCAAAATTGTGTCTAAATGTTTTCGACTACAATTATTAAGATAAACACATTGGCATCATTAGTTATAGTAAAAAAAAAATAATTCCACCCGTCACTTAACCAATAACAAAAAATTAACAAAAAATAGAACCGACTTCATACAAATTCTTAAAAATAAAATTTACTTAGGACAAAGTCATATGAGTATTTTGATTTACCAGATTTTATTCAATATCATATTGAAGTCTGCGCCAAGTAAACCCATAGGTTTAGGTAAATATTATTAATGGCACCAACTTAGATATTATATTGAATAAAATCTGATAAATCAAAATACGTATTACTTTGGGCTAAGTAAAATTTGTATGAAGTCGGTTCTATTTTTTGTTAATTTTTTGTTATTGGTTAAGTGACGGGTGGACCGAAAAGTATATCTATCTATGTGTTAAGTTCTCATCAACACAAATCATTCAAGTCAAAACACAAGGTAACCGCTGTAATTCCCTCGACTGTCTTTCGGTTCCATCATCAGATCGACTTATTCGGCACTTAATAAAAAAGTTAACAAACGCACTAGTTGTCCCTACAATTTTCGATGGTTGCCATCGATTTCTCCTGGATCCCAGCATCAGATCCTGATACCCTGGATATGGGACCACCTCAGAAGTAGCCTCATTCAAACAAAAAAAAATTCAAAATTCATCCATAATTGGTGCCGCTATCGCGTAACATACAAACAAAAAAAATAGCGTACGAATTGAGAACCTTCTCCTTTTTTGAAGTCTGTTAAAAACAGTAAAAAGTATTCCTTCGGGACTGTTGGTTCGACTGCTAAGTTCCACTAAGGGGTCCAACAGGATTTACAAATACTCTTGGACCCATTTAGGTAGTGGAACCAACAATATATGTTTTATCCTGGATTTTCCCACTCACATTTGACGTAAACCTCTGTGGTAAATTTTTTTTTCCTTATGGTGATACTATTATTATTGGCGCAGGGCCTCGCGAAATCTGTCTTGCCCACACCAAATTTAGGTCTTGCCCCGCCACTGGTCATATTAATAGAAAAGGGCAACGTATTTGACTTGAAAACTCGACCAATTTAAATGCACCTAACGCACGTCGAAACGTTTTGCATCGAAGTGTGTTTTTAATTTGATGTGTTGTTATTACTTCATTTCACATGCGTTTCCCGTGAATAATAATAAAACATAACATAGTTTCAATTGACTTTATAAAGTATTGTGCTGTTTATTAGTTAATTATAAATAATTATCTACTTCAAGTACTAAATACATCGTGAAGGTGTGTAAAATTGTGTTTTGTGTTCTGTATTTTGTTGTGATTTCTGTACACATGATTATTGTTTTGGAGTCACATAATGCTCACTGATGGACGTAGGCCTTCGGTATAACGGGTTCGATAAAAAATAAAGGTCAGTGTTTTTTTATATTTATCAAGTAGGTATCTCAGAATACGCTAGTGATATTAGTTCAATGGCTTGGGATACCTAATAATCTTTATTTTGGCTGAATGTTTCATTAATAGTTTATAACATAACTAGCTGACCCGCGCAACTTCGTTTGCGCCACTTAAGGGGAGTGGTTGACAAAGTTTGCGAAAAAGAGGTGCAAATAAAGACGTTCTTCTCGGTATTAGTATACGAAAAATGACAGCCAAAAGTAGATTTGAAATCTACAAGATGTGTTCCAGAAAATGGTTTCATCAGAAATTGTGTATTTATTATAAATAACTAGTAAAACATCACTGAAATAGCCCATAATTTTTTAGAAGAAGTCGTTGTATGACATCTATTTATTAATTAATGATAATAAAATTTATATCAGAGACTAAAGAAAACATAGACCTCTAAAATGGTTTTCTTTAATTTTGAATTAGTATAAGTTTTAACTAATTATAACTAATAATGTATTCAAAGAATACATCACGTTGCTTGCTTCCCCGCGCTCGCCCGAAAATCTAGTGCGGGGGGAGTCGTGTTGCTAGACGGACGTGTGTCGCTCTGGTCTGCAAAATATTCTCGTAAAATGTTATATTTTCATTCATGTACAGAGTAATGCGTGCAAAAGAGCCAGAGCCCGAGTTACAAAATGCATGCTGCATTACATGAGAATATAATGCATTTCAACTTATTTTTTGTATTGTTTTATTAAATTACTTCGAAAGGTAATCATGCTTATATTGTAAGCGGTACTTAATCATTTCAATATAAATAAATGAAGAAATATTTGTGGACATTCGCACACAACTTAAGCTAATATTACCTTGTGCTAAGGGATACTATAATATATGTAATTTCATCAGTTGTCTACTGATGAAAATACTTATATTATAGTTATTATTAACACACTGCTTTTTTGAGACACTGCTCTCAACCTAATCTGAAAGAATTGACTCTTTTAGCTTATTGCATCTTGTGGGTCGCCACAAGTAGGCACCATCTACCGGCAAATTGATTAAGGTATAAAAGTGAATAAAGTGAGTGCCCGCCGAGTTTCTTGCTAGTCTATATCTATACATAATAATAAAACTGTTGAGGGTCGAGTCTGAATATGGAAGCTATTTAAAAAAAAAGAACGCGTTCTCTAATCGATACCTACTTAAGCCAAAATGAAATTTAAAATTTTCATGTCCGTCTGTATTCCGAATACGTATCACGCCGAAACTACTGATTTGAATGAAAATTGATCCGAGGAAGTTCAGGAGTTAGAGACATCCCAACTTCTCTAAACCTAGAATTCAACCTAGGATTGCTTCACACAAGTTTCAGTGCTGAGGGTTTTGTAGTTCAGGAATTAGAGATATCTCAACTTTCTCAAAACCTATAATTCAAGGGTTTCTTGGAATGTGACGGTAAATCTAAACAGGCGTGTTGGCTGAATCATAAAAGAGCTTAATGATTAAGGCTGTTGTAAAATAATTCTGTCCGCGCCGAAGTCGGGGACTGAATTGTTTTAGAATAAACTTAATCTTTAAGCTCTTTTATGATAAAGCAAACAGGGCCGTTTCACACGCTGCTTGATGAGTCTTATGAAGAAGTGCCTCTTCTTTTGCAAACCTTATGTGACGTAAACGAAGTTGAGAGGGTCAGCTAGTTTTACAATATGCTTAATCTTTAAATTCGTTTATGATTAAGCAAACAGGGCAGTTTCACCCGCCGGTTGATGAGACTGATGAAGAAATACCTCATGTTTCATACACCTTAAGCGTCGTAAACGAAGTTGTGAGAGTCAGCTAGTTACATACATATGGTCACACCGTTATCCCCAAAGAGGTAGGCAGAGGCATATTATTATGTCCCCACATTTCACCTTTTTAGAATTTGTCCCACGTAATAGGCGGTGAGATAGACAGGCGCAGGTTGTATCTGCCTGCTGTTAAAATTAATCAAGCCGCCAAAACGGCCTTCAACTTCGCTTAACGACTGCCATTTTACGGGCAACCAGGACCAACGGCTTAACGTGCCTTCCGAAACACGGAAACGACGCTCAAATAACTGTCACAAAGTGGTCACATGGATGGTCACCCATCCAAGGACTGGCCATAGTGAATGAGCTTACTACAGTGATCGCTTACAGATCACTAAGTCCGCGGTGCCACGAGCGCTTCTTATTTATACATAACTAGCTGCTGACCCTCGCAACTGCGTTTACGTCTATTTTTGTTTGTTTGTAATAATAAAATGAAATGAAATTTTGTTCCAAAAGTAACAAAAATTTTAAGCGAGTGGAAGACCCCACTTTCTGGATTTGTAATAATTTAGGTACAAAACAATGAATATATCTTATTCTTATATGTCTGTGGAATATTATGAACATTCGTCTTTGTGAATTCGTCACATTTAAGTTTTACGTAATGATCAATCACATTTTTTGCAGTGTATTTTACTACACTTAAAAACAAAGGAAAATTGAAATACAAACGTTCCTTTGTTTTTAATTTACTTTTCGCCTCTCTCTATAAAATGGAGTGCAGAGGGGCTTATGGCGAGACTTTGTCTGTAGTCTGTGACTCTGTTGCATTAAACTACGTCACTAGGTCACGTGGATCATCTGTTCAAAGTTTGAAATAAAACAAAAATGACAACGTCAATCGGATTGAACTCTCACAATAAACGTTTTAGAGAGGGGCAGTCGGGTGAGACCGTCTCACAGCTTTTTGTTTATTTGGAGAAGCGAGGAACGCATTTTCGCTACTATGTTTCTTCTTCTTCCGTGGTTCTTTTACTCTGATGTCTCTGTAGTTGTGCTACTCTATGTTAGCGAGTCATATCGCCCATTTGCTCAAGGTCGTTAGCCCTGGGTATGGCCTTAAGAGAAAGTATTACCTGTTCCCGTCGCGTTGCGTTTACTCCCGTAGCGTCTCGTCGTTAATATTTCCCCCGTTTTTGAAACATTTACTATTACTGCTCCGCTCCTATTCGTTGTAGCGTGATGCTATATAGCCTATGACACTCCACAATAACGTAGTTTTCTATTTGTGAAAGAATTTTTAAAATCGGTTCAGTAGATCCCGAGATTACCCCTTACAATTTAACAAACACACAAACTTTACCTCTTTATAATATTAGTATAGAAGTATAGATAAAGCAGTTTTGTTCCATAGAATCACTTTGTCAAATATTTTTGAAAAAATAGATAAGAAGTATGTTTTTATTTCAATTTTGTATTGTAAAATATCGCGGTTTTTAATACTCTATAGGTACTTGAAATCTTACTAATATTATAAATGTGAAAGTTTGTGAGTGTGAATGTGGATGTTTGTTACTCTTTCAGGCTCGAACGGCTGAACGGATCGGGTTGAAATTTGATACAGATATCCATTATAGTCTGGAATAACACATAGGCTACTGTTTATCCCGGGAGTAACTTCCCACGGGAACTAATTTTACGCGGGTGAAACTGCGGGCATTAGCTAGTACATGCATATTATTAAAAACATTAGAAGTACCTATACCTATTTCGCGTCTAAGTCCCAAATTTATGAATTATTTTCAATTAACTTCAATCGAGACAATTTGAAATAGGTAGGTATGAGCTTGCAGAGAGTAGTAGAATAATTTCAAAACATGGTTAGTGTTCAAGTCAGGTTTTAGTTCAAAATATGTAACTAGATGTCATCACTTTTTTGTATATAGTATCTAGATCGCGGTATGGTTTCGTTACCTGAGCAGACATATATAGCTGTGAATATTGTTTCAATAAAAAAAATTTTAGTACAAGGATATACAGTCTATTATTTACACCTAAGGTCGGTTAAGACCTCATAATATACAAATGTACTCTGTGGTTAAGACCTTTTCAGTTAGTGTAAATTTGAATATCTTTTTAGTCATCAGTAGATAATTTATGATACTTTTTTATAAGCCAATTTATCATGCACGTAAGACATTGTTTTGAATTAAATACATGGATCTTACGAGTATAGTACAGGTGGCAAACAAAACACAAAAGGCATTACACCGCCGCGCGCTACCATTTAATAAATACGCAAAATACCTACACTAAGGTGTGACCAACTGGATATTATTTTTTTCACCGGCTTTCCTTTTGAAAAAATTCAGCCTTCGCCGTAGGCAGTCGTATTGGTAGTGTAACAGATGTGAATCCGGAAACTAAATATCCCGTTATTTTAGATGGGAAGAATCATACAGCGCGACTTATAGTGTTGTACTATCACGTTCGTGCTGCACATTCGTGTAATGAGATGGTTGTCAACGAGCTGCGCCAAAGGTATTGGGTTATCAATTTGAGACCTACTGTTCGATCAGTCGCCAAGCAGTGCTTAGCTTGTCGCTTTAGGAAAACCTTACCTTCACCTCCACGTCTTGGCGACCTGCCTGTATGCAGGTTGACTCATCACCAGCGACTGTTTACCATGTGCGGCGTTAACTTGTTCGGACCAATGGAGGTCACTGATGGTAGGAAAAGAGTTCTCAGATATGGAGTCTTGTTTACCTGTCTTACTGTACGAGCGGTTCACATTGAAATCGTGCCATCTTTGACTGCCGATTCCATGGTCATGGCCCTCCGAAGAATGGCTGCTCGCCGTGGTTGGCCCAACACCGTTTTCTCCGACAACGGTACGAACCTACGCGGTGCCGATCGCGAACTGCAACGAGCCTATCAGGACTTGGTGAAAGACCAACCTCACCTGGTGGAAGAGGCAGTTAACAGGGGGGTACGGTGGCGTTTTATACCACCGGCAAGTCCACATATGGCCGGAGCCTGGGAACGACTTATTAGGAGCGTTAAAACAGCGCTCAGAGTCGTGCTAAAAGAGCGTGCCCCTAAGGAGGAGACCCTAAACACCCTCATGTGTGAAGTTGAGAATATGGTGAACAGTCGTCCTATTACTCATGTGTCAGTCGACCCACGAGACCCAGAGGCTTTAACTCCGAATCACCTTTTACTAGGCTCGTCATCCAACTTACCACTGTCCGGGGTATACGACGATAGCGACCTATACCTCCGTAAGCAGTGGCGTATCGCTCAACGGCTAGCTGACTTGTTTTGGTCCCGATGGATGAGGGAGGTTTTACCCACCTTGGCCCCGCGGTCAAAGTGGCTACGTGAAGGTACACAGTTAGGAGTAGGAGACCTCGTCGTGATAGTGGACCCATCGTCACCGCGAAATGTGTGGCCAAAGGGGATAGTCGAACGGGTATATCCTGGAACCGACGGTCGGGTAGAACCCTGGATATAAGAACTAAGACCAGTATCATGAGGCGTCCCGCGACGCGCGTAGCGCTCCTTTTCCGTAATGAGTGTCGCCATGGCAACACTAGGGGGCAGGATGTTGACGATACTAATAAATAAATGGCTCGCCCGACCGTACGTTGCTGTAAAAATGTATATTTATGTTAAGATTAGTACCTAACTAGATATAAGAATAATTTTATACTTCAAATACGTATAGAAAAAGGTGTAATGCTTACCGTGCTTACCATATTATGTACATATGTGTTTTATTATTTAAATTAAAGATATAGGAGCGTGCCGCGGGACACAGGTTGTATGTCGTCCTTTTGTTTATATCTCGCGAGCCGGCCGGCCGCACGCGCCGGGCAGCGTCCCGCCCGCCGCACTCTCGCCGACCGCCAGTGCACCGCTAACCGCATACGAGCAACATCGCGTCGACACATACAACTTTGTCTCCCGTCGACACCTTCCCTAGTTTTCGAAAAGTCTCTTTTTATTTTCTACGATCCCGCATCGCCTACACCCGCCATTTTATACATTTACCCCCAGAAGCTGCTAATTAGACAATACCATTTAATTACACAATATTATACAAAACTAACTTAGCAATTATGGATAATTATAATTAATATTTTTAGTACTCGATACAACACGGTTTTCCCAAACGCCTACAGTATGGGGTTCTTCAAAAGGGGTCTAAGAAGGTTTTTACAGGGTCGGCAGCGCGAGTGTGGCGCCTCTGGTGTTGCAAACGTTCATAGGCTGCGGTGACCACCGGTCCTTCTGGTGGGCCGTGTGCTTGTCTGCCACCTTAGTGGTATAAAAAAAAAAAAAAAAAAAAACACAAAACACATAGTTATCATGTCAATAATTATTACAACTAAATAGTGATGTTGAGTATGTTGGAGTAAGCGCCATCTATCGTGGGTCGTATTTGTAACAGTTGCTTACTGCAGTGATCGTTTACACTTTTACAGAACACTGAATCCGCGAGGGTACGCGGAGCGGAGCGCTTCGTTGTTTGTAAAGATTTGAGATACCTACGGCACATTTTCTTCAATACTGCACCAACTTGACAACTTCACTCAAGACTTTCGGTCACCTGGTGCCCTTACAGACGCAGATGCAAGACGGTGAGTTGACACCTCACTCCAAGAAGCGGGATAGCCCCGAACCACAGTCATAAGTTCTATGGATTGTGAGAGTGGCGCCTAATCGCTGGATGCCATCATCAGTCTCCCCATGGCTCTCCATCAGGCATCATTGCCGCCCTAGCTTAGTATAGAAATCTTGGAATATATTTCCACGTCAATAGGTAGGAACGGTAGGTATGGTTTTAGGCGGTTTGAATCCGGCATGCATGACATACCTACGTCAGGACCTATAGAGTTGGAAAATAGAGTTGAAAAAAAAGCTGTTTAATTTAGTAATTTTTAATACATAGGTAATATACAACACTTATGTAACAAACATTATAAATAATATACAGGAATACAATTAAATTGTAACTTTTCGGAAACTCGTAGAGGCTGAATTCAAACAAAAAGTCTAACCCTACACAATTTTCTAAATTATCAACACATTTTGCGATTCATTTTTATATTATCTAGGTATAGGTACAGGTGGACTTTTAAGACCGAGGTTGGAGGAAAAGTACCCTTAATATTGATAATGGCAAGTTTTGCTGAATGGAAACATTCCATTTGCATTCATTGCTCCTAAAATTGATGAAATTCCAGCTAAATGAAGGGAAAAAATAGCTAAATCTACAGAGCTTCCTCTATGGGCAATATTAAAGGATAAAGGGCGGTAAACTGTTCATCCAGTTCCTGCTCCATTTTCTACAATTCTTCTTGAAATTAATAATGTTAAAGATGGGGGAAGAACTCAAAAACTTATATTATTTATTCGGGGGAAAGCCATATAGGAGTCTCCGAGTACTAATCAATTACCAAATCCTCCAATTATAATTGGTATTACTATAAAAAAAAATTAAAGCATGCGCAGTAACAATAGTATTATAAATTTGATCATCTCCAATTAATGAACCAGGATTACCTAATTCAGCTCGAATTAATAATCCTAGAGAAGTTCCGTTCCAACTATACCAGCTCAAATTCCAAAAATAAAATATAATGTTCCAATATCTTTATTATATTGCTTTTTCAAAAGCAAGTAAAGCTACATTTAAAGATTTTTGAAAAATCACCCGCTTGAGTCGGACATCGAAACAGGGAAATGTAAAAAACATCCTGTTTTATGATACCAACCGAAAGTCTTTTATAAAAAACAATTTACTTTAAATAACATAGTAAACTAAGACCAAGTAAAATATGTTTTATTGTAAAGCACTATCTAAAGAAAAAAGAAATCGAATTGAGAACCTTCTTCTATATAAAAATGGATCTGCGAAATGTAGTAGGTAGGTACAGGTACGCGCATAACTTCAGAACGGCAGGACCGATTTCGCGATTTCTTTTTTTTTTGTGTTGTACAGGCCCTTTACACCTTCAATATTATTGACTCAGTACATACATGGAGCGCGATTTGTCTTATTCTTAATCAGTAAACATATTTATTTTATTTGCTAATTAGAATTATTGTGAAATACAAACATCGGTTTTGCCCGATGTTTGTATTTCACAATAGTACCTAGCTGTATTATTAATACATTGAAATTCAATAATAAACTTAGTGTTAACAGTTAAAAAAATAAGATGTATAAATAAGTATCTGGTTAGGTACACATTTTCTTATCAAACTCTCCATCACGTAAGTTGTATGTTTGTTTTTTTTATCTTAGAAGTTTATATAATACTAGCGGACGTCACGCGGTTTCACCCGCGTAGTTCCCTTTCCCGTGGGATTACGGGAATAAAATATAGCCTATGTTCACCGCGAGCCTGGAACGTTAATCCGAAACTCGTTTGTTCGAATAATCTGTTGACAGAATAATTTTTGGCAGACGTCTCCTTTCATAGACAGCACGGTTGGCAGAAATCACTACTCGTAGAAAGCATTGGTTGATAGAATCATTGTTGCACAGATGTCATGGTTGTTCGAAAGCTCTGTAGGCAGAAACCTCTGTACATAGATAGCACGGTTCGCCGAATTAATTTTTAATAGAATAATTATTCATAGAAGCCTTGGTTCATAGAAAGCGCGGTTGGTAGAAACCTCTGTACATAGATAAAACTTCATTCCGAAAGCTTTTTTGATAGAAACCACTTTTTCCAGATACATCGAGTCACAGAAAGCTCGTTACAAAGAATAATCTAATAACTTTGGTCGTTTTAAGCTTTCCTCAATCTAAAGTCCCTTTCTTGCCCTCGATACTATCGTTGGGGTAGAACCACAGGTAAAAAAAGTATCTGAGGGACTATCAAGCTATCCAGCAGTACTTTACGAACCCTTTGCTTTCTGTGATCCAATGTATCTGGAAAAAGTGGTTTCTATCAATAAAGCTTTCGGAATGAAGTTATATCTATAATCAAAAGTTTCTGCCAACCGCGTTTTCTATGGACCAAGGCTTCTATGAATAATGATTCTATCAACAATTAATTCGGCGAACCGTGCTATCTATGTACAGAGATTTCTGCCTACAGTGCTTTCGAACAACCATGACACAGTATAAATATATGTTTAACCAGTATTGTAGCTCCCTACAAACGGACGAAGCGCAAGCTGTACCTACGATTCTCGTTTTCGGCATGCCTTTCAGCAAGCAAGCAGCGTCCGCAGTTGCGATTGTGCCGAGTAGACGAATGGAAGGTGTGTCGTTTTTTAAATAGTAACCGCGCGTGTTTTATTTACTAAAAATATTTAATATGACAACTAGTGTCTATTGTGCTTGTTTTGGTTGCATGAATTCGTCAATAACGCACCCAGATATAACGTTTTTTAGATTACCTGGAAACTCCGAAAGGTAAGACTATAAATTGATTTTACTTAAGTACTAATTGGTACTATACCACTAGATGACTAAAGTTAAACAAAGTGATTGACACGAGTGAACTAGGTTGTTACATGAAGTAGGTATGTTTGTGTTTAAAACTAGACTTGTGCTTGCTCAGTCAGTGAACGGTGCGATCCAATATAGTACAATATCCAAAAAAAAACTAGTTCAGAACTCTAGTACATGTAGGTAGTACATTTAGTTCCGTTGTCAGTTCCGTTTATTCCCAGTTGTTCCGTTAAAGTAGTTCCGTGGCGGAACTAGTGAGACTTTTTTTCCCAGTTGTTCCGCGGAACAAAGCATCAATAATTCAGTTCCCATTAGTTCCGCGGAACAAAGTATAAATGAAATACTAATAATTTCATTCCCAATAGTTCCGCGGAACAAGGCATAAAATAAAAACTAATAAATTAAGTCCCAGTAGTTCCGCGGAACAAAACATAAATTAAAAACTAATAAATCAAGTCCCAGTAGTCCCGCGGGAGAAAGCATCACTTACATACGAATATTTATGTTCCCATTAGTTCCCTACGGTGTCTTACGGCTATTAACTAATACAATTAAAAATAATACAAATGAAGATCGACAAAAAAAATAAAGATCGGTAAAACAAATGAAGATCGATCTAAAAAATGAAAATTAACAAAACAAATGAAGATCGGTAAAACAAATGAAGATCGACGAAACAAATGAGGATCAATGAAACAAAGAAGACCGGTGAAAATCGGCAAAATAAATGACGGTTAAATAAACAAATGAAGATCGAAAAAACATATGCAGATCAGCAAAACAAAGAACTATAAGCAAGTTGATAAGGTCAAAAATTACTTGCAGCCATATTTTGTAATCTAGATGAGATTAACATTCAAAAAAATAGGTGCAAGCAATTCTCGACCTTAATGACACTTATCTAAAAATGTGCTTTTAGGCGATTATAGACATCGCTGATCACGAATATATAAAAAATAATTGATATTATGCATGCTCATAAGGTCGAAATTTGCTTGGACCTGTTTTTTGTAATCTAGATACGATACCCATTCAAAAAAATAGGTGGAAGCAATTCTCGACCTTATGAACATGCATAATATTTATTTATTTTTTACATATTCGTGATCAGTGATGTTCATAAACGCCTAAAAACACATTTTTAGAGAAGTGTCATTAAGGTCGAGAATTGCTTGCACCTATTTTTTTGAATGTTAATCTCATCTAGATTACAAAATATGGCTGCAAGTAATTTTTGACCTTATCAACTTGCTTATAGTCCTTTGTTTTGCTGATCTGCATATGGTTTTTCGATCTTCTTTTGTTTATTTAACCGTCATTTATTTTGCCGATCTTCATTTGCTAGCCGATCTTCACCGATCTTCATTTGTTTTACCGATCTGCATTTGTTTTGTTGATCTTCATTTGTTTGATCGATCTTCATTTGTTTGATCGATCTTCATTTGTTTCGTTGATCTTCATTTGTTTTACCGATCTTCGATCTTTGTTTTTTTACTACTGGGAATAAAATAGTCTCACTAGTTCTGCTACGGAACTATTGGGAATGGAAAAGTCTCAGTAGTTCCGCTACGGAACTATTGGGAATGGAAAAGTCTCAGTAGTTCCGCTACGGAACTACTGAGAATAGAAAATTCTCACTAGTTCCGCCACGGAACTACTGAGAATAAAAATGTCCCAGTAGTTCCGTGGTGCGGAACTACTGGGAAAAAAAAGTCTCACTAGTTCCGCCACGGAACTATTGGGACAAAAAGTCTCACTAGTTCCGTCGCGGAACTACTGCCGCGGAACTACTGGGAATGAAGGGTCAGTCGTTTCGTAGTTATTTAATTGAGAGCAATGATTTAGGTATGTTTCAAGAGTATTCATTTCTTTGTGGATGACCGATGTTACAGTACACTTAGCACCGTATGACTGCCTCTGTGGCGCGGTCGGTATTGATACCGCCTGCGGCGCTGGAGGTAGTGGCTTCGATTCCCACCCGAGACAAATATTTGTGTGACCCATAAATGTTTGTCTCAAGAGTCTGGTTGTTTCTATGTATAATATGTATGTATTTAAAAAGTATATTAGTATTAATATCCGTGGTCTGATACCCATAACACAAGCAGGTTATTCCTAGCTTACTTTGGGATCAGATAGCGTTGTGTGAAAATGCCCGTGATTATTTATTTATTTATAAAAAAAAAATTACAGCATTTTGTTACCTTTGATTTTTATTACACGCATAGAGACAAATATGAACTTCCAAAGTTTAACACAACTTGACAATGTACGAAAAGTACTAGTGTACTAGAGACTGACTAGTACTTTCAAATCGAAAAATAGTTTTAATTTTGTAAATCAAAAATTTAACGCAATGAATATAAAGACTAGAATTCCGTGATTCTATCACTGACGAAACATGTGGTGAGCCGATTATTATTGTCTACGCCGTTTTCAAATTTCTACACCCGTCTCACACAATCGTTAGTAGATAACGGGCGCTGCGCCGCCACGCCGCCACCCCGCGCCGCCAGCCGTTGCGGGGATATTATATTATTACTCACAAAGTATTTTTTTATTTAAATAAAAAAGGTACATATTTACTCGAAATGAAAGCCGGTTGTCAGTAAAACAACAATCCTTAATACAAATTGAAGGCCTTGTGGGCGGATTGAAAAAATCAACTGCATTAGGCTCACTATCTATTACGCGTACGTAAAACTATAAGGTAAAATGTGGGCGTATACTATGCCTCTGCCTACACCTTCAGGGATAAAGGCGTGACTATATGAATGTATGTATGTACATATTTACAATCGCAATACTAAATAGAAAGTCAAAGTAGGCACATATTATTAAAATGCTGTAGGTGGGCAGCCCTATCGCATGCTTACGTACCGCGCGGCTGTAGGCATTTATTTCTAAAATCCGGCCGAGTCAAACTACAGTATACAGTGACCATGACATTCGTGCAACAATGATTCTATCGACCAATACTTCGGCGAACCGTGCTTTCTACGAATAGTGATTTCTGCCAACCGTGCTTTCTATGGAAGGATTCTTCGGCGAACCGTGATTTCTGCCAACCGTTCTTTCTATGAAAGGAGACGTCTGCCAAAAATGATTCTGTCAACAGATTATTCGAACAAACGAGTTTCGGATTAACGTTCCAGGCTCGTTCACCGCAAAGAGTGTAGCTTCTCAACAGTGAAAGAATTTTTTAAATCGGTCCATTAGTTCCAGAGCCGATTCGTTACAAACAAACAAACAAAAAAACAAATCTTTCCTCTTTATAATATTAGTATAGACTAGCTAATGCCCGCTGCTTCGCCCGCGTAATTGTTTGTTCCCGTTCCCGCTTCCGATGGGAACTTATTCCCGGGATAAAAAGTAGTCTGTGTTATTCAAGACTATAATGTATCCCTGTACGAAATTTCAGCCAGATCCGTCCAGCCGTTCGAGCATGAAAGAGTAACAAACATAGACACATCCACACTCACAAACTGTCGCATTTATAATATTAGTAAGATTGTATATAATACAAGTACAATAAAAGCCGAAGATTGTATTACAAGTACAATAATTGTTGTGTAAACATACTATACTATAAGTTTACAAAAGATTGAAAAATCAGTAGAAGCACTTGTCGAAATACAAGTTTTCGACGATATTAGTAGTCGTAACCCTTTTCTGCTTTAACTTAGAAGTTTGATTTTTATACAGCATCACGGGACCATAGACCTTAATAAATATATAGTATTAATTTAAACACTGTGGACATTCATAAGTCGAGTAGGCCAGATGGTATACCCGCGTGGTGGTACTTAAGCAGTGTGGTCCAGAGTTGTGTCCGGTACTTACACGTCTTTTCACACTTTCATATTCCATGCGACAAGTCCCGTCGTGGAAGATTGCGTGTGTGCATCCTGTGCCCAAGAAGGGTGAGAGGACAGACCCGGCTAACTATAGGCCTATAACCGTCGCCTCCCTTTTATCTAAGGTGATGGAGCGTGTAATTAATACACAGCTCCTGAGGTACCTTGAGGAACACGACCTGCTCAGTGACCGGCAGTACGGTTTCCGTCACGGTCGCTCGACGGGCGATCTTCTCGTGTGCCTCACACACCGATGGGCGAGGGCTATCGAGAGTAAGGGCAAGGCTCTAGCAGTGACCTTCAACATCTAAAGCCTTTGATCGGGTCTGGCACCGTGGTCTTCTTGCGAAATTGCCCTCCTTTGGACTGCCCGAAAGATTATGCGGATGGTTGTCCAGCTTTCTGGCCGGTAGAAGCATCAGGGCCGTCTTCAACGGCAGCTGTTCAGACTGCATGGCCATAAACGCTGGAGTACCACAAGGCTCAGTGTTGTCCCCTACTCTGTTTCTGCTGCATATCAATGACATGTGACAACATGTCATTGATATCCCATGCCGTCAATAGACATATTGACGGCATTCATTGTTATGCGGACGACAGTACGGGGGACACAGGCCGCCCCGGTATGTCTCAGGACGCTGTGGAAGAAAGTCGTGAACAGCTTGTATGAAATCGAGTCTACTCTTACTAGAGTGTCCGATTGGGGTGGACAAAATCTTGTCCAGTTCAACCCCTCCAAGACACAGGCGTGTTTATTCACCGCTAAGCAAACCCCAATTACTGAAGCGCCGCAATTTCAGGGCACATCTCTTCCCATCTCAAAAAGTATAGGGATCCTTGGCGTTGACATCTCCAGTGACGTTCAATTCTGTAGTCATTTGGAGGACAAGGCCAAGCTGGCGTCCAAGAAGCTAGGTGTGCTCAGCAAGGCGCGGCAGTACTTATCCTCTCAACATTTCATAAGTAGATTTCGATTTGAATTTCTTATTTCTCTTTTTGTTTAAGTTTTTGTTTATTTTCTGTTTGGGCTGCTTCATCCTTTCTTTGGCCGCCATTTTGAATTTCTGTGATTTTTTGCCCTTTTTCTTCTCTATCTTAACATTTTGTCTGTGGATTTCCGCTTGCGCTCGAAGTTTGTGGTTATTTCGAATCTTGTGTTGCGCCCCTGGTTTGGCTGTTAGTCCTGTGTACTCTCCTATGTTATCTGCCGGTTTTTTAACATAATTTCCACTATTTTTATTATCGTTATCTAAATTTTGACGGAACTTATGCTTCCCGAATTTCCTTCTCTTTGCGGCCTTGTAACTTTCATCAGGCGCTGATAGTTTACGTTTGTGGTTCTTCTTGCCATCTGTGGCTGCGCTTGTATCGTCGCCGGTCTTTTTAGCCAACGGATTGTTGGCTATCGATTTCTCCAGTCTTTTCTTACGTGCGTTTAATGCCATGCGGTCTTCAATGGAAAATGATACGATGGGTCTCTGTGATAGAAAAACAAAATATGTTTCATACTACATTATTATAATATACAAACTTCTAGTACTAGATTTCTAAAAGCGATTACTACTTTGTTTATTGAGATAAGGTTCACTTTGCTTAGTAAATTAGGAATACGGTGTGATTGAACAGACATAGGTGTTGCTTTGACAATACTTTATTGACGACTAACTATTTGTAACATGCGAACTGGACATACCGCCCACCAAAACATTAGTTTTCTACTTAAATTTAGGTAATCAAACAATGGACTGTAAATCTCAAAATTAATTAATTACATAATGTACTTAAAACAATTGCATTAGATTGTCCACCCTGACACATTATATCTTCTTACATTCACTCCGCTACTCCGCCCACCGTAGTCAACTTAGTTTCAGGTTCTTTGGGCAGCAGTATCAATTTGTATAGCGGTCTCTTTAATTCAGCGTTGCCCATAGTCTGTACTGTCGCCACTCTAGCCAGTCCATCCTTTCCTGGATGCAGACATTTAACACGTCCCATCAACCATTTAGTAGGCGGCAGGTTGTCTTCTTTGATTATCACCACGTCTCCAATGACAGGCTCGGATACCTTTACTTGCCACTTGTATCTCTGTTGGAGAGTGTTCAGGTATTCTGTATGCCATCGTTGCCAAAAATCTTGGGTCATTTTTTGTATCATTTGCCACCTCGTTAAAAGATTGACCGATTGTTGCTCATAGCATGTGTCAGGAACTGCAATCAAGGGCTCGCCAACTAAAAAATGCCCTGGTGTTAACGGCACTGTTGTGTTGTCCAATTGATAAAGGGGACGAGAATTCAGGCAAGCTTCGATTTGCGCCAGGAGTGTTGCCATTTCCTCGTACGTCAATTTTGTGTCCTTACTGACTCTCTGGAGGTGTCTCTTAGCGGACCGAATTCCAGCCTCCCATAATCCTCCGCACGTTGGCATTTTTGGTGGTATAAAGTGCCATGACGTACCATCGTTGGCCAAGAGTTCTGCCAATTCACTCGTGATGTTATTCTTTCCCTTTTGAAACATTTCTTTCAGGTCCTTGGAAGCGCCAACAAAATTTGTGCCATTGTCGCTCCATAAGTTAGAACAGTGTCCTCGGCGAGCCACAAATCTTCTAAACGCAGCCATAAAGGCTTGTGAAGTCAAGTCAGTAACTGCTTCTAGATGGATAGCGCGAGTTGCCATGCATATGAAGAGACAAATATAGCCCTTTGTTGCGTGATAGCCACGGCCCTTCGAAGTCCTAATATATACTGGCCCTGCGTAGTCTACACCGCTATTTATGAAGGCTCTATGTTGATTGACCCGAACAGCAGGCAACTGGCCCATAAACTGGGCTTTAGCTTTTGCCTTGTCCAAAATACAGGTCTTACAATTGTGATTATATTTTCTAACAGCTGATTTAAGACCTATTACCCAATACCTTGTCCTTACAAAAGCCATCATTGCTTGAATTCCACCGTGTAATGTTTTAACATGGGCTTCTTGAACAATCAATGTAGTGATGTGTTGGTTACAAGGTATGATGATTGGATGCTTCGTGTTTTCAGCTATAGAAGAATTTTCTAGCCTGCCTCCCACTCTTATCAACCCATTTTTATCTAAAAAGGGGGAGAGAGAGATAAGCGAACTTCTTTTCTTTACACTGCCATCCTTTCGCAGGTCTTCAATTTCTCTTGAGTATACTAAATCTTGGTAATATTTTATGCATGATTCTAAGATGTGTTCTAATTCTTTGACTGTTAAATATTGTTCCTTAAGTTTTGTGTCTCTTCTCTTTAATAATCTTCTACAAAATGCTAAGACTCTTTTCATTCTGGATAATGACGAGAACCTTTCCCAAATAGGTGTATCTTGTACATTTGTATGATAAACAACGTTCTTTAATTCTAAGTCAGTTTGTGGAACTTCATAATCATCGTGTTCAAGGGTTTCATTTTTCAAACATATAGGTCCAGTCCACCATAGATCCAAAGAAGCCAGTTCGCTTGCTCTTACGCCTCTTGTTGCGATATCGGCTGGGTTATCAGCGGACTGGACATGTCTCCAGCGATCATTGTCAAGTATTCGAAGGATATCTGCCACTCGGTTTGCCACAAATGTACGCCAACGATTTGGCTGAGATTGCAGCCATGATAGCACAACCATTGAATCCGTATATGCAAAGATGTTGTTTTTTGGTACATTAAACAAGTCTACCAGATCGTCAATCAAATCCAACAAAAGTGCTGCGGCGCATAGCTCCAATTTGGGCACTGAAATTTGCTTCAAAGGTGCAACTTTCGTTCGAGATGCGATCATCGTGACGTGAACCGTGCCGTTCTCAACAATTCTCAGGTAAGTCACTGCAGCATATGCTTGAGTTGATGCATCTGCAAAACCGTGCAATTCAATATGTTGATTTGTTGCTGTAATTTTCAACCATCGTGGTACTCTAATGCTTTGCAAATGTATCAACTCTTCTCTATATTTGACCCACTCGTCTATCAACTCTGTCGGTAGCTCCTCATCCCATCCTCTGTTACATAGCCACAGCTTCTGGATAAAGACTTTAGCGTTAATAATCACCGGTGAAAGCCACCCAAAGGGGTCAAACAATCTTGCCACGTCAGACAGGATGGATCTCTTCGTTATAGGATATTGAACATCAGGTAAGTTTACTGTAAATTTAAATACATCTTCCTTCCTGTCCCATGTCAATCCCAATATTTTTATAATCTTGTCTAGTTTAATTTCCATCCCATCCTTTGTTATCTTTTTACCATCGCTTTCTTCCAAATACCTTAATATATCCTCAGAATTACTAGACCACTTTTGCATTTTGAAACCTCCCTTACTCAGTATTTTCTTTATTTCCTCACATAATTTCTTAGCCTTTTCTATATTTTCGCTGCCTACCATCAGATCATCGACGTAAAATGATTTTTTTATTACAGGTGCTGTTTCGGGATATTCAAGAGCTTCATCATCGGCGAGTTGATTTAATGTTCTTACAGCTAAGTAAGGTGCTGCCGCTGTCCCAAAGGTTAAGGTTGTCAAATTGTAACTGTCTAATTTATCATCGGGATTGTCTCGCCAAATAATGCGTTGTAGGTTCGTGTGCTCCGGTGTCATGTCTATCATTCTGTACATCTTCACAATATCTCCGATTACGCATATTTTATGTGTTCGCCAAGTTATAATCAGGCTACGCAAATCGGGTTGTAAGACAGGTCCCACCATCATGGTATCGTTTAGTGAGTGACCGTTTGTACCCTTCGCAGATGCGTCGAACACTACCCTTAGTTTTGTAGTATCTTTGTCTTCGCGTATGATGGCATGATGAGGAAGATAAATTGCCTGATTGCTTTCCGTTGGGTCTGATTTTTTCAAGTGTTTCATTTCTATGTACTCGTGTATTACCTTACAGTATTCAGATTTGAATTTTGGTGAATTTTGAAATTTCTTCTCTAGTTGTTTAAATCTATAGATTGCTTGTTGTTTTGTATCTCCACTTAAATTTACTGTCTCTTGGATTCCTTGTTTTAAAGGTAAGTGTACTATGTATCTTCCATTAATTCGTTTCGTCGTGTTTTTGTAAATTTGTTCACAGCATTCTTCTTCCTTTGTAAGTACCTTTCTCTTTTTGTATAACTCTGTTTCAATTTCCCAGAATTTTCTCAACATATCATTATCTTCTGATACCATACTAGTGGCATGTAGTGTTGTAATTTTGTGTTCGTCGTAACTTGGTTTGTTTTCCCTTTGACCTGAGAGTATCCAACCCAAACGTGTTTTTTGTGCCACTATACCGTCTGGCCCTCTTAATAATCCTTCTTCTATAATCTTACAGAAGATGTCTGCACCGAGTAGAACATCTATCCTTCCCGGCGTGTTGTATGTAGGGTCAGCCAATAATAAAGTTTGGAGTCCTGGCCAGTTCATCGAGATCTGTTTTGAAGGCAACCTTGCAGTCACTGATTTCAGAACATAAGCCTTCACCTGAAT